>JAWNPH010000059.1:22068000-22742000 GCA_035047645.1 Drosophila merina | reverse complement strand
CAATATTTGATTACGGAAGGCAGTGCGGCGGTGGGTGGCGCCACCCACCTGTCCGGGTCACGAACGTTGCAAAAAAGCAATGTAAATAACAAATGACCAAGCAACCCCCGAGGGGGCAGGGTATCCTGGTGGTGCCTCCTGGTAGAGCCAACAAATCATCATCCGACGATGCGTCCCGTCAATAACGAACGCAGTTGAAAAATTGTTAAAATTGAATTACAGTTGCAAAGCGCTGAACGTTGCAAGAGCAAACACATGCCACGCCCACACTCTGCCGAGTGCCGAATGCCGAGTGGGCGGAGGATAACGCATATGAATAACGACAGGAGACGGAAGAGTCCTATTTTTTCGAGGCTGCGAGTCAAATCTGCGTATCCTTCAGCAAATAGACAACAAATGGCAATGTGATATACAGTCAGGTTCCCAGGACCCTGCCCCTGTTCCGTGTCCTTCGGCGTAGCAGGACCGCTATTGGACAGCGGTGAAAATGATATTGATGAATTGCAGATGGCATTGAAAGTGCCTTCCAACGCAACACATCAGCCTAGCCAGGCCGACTGTCCTCACTGTCCTCGATGTCCTCGATGTCCTGACGATGCTGATGAAAAATAAGCCTCTGCCCTCCGGCGATTGCTTCTCGGAAGGATGCCTCCTCATACGCAAATAGTTGCCGCCGCCGGCCCGGCGTTGTAATTCCTCGGACGAGGCTGGCAAGATTAATGAAGGACCCGGTCTTGTGGGTGCGGATGGCTCCTCGGGAACCGGATAGGCCAGAACCAATTAGAAACTTAGAAGGCACCTAACCGATGTCAGCCGCCAGGAGTTCCCTGAAACCCTCGAAAATTATTTTCATAGAAATATTCCCATACACACATATTCATATACAGCTCCTGTTTTCATTCTACGAAAACTTTAATAATTATGGAGGTAAAATATCGCTGGAAAGATGTCTAATTAATTTCCTATATCCGAAATAGAAGCTCGATTTCCATACACATGGGGGATGAGTAGTTCTGTAACAGCTTTATCCGGGAAGAATATATATGATCCCCCTTTCTGTTTAAAATCTAAACTTTAGATAATTTATCATTAACGTTCTTCCAATTATGTTCAAATGTCACGAAAAAGGTAAAAAAGTTTATGCTAAAATAATGGTTGTAAAAAAGAAATAAATTTGATTGGTTTATGATTGATTTGGCTTAAAATTAGGTTTCTTATTGAGTAATTACGATTTCATTACGATAGGTTTTAGATTGCGTTGTATATGGGTTTCTTATTTTTTTTTACCGTTTTCAAAGCATTTTTCTTGATTTTAGATTTTTCTGCCTTAAAAAAAAAAACTATAAAAAATACTGTAGATTTACACACAATAATAAAGGATTTTTATCCCCAGGAATACAATATCTGTACAAGAAGTACAGCGAATTTTTTTATGCGTATTTTTAATAACGATTTATTTATTCATGAATATTTATTTTGCCCCCTTTAAAGTAATATCTCTGGGATATAAGGCACTTATGCCAATGTTTTTTCCAATCCTCGAAGAATTTAAATAATCATTTTTTATAATAATGTTTTTATCCTCCTTCGATGCCGTGTTTATCGTCCTTTCATTAGGAACCTAAGTTTTGGGAACAGGTAAAAGTCGCAGAGGCCAAGTCTGGGGAATACGGTGGCTGCAGCATAATTACTGTGTTGTTTTTGGCCAAAAATTACTGTACAATGAACGATGAGGGATCAGAAGGGCCTTATCATGGTGCAAAAGTCAGTTTTTGTTCTTTTACAAATCGGGGCGTTTCTGGTGGATTGCTTTGCGCGAATTACACATTATTTTCTATTGTATTATTCTCTATTGACCGTACTACCCTGTGGCAAGAGCTCATGATGTACCACGAACCTGGCATGGAGTAAAACTGTGACCAAATCTTTCGCGGCACTTTTTGAACAGACCTCGTATCGTAGTAACAAAGTATATAGTATTAATTTTAGTACATATAAAATATTATAAATACTACATATTACACCTTACATATTATATAGTCCCAGAAGTTTATAGATTTCTTTGACCATGACTAGCTATTACAAATTGCCGAATTTTACCAGGAATATAATAGAAATTAAGGGTTTAGTATTCATAGGTACTGCAAATTATAAAATGCCAGAAGTTTATGGACTTTTTAGATTTGAGAGATTTGACCGTGACTGGCTATTTCAAAAAACAATTTTCATTCGGAATCCATAATGCATATTAAAGAGATTAAAACTCTAAGGAAACAGAAATCCTAGCGATGGGAAGGCATGTCCTTGAAAACAAATAAAAGTATGCTCCCTAATCGGCTGCTCCTATTAAAGTCGAGCCTGTTATTGAGAACATTAAAATTCATTTGAATTTATGGGTGGATCCATTTCATTTGGCCGAGCCACGACACAAGGCATTATAGTTTCCTTTTGCAAATTTGCTCAAGGGGGTGGTGGGTGGAGGAGGCGGGTTTCCACCTGGAGGAGCACAGAAGAACTAATGGGTGGGGGTGGGACGCAGATTGGGGGTGAGGGAGTTGCAAAAATTTATAAGCGCCTTGCGCCAGGATGCCATGCTTTTGGCTGTTATTTAAGAGAAAGGCCCAAACGCAATACTGGTCTTGTAGTTGCAATAAATAAAACAAACCAACCAGTCTCCTGCCCCATGCCCCAGTCCGTGGCAGCCTCCACCCTTCCTGGTCCTGTCCAGGACCTGCGCGATCGCTCGCCGCCACCCGCCTCCCGCCCGCTGTGAGTTCGGTTTATTGTATATAAACTTAGATAACAAACAGCTTGGTTATTTATTTTTCTTAATATTAACCTCAACATTCGGCGGACATGTTGCACGCATATACGAGAATGTGCTTGCCCCGTGCCCCATCCCCGGAAACCGACTGGAAGCCACCCGCTGCTTGTGCCCAGACACCGACACAGATAAAGTCATTTACACACAAGCTGACACACACACACACTGAGGCAGTGGCACACGCAAAGGACTTGCCACTGTTGTAATATTTGTTGCCATCTTACAGGCAATGGCCAGGGGGTGGGGCAAGGTGGGGGAAAGGTGTGCAACTAAATCACATCAACAACATTGCTAAAATTTATAACTGTATGTTGCACAAAGGGAAAGGGACAACGGGGAAGGATAAAGGAATGGGGCATGGATGGAAAGAGTGTGTGGCAGGGTGGATGTTTATGTTGGCTTCTTCTATCCACTTAGCCTTGGTTATTTTGACTTTATTAAGCCAAAACACGTTGCATAGCTGCTAAGCACGCGCAAATAAATATAAACAAAAGACGGTCAAGACATCCTTGGTCCTGCGAACTGGCAACTCGCAACTAGGAAGTCCAAGTCGCAGGAAGGTGAAAGGCGATGAACGACACACGGAATTCCATTTGCAGAAAAGTATCTCTATGAATTCCACAAATCTAATCCTTAAATGTAACGATAACATTTTCTCCCAGATTTTAGTTCCATGGATTTCTTTTTAAAACTAGAACCCCCCATAAGCCTTCTATCCTGCCTATCTAAACTTTTCGAAAAATGCCTACTGTCTCTGACTATTACTCCATTCCTGAACACGCACAACACAATACCAGCACACCAACTTGGCTTTCGTGAAAAACACGGAACTATTGAGCAAGTTAACCGTATAACATCCGAAATACGAAACGCATTTGAAAAACGGGAATACTGCTCTGCGATATTTCTTGACGTATCGCAGGCATTCGACAGAGTTTGGCTGGACGGTCTGATGTACAAAATCAAAACAACACTTCCAAAGAACACTCACAAACTGCTAGAGTCGTACCTCTACAACAGGAAGTTTGTAGTGAGGTGCAACACTGCAATATCCGACGAACACAGTATTGAAGCCGGTGTCCCACAAGGCAGCGTACTAGGCCCAACACTATACGTCCTATTCACAGCAGACATCCCTACAAGCAGCAACCTGACAGTTTCAACATTTGCGGATGACACAGCGATTCTCAGCCGCTCCAGATGCCCAATCAAAGCATCATCCCAGCTAGCCATCTACCTAGTCGACGTGGAAAAGTGGTTATCCGACTGGCGTATAAAGGTAAACGAAGAAAAATGCAAGCAAGTAACTTTCACCCTTAACAGGCAAGATTGTCCACCGCTCACGCTGAACAACGTCGCACTTCCAACAGCAAACGAAGTGACGTATCTGGGAGTACACCTCGATAGAAGATTAACTTGGCGCCGACACATCGAAGCCAAGAGAACTCACCTAAAACTGAAGGCCCACAGCCTTCATTGGCTTATCAACTCCCGCTCACCACTCAGTTTGGACTTCAAGGTGCTGCTCTACAACTCAGCGCTAAAACCAATCTGGACTTACGGCTGCCAGCTATGGGGAAATGCCAGCAACAGCAACATCGATATCGTTCAGAGAGCCCAGACGAAGATATTGAGAACTATCACCGGGGCACCGTGGTATGTTCGAAACGCCAACATTCACAAAGATCTAAACGTGCCACCCGTAAAAGAAGAAATTGCGGAAAAAAAGGAAAATTACCTTAACAAGCTATCAACGCATCCTAACCAGCTCGCGAGGAGTCTAACAAGGTTAAGCAGCCGATCACGCCTACGCCGAAACGACTTGCCAACCCAGCAGTAATCTTTATCTTTTTAAGGGCCGCTTTTATAATACAGTGCAAGTAATGTACTGGTAATTAGTATTTACACGTAAGATTTGTTAACTTGTTGTTAGTTTTCGGTACCGAAATGATCCAACAAATAAAAGCTAAAAAAAAAAAAAAAAAAAACTAGAACCAACCCATCTTTCAATGGGTAGAATTTTTATAATATTAAAGGTCAGACCTAAAGTTATCCATTCAACACCTTCTGGACAAAAAATCGAAGCTCTACCAACTATATATTTGACAAGCGTTAATCAATCAAATATAAAATGAAGTCTGGCTTCGTATGAGATGTATGACAGCAGGCCAAACCTTTTTAATAATACTTCCCCCCAGCCACGAGTCCTTGTGTATCCTCGTCCACTCAGTCCATCACTCAAGACGGTTTGTCAGAAATAAAGATAAAAAACAAACGCTGAAGGCCAGAAATCAGAGTGCTTTTAGATATAACTAATTGTCGAGTACTCTTTCTAGATAATAATATCTTTTAATATAATTTATATAAGAAGTAGAGTTTAATTTTATGTAATTTTTGTGGATTCGATATTTTCGATATTTTGTTTTTTAAAGATCGATGAAACCAATTATTATATTATTTTTACATTAAATATTTATAATATTAAGACCCATTTTTTTTATATAAAATGTTTTTATTTTTTTATAGTTTCAAAACTGAAGAAAAATAAACAAAAATAAAAGATTTATTAACTTAACGAAGTCTTTAATGACTAAACGTGGTTTTATTGTAAAAAAATACTGATAAAACGAAGATCGATTAACCGTATTTTTAATATTTCGTTCAGTATTTTTTTTGGTGGAAAAGTATTAGATCTTTCCCCTTATTATCGATTAATCGGCCAAGTCGCAGTGTGTTGAATAAATCGGTATTTTTAAAGAACCTTAACCACTTCTAATAAAAAATACTAACCAGGACATGGTGTATCCTTGTAAACCCATCGCATATTCATTTCAATATAACTTTCAGATAGAGTATGGAAAATGAAAAAATTGGACATCAGAGCATAAGGCACGCACTCAACAGGGATTTGAGTCTGGCGATGGTATTTCGGCCCCAACCCGGACCACCGGTCAGAGCCGGTGGAGTGGAGTGGAGTCCTCCCCCGGCGGAGTACGATGAGCTTCCACTTCTTGGGCAGTTCTCGGACTCAGTTCGGGCTCAGTTTGGGCTTCCCCCTAAGCCCAGGCTCGGGGTATAAGAAATTTCCAAATTTAATAAACTTAAAAGGGTGCGTTTGTGTGTGGGTGTGCACAACTGTCAGATACACACATGCCCCAAGTCCACAAGTCCTTCCATCCCCCCGCACACGCACACAAAGTCATGTAATCAGCAACAACTTGAGTTGTCAATAAAATTGTGATTTCTTAGGACGAAAAGTGGGATGAGCGCAGGATGGGCAGGATGCAGGATGAGGCCCAAACAGATTATGATATTGTTTGGGCAGCCATAAAAATTGTAGCCATCCTGAAGGATGCCTGGCCCGGCCATTAAGGAACCACTTTGCACCTGTAGTCCATGCAGGGAAATTGTTTAAAAATTTATAGTAATACGCCTATGGCTAGGTAAGCAGGTGGAAACCCTCGAATTTACGCGTCCTCGTACGCGTTCAGGAAAAAAAGGCCCAAAGGATAATAAAGGAAATTGCTGGGCAATTGCGGCTTCGAAAGCCAAGCTGTCGTCTAATAAAACTAAGTGGAAGCCATCTAGTCTTCCAATAAAGGCACCAGGATACATATTTAATGCGAATTCTATCATTTTAAAATCGGATGAAATCCGGGCATCGAAAGTTCATTACGCCTCCGTCCTGCCACATCAAGGCTCGCATTCCTTCATGTCAAAGTCAAAGCTCTGTGGCAGAGTCGCGCAAACCATGCAAATCAATCAGTTGGGCCTGTTTCGCTCTCAGCGCTTATGTAAGATGTGTCCTTTGATACCCTTCTTCCTTTCCACTTCCATTCCCACTGACGTAAGGACGTGCGGCATCGGCATCGGCATCGGCATAGAAATAACTGGCTCAGGGGCTCGACTTTTTGGCAGGACTCCCCTCGTCTGCTTGTGACAGTTTGGTTTTATTGGATTTTATTAGTTTCCAGGTTGCGGGGGCGCAACAGGCTGCACGAATACATCGGTCACGCGGCACATGCCACACCCTTTGTGAATTACTTTTGTCATTTTTCAAACAATTCAGATACAAGTTATATAATTCAATACAACCTTATGGATATTGGTTAAAAGATAGATTTAATCGAAATATATATTTAAGAGATTTTGATGCTTTTTAAACATAAACTGTTAACAGATTGTTTTTTAAACGATTGTCAGTTCCTTTCAGTCAGATCCTGTCCATAAATGGGCTGCTCGCTTTGGTAAAGCAAAGTGTAGTTTCTACTTCCTGTATTGTTTGTCTTTTTCATAAAGTAAACAGCTGAGAAAGAAAGTGTAGAACTTTCCCAGCTTCCTTTCTTTATCTGCCCACTTACATTTTCGGGTGCGTGCTAAAAAAGTTGTTCGTCCTTTCAGTCGAAAAAAGTTTGCTGCGGCTCAAGACAGGCTAACAGCATCTTTGCAGGAATATTATGGAAAAATTGATACTGAAATGCAAAATACAAACTGTTCTGTATCTGTTGGTAGTTGCAAATCCGAAAAGGAGGCAAAATACAAATATAAAAGTCCTTTTAACGGAATGGAAAAGGGCCTGTTTGATCAAAGGACCCGTCCGGGCACTTTGACGGACAAATATACAAGTTTAGGCTACATTTTCATCACTCGGAATACATTTCAAGGATTTCTCAACTGTTTTCTATTTGGGTTTTATCCAATATTTGCAGAGAACAAAAGTATTGATTACCAGTTGCCTTTTCCTGTTGCGAAAACTTATTAAAAAGTTTACAAAATCTCGCATACGGGCATCATCAGGCATAGAAAATTTTGCAAATAGCTCTGAATATAAAAATTAAGAAACTTTTAAAGTAAAAATCTAAGTTAGAAGTTAGTATTCAAATATAGAATTGGCATTAAGAAGGTTTGTTATCCAATAATCCATTTAAACTGCTCTTTAGCGCCATCTACAGAAGTCTTAAAATAATGAAGTTCGGCCATTTTGTAATAGTATCCGGTACTCCTGGGACCACCATTCAAGCGGAAGTCAAACATATTGAAGGACATGTTAAGATCCAGAGATATATTTGAATAAATTTCATAAAACTAAAGTATTCTAACAAAATAAGGACACATCTTTCCCGTGTTTTTCCTACACAAAAGTATTTTTAAATTTAGCATTTAATTATTTTGTTGTTTTGTTAATTTCCGGAATGAATGTGGAATATTTTGTGGTCTATCCTTTGTGACAGAAACTTTTCTAGTATATATAATATTTGCTTAATTGATAAAAGGAAACATTTTCCCTTGCCACTTTGGGATGCATATTTCAGGTTACTTTTTGGCTAGTGTGGATTTCAGTGAATTTTCAAACAAAATGTGTTTGTTCAGAAATCAGTAAGAATTACAACAAATGCAGATTTTTGTGGCGAACCTGATTATTTTGTCATGTTGCAGAAAACAAAAGCCTTTAGCTTTTTCCCTTTACTGAAGGCCAACAATTTTATTAAATAATGAAAAATATGCAAGAGCTTATAATTAAGCCTTTTTTAAGGAATTTATTTGTGTATTTTATCAAACTATTTTAAAAATCTGTAAAAAGAAGGAAACTTAATCACTATGAGTTTTATTTTAAAAGTCCCAAAAAATTAATTAAGTTATTGAATTTTATTTATTTTTCGCTAAAAATAATCATTATGATTTAAGCAAAAAATTCTCACTTTTTGTGGTATCCGGTAAAAGTACTAATACAGTTTTAAAATATAAAATACAAACTAAATATTGAAAGTAAAAACTGGATGATTTTTCAATTTTCCCCCCTCGGGGGCTCAACAATCCGAGGCTCATTTCAGAAATTTTTACAAATTTGCCTCCTTGCCACATTCCCGCCGGTTGTTGTCTTTGCTTTTTATGAGGTTGTCGGTGTTGGCAACTTTCTGCAGCAAATGGTATTTATGTCGGTTTAGGAAACTTTGACGATAACGACGAGAACGAGGACGAGGAGGCTGCAGGACTCCTTTCGACGACGCCAGTTCCCGGCGGGGAATAACCGACCGCCTGTGCATCGAACGTTATTGCTTTGACCACCTCAACAACATCATGTGGAATTACGAGTATTTGAAAAGTTTTACAAGTAATTTATTTAGGCGCAAGTTTCTGAGACTTCCGCACTTTTCTCGCCGGTTCTTGCCGGTTCTCGCAGAAGTCGAAAGAGTCAGAGGATGATGGCACATCGACAGCTTCAGTCCCAAAGCATGTGTTGCGGTTACGAGCAAACAAATATAAAAGTATCCCGCCGAAATAGCTTACAAGTACATCAAATTTTCATAAATTAGGCTGACATAAATAAAGCGGAGCTGCGAAAAGCGAAAACTTTTTCCGTTTCCTTTCCGCTTCCTTTTTTTCACGATGTAATCGAGGCCTTGCCGCTTACGAGGATGTCAGAGATGGCGAAAATGATGTAACGCATAATAATTCATCAGCAAATTGGGAAACAGGAAGTGCCGGGGCCGGACTGGATTATGATGCAAATTTCTCAAGTTTTTTTTATAACAAATAAGATTTAGTTTCGGCTTGAATAGTGTAAATTACCTTAAATATTTTTGTTAAACGCATTTACTCGTGCTTTTTCTGTCATCGATATAACATTTTGTTTAGATGAATATCGATATTTTGATGTCAACACATATCCGCAAAAGTATCAATCGTATCAATTAAGATAAATTAAGTTAAAATTTTCTAAACTAAATTTAATAAGTTTTGAAAAATTGTAACTCTTATTTGGTATGGAATTGATTTCCTAAAAAACTGTTATAGCTTCAACTTTAATCATGGTTTTTTAATAGTGAAAAAATGCGTCGATATATCTAGTTCGATATAAAAGATCATCGATAACAATATAAAAAGTATTAATTAAAGTTTAAGTACTAAAATTATATACTAATAAAAATGGTGTTTAACTTTGTTGTATTTTGAGTTTTTTAGATTTTATTCCTGCCTAATAACTTAAAAATAAATAGGTTGTTTTACAAATAGCTGCTGTAATGAGGCTTGATTTATTTTAACATATTTATTCATGTGTGATTCTTAAGGTCGAAGATATCTCATTCAGAGCTGGGCAGACTTTCCTATTAAATAAATTTAAATAAGATGATTAAATCGTAACAATTCTAACTGACACATATGAATATTAATGCCTAAGATATGCCAGCTGTGGTCTGAGTTGTGTGAAAGCGACTGTCTCTTTGTCGGTCTGTCCAGCAGAAAGGAGTTCCAGCCTCCGGGCTCTTTTTTGTTTGAGAACAGAGCATCGAAATTTAATGAAACTTAAACCCTTCGACTAAACCAGATAGCCTTGGCCAAAAGTAAATAAACAGCTTACACACACGCAACTCCGAATACTGTCATGTCCTGGCTGCGTTCGTATTAATTAGAATCCTTGACAGGAAGCCTTGGGCAACTGTACAAAACAACCCTTGGCAACTCTTCGGCTCCGCTCAAAGTAATTAAAATTAAATCTCAAACTAATTATTATTGAACTATGGAAGGGTTGATTTATCTGTGTGTTAATGTGTGTCTGCGTGTGTGTGTGTGTGTATCCTTGCGGTTGGCCTGCGGTCATTTTTTGAGTGCACAAATAGCCAAGAATTTATCAAGGTTATACCATCCCATATACGCTTTTTGGTTTCAATGGCAAAAATCTCGGTTTACAACAATTATTTATTATTATTTACTTTAATATCTCAGTCAGATTTAAGCCTTTAAGCATTACAAATATGGATTATACAAAAATGTATGGATATTCTTATTATTTCTTAAAAGAAAACAAATTTTATGCGAATACATCAATACTTTTCTCCACATATATATAGAAATCATGGAACGGGTAAATTATTATCTCCTTTCCAAGAGTATATGTACGTGTATATATATATAGTATAATGTATTAAGAATATTACAATACCTCACAGAGAGTGTTTTAATTTTAATGAAAAACACATCTCCGTCTCTGTAAAGTTTTTCTATTCTTCATCAGGATCACCTGAGTCGATCCTGAGTCGATATAAGCATGTAACTTTCGTGTTTTTGGGACATTTTTTTAAAATCTATTTTATGAAAAACTATACTGCGTACGATTCAGTAATGAGATGGTCCTATAAGCTATATATAGCTATTATTATAGATATGGATGGTTGATAAGAAATGGGTGAATTTTTTGCATTTTTGTAGAAGTACCTATTATTCAACAAGTATCTCCTCCTAAGTAATCCCTCTCGGTATAACATACTTGTGCCAAGGCTTTTTGCAGTCCTTGAAGACATCAGTTCTTTCTTCTGTTTAATTCAAACTTGATCTCATCAATTGTGTCAAAAATTTTTCCTTTCATTGGTTTCTTTAGTTTTGGAAATAGGCCAGAACTTCTTTGTAGTATTTCTTATTAACGATCTTAAGGCAGGACTTCATGATACGTCACAACATTATAATCAAAGAACACAGTATTATAGAAAATTACATTTTCAGCATGACAAAGCTTGTATCAGAGGCATCAAACCTGGTACCAGAGCCATCTTTTGGCCTTTTGGTAAGCGAATTTAATTTATTTTCAAAAGTCAAAATAAAGAAAATTCGAGATAAACGCAATTTATGTTTTTAGGTTCCATATATGTACTTATCAACAATATTTAAAAAAAAAATTCAGAGATCCTATATAAAGACACAACCCGTCATTTTCGACAAAAGACAGTTTTTAAGCCAAGCTGTCAGATAAATTCTTGTAACGTTTTTAATATCCATTTACTGAAAGAATCTGAAGTGCTTAAAATCCTCTATTTCTGATATTTCCAAGCATTCTTCAATTGTTTTCTTTTTCCCGTTAAAATCATAATTACAGAGCATGTCCCAGTCGATAGACTCCAAAATGTGTATCTAACCCTACTTGGATTGTTTGCTTGGTAAAAACTCGAAAAGTTTATGGTTTTTGGTTGCCGATGTTATTTTAGTATATTTAAGTAGCGTGGAAAATGTTTATTTGTTAAGCACACACATAAATTTGAATTACAAGCGCTGGCAAAATAAACAATGCTTTTTTGGTAAATTGGTTTGGGTTTGTTCGGGAGTGGTTTGGGTCCCTGAAGTTTGTGTTTCCGTTGATGCATTTCAAATTTACACAGTATCGTTGTTAAAAAATTACCTAAATTGAAATTTATCATAAATATATAATCAAAACTTATTAAGCATGACAGAAAAAACTCTCTAAACAATTTAAATTTGAGAATCGGAAGTTGTTAAAAAAATTCAAAGGGTTCACTCTGTATTGAAATTTAAGTAGTATTCAGGATTCTATTTAATGATTTATTTTTGTTCATAAAAAATAAATATTTTATTATTTCCAAGTATTTTTTTATTAGTTATATTATAATTATAATAATAAACCATTTTCCTTATGGATTTTTAATATATTTTTAATAATTCAGACATTCTAAAGATCCTTCAGCATTTGGTCCGGAAAAAGTGAAATTTAAATGTAAAAATTATCCACAAGGACGTTGTTGAAAATAGATCTTTCCCATAACCCATTTTTATAGAGGTTCAGTAATTGAAGGAACCTTTTTTTAATTTTGGCTTGCATTGGTTTTTTGTAATTTCTTTTTAATTGTCACTCCTTCCAGAAAATGATGAAGAACCACGCTTTTTTAAGCGGTGAAACATAATTAGAGGCTAACGAGACAACAAAGCAAGGACAGAATTGGTCAGATTTGAGAAAAAGGTTTCCTCAGATTAGAAAATAAATGAAGAAAAAGTGTCACCAGCCTGAATAATTTTAACGATTTTTCCTTTTTAGGTTCAGTGCTTCTCAGCACCCCTTTAATTGACGAAATTGTTGATTAATTACCTTTGACCGCTATTCTAGGCCCAATTAGACACAACTTTGATCGAAATTGGGGTTTTTCCACGGCACTGTGGGCCAGTACTTCAAAGGATTGCAATCCTGTATCGTTGTATACAGTTGATTCTTGAACAATCGATTTTTCGGTCTATTGTTCATGTCGATACAATCGATATAATCGATTAATTTTTCTCTTTTTTCCTACTAATATATGTGCATATATCTCATAATTATTTAATATTATAATCTGATAAAGCTTTTATTGATAAAATAGTATATACGTTTTTTTCATTTAATATTTCTATTTAAAACTTAGCAGAAATTAAAAATAAAAAGCTAAGCGTTAAAACGAAAGAAAATTTCCTCAAATCATAATCATAATCATAAGCAGTCGATATCGGGAATATCGATAATACCTATTTATGTTAAATCATTTAAAGAAATCGATGACGAGAAAAGTGTTGAGCCTGTAGCATATCCTGAAATGAATGATTCATTGTTTTCCATAGGTGATTTTTCCATCTTTCAGATACAAATAGAGTTATCCTGCTATTCAATCTGAATTCCTGATTCCTCCAAATCCAAATCAAATTTGTGAATAGCATCTGTATCATCAGCTTTTGCATTAGATATATATTTTTCGCGAATCTAGTCTGTTTACTTCCGAACAGAGGTACATTTTTGGATCTAGTTATACTATTATTCTCTATTTATTATCTTTCGTAAAATAATTACGGGAAAATTAGTTTTATGATGGCTATAGGATATAGTAGACCATGTGAAAAAATTGGAGTCGATGGTATTAAAAATGAGAGATTAGTTTGCGACTCGGGAGGTGATGCTGATCTTAAATATATATCTCTTATAAGGCTGGAGGTGTTTCATTCTCTGCTTTGCACACTTGTGACCTAAATTATAATACCTTCTTGGTATAAAAAAGATACTCCACCAGATAGATTCAAACTCAGTATATCAGATATATAATCGATCGGATACAAGCACCAATCTCGATCGGGCAAGGACCAGGAGTTGGGGACTTATGTTATTCCCTCGGTTTTAATTGTCACTTCCGCTCAGGGTTGACATGGGGCTCCGCCACCCCGACTCGCACTCATTCCGACCAATTTGGTTAATGGCTATAATGTTTGTTTAGTGAAAGCAAATACAAGTCGGAATAATGGCTGGGCCCATAAAAAGCGCGGTCCGTAAAATTAATGCATAAATAAGAGCAAATATATGACGGCATGTAAAAAAGTGGCGGGAAAATAAAGCCAAAGTCGGAGCTGAGGCATTCGTCTGTTCCAGGGGACAGGGATCCAGAGGGATATATATGGGGAAACCATAAACAAAGCAAATGTTTTCTTAGCCCGAATTTTGATGACCATTTGTGGGAGGTGGTAGGGAAGAAAATAAAGATAGAATAGGAAGTTGTAGAAACGAATGTCAAATTTGTGTGGCTTATTAATTGTTCTTTGCATTTGGCTCGGCTCTAATTAAGACTAAATGCTTTGTTCCGTATAATTTGTTTTCCTGCATGAAGCCCACTAACGAGGCAAATACTATAAATGCCATGGAATGCCAGGGACTCCCCAGCCACCAGCCACTCCATATCGCTAAAATACTGCATTGACTACATTATGGCCAGGACGAGAAAAAAGAAAGGTGTGTACAAAACACATTCGGCCGCAGAAATCCAGTTTGGTCATTTTAATGACTTCCACTGGGCAGTTTGTAATTACGCATTATTCAAATTACAAATCCGCAGCAACAACAAGGACTCGAAAACACAGGACCCGACCCGACTCGACCCGATACCAGATACCTGATACCAGTTACCAGTTACCACTTACTGGCTGAAAATTTAAACTCTAAACGGGCGGAAAAACAAACGACGGGCCACAAAAATCGGGTCAACTCAAATGACAAATGCTCTAGGCCTGCCAGGACGCAGGATTCAGGATACGTCTCCCGAACAATATGTTTAAATGTTGCCATGTGTCCCGTGTCCTGTGTTCTCTGTCCTGTATCCTGTGCTCTGTTTTTCGGTTTGACTTTCAAAATGTCAAATACATTAAACGTGCATTTGCGTTGGGGTTAGTTGCGATTTGGTGGCGCCACCAGCCACCAGCCACCCGCCACCCGCCACCAGCCACCAGCCATCAGCCACAAAGGGGTGGGTGGCAAGGAGATCGAAAGAGTCGTTTAGAGTCCCTGACAGTTGAAATTTACCTTTTGGCCATAATGACATCACGTACACAAAAGGTGTGTGCGCTTTCGGGGTCCTTCCTCCCCATCGTCCTTATGCCCTTTTGCTTCCCGCCGCTCCATATGCTATTTGTTGCATACTTTTGACCACTCGTGGATGAGGGGAGCGGGGCTGGGGCATGCAGCATGTGTGCGCTTTTGCGGCTTACAGGCTGAAAGCCGAGTGCCGTGGCTAATGCGAATCCGAAAATGGAGCCAATGGACAATCACATAAAACAAATTACACGAAAAGTTTTAGCTCCAAAAGCCCACGAAATGCAAGCACCGAGCAGCATATTTGATTCGCAGGCAAGTGTCCTGCAACGGTCCCGGCCGAATTCAGGATACCCTATCCTACCCTATCCCCCGTTTTCCGGGCCAAATGCATGCATGTTTAAGCCAAGTTAGTGGCCAGACTCCGGGCTGGGGTAGAAGCGAAATCGACGGAAAGCGAGAGCTTCGGTTGCAGCAAATCTTCACAATCAACGCTTCGCCGGAGGAGTTGCCGGGACACCCAAGTCCCGCTTTCCAACTTTCGAAACTGACTGCGAGGATAATCAAATGAAAAAACGTAAATGTCTCGTTAAATTGTACAGAAATTAGATTTTTTTCCGCCCAACCTACCTCACTCGACTGGTTCTCCCCCTGTGTCCTGTGTCCTGTGTCATGGGTTCCTGGGAAAATCAGAGCATGACCACTGGCAGTTTGGGAGACAGAAGGGGCGAGCAGTTGAATGAGCGGTATGTGTGAAAAATCAAATCAGGGGGGGCTCTCGTTCAAGAAGCAGGAAAAGTTAACAGACTCCAAAGCGAAACTCTTTAGCGGGGCGCTGAAAGGTATCTTTTTTACATTTTAATTTAACAGAGAAGAGTCTGAATAGTATAGATTAGGAGAGTCCTTTGAAAATCTGGTTATTTCTTTTTTTAGTTACGTATTTACTGCATTTACTTGTATTTAAGTACTTAACTTTTAATATTTTTAAAACAATGAACATTCTAATTAAGAAAGTCAAGAAGCCTTTTGTAGTTTGAGCGTGAAATGTTATTTTTTAAAGATTAAACTTTCACTGTTTTATAGAAATTTCTAATCAATGTATTTAAAAAAAAAAAAAAAATTGATTTAATAATAATTCAATTAGAAAATTTAAGAAATACTTTTAGTTTATTTTTTAAGTAAAAATTATAATTTTATTAGCCTTAGTATTAGGCTTTAAATATTAGGATAAGGTTAACAATCCAAACAATCCTTAGATCAAACGAATTATTAATTTTGAAATTATTGCCCTGTCTTGGTGATGGAAAGAAAAGTACCGGGTATCATACAACACAATTTTCCTTCCTTTTTTTAGCTTACTATTTCCCTTACTATCCTGAATGGAGCGCCCCCCTAAAGTTTGGAAAAACCTCCATCCGAGGCAACATTACCCCGTGCTACTTCATTCTGACGCTGAAAATCAAGGCGAGTTGTCGATTGGTAAAAGCTTTTAAGGCGTCCAGATGGGAGAGGAGAGTGGAGTGGCCGTGGAGTGGGAGTGGCAGTGGAGTGGGAGTGGGCACTGCTCGCTAAAAGCCAACTACTGTGCTTCCTTTAATTGGATTACCAGGGGAATGGTTGTGCGTGTGTGTCCAGGTGTGGAGAGTGCAAGTGTCCACGGCAGCGAGGGTCCCGAAAGTTGAGGAGAGCATAAGTTTGCATTTTTATGAAGTTTCTTAACCATATGCCACGTAAGGACTCCCCTTGTGGATGGGGGAGCTGAAGGACAACAGAAGGTCGCGGTGTGAGGTGCGTTTTCGATAAGATTACTTCGAGATCCGAGCGTGAATGAGATTGGAGGGAAAGTTTTTTGCATACCAGGGGGAAGGCCTGGTGATGGTCGGGGGAAGACCAGGTGAGAGCCGGGGATGGTCGAATCAGGACCCTACAGTCCATTTAGCGCTAACTTGATTAATGCCCCGACTCTGCCGTCGCTGCAAAAAGGCCTTTTGCTCAAATATTCATAAATATGTTGGCAGCCAACGTAGGACAACATTTCGAACGGCTACAAAGCGAATTGGTTATTAACGGTCGAAGGACAGGGCCCAAACCCTGCCCCACTCCCTGCCTGGCACCATTGAGCTGTGCATTTTAATTTAATTAAAAGTTATGGCAAATATAGCGCAATCGAGACGGACGGGAGAGGAGAAGCCAATAATAAACCAAATTATTGCATGTATAAATGAGTTTTCCCGCATTTGTATATGGTATGTGTGGGCTGGTGATGTCGATGTTGCCTGCAATTAGGCGCAGCTGCTGCACAGGGGATGGAGAAGGGACAGGACCAAGAGCAGGGGCAGGAGCAAGTTGCGGGTCTTGTAGAGTTTATGGCCGTGTTCCTGTGGCTTTTGAGCTTTTTGCGCCAAAACATTTGCCCTTCCATAATTGAGTTTCGGAGGCATTCAGCACACAGACTGTGGCACGCACAAACTACCGACCTGCCCCCGGCAGGATACACACCGGAAAGATTGGGTCCTTGGGCCACACAGAGCAAGTTTACTTTGCATACTTTCGAGCAACATTTCGATCCTTTTGTTTATGGGCCTGTCATGAGGTTTAATCTAATGTCAAATTCCAAAGCATAATTTCCCATTGTTGCCACCAAGGCTTCGGTTGCATACTTCTGCTACGTGGAATCCTTGGCAGCCTTGGCAGCCTTGGCAGCATGTTGTCTTTTCTTCCCTAATTGCATTAGTTTTGATGCGCCCTGCATATTTTCCAACCTGCCAATTAGTCGCAGTGGCAGTCCTGCCTGGCCCGACCTGCTCCGACTACGACTTTCGACTCAATTAGTCGGCATCAATGATTTATGGCAAACTTTTAGGCAGCCAGAAGATGCCGAAGAGCTCTGCCTTCTTTGCTCTTCCCTCTGATTCCTTAAAAGTCCTGCAGCCTAAGCTGCTTTCAGCAGAATTAAAACTTTATTAATAAGCATCTTGCCAGACAATAGGAGAAGCCACTGCGGATTAGCAAGGCCGTCCTGCAAATTGATGGAATCGCACATGCCGGACTCCCTTTCGTTTGTTGGTTGTTGGTTGGCTGGAGGGCGGCAGATACTGTCCCTCGATTGGCCAATCAAGGCATTGCCATTGAGTTCGGGCCCTAATTAGATTATTATTATTATTGCCATGCAGTTTTGCCACAAAAGAAACAAATGCAGGCTCGACCAGAGCTCTAGAGAGTTGATCTTGTGGTCTGGCCAGGGAATAGGAGCTGCAACCACAACAAAATACGTCTGGACCCTGGCCCGTCCCTCGGAAATGTCTCAGACCACAGCTTGTCCTAAGCGCTGCACCGGCGGTGCACCAGGTCCGGAGAACTGCAGCCACCAGGAGGTGGCAGGAGACCCGGACTGGCATGAGCCGAGCTGAGGTGAACTGTCTGCATAAGTTGGAGATAAACGTAAACCGCATGCACGGCACAATAAACAGACATCCGTGTGCATTTCCCTGACTATTTGTCAAAAACAGTGCCATGGCAACAAGGACGATCCCGACCACGTTGCCAGGAGTAGCAGTCAAAAACCAACGAACAGATAAACTCCAGAATATGGTCCAAGCGCCCAAGGTTGGACATGAGCATGGATGTGGACGCTGGATGGTGGATGGTGGATGTGGATGTGGCTGGGTACTGGGTACTGGGTGCAGTGAAGGTGTTCGTCCTGGCAATGCCAGCGATAATAAACCAGCAACGGCAACAACAAACACAATTCCCAAAACAACAACCACGGAGTGCGCGAAATGAGAAATTCAGGATAATACTAACCGCAAACTGAGATTGTAAGTGCAGGCTTGTGGCGCCGGACGGGATGGCAAAGGACCTTCGTATCAATTTGCACAGCGCGAAACGCCTTCCCAGCCAGCCAAAATTATTATCCTGCTTTCATTTTGATTGCCATATTATTGCATCGGGAGGTTGTCCAGAAAAAAGGAAAAGTTTTTAAAGTTGTTACCGTATCGTGTATCAAAATCAATAAAACGTTTATTCGCAGTATAGACTTTTTCAATTCAACGTTTTTTGTGTTTTTTTTTAGGATTGAAGGACTTAATCCCCAATTTGTTAGATTACTGGAAGCCGAACAGTATTTGTGTGACTGTATGATACCCAATACTTCTTCTTCCATTTAAAATATTTTTCGGCAATTAAAGTTTCCTTCTTAATGAAAACTTTAAGCAGGTAGTGTCAGAAATATAGGTATAGCTATATAGAAAGTAATTAAAAATATTCAATGTTAACCATTAGAAATAAATATCAGAAGCTTATTAAATATAATGGCAAGTCAGTCTATTTCATCCCATATCAAAATGCATTTATTTTCATTATAATTACATCAATTTTACCAAATTTTCTGACAAAATGGCACCTTTATTTTAATAATTTTGTATCAATATAAGTTCGATGGAATATTAATATTGCTACAAAAATATATAGTTGATAGGTCTCCATGTTAGAAACCTGCTAAAAATTACTTTGTAGCTTCTATATAAAGGGAAAATATTTGCTTGTAAGAGTTAAGTAACTTAGTTTATCAAATTAATCGTCATATTGTTATAAATTCTGCTTAGAATACCTTTTAAAGTGATGAATTTATTTGTTTTTTACAAAACTTCCTATTAGTATTTCGAAGAATATCTTTCGTTCTGCCAATATCTGACGGATGCCTACTTAGAAATTAATCATTTTTTAAATCCTTGGATTTGAGATTGAATATTAAAAGATTTCATGGTTTATCGCGACGCTATAACACCCAATATTAATTTGTTGCCATTTTGTTTGTTTTCTCCCAAATATTTTATGGTTTTTAAATCCTCAATTATACAAAATACAAGTACCGATGTCCTTAAACCATTTTTAAACCAGTCAGTGGGGAAATATATGGAAATAAGGCTTCGAATCGCTTGAAAATAGCATTTGCCTATGAAGTTTTAGCTTTCATGCAAATACACATTTTCTGTGACATTTTCATTATTATTACGACATAAAACTCTTTAAATTTCTGATAGATAGCCAAGAAATTCGTAATTGCTTCCTATGATGTATTCATGGGATTTCAAATTCGTTGACAATTGTAAAGTAGATCACATTGGATTAAAAAGTTAGTCCCTTCCAAAGAATATCCATTTCTTTCAATCGCATTTTTGCAGTGCAACTGAAAGGGGTACGGAGTCCCCTGCCACATTCATCGGAGGAAATGAGCTGCTGGGGCAGCTACTGCAGTTGCATTCAACCAGTCCCGAGTCCCCAGTCCCTGGTCCCCACTCGCCCGTTTCCACCATTATGGCCATGCAACCATGACTTGGTAATAACAAACCGAACACTGCATAAATTCAGGCATTCAGCTTCGATCGGCCCACATCGAGCTTCTAAGGCCTGGCCCTTCGCTTTCGCTCTGGTATTTGGCCGACTGTCTATTTGTATTTGAATTTGGATTGTTTCGCCAACTGCCAACATCCGCAAAAGCGGCAGGAGCAGCCAGGGAGTGGGCTAGGCCACAGCCAGAGCTGGGGGCAGGGCCATCCATTGTCGGGGTAGGGCTTTTGTTTTGTTAATTTGCTCGGTCCAACAACAGGCAAGCCAACATCCAACAGCCAACAGCCAACAGACAACAGCCAACTTTCATGGAATGCGCTTTGCTTAGGCTTGACTTGGATTATAGTACGACTATAAGGCCTGTTGGGATGCTGCAGAGTGCAGAGTCGGAGGATGCAGTGAGGGCTGGGCAGGATTCGGCAGATAACTAAGCTACTTTGGAGCTATCGAAAAATGAACACTCTTAGGCGGTGGAGCCTCGCATTTTCGAGCTTAAATCGAAATATCGAAGTGATAGGGGCGAGTGCAGGGCGAGCTTAAGCCCGTTTTAATTACATGCATGCCGATTGTCTAATGGAGACGGCCTCCTGCGGAACAATACAAAAATTAATGCCCGGCTAATTGAAAGGGAAGGGAGTGCCAGGAGGCAGGAGGCAGGAGCCAGGACCCACAAGAAAGATTCCACAGAGTCGGATAAAAAAGAGAAAACTACCATAACCCGAACAACAATTCTGAGCTGTCACTAATGGAAAAAGAATCAATGGCTTACGGATTCGAAATTCGAAGAACGATGGCAACAAATTTATGGATTTATTTCTCTAGTCCCTGGAGGAGGCCACCTGTCGTTTGACCAATTTGCGGATACTCGACAGCCACCTCCTCCTCCTCCTCCTCCAGAGCAAGCAAATGGCTAAGATTACACGGCAGCCGGTGATTCCAAGGCGATGGCACATTGCGTTTTAAACTGACGCCCATGACGCAAACAATAACCTTATGAACGCTTTCATCCTCCAGCTCCTCCAGCAGCTCCACCCAAGACCCCACTAGCCCCCACCATGTGGCAGCCGCACCACCTCTCAGCTTAAGCGGTATGGGCGTGGCGCTGTATACACAAATAAACATTCAAGTGGAATTATTGCAACGAAATTCAAAGGATTACGATAAAAGCACGTTCCCAGGATTCAACGGCAACTACAGGCTCCAGTGCAAGGCACGGCCCACGGATCGACAATGGACTGCGGCCGACTCTCCGCCAGACTCTCCGCCTCACCGACTCTCCGGGTTTCCAATGACAACAATGCGGGACGTATGCCAGCAGCGCCATCCTGATGAAGCACCCGGTTCGGGGCTTGGAGGTTGTAGGTCAGGGGTTGGGCCTCCAGGCCTTGGGAAGGAGTGGGCCAAGGAGGCCGACGGTGGTTCGGCAAGTTCAATGAAGGAAAATTATGAAGCCTTATTTATTGTTTATGCGTGCGCATAGCTCATGCAGGGTCACTGGGAATGGGAATGGGCAGGGGAACTTGTAATTTTTAACCACCCACTTCCCGAAAGGGTAGCGAAAGGATAAATCAGCTAGCCGATCGGTATGAGAAATGTTTATCGGTAGAAGGACTTCGAATACATCATTTTAACTTGGAATATTTGGCAATTAAGAACATGAAATTGCAATCTTTTCTGGTTTTTCTCAGATATACAATTGGATTTAATTTTGGGTTTCTTACTTTACGTGGATATCTCAAGAGGATTAAATAATTTGTTCCTCTTATTCCAATTCAGAAGAGACTTTATATTTTAAATAAACAGTTTAATCGTATTTTTTTACACACTAGTCATTGTTTTAAAGGTATTTTATTAAAACTACGAAACTATAAATATGTTTAAGTATTGTAAATTTCCGTTTTATAAAATGTTATTTAACTTTTTAAATCCTTTCCGTTACCTGCGAGTTACTGAAGAACAGGTATAACATGGCGTATACGTAATATATTGGCATATTTTTAAAATTATTTATTTCAGTTTCCATTTATATTTATAAATATATTTATTTTA
Organism: Drosophila merina; assembly: GCA_035047645.1. Taxonomy (NCBI): domain Eukaryota; kingdom Metazoa; phylum Arthropoda; class Insecta; order Diptera; family Drosophilidae; genus Drosophila; species Drosophila merina. The sequence continues at coordinate 22,719,675 of JAWNPH010000059.1, read as the reverse complement.
ATTTTTTATAATCACTCCACCTATGTAAGAATCAATTGAAAAAGAGTTTTTCCCTGATCAAATACCAAAAATAATTGATATCAATTTAAAAAAAAAGGTACAATTAGGAGGATCTTGGTAGGAGGATCGGTGGTATAAAGGTAGGTATTATTACATTATGATCATATAGTAATCGTATAGTATTAGTATTATTGTTATAGTGTTTCTTGATATTTCTTGAAATTGCATCTTTATTAAGTTAAAATATGTTGAATCGCTTTAAGAAGTTGATGATATGCTTGATGTTATCGAAGTTATGGTCGACAAGTAGATCGGTGACTTTTGTACTTGGGTTGTTGGTTCTTTTACCATATATTTATATTTTTCAAAATCAAACTTCTACAATAGTGTTACTTTTTTTAGTAATATACGCTTATTGTTAAAAGTTGGATCTGAAACAAATAACGAACTGCAAATCTAAATAATTGTATCCAATCTAAAGAAGTATCACCTCAAAAAATTTCACTTTTATTCATATTTTGTATGAAATATCCGTATTAATTTGTATTAATATTAGAAAGGCAGAGATGGAAAAGTGCTTTCCAAAACTCTCCTAAGAAAGTGTGTTCGAAAAACCAGAGAGGAAAAACTTGGGGAATCTTTTGGCGTTTGGTGGCGGCATTCTTGTATGTTGTGCCTCCGAGTCTAGAGGAAAAATGGAGGAAAACCTTGCCGCAATGTAACAAAACGAAATGAAGCGAAATGGAAGCGGCACCCGGTGGCAGGGCATGTGAAAAAATTGCACAAATAAATATGAATTGCACTTTAATGCATATTAAGTGAAAAGGATAAGGGCAAGGATGCCATGGTTTTGCAGGCAGGAGGCAAGAGGCAGGAGGAGGCGAAAGAATGTGGGAAGTGAAGTGTGGTTTCCAGGGGAGTTTATTATTAAATAAAGTATCCACGTGTTTGTTTGTATTCAATATTTATTGTTGTGTATAATTGAGTGAAAAGTTATATGTTTGTCCGCTTACAGCAGGCGAGGTCCTTGGCAGCGGCAGCGGCAGGATAAACAGCACTGAGTTGGGCGAAATTCAATATTATAGCTTCGCAAATAAAAATGATATTGAATTGTTGGAAATTTTTATTCCGTAAGTACATGGCGGCAGGACGAAGGGGAGGCATTGGCCCAAAGCCACCTACTGTCTTCCGCGCCACGTCAGCCATTACTCTGATCCTTTGGTAAATATGCGTAATTGGGGCTCTGGCGGAAAAACTGCGTCGGAAAAGCGGAAAACTCAGCCGGAGAAATGTTAAAGTGTTGCGGGAAATCAGGTTGGTTCGTTCCGAGTAAATTGCCCGGCTTACGCACGAGGAGGAGCAAATGGAAACACAATTATCCGTTTGTGAGCTTTGATTCCGGGAAACCGTTTCCAACTGCTCCCCAGGACTGCCTGACTGCCTCCATTCGTTGTGTTTTGAATTATTTTGAATTATGCATTGTGGGAAAGTTTGTTGCACAAGCTAAATTTATTATTAGATGCCCTATTACGATGATGCATTTTCGGCAAGCCAGCCGGGATGCGCTCCAGCAGCCGACAGGTGCAGTGATTCATCAGAATTTATGCAGGGTCTTGCCGGTGGCGCTGCCTCGCTCTGGGAACACACACATTTTTTGTGGTCGCCCATATAATTTGATATGCTGCCTTGGCAGTTGCATTTTGCTGTGGCTCATAAATTTCCCAGCCCAGGCAGCCGAGCCATCCCAGGCAGTGCCAGCCAGACCCAACCACCAGGCAGGACTCCTTGCTAGCATTTGTCTGCTGCTCTGACATGCATGGCATTAACTGTGAGCTCTGGATTAATGAAGTGCAGGCCATATTAGGTGGGAAAGGAGCAGGAACCACGACTGGGGGACCGGGTATAAAAGTTATTGACAAAACTGTTGTAGGCCATAAATTGGGTTATGGGCCATCGCTGGCGTGACTTGAGACCGCAGTTAAATTAATTGCCCGGACTCGTAAACACCTCCGTAAGTTTCATATCCCTCTTATATATGCGGTTCGTGTATGCAATATTCATTAAATTATAAAACACACACCTCGTGCATACCCTGCACTTATAAGGATCATAAAAGGTAATTATTTCTAGTTCGCTTAACTGCGATGGGCTAGTTGGGAAGATTAGTTGGGAAGTATGCTGGAAAATATGCTAGCAAGGAGTTCATTAACTCGACAGTTTCTAATAAAAATATGAGTATTGTACTTGTATAATCGAGTATTTACAAGTATCTAGGAATTTGAGAAAACTTTAATAATTAATAATTATTATTCAATACAAAAAATATCGTAGAATTTCCTGTTATATGAACCCCGGTTCTCAATGCAACTCTTTTGTTTGTAACTCAAGTTGATCAAGATGCAAAAATATCGTAGTATCTGAAACCAGGTACTTATTCCTCTTATGCTTTTTTCCTTACTTTATAAAAATTCTTAGTAGGTAATACTTACAGGAAGAGAAATGGAGTTTCTCGGGGTAATACCTTCTACTCCATCCACGATATCCTTAATAACCTGCCTGGTGGGGAACTTGAAGTCAAGACAATATTTATTACACAAAAACCGAAAAATCTAAACGAATTTCAATCCAAGTCTTTTACCATTTCAGATGTATGATACCCGCTACCTATTCCACAATCTATACAGCAAATCTACGTTTCTATTTTAAACATTTATAAACAAAACAAAGAACAAAGAACTTGTGCCCCAATTTCTAGTGGATGATATCCGGTACTCAAGCCTCCTGCTAGTACTCCCAACCTGAAGGGTATTCCGAGTTGGCTATCCATTGCTTCTTATTTTACGGCTATTTAACACTTTTTTGGCTAAACAGCTCACGTGCAAAGCCACACGCAATATCCCGTCCCCGTCGCGGTCCCAGCCGTAAAATAATAATTATAATATTCGAGTTGCTTTCCAGGACGCCAGCAATCATAAACACCAGGACGTAGAACCTGGCCATGAGGGGAGGGAGAAGCATAGCCAAAGCATAGCCTTTGCCGACTTCCGCTGTCGAGTTGTTTTATGCTTCCGGCCAGCGGAAGTGTTTGGCTAGTTGGCGCGCTAGTTTTGTCGCCTGGCCAAGTGGAGGACGCGAATTGGCGACAACTTTGATTTGCATATTTCTTGGGACCACATCCATCCCGAGGTCTAGGCCCAGGCCCGGGCACACAAGCAGACAGAATCCGTGACAACAATCCGGATTGCAGTGCCGCGTCAATTACCCAGTTCCCATAACCTGTGAGGACTCGGGGAGTCCTGCGAGGAAATCGGAATACAATCGAGGCCGTTCGACGGTCTGAGTTGCATCCCAGTGCCACTTGGAGTGGGTAACTTGTTGAGCATTCCCGGACAAAGTCGGGTAAATGTCCTTCTTCAGCTACGGCGACTCCTCGAGGGTCCCATCGAGGACCCTGCTGTCGGATCTGAAGCTTCGCAGAGCGACTCATTACAGGAAAGAAAGACTTTTCGGTGGGTGGGTGCGCTACCAACTTTGTAAGTTTTCTGCAAAATTGCTTGGAAAAAATTGAAAATTATTTATGCTGTGTGCCGTTTAAAGCTGTCGATAGCCGAGCTCCATCTCCGCCCCCATCGTCACATCCACACGGTGGCCCCTGCCACCAGCCCCTAAAAAGTATACAAAGTTGTCAGTGCCCGCTGCAGCATGCGCTTGCATGCAAAAGTCTACTTTGTAGCCTTAAGTACTTATGCCGGAAAGGAGCCAGGGAGCGAAGGGGACGAAGAAGCCAGGACGAAGATCTGGCAGAATACTTTGTCCTTGCCTGGGGTGGGCGGGTCTGAAAGCTCTGTTGCGCTTTTCTTAGCCATGGCGGGGACGGCTTAGCATAATTTTAGGCAAACTCACGTTGCTTAGTTTATAGGCAGCTGGTCTTGCTTAAGCTCGTCATCGCCGTCGTCGTCGCCGTCATCGACGTCATCTCCGTCCGCTTCAGTTTGCATAATGTCAACTCTTTTTAATTGCCAAGACAAGACAACCAACATTGTCTGGGCTTCTCCCAGTCCCTGAGTCCGTCCCTGAGTCCTGTCCCTTCGATCATTGTGTCTCCTTTTTTGTTCTCCGGCTGCTGGGGCACGTCCGAGACGATGAAATTAGCTTCTTACCAAACCAACCTCAACCCGAAAGCATTCCAAGCACTTTAAGTAAATGAACTGCTTCCGTAAGAAATGGAAAAAGTTTTGCAATCTAAAAAATATATTCCATTTAGCTCACAATTTCGGAATATTTGTTTCTCATTTGAAGGCTTAGAGGAGAATGCTTTGGATTATTCAAAGTAAATAATTGGTATTAAAACTCTATACTCATAGAGTAAGTACCTGGTATTATATATTCCATAAACTCTAGAATAAGTTGAACAAAAAGTTGGAGTGCGGATTATTCAAAGCCAAAGAAATTCCAAGGTAAACTATTGGAATTTATGCTCGATACTCGTAAAATACGTAGAGATGAGTACTTGGTATCATATACTCGATTAGCTCTAGAAAAAGTTACAAAAAATGTGGAATGTGGAGCTAATTTTCAAATATCTCGCAGGGACTGCATTCATAAAAGGGCCAATAAAAGAACAGTCCCAAAGCCTGGTTCTATTAGATATCCATACCCGATACCCGTAGACTAGGTACACTCGAAGAAGTCTTTTAGAGACGTCCTATTTTGTCTGCAAATAAAATAAGTTCAAAATTATTTTCGATTACGTAGATAATATAGAAATACCCCGAATTAATTATATTACCTTTTTACCTTAATTCGTATAAGATATATATACCCGCTACACTTAGAGTAAGAAGAGGAAACCATAGGAATAACCATAGGATATCGTATAGTCAAGAAAAAATACCCTTCTATGCTTTTTCATTTAAACTTTTCTTGGTCAGAACTTGGAAAGAGCGTCGAGTAAACCGATTTCACGCGTATTATGCAATGGAAAATAATATATTAAATCCGATTAGTTTTCTCGGGTATATATAGGCGCAGCGATGTCGATTTGTTTGGACACTAGGTTGGAAAAATGGATAACGATATGGCTCTGGGGCCGGTCCCTGCGTACGGTTTTGTCTGCGATTATGGGCAGATTTGGAACACGATGGTCCGTAGATGCGTATGGAAAGACGAACCTCCGATCTATGGTCCTGATACCTACGATCCTATATTTTTCGCAAGGTACCGAGGGAAAAGGGCTGTTGGTATCCCGAAACTCCCCCAAGTGCCCACAATACAAACTCCAGAAGTACCCCATGTTCATCCTCAAAAAGTAGGCAAAGTTAAAAATCCCTATGGCGGCGGCGGTGGAAGTGGAGGCAAAGGCAAAGGGGATTCCAATGGACCACCCGCAACGGGAGAAGCTGAGGCTGGTGGAGTTCCTGGTGGAGGAGCTGTCGAAGGAGGTGTTGGTGGTGGTGATGGTAGCAATGACGGTGGTGGCGGTGGTGGTGGCGGTGGTGGTGTTGGTGGTGGTGTTGGTGGTGGTGGCGGTGGTGGTGGCGGCGACGGTGGCGCTGGTAGCAACGGCGGTGGTGGAAGTGGCGGTGGAGGTGGCGGCAGCGGCGTCGGTGGCATAGGCATAGGAGGAGCTGGGCTGAATCCAGGATTGCCAACTGTGGATGTAAATAGCCCGAAATTCTCCAAATTTCCCACAGTACATCCAGTAGTACCCAATATTAATCCTCCAAAAATAGCCAATGTTGGAAGGATCAAGATATAGCTTCCAAGTCTGGCGCATGAATTTTGGAAATAAAATAAATTTATGGGGAAAAGAATGCTAATAAAGTTAAAAAAAATATATACGGTAGTTTCTATATAGAATATAGTTCTATATCTTGGTCTCTAAATATTTTAGTCGTCATGCCAACAAGCCGGGGAGAATCTCGTTCTGGTGCAGAAGCTAATTGATTAAAATGTGTAAAATTTGGAAACAATGTCAAGGCTCGAATAAACCATAACAATGGGACTCGCGGCAGTGACAAACTTGCAACGGGGAGAGGTGGCGATGCAGAGTGGAATTGGGGCAGGTCAAGTGGGAGGCTCCGCTTGACTTGACTCTGGCATTGGTGGGTTAAGCTGCTTATCAAGTTGAGCTCTGAAATTATGGCCGCGGGCTAGACACAAGACACAAGACACAAGACACGAGAGCAAAACCAACCGGAATAGACTGCAGAACTGAATAAAACACAGCACTTTGTTATTGTGAGTGTTTTTGTTGCTGCCACAGATGTTTTTCCCTTCAGCTGCTTCAGGGGCAGCCAGGGACGAGCACAAAGGCATCCTTTTAAATTTCCTGTCATTTGCCACACAATACGCTGGAGAGCGGCCACGAGGATGACGATGACGACGACGAAGCCAAAGGGACGAGGGTCGTGGACGTGGAGGAGGAGTCCTGCAATTGGCGAAGCTCTGGCTGCAGCGTCCAGAACCGAAGTTTGGAGTCGGAGCCGGAGTGCCAGAAAGTGCCAGACTAGGCCAGCCCATTTATTTACACTTTACAAAAATTTGTTTATCTAAAATAACATAAGATTTAGAAAAATATACTGAAGGGAGGTATATACAAAATGGAGATTTCCATGCAGTCTAGAAGATTGATTAGTCTGAAATATTAATATAAAATCTATGCCACAAATTGAAGCAAAAACAAAGGTACGTTGGAGTAGAGGTAATAGCCAGCAGATTTCTAGAAGTGCCACCAAAAAGACTATAACCCATCCGATTATTCTTAAATGCTCTACTTTTTACCCAACTTTTAATTTAGAAAACATCTTATAGAGAAGCTGAAAGGTCCTTTTGTCAGTGTGGAACTGAAAAAACGAAGCTGCGCGTCGCTTTAGTTGTTTGCTAGAATTTAGCCTTTGGGAATTTGCATTTTTCATTACGCACCGACTGGGGTTGGACAAGAAGCGGAGTCGGAGATGGAGGCGGGAGTCACTAGGGCTCTGGAACAAGGACTGGGAGATGGGCGCCATGTTACCGCCTAGATTCGTTCATGGGGTTAAAAGCTAGTTTCCGCCGGAAGTGGCTGCCACACCACATTCCCCGGGATCGCTCGCCCAGTCCCTCTGTCACTCTCTGTGTGTAAATAAATTTCTGTGCGAAATGAAATGAATGCGATTCCCAGCCTCAAAGACAGCTCCGCCAGCTGCTAAATTAAACCTACTCATAGCTGTCGGATTCAATTATTAGACAACTACAATTTGTTACTTATTCGGAAAATTACTTTCAAAAAAAATTCGAAACATGCCATGACAAAAGGGCATCTCTCCATTGACTTTGGACCGTTGAAAATTTCCTAATTTTTGTACTAAAAGTGGGAAAATCCGATGTTAATTCTAATAGATTTGGGAAACGAGTATTTAAAGGATGCTCCTTAAAGGACTCACACTAGTCCTGAAATTGCAGCATTTCCAGACCAACTCTCCGAGTAATCTCTGGCTTTATAAGTTAATAGCTTGTACCTGGCTAAGAGGGCACATTATTAATCAAAGTCAGTGCAGCAATTCCTGCTTCCTGATTCTCCACTCCCACTCCCTATCCCACCCCCACACTGCCACACTGCCACTCTTTTACAAATTCACCCTGTAACAACGATTTTTGCGCCTAATCAATTTCCTGGAAACGTCACAAGTAGACTGAGCAGGACATCGGAGTTAAGGGGGAAGGAAGGAAAAGTATAGCCGTCGACTACTTGAGGAAAATTTATTTCATTTGTGTTAGCATTTTGCATTTCATTAGGTTTTCATTAAATAAAATGTTGAATTACACGCATAATTTATTCCCCCACGGACAGGGAGAATCTGGTTTTTGCCTCCGAGGGCCTCCACGAAAAAAGTATCCTGTGCCGTGACTTGCTCATGGGCTTACCCGAAAACGAAAGCCACTAACCGAGAGCCATGCGATTTCCCCAGTAAGGGCATCTCCGTCTTCGGGGATCCTTTCGGTCCTTCCGATTCATGAGCTCCCACACGACGACATACACAAATCGAAACAAATTACAATAAAAATGCCAAAGATGCGTGCTAAAAGATTAAAGCCTGACACGGAATCATTCGTGCCCAAAACCTTAATGGAGCCGGGATGGCTGGGGGAGGGTTGCCCGGACTGGGGTTGGAGTCGGGATTGGTTTGATTTCCATATGGTATGCCAGCAGTTCGGTTTCCCCTCCTTCATCGACATACACTTCTCCTCCGGCGAGTCCTGTATCATTTTCGTCACAGAAACAAATATTTATACAGCTTCCTGGCTGTATTCCTGCTCGCTCTTCGGTCTTCGGTCTTCGGTCTTCGGTCTTCGGTCTATATTTCGTCCTGACCACAAATGATAAATTACTTTAATTAATGTCGCCGTATTGTCTCAGCGCCCGAGAGGGGCGAAAAAGAAGTTTGGCCCTGGCGGGTCTGGGTCTGGGCCTGGTGGCTATTATGCAAGTTCATTGGGTTTAATTTGAGCATGGACCACTTTTACTCGGTGGCTGATTTATTTAGTTCATTTTCTGACCTCTTGGCTCCGGCATTTAGTCAACTTATTCCTTACAATACCCTCGCCGGAGGAAGTTCACAAAACACTTTCGAGGCAAGTCCTCCTTTGGGCAAGTCCTTCTTTTGCGACATTTGTATTGCGTCCTAGATCAAAATCTAGTATTGGATCTATTTTTCCAGGGAGTTTCAAAAAAAAATACTCATACATGTAGAGCTTTTACAGATTTTTATCAAGTATTAAAATATTAAAAGTTCATAAAAGTACACAAAAATAAAAAGGTTGTGCAAAGTTACGAAACAAAATAATCCTGTCATGACCTAAAAATAAATTTCCTAATGAGGCAAGGGAAACAAATGTTCGATTTAGCCAAAAAACAACCTTTTTTCTTTCTTTTTTCGTACAAAACAAATTCAACAGGCGTAATAGGGCTAATTTTCTTGACACATTTCGGCGGAGAACCCGTAACAGAAGCCAGAATAATTAATTGGCTTAATTTGAACTTCGGGTCACAAAGAAAAAAGTTTCAAAGAGCTGTATTGTACCAACTATGAACTAATTTTCTCAGAAATGCTGAGCTTAGTTACGCCTTTCAATGACTGTAAAAGACAATACAATTTTCAAAATAGTCACGGTATAAATCAACTTAGCGAAGTAAATACTTTGAACTTTTCCTTGTGTTTAAAAATAAAATGCTTTAAAATATCTGAAATTTATTAAACTATTTCTACCGCACTCTATAATTTTATTATTATTAATATTAAAAATAAAATGTTAAATACGATTGATCTTACCTAAACCATGTACACCTAAAACCTAAATGTATACAAGTATTTTTTTAACTTGTTAATGATTGTTTTCTAGCCCATTCGGTTTACATTTTTTACTCAATATATTCCACTCATTTTGGCACAGAATTAAACTTTTTTGTAAATGGAATCGATAAATATCGATAATCGCTAATAAATATATTTAAAAAGTGTTGGAAAATGTTGTTGCAATTGTGCTGCAATTGTAGAATGGCTTATGCTAGTTCTGTGACTGTTTGTGTGGATTAGATTTTTACCAACTTTTATATTTTTAAATATTGTTATAAATAACTTGACTTGAATATTAAAAGGTTCTTTTCAAAGTCCAAATAAAAATGTACAAACATATTTTTAATTTGGTGCTTCGTTAGTTCGAAAGGTATTTCCACTTGAACTTTTGGCTTGGGTGTGCTCGAAAAAAGCCACAATAAACCTATAATCCAGAGAACGAGCTGCTCAGGCAATTCAAAATATTAGCTATTGCGCCCTGTAGGGCCAACACACTTCTGATTCAACTAAAATTCCCCTTGGTAACCGACAGAAATGTTGAAATGAGCACTCAAGTGGCAGAAAGAATAGTACACAATGATGGATACAACAAGCCAAAAAGTTTTCACATACCTTCATATACGTATATAAAATAAAATTAATATTAATTTAATTCTGAACGTGTAGTGTGTAGAAAATTGGAAAAGTCGAAACAGCAGCCACAATAACGAGCAGAAATTCAACAAATCCTTTACGCGACCTTAGAAGTACTCGGTACGAAAAAAGCTTAGGGGCATTTCCAGGGTATGTTATATAATATGTTAGGATTGATAAATATTTTGTACAGAAAATTATGATGTATGTTGTTTTGTTCAAACTACCTTTAATTTGTTTTTGTTTTCCTTGAAAGTCATTTAGCTAAATATAAATTATTTTAGTAACGAGTATCTTGAGGTTGATACGCTATTCTACAAATGTCCTTTGCGCTTTCAATTCAAGCCACGACGTGACCAGGACAACAATTCACCAAGAAGCTCAAGGCAACTGCTCCAAAAAATCAATTCTATAAGGAGTTACTATTAAATTCCAACTTCTTGTCTTTATTGCCCTACCGTCAAATGAGTAATTTAACTTATATTTATGTCGAATAGATATTAACAACATTTTATTATTTTTTACGTTAAGATTTTTGTAGCGGATACACAAAACAGTAGTGTAGCAGACAAACAGTAAGGAAACAAATGGAAATAACTAACTTTTTTTTTATCAAAATACAGATATTTTATGTCCATACTCATCAGGTATATCCAGGTTCTATGAGTTCGTAAAGCTATAACCTTGGAGGGTCAGATGAAACTGTTCTAGTGGCTTTGTGGAGTCCTCTTATATCCCTATCATGGGAACACCAAGTTAGCGGGTTATATCGTTGTTGATTCCTAATTAGGAATCGGAGTTGTACAATGACTATTTTTGTGACCAAAAGCACAAATGCAAAGGCTCAAAATTCGAAAGAACCAGAAATGGAGACTGATTTCTTTTTAAAAAACGAATGGGGACAACATCTTTGGAGCAATTTTCATTAGAATTAATCAATTGCCAGCACGGCTCGCTGTGCTATGGAATTAAAAAAGAAATATAAAATGGGATAAAAAAAAAAACTAAAATTAAAAGCACGAAGCTTATGAAAGTGTGTTAAGAAGCTACCATTTAAACGGTTATAATAAAGAGATAATCTTTCGTAGTTGTCATAGAAACGCCAATCCAAGAAAACAAGCATCTTTTATTAGGATCTGATCCTATCAAGAGTATTTAATCGTGTAGCTGGTAAAACGATCGGATACGCTATAACTTCTCTATGTTTCCAGATTGAAAGTTGAAATTAATTTCTTTTATAAATATCTAATGCTATAATACTACAAGGGTATATGAACTTCGACTCCGCCGGAAGTTTATTTTATAGTTGCTACTTTTTGTAATACATTTATCGGTCTTTTGCTACAAGTGCATGGTTTCAATCATTATTTTAAATCATTTATAGAGGCAGAAATCATCTTTTCCCATTGACTTTGTATTCCTTGTACTTCTTACATTAAAATTTTTGGAGGTTTATAGCCACGGTAACCAGATTCAAATCCGGCTCCCACAAAGGACCAAAAGTGTAGCTCTCAAGACAGATTCTAAGAAAGTTCGGTATCAGGTAACTCCTGAGTTTTTCCAGGCTGTGGCTTTTATGTTTGTTGTTTACACAGCCAGCAATTGCAGGATAAGGTTGTTGGGGAGCCGCAGCGAAAGGAATGAAGAAACAGGACCTCTTTCGGGTGACGCTTATCCACTTGTCTTGTGATTTTGATGGAGTGGGCGGAGCTGGCAGACGACCATTGCGAGTGTTTTTATGAATATTGCTAAAGATTGCCATTGGCAACCAGAAGCAGAAGCCGTAGCAGCTGAGAATTCTTTGTTTTGTTTGTCTATTTTGGATTTTGTGCAAATGTCAGGTAGCCGAAAAGAAAGGAGGTTGGGCGTTGTCTCTGGCATGAGTTAAATGTTTCACATAAAAATAATAAAACTATTCCCCAAAAGCCCTATTTGAAGATTTTATCAATAAAAAATGCAATGAAGTTGTGGTTATTTGTTCCTATTCAATAGAATATTATTGTATTTACAATGTACATCTTTCTCTATGTTGTTTTTTTAGCGAAATAAAAAAAACACGGATGGATGTCCTTCGCAGCGTTTAAAAAAATAATAAAAACGACTGAAAGGGTTGGAACAAATATTGTCTTCAATCAACAACAAGGACTAGAAATGACAAAATGTTTCATTTTTTTCACATTTTTTTAAACAAGATTATTTGACTCATTGAATTACTTCTCCTTTAGTTTTTGGGAGAAAAATAAATTGTTTTCCAGCAGAGTAAACCATAATCGGATTATTTAAATAATCGTCACATTTCCATCATTATACCCTTGAAAAAGGGTATTATAATTTTGGTCAGAAATGTGTAACGCATTAAAGGAAGCATCTCCGACCCCACAAAGTATATATATTCTTGATCAGCATCAACAGCCGAGTCGATATAGCCATGTCCGTCTGTCCGTCTGTCCGTCTGTTTCTATGCAAAAAATAGACAGTAGTATTAAAGCTAGCGTTTTGAAATTTTTACCAGATCATTATTTTTGTTGCACGCAGATCAAGTTTAAGAATCGGTCGGATCGGACCACTATATCATATAGCTGCCATACAAACGGCCGATATGAAAACAAGTCTTTGTATGGGAAACTTTTTTGTTTTCCAAGCTATTGAATCAAGCAACTGAATTCAACACTTATTTATTTGACATAGCCATACATCATTTGTAAAAGTTTGGTCCGGATCGGACCACTATATCATATAGCTGCCATACAAATGACCGATATGAAAACAAGGCTTTGTATGGAAAACTTTTTTGTTTTCAAGGGTATACCATCTTCGGCAAGCCGAAGATAACTTTTCTCACTTGTTTTAAGTTAGTTTTGTTAGTCTTCTTAACGGAAATTTGTCAGAAAAAGCATTTCGTTTCATAAGTATTTAGGGAAATTTAAGAGACTTAAGAGTTTTTTGATCGCCTGTTCAAGATTAAAAATTAAAAAAAAAACCGTAAAGAGTTTCTTGTTGCAGCGACGGGTACTGTTCATTTTGGAATTAAGTCGAAACTTATTTCGGAATCAGACGTAATAATTCTATAGCCTTAAAGGACAATGAAGCCTGGAAACGTCGTTATCCCATTCTGGAATAGTAATGGAAATCTTGAAGGAACAGAAACGACCACCGGATGAAAACTTCTTTCTTTCTGAGGAGCGCGAAAGATTACTATTGATCCAACAAAATCCTGCACATCTGTTTCTACGATCTTCCGCACAATTCGGAAACAAATTATAGTATTCCAAGTTTCTATTGTAAAGAGACGAGTATATTGTATAAAAATATATAAATATCGTGCCTTGTTCTATAGGAATATTAACATTCCTTGCCAAGAAACTTACGCAAACTAACGTGAATATGGATCCGCGTAATGCAATCTTAAGGAATTGCAGTCAAAAGATATTAAAGAAGGATTACGATTTTCTGTAAGGAAAACTATGCGATCGTTCTATTTTAAAGCTTCACATTAAAGTTTAGCCAAATTATTTGAATTCCCAGCTAGTGTTTGTTGGTTTGGCTTGAAATCAGACATGTTCCCTTTAGTCCCCATACTCGTGTTGTTTAAGCCACAAACGGAAATACTTTAAAATTATATGAGGCCGTGAAATCACTCTCCAGTCCCTCCTCCTGGGCTCTGAAGCCACAAGTCGGTAACCAATGAAAACTCGACCGAAAAAGTTATCCCGGCTTTTGCCTCTTTGGGTGGCGGGCTGAGGGACATTTGCCTCCATCGGTCCTATCTACTAGTTTACACCTTGGTCCCATCCATTTGGTGTCATCCACTTGTGCTTCTTTTTTGGTCTGCCAACTTTTTTTCGGTTGCTGCTTTTTGATGCAACTAAGCACATTTTTTACTTATTTATAAACATCACTATAGTAAAATACGGTGACGAACGCACATGCGATTCACAAAACGAAAAATAACTACGGGTACAATGCATTAATCTATATATTATATTATTCTAATTATATTATTAAAATTAAAAACTGTTTTTTCAAAAATCAAGCCAAAGAAATGTATTTTTTTAATTCCTATTTGTAGCACGTACTTATTTACAAATACTTTTATTGCAATACATTACAAAATTGATTTATTAAGAATCCAGAATTATACTAAAAACAAACTCACTTAAATAAATCAGCATAAAACCAAAATATATGTATTATGCGAAGGGCAGACTTTGCTTCATAATTTTTCTTAATTTTTATTTGATTTTACAAAATGTTTGACCAGCAAGTAAGCATTTTTCACCATGAATTTTAAGTATTTTTTGTTTCTTCACAGAAATCTATTCCAAAAATTGTTTAAAGGCCATTTAAGAAATCTATGCTTAAAATAGCATATACTTTAAGATAGAAATCTGAGTCTTTTTGAAACTGCTAATAATAAGAATATCAGGAAATTAAATTAAGAGCTCGTTTTGTCTCCTTCCTGAGGGTATCAAGTTCTGTGCTGCTATTAATAGGAATATCAAGAGATTAAATTAAGAATGCCTTAGTAATATAAGAGAGCGTTTCGTCACCTTCCTGGTTAAGCGTGATGTGTTGGATGGTGGGTGGTGTATGCGCCATTTTCTAATGGACACCAAAAATTCGATATCAGGCCTTTTAAGGAATCTATGCTTAAACTAGTACCTTCAGTATTCAATCTGTCCCTTACTGTTAATAATAAGAACATCAAGAAATGAAAACGTCTATGCTATGCTACAATAGCATATACTTCAAGATAGAAATCTGAGTCATTAGGACTTAGTAATAAGTAAGAGTGCGTTTCGTCACCTTGCTGATTGATCGGACACAGTGGTGGATGCGCTATTCTACAGTGGACACCAAAATTTAGTTATAAGTCAGTTTAAAGAATCTATGATTAAACTAGTAGCTTCAGTATTCAATATGTCCCTTACTGATAATAATAAGAACATCAGGAAATGAAATTAGAAAAGGCTTAGTAATAAGTAAGAGTGCGTTTCGTCACCTTGCTGATTGATCGGACACAGTGGTGGATGCGCTATTCTGCAATGGGCAATGGGCAATGGACACCTGGAGTGACAACCATGCATCACATATGTATAATTAATTATTGAAATGGCCAAAGCGAGGAAGCAGTTGTTGCTTAAAAGTGTATTTGTGTGTTTAATTCTATTTGCATCCCGTGTAAATAAAAAAGGAGCTTGTTGGAATTTTAGAAACAAGATTAGTGAGAGAATTATTGGCACTTAAAATTCCGCAAGTTACCCATGGGTTAATTTCATAAAAGACAATTAATTAACTAGAATTTATCCAATGCATTCCGTTTCCGTCATCAAGGCTTTATTGCGTAAACTCACAACTAACTGGATTAAACGGCGCAGGATACTTTTGCTGCAAAGTCCTGCGAAGGTGCAGCCTTCTTCCACACCTCGGCTCATTTGCATGTAGACACCAATTACACATTTCTCTTACTAGAGGAAAGGAACATAGTGTTTTGGGTATCGGTGTACTCAGGACTCAGGGAAATGGCCAAAGAGCTCTTACAAGCCTGCGAGCAACATTTTTAAGCTGCTTAAAATTTATTACCTTTTGCCGGGAATAAATCGGCAGAAACCTACACAAGCCCTTAGATGAACAGAGAGACGCAAACAGAGACAGTGCACAGTCATAAAACAATGCACAATGATAATGCAATAAAATACCAAACATAAACTGGTGTGAAAACTCCAACAACTTCCATTGTTCTAATGGAAATAAGTGAAGGTAAACGAAAAGGACATGTACAGCTTAGTGTCTCCACTGGAAAATATATCCTTTAAACACAATACTTTTTAAAAGAAAAAAAAAACGTATAATATTTCCTTATAAACTTTTCCAATATACTTCTTAAAGAACTAGAATCGCCCTTGGACTCATCAAGCAACGTAAAAGGAAGCTCGACATAAAAAACCAACGCTTCCACGAGAAGTAATTGTGCTTTTAGAAGAATCACATATTAATACTCGTATATATCTATATTTAATGTTCAATTTTCATTTATTGATTACAGTTCTGATGTTGCCTCGGAACCAGACGAGAAAAAATTGTTCTCATTTGAATGGCTGTAAAAGAAAATTAAAAGCGCTTCCCAAAAATTATTAAAAAAAAAATAGCCAATACTCCAAAGTGAAGGACTTTATCAAGGATGGAAAATTTTGTGAGAAAAAAAACACAAGTGCGACGATTATATTTTATAAAAAAATAAAAGGAAAACAAACTGAAAGTTCCCTTGCATGCACTTGTAATTTCAAATTAAATTAAATTATTTTTAGATAACTATTTAGTGCCTACTATTATAGTTTTTATGTCTTCAGCCCTCAAACGTAAGAAACTTTTTTATAATGCAGGGAACCTTCTAAGGTACGCTTGTTTGGCCATGGGAAAAGGTATAAAGTATAAGGCTTTTCATAATTTAATTACCAATAATTTTTTTAAATTTCTTGTGGGGAATCTTTATACGATCGCAAGGATATTATTTGTTAAGGAGTTGGTTACGTTTATCTAGAATAACGTTCACCTGGCTTTGCCAATTTGTTTTTCAAATATACAAATGTCTAATAACTCTTTCATATCAAGGTAGGGCTGAGACACACGTCTCACGGCGTAAATATCTATCTCTATCCGTTATCCTTTCCCTTGGGAATTCATGTGTCCCTGTGCCAGAGTCCGTTGTGCTCTCCACATACTACGACTTGCCTGCATCAATCGTGTGATTTTGATGAATTTGACAGTTTGTGGGCGTTTTCGCTGACAGCTGGCTATATGTATATAGTGTTGCCATGGTGATTGTGGGGGTGGACGAGGGCACACCAGGAGGACGGGAAGGACGGAAACAGTGAGGTCCAGCATCGACAGTTCTGGAAAACCGCAACCGACGACTTCCGTACACCGGGATTGTTTGCCCATGGATCACATGGCACGCAACCATGTATGCAACTGGGTGCCAGAGTGGGTTGGGTTGGGTGGGAAATTGTTGCTGCATTTGCATTAATTTTGAATTGATTGGTTGCCTTTTAGGCCCCTAATATAATTATAATATCTACACGTATGCACACGTAGCGGGACTGCGGTTTTCGGTTGTCATCATTACCCAGCCATTGTTGCCCAGCTGCGTGCTCGTGTCCTGCACATTGCGGTCGGGCTGTAGGTTGCAGCTCCCAGGACAAAGGACCCGGGGGAGGGGACACAATGCCTGCAATGCCTGCGATCCTGTCCTGTCCCCAGTGGGGAAGCCGCAAAACTAAAAATACAGCCAAATAATGTCAGCGCTGCTTACCGGAATCCAGTCGGAGTAACTGTTGGCTGTAACGAATGAATCACTGACAATATTAGGTAATAATGAAAGGGAAAGGACACGGGAGAGTGGAAAGTGGAGAGGACTGTTGCTGACCAGCGAATATTCAATAAAATGGTTTTGTATATTCAAACAAAGCTGGCAAACAAACCCCTAATCAAACATTTCGAAAATATTCTTTTGAATTGGGTAAACATTTCAATCCCGACCGCACCGAGGAGTGGGAGCAAAGATTTCGAGCCCAACCACATGCCATGCCACATCCCACATCCCACATGCCACATGGGGCCAAGGAGTGGGGCAGGAGGCAAAGAGATACACGCTTCTGCCCCGCGGAGTTAATAATAACGCGTAAGCCAATGATAAATAAAGTCGTGGTTGCGAAAAAAGTGCAATAAACAAGTGGGTTGAGGTCCTGGGAACGGGTCCGGGTCGGACACAGAGATACGAGTAAATATTGGTCGAACAAGAAATCAATTAAAAAATAAAAATTTCATTTTCATAAGCTGTCAACTTTTGCTCTTCTTTCCAGTGGCATCGCCATGGCATGTGGAAATATGTTTTTGTTGAATATTTTAATTAAATTGTTATTATTTTTCCAGTCCCGTATCTGTTGCTGTTTGTTCTGTAGCTGTTCGTGCCATTGCAACTGATTTTGTTGTTATGGCCTGGCAAAGATTTATTTATTTACAATGTATTGTTGATGGTCGGTCACCCGCTCCCATATCCCATGTCCCATCTCCCAAATCGAACATCAATTTGTTTTCTCGTCCAGAAGTAGAACTGCCAAAGGGGAAAGGTCAGGTGGAGATTGTCCAATTAAATCAGCGTTCCTTGCCCAACAATTTTGAATATAAAAGTTGAATACGAAAGTGAACTTAGCCGGGAGGAGTACTGGGTATCATATACTTGTACCTAAGAAATGAAAATGTGGTTTTAAAAGCACTTCCTTCCTGGTACATTCTACCCTTATATCAACTTTGATATATCCTTTATAATTAAGCCACCAATATCCATTTTATCCTTTGCTGATTCTTCAAGTGAACATAATCGAGTTAAGTACCGGGTATCATAAATTAGAATTTAGCTTGTTTGAGATGTAATGTGGCTGATTCTTCTGAAAGTCACAATTTTGATGTATCCTTTTCAATTCAGTCACCATTTCGTTGAATATCCTCTGCTTTTAATTCTAAATTTAAACATAAGTGAGAAAAGTACCGGGTATTATAAATTAGAATTAAGCTTGTTTGAGAAGTAATTGTCAGAAACCCCAAAAAAAACACTTTTTTCCTAGTAGATTCTATCATTTATCTTCCCTTATATAACCTTTTATTTATCCTTACTAATGCAGCCATTATTGCGTTCAATTTCCCGCGTTTTTTCGTCCTTTTATCCTTTCTTGTCCAGTGCAGATTTGCTTGGTGTCAAGTTGTTAAAAACTATTTCAAAACTGTAAATGACAAAATGTTAAATGAAGTTTTAATGCCGAAACGCAGATGAAACCTCTGTTTCTCTTTCTGTCTCGGAATATCTGTTAACACTCCAACAATACTATAAATCAGAGCCTGGTTGGGAATCCCATTCACTGCCCCAACCAAACCCAAACCCACCCACCCACATCCCTCCGTGCTCTGTTCTTGTTTGTTTGCCTTGTTTATGCCACTTTTCTTGCATTTCTTGCTGTGGCCAGCAGAAAGTTCTGTTAATTGAGTTTGTTGAAAGTTTTATTAAACAGAGCGACAGGCGCATTTAAGTTTTCCAGATTTAAAGCCGCAAAAGTCGGCTTAAATTATGCTGCATTAAGTTCTTTTTTTTTCCTTCTATTATGTATTTATTATTCCATCGTGACTGATGTCAAAAATCACCCAAAGCAACTCCCTTGGCGCGTTTCTCGGCTTTCATGAATCACTTTCAAAGCTATTGATTTGTAGTCACAGTAAGTATCGGGTATACATATTTATTATGTTTTTATGGGTTTTGGAAAAACATTTGTTTTAAAATGAGTTTAATACCAAGATAAGCTTTGACCATTTTAAAATATACCTCTTCTTTCTTTCTCTCCTAATTTTTTGTCCAAAATTAGAAAGAAGTATTGGTTGAAATGTAGTTTTAATTTTAAATATTGTTTCATAAATTCTGAAACTTTAATTTTCTTCATTATTATAGAGTTTTTGATTACGTTTCACATACTCTGTTCAGTAACTTGATTTCCAATTACTACTTCCAGTAATATTACTAACAATAATTATCTATTTAATCGCAAAAATGTGCGGAAAAGGGTATTGTTTCTTTAGAATAGTTTAATAAATTTTCATCACCTCACAGATGTGAGATAGCTCAAAAATACTGACCTATTAAGCTGTTGAAATTCTATAAATTTAATAAAAAAAAAACCATAAGCCCTGGAGTGCTATTGTGAGCTACACATTTCGTCATGAGAATTAATATGATTTTGGTGCCCTCTGGCTCAAGCATTTATCCTGGCCTCACATATCCTTAATGTCCTTCTGGCGTTGTTGTTGTTCCGTACTTTCAACACGACTTGACAAAATTATTAATAAGCTTATCCGGAGACCGAGGACCAGGCGGGGAAATAAATGGCCAAATGAGAATAGGACAAGCGAAGGGGCTAAAAGTGAAGGACAGCGCCCGACCATCTCATGTATGCACAATAATGAAGTAAAAAAAGGCGGGGAAACGGCTCCCACACGAGCCAGGACATGGAAGACACCCTGTTCTTGGCTTAGGGACAGAAACTACCAGCAACAACAAACAAACAACATGTCACTGAAGGACACTTGAAAACTACTATTTAATAAATGAGCGCACAGAGGAGCAGCAGCCATGTGAGATCCAGGAGTGCTGGCATTTGTGAGTGGGTGTGTCCTGGATCCTGGTGGCCAGAGGTGGCCAGAAAGAATTAGGGCGGTCCAAGGGGGGGCTGGAAGCGACCGAATCGTCCTCGGCGTCGTCGTCGCCGCTGCTGGTAAACAAACAGAGTCATTTTGCAATTCATGCATTTCCTGCGGCAACTAATTAAAAGAGTCATTCATCACAGGCACAGGCACGATGTGATGGGGTCTTCCCCCTGTCCCGGCCCTGACCCCGAGTCCTCCCGAGCATCCCCTGCATCCTCCCCATGTGGTTTCTGCTCTCGCAAAGGAGCGAAAATGGAGGAGGGGCGCCGGGTCAGTTCCTGTATGCTCTGCTGCATGCTTATTACTGTTTGCTACGTGTTTGCGTCCTGGCGTCCTGGCGTCCTGGCTCCCTCCCCTTCCCAGCCATTCGTCCTCCTCATTGCCAGCTTGTTTGTTTTAACGTTTTTATCTTTTGATACACTCAAATATGACACACACCCTTTATAGACACACAACACACGTATTGCTCACTTTGTGGGCAACCCGAGCAGGGGAGGAGACCCTCAAACCCTCAGACACTGACGCTGAGCTTTCCTCTTTCATTTTTGGGGCTTCTCTATGCTGTTCGGTCCACCAACTCCTATTTGCAGGGCATTCATTTAAATAAATACCAAAAATTAATATATACATCCGATTTTTAATGAAGTTTGTATATGTATTTATCAAAATTGTTAATAAACTGTTTATGCAAGAACTTCTTTCGTATCACATATTTTTGTCGAACTTTTAATGTAAAAATGGCTGAAGTGATACCATAAAATTATAAAGGAAATCGTATTTAAAAACTCCGATCTACACGAACTGGTGGGAATTAATAGCAAAATCGTATCCAGTTATTGAAGCTGATCAAAAATATATTGCATTTGGTTTGCTTGCAGAAATAAAAAGAAAATACCTTTGCATTGTCTAGATTGCCCCCAAGTTACCATTGAAATCATAGAACTAAGTCTTTTTTTGTCCTTCCTTGAAATATACATACAACTACGAAAAAATCCTTAATCAAAGCTACTTTAGAAGAAACAATTGCTCTTACTATGAAACCAAATTGACAACTAAATCATTTTAAATTTTTAATCCACACAAGGATGGACTTTGTCAAACAAAATTTTTGGAATGCACACAGGATGCACACAGGAATTTGATATTTTAAATTAAACTACTTTAATTTTTTAATAAAATACTTTTAAATCCAAAGATCCAAAAAACAGTTGTCGTAATAGTTAAATATAAATATTTATAGTTATATATCTTCGATAAATACACTGTTTCCATATATCCATTCCATTATATATGTCTTATTACACAAAATAAATATCTTCTTGAGTAGAGATAATCTTTACAAACTTTTTTAAGAATAAGAATTTTAAGACTGCACAATTTAAAAAAAATAAAATAACAAGTAGAAGACGTTTTTTGTAAATCATCTAAAGCTAAAAATAAGACTAAAAATTTAGATATTTTATAGTTAAAAATTTATACAGAAGTCATCTTTGTAATACTTTAATAAATTGAAACCATAACCATAAACATTTATCCTTAAAATCTTCGAAAGGTTAACCACCTTCAACCACCACAAAAATGTTTAAAAAAAAGTTCCATTAAAAAATCCAAATAGTTTAAAAAATATTCCTTAGCTGCAACCGAATGGAAAACAATTGAAATCGTTTACATTATTTGATAAATCATTTTTTAAATGGTTATATTTTGTAAAGAGTCAAAGTGAAGCACGCCTTAGGCCCACTCAATGTGGGAAAAACAGGCAAATTGAATTTAATCGGAAATTCGAAGTTAATTATTATTCGATTGAAGGACTTCCTCCCTCTTGCGTGCTCTTACGGCGCCGAGAGTGTCCTTTTTTGAAGAGCGTAGAACACAAAGCGAGATTATGACGGGCTGACGTTTTTGCTGACAATATAACTTAATATACAACAAGCAATTAAAATTATTGTAAATAAAAATTGTCACAAACTGCGAAAGAAGAGGGTCGCTGTAGAGTAGGGGACAATTCAAGAAGAGAAAAATTGCTGTGAAAACACACATATGAACGTGTTTTATTTTATGATAGTCCTTTGTCAGCAGGACACTCCTGCCCACCCACGCACAGGCACACTCGCTGCACTTGACAGGCAGCGGATGGGTGGATGGGTGGTTGCGCAGGAGGCGAGTCCTGCAGCCCGGAGGAGACAGTCGGACGGGCAGAAAGAGTCACAAATAAACCGCACCGAGGGATGCGCCAGCCGGGGGACAGTCGGACCGTCGGAGGGTCCCATGCACGACATGACTGTAACATGTAATTATTTTTCAATAAAACCCAAGGCTGGAAAAGCAACAATGCGACGACAACGACGGCGATGACAGCCAGCCGTGTGAGTGACCAAGTCACAAAAAAAATATTGCTACAACAGCGCGAGTACAAATAAAAAGCCAAAGGCAATGAACTATTCGTGATTTTGTACAAAAACGTGTATTCCCTAAGATGGATTCAATTAAGATATATGACACGATGATATAGGATTAAAGTTTTTAGATTATTTGGATGGGATAGAACTTATCCAGAATATTTTTGGATTATTTTGAAGATTATCAAATTGTCAGAGACCCCTTTTAAGAATATATTTTGGTTTTTGGTAAATTCTTTCCTACCATTCCAAAGTACAAACCCCGGAGCTAGGTAGTGTATATAAATACATATTGCATGCCATATAATAAAATGAAATGAAAATCTCCGGCATTTATGCGTCACCAGCAGTTACGCGTTGCTACAGCTCCATCTTGCCCCGCAAAGGAGTCAAAATTGGGTGGGAGTGGCAGCGAAAAGACAATAAAAATAAAATTATTAATTTGGATTGCTGGAGGGATGGCTCGAAGGAAAAGTGACCACAGCATTTTAACAGCAGCAATTTTTATGAAAATTCTGTCTTTCTGTTCTGTCTTCGGGCTTCCTTTTTCGAATACTCACGCGGAATGAAACTTTATGAGAATTTTCAAAAGGACCGCTTATCAAAAATAAATTCGAAAAGGAACTTATTGATTATAATCAAAAATTTATTATATGCCATTAAAATTTCCTCCAAAATCTATAAAACTTAGAAGCCGCTTAGTATTTTTTTTGTTTCTTGAATAAAAGTTTCTTCAGTATTTGTATTATAAAAAATTCATATTTTATTTTAGCGATCATTAAAAATATATACAAAAACCAACAAACTAAAACTTGTACCACGAGTATGGGTTATAAAAACATGTTTAAGCAAAACTGTGCAGAAAATTAAAAAGTTTCCGAATTTCATTTTATGAGGCTGTCTTCCTGGTAACATGTTTTAAGTTTTAAAAGACCAAAATAAATTAAAAATTTTGAAACGCCCAACTGTTAATAAAAAGCCAGAAAAGCGAAAGTGGATTAAATACCATGTTTGTTTTTATAAGTTTAAATTATTCTATGAATTTGTGTCCTTAATCAGAATTATCATTTCAAACTTCTTTTCGAGAAATTGTAAATGATAAAAATTAAACTTACCCCGATAGACACTCAAAATAAAAGAAATGAAATAAAATGGTGAAGAAATGAAAAATGTGTCAAAAATAGTTAGTGTTTTGTTTCATAAGAAGGGATTATTCTTTGCTTTCTAGTGCCAGGTGGTGTTTTCAGTTATGTGGCATTTGGAGTCCATTTAAACCCCAATGATGTTGAAAAAAACCAATGAAAAGGTTAACCATTAAGGGGATCTACGAAACCGGAAGTAAAAAAGTCGTGGAAGGAAAGCGGAATATGTCGTCCGCCATCTTGGCAAGATCTGGATAATTCCAGATCCCGCTATTCAAGCACGGAAACTGGAAAATGGTAATTAATTCCATGGCTCGTCCACACACACACTGGCACACACGATAAGGAAACTAATTAGGCTACGACTCTGATTAGCAGAAAAAAGCAGTTTTTGTGCGTCCTTTCAAATGACAATTTTTTCGCCTCCGTTTTGCAGGATACTTTTGTGCGCATCAAAGCGAAATAATTAACAAATGTATAATGGCGAGCGTACAAAGCATATCTCTCGCTCGGCGGCGCTTTGCAAATGCGAATGTGAATCTGAATGGGGAAATGCTTGGCTTCGCTGGCAAAAAAGTCCTTGCTGCTGCTGCTCCGGCCAGTTCTAAAAAAATGGAGCCACTGGGGTGAGTGGCCATTTTAATTAGTCGAGCATCATCGTTTTTAATGTTCTACGACCCGTGCATAATGGTCACCGTCCGTCAATTCATAACCCATCGTGTCGATGGCTCCGGTCCCGAACTCCCAAACTCCCCATTCTCCCAGTCTCCCAGTCGTCGTCAATAGTTTAATCATAAAGTATAAGGCCGAAGCTGGTAACGATAACAACCATTCAACCGGAGCCGGAGGAGAGTGTGAGAGCTGCGGATGGTACACCTGGAAAAAATGTCGCATCGCCTTCCCTGCCGATTCACATATGGAATTATAAATATGGATTCGTGCTGCTTGGTTCCAGTGCAGTGCCGGGGGAGTCCTGAGGAGGGTCGCGTCCTCGGTCCCCTAATCGGCCGCTCCATTGCCAGCCAGGATTCAGGGACGAAGCGGAGAAGTCATCGCAAAGCCTATTCAATGCGCAGTTCAATGGGCGATGCCAAACAGCGGCTAAATGCCTTTTGTATGCTTTTCAAAAGTCTTTCACCTATTGATGGATGAATCCAGTCCGATTGGTATTGGGATTGGGTCTGGGATTGGGACTGGGACTGGGATTGGGTTCGGTTTGGGGTCGCTGCTTTACTGGCTCAAAGTGGAGCTGAGAAAGTAATTGGTCGGTCAGTTGAATGTTCCCACTTGACGTTATTTATGGGCCTCTATACATTCCTAGCTCATTTCCATCATTGTGCAGAAGCTAATTAAGTTTTTATGCTTAAAACGACCAAAAGGGGGTTTCCAGAAGCAAATCGAATGCTCCATTAAGGAAGGAGCTTGGACTTGTTCATAAACGTCGGTAGAAGTTTCCAATATACTCACAAACAGAGGACTATTTTCATACAGGAACTTACCTGAAAGAAAAAATAAATAAGTTAGTTTCAAATTTTATAATTTAGACAAGTCTTATTTTAAATGAAATTGAACCCTAAAGTTTACTTAACTTAAAACTTGATGAAAATACTTTTAAAAATAAAAAGCATTTGTTACTAACCTTAGAATAATGAAATAATAGTCGTCTGTTTAAAGAAAGTCTAAGTATATCTTTTTTTTAGTTTTGATTGTTAAGCGATAGGTACCTCCTTATAAATTAATAATCCTTTCAAACACAATTTTGATATACCTTTTAAGGTAAAATTTAAGATTCCTAACCCAAGCTAACTGCTGAGGAAGTATTTGGGAAAGTAAGAAAAATGTTTATTATTCCAAAACAAGTTCAAAACAAAAGAGACTGAAAGAGTTGCTACTTTTTGACAGAACCCTGGAAAACAACAGCATTTTGCATTTAACAAATTATAATTACTATAAAAAGCAGATCCGTTTGCCGTAAATAATATTATCAGGTAACTATTTAGCTCCTCCAACTAACACCTTGAGTGCTTAAGTGCACCATTTTCCTATTTTTTTTTTCTCCAAACTTAAGCAATTGTTTTGCAGCAAACCCGACAAAAACTAAATGAAATTTTCGTGCTTTAGTTGTCAAACATGTCAACATCGGTTTGCTTTTGGCACTCCATAAATGCAGCATGTAGGGACAGCTTTTGGAAGAAAAATCCATTAGCCAGGGCCTTTTGACTCTAGGTATAGTGACCCACTCCAGCATCCCAGCATCCCAACATCCTGCAAAATTGACAAAAGCTTCAGGGGCGGTAAGCAAATTGGCCCGATACAAACTATTCCGCCAAATATTAAGTCGCCCAGGACCCTTGGCATCCTGAGGCGTCCTGGCTACCAAAGTCCGCGCTTTGGCGTGTGTTTTAAATTCAAAGGGAACGAGTACAAAAAACAAAGAAGTGTTCCCTTCTCCTCGACTTCCTGCAAATTTCATTTCCGCTTTGATTGCGCTTTTTCCGTAAGGCGACGGGAATGGGCGGCAGACCTGGAACTGGAACTGACTGTGTGGCAAAAGTAAAACAAATGAACGGAAATGCCACACACGCACCCAGGAGAACAACAGCAACAAGGACGAATGCACCTTTGACACTTTTGGGCCGTGGTGTGAATGGAGGGGGGCGGCAATGGGCGGTAGGGAGGTAGAGATGAGCGCGTGACGCCGACCAGACGGGGTCCTCGGGATGAGCCGGGGCGGGCCCTCTGCTTCCCACTCAAGTGTGAGTCCTTTCACGCCTTCACCTTTAGCCGGCTCTGGCCTGGAGCAGCTCCAACTGCATGCAAAGTATCTGGAAGTCCTTGCCACCTTGCCACCTGCGTCGTGCACCCTGCACCCCAATCGTCCTGCTTGTTTAGCTGTTTGTTGTGCTTTTTGCCGCCATGCTTTGTGGAGTCGTCCTTCATCCTCGCCTGTCCCCTGCAACCCGCTTCCAAGTGTGAAAAATGTCGAAAATGCAATTTCCTTCAAGTAAAATGCCTGCCATGCGCTTTTGTCTACGGCCCGGCCCTCTCCTCGTCGCTCCTCGGCTTCCCTTGCCATCGCCACAGGCTACGTGGCCGTATTACAAACGAGTGTGCGTTGTCCTGGCCGAGTGGAGAGGTGTCCTAGCACTGTTACTAGTCCTGCTGCTATGCTTGACCTACCAGATTCCCTGTAGCTTAAATAAAGCACTTCCGCTAATAAAGTCGCACTCGGCAGCTCTCTTTATCCTTTCACTCACTGCCTGGCTCCCGCCTGGCACCAGCCTGGCATCAGCCTGCCTCCCGCCTGACCGCCTTCGTCCTTTGTGCTTGTGAGGCTCTGCGGGTGACAACAAGAGGGGCCAAGAGCTGGCTGCCAGCAGCCAGGACCCTCGCAGGACTGCAACATTGCGTATCAATGCGAGCCAAAGGAGGAGCCAGTGCGTGTTGTTGGGGCCAGGCCTGGGTTTGCTTTCGTGGCAAAAACGCATTTGGAAAATTTGTGTAGGCGACATTGTTGTTAATCACCGACACATTTTCAACTGGCAACTAAAACGCACGGCTCCTACAATACCTTCTGGCTCTACTTTTTAGGTCTACACTCGGAGAAACTGCCATGGATGGGGGTGAACCCCTAAAAAGCTAGTAGTGCAAGGATGCACATGTTTTCGTTCAGTGCACCGGGTCTGCCTGCGTAAATGTTGCGGTTGCACGCTCTGGCCTATGTGTGGCCCCACTCCTGCGAAGGTGCTTTATTCCCGCTCCTTCCGGGCGTCCAACGCAAAATTACTACCAACTTCTGCAAGTGACGATGACAACGATTGCATGCAAGCGGAGAAGGAGCAGTGGAGAAGGAGCTGAGCCGAGTGTGTGCCTAGGACAATGACGTTTTGACTTTGCCCCGACCTAGGGCTTCTCCCCCCCTCAATCCACACGGCCCCTTCCACCTTCTTACGCATTCATCACAGGACGTAATGATGGCCCTGATGTCGCACAGAACGAAGTTGGCATTCGTCGGAGTCGGAGTCGTCGTCGTAGTTGTAGTCGCAGCACAGATTTTTGTTGACAAAGGGTGTGAAAATTGAAGGCGAGTGATTGCACTGCCTCTCGCCACCTCCGCAGGATGTCGGTGCCGATGGATAACAATGGGGGCTGTTCGACTGTTTTGTTTTGTTCCCTGCGACTGCACCTCGGTCTAGCCCTGGAAGTCTAGGTAATTAATAGACTTGAAATGGTCGTCTGAGCAAAATTTTAATTAGGCGACACATGCAAAATTTTGCAGCATAAATGGGGTGGCTTCTGCCGTTAATTGATAGTCGAATCCACTCTCATCCCCCGCCCGGGACGTGGCAGGACTCATCCCCGTCTCCGCCTCGTCTCATCTCCGACGTGCCGGAGCAGTGCAGTTGAAGTGAGGAAATTACAAGTCATGAATTAATGGCTCCCTCCCCCGCCATCTTCCCAGCTGCATAAACGGCCGAGGGGCATGCCCCCCAATAGCCGGAGGGGGAGGGAAGGAAGCCGCGCACGTTGCCAGGATATCCGACTTTGGAGTCGTCCTTGCTGCAATTGCAATTGCTTTGTCAGCTCAAAAACTTATCCAGGGGCAGGGACAGGGGGCTATCGGTGAGCCTGAGCAGCATACGTGGCAAGTCCTTGGCGCCCATGCATGCGCCATTGTTTGCTAGTCCACCCCCGCCTCCTACCTCCTGCCTCCTGTCCCCACCTTGTTGCGCTTTGAACATCTTTGGCTTAATTTAAATTTCAAACATTTTCCACCAGCCACCAACCAGAAGAACTTCTTGCCGGGGCTTCGCTTGTTCGAATTTAATTAGCAACGCGTGCTTTCCTCGGCTTTCCTTTACGGCATTTTTTTTCCAGCTCCGCCAGGGCCCTGGCCTGACGCGTGAAATGCGCGCTACGGGAAATTGCTTCGGCATTCGCAGGATCTCTGACCTCCCCGCGCGCACCATACAGGGGTGTCAGTGCCATTCGCTCGCTTTGAACTTTGACTTTGACTTTGAAGTTGAGACTTTTTGCAGTTATTGATATAATTGGAGGCCTTGTGCCTTGTCTCGGAGCAGATGCAGATGAGAGGCCTCCTCCAGCTTGAGCTCCAGATCTTTAATTACAAGTCCTTCCTAGAAACTTTAAGCGGTTCGGCGGGAGTCGGAGTCAGAAATGGAGTCGGAACCGGAGTCGGAATTGGAGTTAGAGTCGAAGTCGGAGTCAGAGTCGGAACCGGAGTCGGTGTCAGAGTCAGAGTTGGAACCGGAGTCGGAATCGGAGTTAAAGTCGGAGTCAGAGTCAGAGTCGGAACCGGATTCGGAGTCGGAATCGGAGTTAAAGTCGGAGTTAGAGTCGAAGTCGAAGTCAGAGTCAGACTCGGAGACAAAGTCGGAATCGGAGTCAGAGTCGGAACCGGAGTCAGAGTCGGAGTCAGAGTCGGTGTCAGAGTCGGAGTCAGAGTCAGAGTCGGAGTCAGAGTCGGAGGCAGAGTCGGAGTCAGAGTCGGAGTCAGAGTCGGAGTTAGAGTAGAAGTCGGAGTCAGAGTCGAAGTCGGAGTCAGAGTCGGAACCGGAGTCGAAGTCAGAATTGGAGTTAAAGTCGGAGTTAGAGTCGATGTCGGAGTCTGAGTCAGAGTCGGAGTCAGAGTCGGAACCGGAGTCGGAATTGGAGTTAAAGTCGGAGTCAGAGTCAGAGTCGGAACCGGAGTCGGAATTGGAGTTAAAGTCGGAGTTAGAGTCGATGTCGGAGTCTGAGTCAGAGTCGGAACCGGAGTCGGAGTCGGAATCAGAGTTAAAGTCGGAGTCAGAGTCAGAGTCGGAACCGGAGTCGGAGTCGGAATCGGAGTTAAAGTCGGAGTCAGAGTCAGAGTCGGAACCGGAGTCGGAGTCGAAGTCGGAGTCAGAGTCAGCGTCGGAGTCAGAGTCAGCGTCGGAGTCGGAATCAGAGTCAGAGTCGGAGTCAGAGTCGGAACCGAAGTCGGTGTCAGAGTCAGAGGACTCCCTCCTGGAGATGCTGCTTGCTGGACAGTTATACAGTTTCGCGATAACTTCATAAAGTCACATCAATTTATTTCATTTCCTTAGTTAATTTCAAAGTGTCAACATAATAAATGAACTGCACGTAGCAGACACGCGGAAGGAGCAGCAGCGCTGCAGCGGGGCGGGCAAATGTTTATTGTCCATTGGCAAAAAGTTGTCGCATTTCAAAAATGGTTGCACGCAATAAACGAGCTCGCAGGACACTCTGGAATACGCTTAAATATGCAGGAGCAAAGTTAAGCAGTCTTGGGGGGTGGTGTGGAGGACAAAAATCTGCCAGAGTGCACAAGAAATGCAAGGATACAGACGGGCCAGGACGGGCAAGGACGGACAAGGACGGGCAAGGAGGGGCGAAACAAAAATGATTAAAAAGGACATGCAAACACCTAAAACGTCGCGAAGGAGAAAAAATGCCACAAATGCAGCGACCGTGCAAATTTTCTTCATTTCCATTTTGACAAAACGCAAACAACGAACACAAATGGCAGCGAGACCGAAATGGCGAATGGCGGGGGAGCGAGCGGGATCGGGACGCAGGACGCAGGACGCGGGACAGTTGACGGACTGACTTCCACTGACAGTGACAAATAATGAATGGCCATGAGTAGGGGCGGGGAGCGGGTGGCAGGGGGCAAGCTGGTCAGGAGAAAAATCACCAGCAGTGGGAGTTGGCAGTGGAGTGACGAGGAAGGGCCCCAGCACAGTGGGCCGAGCGGGCAAAACTTCTCACATATAGATGGCGACACTTTGAAGCACTTCTTAGGGCGTCTCGTCCACTGTCCTCCGCCAGATAGGAGCTGCTGCTGCCGCTGACTGGCGCCGCTTGGATGTGTCAAAACTGGAGCCACATTGTCCGCAGCACAAAACGTACGAGCGGTGCGGCAGGATGGGCTTGAGTGCAGGAAGCAGCTGCAGATGCCAGAGCCAACCTCAAGGATGAGGACAGCCCTGGCAGCTCGACGAAAAGGAATGATGCCGAAGAAGGACACCAAGACGAGGCGGTTGGAATGTGGCTGAAAGTGGACGCCTCAAACTGCGACTGCGACTACCAGTGCGAAGGCGAGTGCGAATGTGGATCTGGCGATGGCAGCGAGGAAACAAACAAAACGCCAGACAAGAAATTAAAACAATTGAACCGTTGAGGCGTGAGAAGACATGACATAGGTGTGCAGTTCGGGCAGTGGGCGGCGAATGGGCGTGGTCGTGTTGATATTACAGGTGCGGCCCCACGCCCCCACGCCCACCTCCTGCCATAGTTGTTGTCAATGGCGCAGAAAGGACAGCAACAAAAACAGCGTCAAAAGGGCGGAAGATACCTCCCGGCGACGTGTTGGCTTAAGTTATTAAAACAGAAGTGAAAGGATGGCAAAAACGGAGGACCAGCGAGGGGGAGAGCATTTCTCCAGGGAGTGGGAGGGGGGAAACGTAAACAAATAATTGCCAGGCAAAAAGTATTAGATGTCCTGTCCAACCTGTCCCCCACATAACCGACCTCCTCTGTGCATTGTTGCGTGTCCTTGCAGTCTAAAAAATAATTTGTTTAATGGAATGTAAATTTGTTACTTAAGCAAATAAATGCGCTTCCTGGGGGTTGTGGGGATCTAGAGGATAGAGGAATCTTAGTTTCCTCCTATCTGGCTTCCAATCAATTGAAAACCGAGTACTATTTCGAGAAAACTCATGATAATTGGGTCCGGGGGTGGCAGGACTGTTGCCCAACAAAGTCCTGCCACTTAGCTGGCCTCTGTGGACTCCTTGAAACGGCTACCCGTTTCGATGATGAAATACTTTGAGTTTGTTCGATATTCTATTAAACTTTAATTGGGCGTGTCAACATCGGCTCTTAATCAATCTATTTAAGTAACTAACCACACAGAAAAATGCGTTTCGATGCCCCACTTAATGCACTTTTCAAATGCAATTAGTGGGATTTAACGAAAAGAGGTAAAAAATGATAAGCCCGCCTAAAAACCCACATACATAATAAATGAGAATTAATTTTCTGGTCAATCAAGTGAAAAATGTTTTTCGCTGGCAAACAGATGAAATACATTATCTCTAATACCCGGCCATGCCGAGGTGAACTCTGCACTCGGCCACTTGTAGTACTCGTATGTGTTTATTTGGATAAACCCGGGAATAAACCGGGGAATAAACCATCTTGCATTTCCATCCTATCCATCCTTTCCCCCGTTAACCCACTGAGGCCGGTCTGAGGCTGGCCGGGCTTAATCTAAAATTCTACAGCTAATTAGTTGACTACCTACTAAAATGCGGCTTTCATCGCATCGAACAGCGCTCTGTTCTGGGAACAGCCACTGGTAATCCTCATTAAATAGTTAAATTCAAATTAATTAAATTGCCACAAATCAATTATACATAAGCGTTGTAATTAGAAGACCTCAAACGCGAATGACGGGGACCGTGGGGAAGAACTTGATGAGTCATAATGTGCCAGGTGACCACCCAGACCACCCAGGGCCGGGTTAAAAGGCACTGCCTGTTGCATGACATTATAGCCATTTCAATTAGCCCAGTTAACGCCGAAACGCACTCAAAGTGTTTAGAAAAACGCCATTAAATTAAACCCCAGAAGTGGAAATAATTTTCTTTTGAGTATATTTTATTGGGAGACGAACTTCAATAAACCGACAACAAATACGTTTTTTAAATGAATTTTTTTCTGTTTGTTAAAACTAATTAATGTAAATAGGAAACTTAGTTAAAAGCTCTCTTCCAAGACAGATTCATGAATGTATTATTATTTTCGTAACATAACTATTATAAAATCAAAACAAATATCGTTAAAAAGGTATCTTTAAAAACTATTCGGAATTAGAATTTGTTTATCATTATCTTTTATCTATCTATCTATCTATCTATCTATCTATCTATCTATCTATCTATCTATCTATCTATCTATCTATCTATCTATCTATCTATCTATCTATCATTATCTATCATTATCTATTTATCTAATTAGCTTAACAATACCTTACAGAACACAAAATCGATGATATGAATATGTCTTTGTTCAAAGCCTTTAAGTTATTCTGTTGATTTAGAATTAATCTAGGAATCAATGAACTAGGAATTTAATTTAATTCGCGTTAATTTAAACATTAAAGAATATCACCAGTCCAAATGCCACATGAAATAATACCTAATAACAAATAAAAGTTAGTCACCAGTTAGTTACGAAAAATAAAAGTTACTTTAAACCGTAAAAATAATAATAAATGTAGTTTAGCGCAGTTCTTTTCACCTTCGGGGTGTAACCTTTATAGAATTAAAAGCTCTATCCTGCATTTTGAATTTAAGACAATACACGGTTTAGTTGTGTTTATAAAAAGTTTTTATGTGCCATTAGTTTCAGCCTCGAATTCGAGCTTTCGTGCCCCATCGTTTCGGTCTTTTTATTGACACATTTGTACAGGGCATTAATCTGATGTACTTAGTTCCATTAAAATAGCTAAAAGAGCACTTAAAGCACACACACACCACCAGGACCAATAAAAAATAATTTCAAAGAGTATTGTGGAGTTTGTTTAAAATGCCATTCAGGGCAAAACAATTTCCTTTTTCCCGTCCCGGCTGTTGGTAGAATATAAAAAGCGGTTTTGTTTCTATAGAAGTCTAAAACAAAAATTAAAATATTAAGTGCTAATAACAAGAGAGAAACAATTTTTAATTGTAAAGAAACTATAAACATTATACACTACTGTGAATTATTATTAAAATAAAATATTATAGTGCTTTGAAGGAAATGAATAACAATTCATTTTTTGAAACCACTCTTAGTTCCTTGTCAGTTAATAAAGGTAAAATTATTAAAAAGGTGTATTAAGCTAATTACATTTTTGTTCAATTAATTCTGACTATGAATTTTTGATGTTAAATTCCGTGGGTAATTTATAGTTAATTGTCCTTGTAGATCAAAGTGTATTAAAAGAAACTTTAAGAAACTTCCAAACAGGGTCACGACTTCAATGCGTTTTGGAAATCACACTCCCGTGATTCTATCCAAGTAAAATTTTGAACTTTATATTTTTATTATAATTACACTTCTTTATATTTTCTGATAAATTATAAGATTAGGAATAAAGAAAGAAGGATACCCACCAAAAATAAGACATGGAAAGCTTAAAAGTTATAGCCACTTGGGTACTTAAAATTTCTCAAATGCACTATTTGCATTGCATTCGATGTATTTTTAAAAAACATATTACAAGCCACATTCAAAATTTAAGAACTCTATCAAATTCTGATCCGAAAGAAATATACTTCAAGGACCCTTTGTTATGTGATAATTTCTGTCCAAGTTACGAACTGTTTACCCTTTTCTTCTCCAACACCTTCTCTTCTGCAATTCCTATATGACGAAACCCGTGAACCCTCCTCGAAGTCCGTCCCCATATTCCACTGTCAAGCAGTCATTTTCCTCCGCCGGGCACAACTTCCCGGAGTCGTGCCCCACCTGGTGTGGCACTATCAAAGCGCCATCATCGAACGAGGCACCAGCCCTGCCATCTCCACATCTCAGGTAGTACTTTTCGCACCTTTTCTGCATTTTACAAGCGGTGCACGGGCAGCGCAGGGAGTGCCATAAAAAAAGAAAGCCGTGGCTGGGGTGGGGGGAGAAAGCTGCGGCAGCGTACAAAAGAAAGCACACACAAAATGGCGTAACGTTTCGGATTTTACGCACGGCAAACAGAAAACTACGCGCGCATACGCAAACAACAAGAAAATGCACTCAGGCTTAGTGTCGGTCCTCGGTCGACGGTCGTCGGTCTTTGGTCGTCGGCGAGGTCCTGCGATGGTCCTTGCCTGGCAGTTTGCACCTTTTTATGGCGCAGACGGTCGGGGCAGGGTAGGAGCCGCAGCCAAGCTGAGTATGTGGGTGCGAAACTTTTTGAGGTCTGCTTTGGGTAAGTGCTGTGGGGACCGCAGCTTAGTTCGGCTAGGGTTGGCTGCGTCCCGCTGCACACCTGGATGGCGGGATGGCAGGACCCTAAGGATGAGGGCGCTCCAAATAAACCTGGGTCCTTGAAAGAATTTCTAATAAGCTTCGCGGTTGCGAATTAATTCTAAAAATAAAACACACACTTGCGGAAATGTCGAATTTTTTGTATCCTTAAAAGTCGCCGCCAGGACTCTGATATGCCCCGCTGCTACCTTGCAGGGCACACGTGGAGCAAATGCGTGGCCCCAAACACTCAACCTGATTTATGTTTGAAGTAATTTATAAAAAAAATAGTGAAATTAAATAAAATAGTATTACGAGTTACGAGAGCCAACATCGACGTCTATCCTATTAAATGTCCATTTGCTGTTTTGTTGGGTGAGTCCCTTTTTTTCTGCCATCCTGATGAAACTTTCAGCCATTTAATTTCGCACTATTTTTTGTTTTTGTTTTTCCTTTCCCCGTCGCTGAGCCGGTCAGCTTCCAAACATCATTAAAAAACTGTCATTAGCAGTGAGTACATGAAAAACCGAATTTTATTAAGCCAGACTGGCTGGATGTGGGCGATGTAAAAGTGTTGTGATATTCCCTCTGATTTAATCGAATTGCAAAGTTAAAGGTAGACATCGACCGATTATTGTGATTGCGAAAGGACCTCTTTGATCGGGCGGAGATTTTTCATAGTCCTGCATTAGATGAGATGTAATCAAAGGCCCAAAAACTCCTCCGCTCGCCACTCCATCACTCCATCACTCCATTGGTTTTATCATCTGTAGACACACTTTAACACTTCCGCTTTCCTCAGTCATCAAATGTAATATCCTGTTACACTTTGTTTGACTAGCCTAGGGCGCTTTTTAAAATTAATTACCAGAGCTACAAGAGCAACAAAGGCTCTGGCATCGACATTAGGATTCCTCCTCAGACGAACATGAAATGTTGACAACATTGTAACTAAGCCCGAGACATTTACTTAAACACAGATGGAGATGCCATTGAAGGAGGAGATCGAGATGGAGGCGGAGGCGATGGCGGAGACGAAGGAGTCTAGGAGCTACAACATCCCCGATACAACTAATGCCGAGCTGTCAGCTCATTATTATCAGAGCGCTGGTGAGTGGGGAATCGGGTGGCGGATAACAGAGGACGGAGGACTAAGAATGGGTATTGCTCCATTCAATGCTTCCTATTCAAATCGGGCGACCAAAAACCCACTCAACCAAATTAACACTTTAGACCAGCAGTCGGGGAAGGGTTACGATGGCTGGATGGCCGGGTGGCTGGGAGGAGCAATTGGACAGCCCTTCCCGTAGCACTGGCACTGGGGCCAGGACTCAAAGGCATTATTGACAAATACATATCGAGATAATCTGTAATCAACATAAAATTCAGTCACTGGAAAATGTCATCGTTTGGAGAGACGGGGAACATGGGCAATGGGCAATGGGCGTGGCCTTAACAATTCAATCAAGGCTGGAGCGAATGAGCCCATATTTGCTGGTCAAGACTAGGACCTCGACTGGACAACGTTTGTTTGCGGTTCTTTTCCACTTTGATTTGTGTACGCACTTGCCGTGATTAAAGCCTCCCATTCCCATTCTAGAATCTCGCACTGAGGTTTGATTTTTCCAAAATGGCTTGCCGATAAATTCTGCGAGTGACTTTGGTTTAAGTCACCGCACCGCAGCTGTTTGCTGTAAAGGATCCGAGCAGCCGAGGAGTCAAGACCCGACCAGAGTCAACAGGCGACAACTGCACAAGCCTCGGCAACAACAATTAAATCATGTGCAATTTCAACACAAATATTTTAAACCAAAGCCACAGACAGAAAGTTAAGGGGAATAGAGTCTGGGATGGGGATGGGGATGGGGAGATGCAAAATATTTGTCATTCCTGGCACGAAGGAGTCTCCGTTGGCCACAGTGCCTTCTCAGCACCCTGAAATGTATCCTTGGTGAACCAGAGGTATACTACCTCCGGATTGGCATTGCTTGACCCACAGTGCTGCGAGTGCTACGTTTTGGACTGGCGTTGTCGTCATCATCGTCAGAGACACCCTGTGGCCAACCGCAAAGAGACATGACCGTATAGTGTGACATGGCCTTAGTAGACAGTTGTCAAAAGCATACCCCCACATCCCACACAGGTCCTGCCTCACGAGTCCGCCCCCAATCTTCTACATATGTGTGGATCTATGTGTGTGAAGGATGCTTGGAATTCATTACATTTCTGTGCAATTTGTTTTTGATTTTTCATTTCATTTCATTTCATCACGGCTTTATGTGACGAATTTGTATTCGCGCTCCTTCGTTCGTTCGTCCCTGGATCCCTCGGAAAAGCACGTGCCATCTGCGCATCCTTTTTGATTGTCTCCCCGAACCAAAAAATAGCGAAAAGCGCAATATCGGGGATAGCTGCTATCTGCTATCTGGTATCTGGTATCTGGTTTCTGCTAGCCAGGTAAATATACGTCGCGCTTTTCACTCCCCGGGGAAATCAAACATTTCATAATTAGTCATTGGCATTGGCTGGGTCCCCTGGCTGAAGTTATGATTCATATTTTGAGCCTTTGGCTTTGGCTTGGCCAAGACCCCTCCCAGCCTCGATGGCGGAGTCCTGGGCACAAAGCAATTAAAAAATCGTTACGCGGCTGTGACGCTTTTGGCCGCCTTCAGCTGTGAGGCGTATTGAAATTGCTTCTTCAAAATGCAATCTACATTGCCACATTGGCACAAGCCATCCCGTCTGGGTGGGCGGATGGAAAGGGTTCCTCTTCCAGTTCCAGCTCCAGCTAGTGCTCCATCTCCAGCTCTAGCTCCGACTAAGCGACTGCCCGGGGTGGCTGGGAAACATGCAAAGCTAAGGGGAAATCTAGTTTAATTTTTTAATACAAACAGTCAAAGGGGCTCTGGTCAGCGGGGGCGGAGAGCTGGAGGAGCTGGTGGAGCTGGAACTTGGACGCAGTGGCGTGCCAGCAGGGGAAGTCGGTTAAGTGGTGGAACGGTTGACAAATTCGGAATCGCCCTTCGAAGCAGCCCCCGGAAGTCCACACCCCTGGTATCCACATTCATTCCCTGCCCCGCGGCCATGGCCGTGGCTGTGATTGCCATTGAATGTAGCTCGGCGTTCGATTCTGTAACGCGCTCCCTTCTGCCCAGAAGCAAACAGGAAAGTTGATTTGTTTTGCTATGAACATGCAAAAGATTGCAAAGACCGGAGAAAAAAACGACCAGCAGCCAGCAGCCAGCAACCAGCTACCAGGAACGAGTCAACAGCGAAATCGTTTGCTGTGGCAATGGATTGTTTGGAGTCAACTCCATTCTATTGAGTTCGATCCCCCACAAAGGGTCCTTTGCCGCTGAAAGCGGAATATGATTTGCTGGTGAATATTACGGCGAAGGTGGATTTAAAATCGAAATAAGTCTCCGGCTCCAAATTCAAGTTGTTAGCCACGGCCAACAAAAATATTTGCACAAATCATTCGAACCGCAGCACACTCCCACACTCGCCTGCAGGGAAATTGCAAAGCAATTAAATGAATTGCTTAGATATTACAGGAGCTGGAGCTGGAGCTGGAGTTGGATCTAGGGCTGGAGCTGATGCTGATGCTGAAGAGCTGGAAAAGTTCAGTTCTTCTGCGGCTCTCCAGTCAACTGATGCAGCTACGCATTTGTAACCCGGCCGCACTTACTAATAGTTCTAATTGCAAAAAGCAATTAAAACTTTCGCCAACTCCAAGATGCACATATACTACCACCACCCAGCACATCGAGAAATTCCTAGATGGGGCCTCGCAATTGGATTGGCAGAGTCCCTGGGAGTGAGCAAGACATCAAAGTCAAACGGCGGCAAGGATGCAAGGAGGCAAGGCTGCTAGGCTGCCATGCTGCCAAGGCGGTGGCAACGGCAAATGTTGCAAAGCACATCAATCACAAAAATTTCAAGTGTGCAAAGTTTGTTTGCCGTAAAGCTGCAGCGCCAGGACAATGCGCAGCGCCAGCAAGGACACGGACGGATTCAAATTTATAAATTGAATTGGCATTAAGCATAAGGCGTCGCTGGTAAGTATGCAATAAAAACAGTTAACTCCCAGTCCCAGCCAGGATGTGCTCCTGTGTAGCCGGGATAGAGATTGTCTGTTTGGCTTATGAGTGCGTGCCTGGCATTTTCGCCGTAAAGGAGATTGGATGTGCCTGGCCTGGATTTAAGCCCGAGCCAGGACGAAAAATTAAGCTCAATTTAAGGAGGAACTTTAAACTTGATTTTAGGCGTTTTATTATTCCTGAAATTTGCTTCTCTTTTTGAAAATTACAAACACAACTAAAGCTTTCCATACTTTACTTATTTTGAGGATTCCCTTTTATAAATTCAATATTGGATTTCTAGGAAAATCTAAAAGCTTAAAGTAATTGGTAATAATTTTTTTTAATTTCTCATGGAATTATATATTTTTTTAATGGATAAACTGGAACACAACATCCCTGAAAAGTTCCACAATATAACGACAATTAAATGACAAAGATATCAAATATCTGCTTTCTGATATGAAATATGGGTTCAATGGTTATGGAATCATTACATGTGAGGGGTAAACCTCAACAGAAACCGAGAGAGTCATGGAAACTAATGAAGGAAGAGGTCGAACTGAGAATAATTAAAAAGGTTTGAGTTATTCTGAAGTTTTAAGATCTGGTTAATTAAGGCCTTGATGAAAGGTTCTATAAATCATGAACTCATTAATAAACTTTGGCCCTACGTGGACTAGTTTTGGTTGAATGTGTCTGACAGATACCTTGAGGATGCGAACACGAAAATCGAAAATGAGCAAATTCATAAGCAGGCGCAGGATCGGAGGACGGACAGGACGAGCATTATGAGCATCGGCAAAAGGGGCGCCACAGACAAGAGCCGTTACATGAAAGAGGTCCTTCCACGAACACAGGACGGAGGACGCCGGACGCAGGACGCAGGACACAACAGGAGCAGACGAAGCGACCATCAATCAGCCAGACGCAGATATTGGTGTGAAAACAGGAGCGGCTGTTGGCAGAGTGGGGGTGCGCTGAGTGCACTGGATTCAGGGAGCTCTGGCAAAATTGTAATACATTTAACAGAATTTAATGCATTTGCCACAGACATTAATCACTGTGATGCACAGGCAGGACAGCAGCAAACCAAAACTGAATCGAGCTGGAACGACTGGGTCGAGCCCGGCTGGGAGTCTTGTGTCCTTTCAGGGACTCGGCTCGGCTGAGTGATGCAGTTGATTTTTGCCAAAGCCTACCTAGAGGTGTGGGTGTGGGTTCGGGTATGCAAGGGGCGTGGCGGTAGCATGAGATATTGAAAAATTGAATATTCCATGTCTGGGCAGGGGCAGGGGCGGGGCGGGATGCACACACGCTTTATTGGCACTCTGGATAAAGGAGCCGGAGGCCGGGGAGGTACGCCGGCGAAGGCGGAGGCGGAGCCGGGAGTGGAGTGCACGATTGAATGCACACTTGGCTGTGAATGATTTTTGAAAAATGATTCTAGGGCTCGGTCAGTGTGATTTCATTTGGTTGGGCAGCATAATTGCATGTACCCCATACTGGCCGGGCCAGGAGGCCGCCCGCCGCCAGCAGGATACCCTTTGACTTTCGGAGCTTTCAAAGGGCACTCCCTGCCTGCGTCCAGGGTATCTGACCGTCGAACCATTTGCGTGTCCTGCCGCCCTGCCGAG
The DNA here is from genome assembly GCA_035047645.1 of Drosophila merina. Classification (NCBI taxonomy): domain Eukaryota; kingdom Metazoa; phylum Arthropoda; class Insecta; order Diptera; family Drosophilidae; genus Drosophila; species Drosophila merina. The sequence continues at coordinate 22,679,192 of JAWNPH010000059.1, read as the reverse complement.
TGCCTCTGTGCAAATACAAGAGACGATAGCTCAATGAGCAAAGAAGACGATGCAGTTGCAATATGAAATTTAAAACGCTCAAAGGCGTATCCATAACCAGTCACAGCCAGGACCATGACCGGGACCAGGAGCAGGAGCAGGAGCAGAGGGAAGTAGTAGGAAGCGGAGCCTCTGCCATGTCGGTCGAAGGACAAAAAGGACATGCGACGCGAGGGCTGAGTAAATACGAGCACTTTTGCGCCATGATAGACGACGTCAGAAGATTGAGGGCTGCGGAGTGAAGAAATGGAGAACGGCAATGATTTCAGCTGAAACTCTTCGAGCGTGTATGTGAGTATCTGTGTTTGCCATTCACACACACGCATGCACATCCTCCCACACCCACACCCATACACACACTCCCAATCGCTCAAGTGCTCCGTCGCCGTTGACGACTTGAGCAGCGCAGCCGCGTCCTTTATGTAGTTGCAGCTTCAAGTTTAAGATTTTGACTTTTGTGCAACAATTCGACTCATTCCGCCGCAGTTCTCAGTGCCAGCGCTAGCGAGGGTTTCTTGAGGAGTATTTAAAAGTCTTTTCCAGAAGGCAAGAGGTCAAATATATAGAAGAGAAGAGGTTAAAGTTTGTAACAATCGATGAGTTATTTTTTTCACAGATATTGTAAATTCATATTAAAATTATTATAAATTATTAGGTTCCTTTATCACTGTCGAAATTGACATTTCAATGCCACAATATTTTAAAATATACAAAATATGCCACAATCCGGCAAAACAGTTTGTATATTATTACTCTATTGTTCCCTTAATATTTTGCATTCAACAATATACTAGATATTTAATATAAGCTTTCACTGTAAAGTACTTTTTTTTACCAATAAGGACGAAATAAATTAAATGACAGTTTCTATAATTCAAGAATCATTCGAACATCAGATTGTTCACTTTTAATACAAAATGACAGGAAAAGGATACTTCCATATATTATATTTATTATTTTATTTCCTAGAAATTTAATTTAAACAGTGAGGTAATTATGTATTTTTACTCCAAAATTTAAATAAATGAATAAACCTGATTCCTAACCAAGTGCAAGGCACATTATTGATTCCTTTCAAACGACCCTCGTCTGCTGACAGAGAAAGTCCCCCATCTAACCCATAATTCGCTCTAACCGGCAGAGACATACCAAGTGGGTTTTGGCAAGTTTGCCAGAGCTTTCCTTCCAGCACTCGGCACACTCCCACGCACTTTGCATGTAAACTAGTTCCTTGCCCGCCTTGCCAAGCTGCACATCTCTTATCCAAGTCGTTTGTTTATTTCCGTGCAATTAGAGTTGCCAGCACACAGAAAAATGATCGCTCCTGCCGAGTCCCCATGCCCGGGCATGTCCCCACCCAGAATGGATTACTTTCAGCTACAGAGTCGTGGAAACTTCACATGTTTGTGTTCGACACTATTTGGTTTTTTACATACGGTTTGAAATTTTGAAAATAAAAAGATATTTAAATACGTATCAAATCGAACGTATTAGCCACTTTAATGTGAGGGAAAAGGAGTAGACTTTAGTATAAAATCAAAGGGTTTAAAATATGGAAGAAACCCTCAATCGAAAATATTAAAAAGAAGATCTAACTAAAATATTCCTAAAAACTTGAAAACGATTATAGGAATGGGGACTCTAACGCTACTAACCCTCTACTGTGGCAAGTAACTTTTAATTAGCTTTTTCATACCTTACAAATGAACTTTAATTATTTTAGTAATACAACACAATATCTTTTTATCCCAAAGAAAACAATAAGATTGTGTATTGGTGTCCTTGGTGTTTGTGTATAAATGTTTTTTGCATTTCTTGCTTCTGAAAATCTGATATTCCTTCTGACTCCGCAACTGATTTTCATCAAAAGGGACCTAATAATGACTCCTGAAAAGCGAATTCGATATCCGTTTATTATCTGCAATGTTAAGATGCTTCTGCTACCATTGTCCCGCATCAACCAAAAAGTCCAGGCTATCAATTAACTTCACATTTCAGGCCCACTTTGCTCGGACACACGCGCACTGTGGCCCAAAACCAAACAAAATAATTAAAACCCGATGACAGATTCCTGCCCTCATCCCTTCACCGACCCGACCCCCCATCCCACTAGGTTCGAGGCCGTCGAGCTGAATCATATCCAAATTCAAATTTCGAAAAATACGAAATTCAAAATCACAGGGCCTTGTCATCGTTGCAGCTGCAGCCGTGTGGCACGCCACTCATGGCACATGCATCATCACCACCCACCCACCCACAACCCCCCTTAGGCCTCGTATTCACTCACATATTCGGCTATCGAATAACGGGCCATAGCCCGAGCCACGTCGAGGCGTGTCCAGTTCCCATCTCTAGTCCTGATCCTAGTATGGCACCTCTCACACCCAGTGATTACGGAAGCAGTGACTAAAAATTAGTCACTAGAAAATTATATCTCTTAAGATTTAGACTAAAGTCTGTGACCTATGACAGGTCTGTAATTTTTACGTCTTAGATCACCGATTTCTGGCGTTCCCTCGGCTCATACGACTCCAGGGAGCCCTGTTGCATTACATGGAGCTCGTCAGCCGGTGCCACGGCTGAGGCCTGGCAGGCAAAAAATGTTTGCCATTATTGCATACACTAATGAAGCTCATGTTACCCGACCAGGGCGAGGTGGGGGCAGAGTGGCAGTGTGGCAGCATCGGAGTCGGGGAGACCTGAGAGATCCGGCCCTGGGGCAAGCTCAACGGCAACGGCTACGGCAACGGCAATGCTACTCATCTTGACTGCATTGGACACGAATGATTTTTGCTGGTTGCAATTTCTGATTAGACTTAATTACAGTGTGGCCCAGTGCAGAGGCCATCAAACCAGTCATTCGATAAGTTTTCATTTCGTTGAATGGGATTGGGACTGGGAATGGGAATGGCTGTGTGTGTGTGAAGGATATGTGCGTGTGTTCTCCGCCAATCAAATGATATAATGTATTATATATTTTAATTAAAAACTTGCCATGCGCATAATTCGCCAAATAAATGGACAAATGGTAATTAATACAAACACGAATCCCCACACAACTGCACGTGTACAAACAAAAATTTTAATTAAACTAAAATTAAGAAGGAAATGAAACAGTTCGTTTCCTTCTGCGTTTACAATAATTTACAATAAATAGCTTGCAAGAGTCGCAACTAGTATTAAATTGAAGGGTAAAAGGGTAATTATATATTATGAGTGAGGATTTCTTGTTAATGAACAGTTTTCGTCCTTGCTGGGAATAGGTGAGACAATGAAATCGATTTAGTCCTTTTGCAGCGAATGGAAAACGGCGAAATAAAAACCGCAGCATCTGGACCACAGGACGGATGGGGAATCGGAATCGGAAAGAGCACAGAGCGCAGGAGGAATAAGATTTTCAAATAAATCCGATTAAATGGAAATTTATTGTCATCCACTGTCGAACGGCACTTACTGCTCCAGTAGGGCGTGTGCCCATCGTCATCGACTCATCGACATCGACCATCGACCGTCGACCGTCGACCATCGGCGTCGACCAGTTTCCAGTTTCTCCCAGTTCAGCTCCTGTCGGTGAACCCTGAGACCTCCCAGCTCCTGCCATACCTTTCGAGGGAGCTGGGCCCCTTCACACTTCAATATGCTCGCTGACTGCCATACAACATTCATTTTATTTTGCAGTTTCCATCCCATATGCTCACTCCCCTCCAGCTTCAGCTCCAGCTCCAGCTCCAGCTCCTCCTCCCGCACTGGGGGACGAGGGTTGATCGCTAAAAGCCAGTAATGTCCTCTCGCCACACTCGACTGCATTTTTCTTTAACACTTCAATATATTGGTTTGAAAAAAGTCGGACTAGAGCGCTGGGAAAATTCACAACACCGATGACAGTACGGCCAAATCCGTTTCGCCCAGTCTACAGTCCAAGTGGAGTGCAGGTCCTTCCCCGCAGAGACCTAGTATCTTTGAAATGCCTTTTTCATTGACTCTTGTCCTGTTTTGTGGTTGCCCAGGAACTGGTTTTTGGGTGTTGGTTTCGGTGACTGAAACTCATCCTTCGACCAAAATATCAGAGGTATGCATTCAAAGTTACACATCCAAAAAAAACACATTTCGTTTCCAAAATTAATTTCAGATTTTTGACCAGTATTGATACTGATTATCCTGAATTAATAGAGGAGATAGATACCAGAATCTGGCCAGAAAATGAACATTGGGTACAAGGACTCTAGGCGCCCATAAGTAGGCAATGAAAAGTGCACTAAGAATGTCAACTTTGTTGACAAAAAATGTAAACTACCAGCTATTTATTCAGCCAAGAGTGTAGATGTTTTTACTGGTTTTACCAATCGAGAGTTGACAGGACTGCAACGTAACGAGGTCTACCAGGAGAAAGCACCTCAAAGGAGCTTCCACCCTTTGGAAATGATTCACGTCGCTCGTTTCATTTCATCATCACCCCATCTGGGACTTGTTGGAGCGAATGAAATAATCGTAAAACGGCTAAAACAAGTCATGGCCACACCATAAAACTTTACTAACCGTAAATGCAATGTTATCTTAATCCAGCCAGCTGCAACTGCCACCTCTCGTGTCGGTCTGGTCGTTCCAACGGACTCCGGCTCCGTCTTAAATCCCGACTAAGCTGCTCCCCGAAAGGACTTTAGCAGCTAATGCATCAAAATCGGAGATCTACTTGTTCGATGCTTTTGCTCTCCATTTGCCAAAAGCACCCAGTCCTGCAATAACTGTTGAATGCGATTTATAGTACCAGGATCAGGACGATTTGAGAGCAAGGAGCTGAAATCTGGGAAAAGCCGCCTAATTACCGTAACAACAACGACAAAGAAATCCCCGCCGCTAATGCAGACCAAAGTCAAAAATATAAACATAAATAACGGTTAAGGCCTGACCAAGATGAGGGCTTCGTCCTCGTCCTTGTCGACGAACAACTTAACTCCCGGCCCGTTCAAATAAATTACAGTCGCTGCAGCTGAGACAGAGCCTGAGCCTGATCCAGAGGCGGAGGGGAAGGAGGCAGTCGCTGAAGAAGAGCAACAAATGGTCATTTCAGTTGGCCACTGGCCACTGGCCAGACAGGAGACAAATGCCAACGTCCCAATGTGTTGAAAGCCAGCACAAAAATACAGAGGCAGGGGCGAACAGTGAGGGCATCCAAATAATATCGAAAACAATTTTCAAGCACTTAAGTGCAGTCTGGCTGGGTCTGACTTGGGATTTCTTTTGGCCTCCGGCAAGAGGCTGCCGCTCTCTCTCTGCCGGTTGCTTTTTTCGGTTATAAATTTCCGAAGCAGCACTTATCGATAATAGATTAATCTACTTGGGGCATGTTTGGCATATAAATCCCAGAGCGAGCATTAAACTGCCCTCGAGCCGTAGTGTGTCTGCTTACCCTTTCATAGAAACTATAGCAAAGATATTAAAGTTCTGCTTTTAATAAGCCCTGCTTTTAATAAAGAAATAACAAATTAAATACCAGCATTATTGAAAACCAACATTTTGTTGTCTTTTCTTAAATATAATTCATTATAACCAATAGAAACAATCTTAGCTTTAAATGTACTGAAGGTTACTGGTAGGCTTTTTTAGTAGGTCTGTGTGGCATTTTTTAAATGGATTTCCAATACGATTTTTCATTCTTTTTAATCTTTTACTTGCTATTTAAAGTTAGGACTAAGAGTGGTCTTATTTTTATTCAAGTAATTTCCTCAAAATTTTTTTTATAAGCATTGTGTTCTTGTCGATTAAATCATACTGAAGCGGGTAGCCAAACGGGATTTAAAAAGAGGAAATCAACAATAGCCAGCCTCCCACTAATAAACATCATTAAGAACATCTGCTACCAAGATCCATCTCAAGAAGAAAACTTTCCTCAATAATATCTATGGACTTTATATGGACTAAGGCGTTTGACCGAATTGCAAATTCAAAATTCAACAACCTTAAAAATTCCGGGTCTTTATTATAGCAAAAGACTCAAAAGACATATGGAATATGACAACTCGTTATCAAGCCTAAAGGCCTTTCTAACCCCAACATACTCTCATATGTAACTAAAGCAGTTCTCATCTCTAAAGTAGACTATGGCGTATCAATATATGGATACTCTCCTTAATCTACACTACAATCGCTAAAAACCACCATCAGGACTCTCAACGGCTCCAAAACATCTTATATGAAACAAATGCAAATGTTTGCAAGACAGACGAAAGGTTTTGACAAGCAAAATCGCTAATAAACTGAAACTCCCTCATTTTTAAAATACTTAAAACCCATTGCCCTTCAAAACGTCCTAAATGCAATTAAATATATATAAACCATGTCAAAATTGATGCTCCCTAAGGATCTACAATAAAAACGATAAATCTCTTAAAGTATTTCGCTTAAAATTTCAATCAATAAAAGCAGAAGATAATCGCAGATACACCTACATCCTACAAAGATTGATCTTAAATTAACAACATCTCGAGTTTAGCCATCACTGATAAGACAGGATGCCTGACAGAATTTCATCCTACACCACTACTCCTCAATCTTCTTAATGAAACTAATCGCCATAATAAAAGACCTAGAAATACTAAAAAGAAAAAAAAAGTTAATTTTGTATATACTCCAATCTTAGCCTGTAATCTCCTACTAAAGTTCCTAAATTAGTTCAAAATTCGATAGATATCTGGACATGTGGAAATACCAGAAAACGTCCTGGCAGACACCTTTGATAAAACTCCACAAAACAGTCAATCAATCTGGTACCAAACAATCAAACAAAATCAATTAAACAGCATTCACTTATTCAAATACTTGCAATCAATCAGCCGAAAGGAGCAAATAAAAATAAACCGACTCAGACTCAGGCACACCGAATTAGCCCCAAACACTAGTTGGTTCATGTACCCACAATATGTCCTTTTCGTGATGTCATCTCATATTTCAAACACCTTCTGTCCTCTACTCATGTAACTCACTTAAAAACCAAAGGCAATACATTTTCAAGAACACCGACCCACTGGAATTATTAATTAGTCGTACACCCCCAAATATAAAAAACATACCAAAATTTGTAAAACAATCTGATGTTAGTGCTCACCAACAAACAAAATAAGAAAATTTAATAGTTTCACGTCCCAATGAAAAAAAAAAAAATATATGAGCTGTAAATGAAACTCCATTGCAAAATAATATTAAAGAGTGAATTTTTTGTTTTTGTTTGAAGGCGAACCATTATATCATTCAAATATTAAAATATTTTATCATCATATGGCCCCTAAAAAAATATTACTCATCCGACTCGTATTTCTCGAACGGTATTCAAAAAGTTAAAATCATAAACAATTAAAGTTATACAATGAAAGACACATCAATTTAAATACAAATATTTTTATGTAAATATGTTTAAATCTAAACTACAAAGTAATATTAAAATTTTTTGTCTAGACACCACTGCGTATGCGTGATATCCTTTAAAGAATCACGCAGTTCGTTTCAATCTTTATCTTTTGTCGTTTTCCAACCTAAATCCCTTCAATAAAATAATACTTATTTGAAACATGGTGTTTTTTTAATTCAAATTTTTTTTTTTTTGAATTTATTTAAGTAAAGAATCCGTACCCTGTAGGGTACACAGGGTGGAGAAATATTCTTAAGAATTACCAAACACTTTATCAAAATAAGTGAAGTAGGAACATAAGTGAAAAGTTGTCCAATTGTCTTGGCGAAGCCTTGCCGTATAAGTCTTCTCAAACACAGCATTTTAAATTCTCGTCCTTCCAGAATTGTTCCTTATTATCCTTACATGTAGGATTATGAATATGAAGAACATCGTATCCAACTGCCTTCAAGCTATCTATAATATCTTTCTTTAGAGTGCTGTGATGTACCATAGACCTCTAACTACAATTTTGTGCGGTTTTTCCGTTTGAATTTGGTATGTATGATATCACGCGGAAACTAATATAATAGTCTAATATAATAAAAAGCTTATATATTGTGCTTTTACCGTTGCATTCGCTGCTGTGCAAAACAGTCCGCATTCTAAACTTCGGACTCTGCCTTGCAGAGTCAGCATTTGAACAACAACAAACAATAGTGGGAGAGGTGTGATAAGCTTGCATTCTCTGCCCATTGGGCCCCTCACCCCGCGCGCAGCCGCTAAGAGGGGCAATAAGCACTGGACTGGACTGGATTAATGACTGTAAAATGGATACGAACAACAAAACTTCTAACTCTCAGCTTAGTTATAAGCCGATTAATTATGAAGAAATGTGGCAAGTAGCTGGTAAATGTCCACTGCAGCTCAGGATGGACTTATTAAATAATTAACGCTTTTCATGCACTGAATCTGTTAACCAAAGCACAATAACTACGACGATAACATTTACAAGTGCTTCTTGCAATACCACAACTACAACAACTGCAGCAATCGGTGGGCCGACCCGCTCCAAAAGAGCGGTCAAAGGCGCGAAGCTGGAGCCATATTCAGCAACAATTAGGAAGGCAAACTCAAACAATAGGGTTGCCATGCTAGACATGGAATTGGACGAAACCAGTGATGGTATAGAAATTCCACAAGTTTGTGACGCTGCCACCTTGTGTGCATCGGTCGCTCCGTCTATTCCCAATGATGACTGTGTACCAAAAGAGACATCCAACAGCCCACAACAGAATACTGATAAGCAGAATTCTTACAAACAATCAAAACCACCGCAAATAGTGCTGAGCCTTACCAACCTTAATGATCTCTTTGAGCTCTATACGGAGGTCACTAGTCTAGATAATTTTAATTCAATGGAAATGGAATAATATTTATTACCTTGAAATAAAAATCAGTAATAAATAAGCATGGAAACCGACTCCAATAAGCACGGAAAGTACTAGCCAGAAACCGTTGAAAGGATATCAATATGACAACTCCTTAATCTATTCATATAAGCCAGCTGTGTCCATTATTCCACATAAATGTGCACCTTTCGATGAGTACTTTATGCAGAAATATTACATTCGAAGTCTCATCGCAGCTTGTTTACTATTTGCTTTCAGCAAGAAATGTTTGCACACTGTGAACCTGAATGTATTTAATTGAAAAATGTATTCGATGCAAATACAGCTAGACAAATTTTCCATGTTGAATAAATTTTAATAAAATGTCTAATGAAAGTATTGAGAACTAAAGTGCACACAACACTAGTTGAAGGAGCCGTATTTAATGAAGATGTATAAGCTGAATTTATGGGCAGCCCATTGTTGGACTAATCTTGACCAGCTTTGGCTAATACCAGACTTAAATGCTGCGTCCACATTAAGCACTTGCTCCTTGAGAACTCCACCCGCACACAAAAATGTAACAAATGCCTTCCATTTTAAATATGACAACAATTACAGTTGTACAATTTGTCCCCCTTTGGCATTCCAGCTGCAGTCGATGTGGCAAAGGACCAAGGCTCGTTACCACACACTCCCCGACATCCTCACACATACTCGTATGCATGCAATGGCAACAAGCAATTTGTCAGTTTATCGATTTCTACCAAACATTTGTGCCAGACACTCAACTGTATTAAATGCTAAAAAAAACAGCAACAAGGAGAAAGGGTTGCCAGACCGGGTGACCGTCGGAATAATACTCTTTCTGAAAGCTTTTGCTTTCACTTTTCCAAAAAATACTGCAACGATAATTTTATTTTGTTACTTAAATCAGATTTTGATTTTAAAAAAATGTTTAAATTTAAGAACAGTTTCTGGGTAAATTAAATTAAAAATACCCCTCACAAGGGTATTCGAGCCGGGAATCCAAAGTGAAAACCTTAGACACAATGAAAAGCTGCGATGGTGGCTTTGGGTGGTCTGGTAGGGGATGGGAGATGCGAGGACATCCGACAGACGGCCAATGCCATATGCTAAAAAGCATGCAGAGCGGAGGATTTCGGAGATGGGATGCCAAAGGGAAAAAACCATAAAATAAGAAAAGGAGTGCAAAAAAAATAATATACGACACCTCGTGGGAAGCGGGGGAGCCAGGATTGCCAGCAACGACTACGAAACACACGGCTGGCTATATATGAAATGGGTATTGCAAAGCGAAAAATCGAAAACTGAAAAATAATTTCAAACATAGACACAGCGAAGAGCAAAAGAGCGAGGACGGCGGAGCGGTCACATATGCAGCTGCCTGCACACGAACTCAAATCCAGACACTCAGACCCACACTCATACTCACACTCGCACACACATACGGGAACACCATAAATAATGGTTGCATGATTTATCGATAACAAGCGCAATTTACAGTCGCACAACAATAACAAAAGCAAAAAGCAATAAAAAAGGTTACAACTGCAATGAATTTGTTTGCGACTGAAAACGGATAAAATAAAAACCAGAAGAAAGACAAGCACTAACAGAAATATTTAGGAATGCCTCTAAGGTCCTTTTTTATTTTTTAATTTAACTACACCATTAAAGAGGGTTTTAAATGGAATTAAGCCATAATATTGGTGCCATGCCTTTTTTTTTTAGCACCAAATGATATGAAGTTTTAGGGTTTTATTACTCAATTTGATAACCTCTCCTGCCAGAATAAATTAAAAGAATCTGGGGAGATTCAGTTCAAAATTAAAAGTGTTATAAATTGTAATAAAAAATACAGCAGTTTTACAAATTAATAAAATGTAAAATAGTTTCATTTCGAGCTTCAAATAGTTAAGACGTGCTTGCCCCTCTATCATCTAAATGACGATTTTTTAAGAGCTATAGGAAGTTTTTCAAATACAAAACAATAAATTCAAAAAATGCATTAAATCTTCATTTATATCGATAGTACGGTCGATATAATTTAATGTTTCAATACTGTTTTTTACACATTTGTTTTTTTTTAAATAATCTATGGATAACCATTAAATTGTAGGACATGGCACTTAACAAGTAATTATTACATTTAGTTTTCTATTGCCGCAGCTAATAAAATAGTTTTCGCATTTTCATTCTTTTAATCATTTAAATAATTTGAGCTTATAAAAATCGAACGAAAACAAAATTATAAAATCCCTGATTGTCGATGTGGACAACTCGGCCACAATCGACAGACTGTGACGAATTACACTTCCTGGCGACCGATCATCGCCAGCGCCAAATGTGAATGGTTTGTATTCCATTTCATAATCGATATCGATAATCCAAACGGACCATATGTTGAATATAATCCACAAGATCCACAACATTTTCATCTGTTATATTAGAGATTTTGTTTTAAGAAATGGTGATAATCTGCAAAGGCATTCTGTGATGTCGCACGCATTTTTACAATTTGCATTTTTGCATTATAATGAAAATTCATCTCCACAAAAATCCATAATAGTGGCATAAACAGTAAAATAAGTCTCTATAAATCTAATAAGTCTCTACAGCAGGATTTATAAAAGCTATGAACATAATTAAGGAACCATAAATAAAAACAAGTGTGCAAAAGAAGGGGCTTTTAGGCTAAATTTGGCCCATCTCAACAGAAGAAACCATTTTTTTACAAAACTCTTCTGTTTTACGTTCCTGGACAGCCGCATAAAATAATGCTTCTATTATTACTTCAGCTTACGAGTATATTTACTGTTCTTTTATATGTCCACAAGTCTTTTGTTTTAAGAAATTAGTGTACCAACTGGCGGTGACATAAAAACTATATTAATAATTACATTATTATAATGCATTATATGCACCTCTGGTCTTCTGATAAAATCCATTTAAATATTCTGAATGATGTGGATTTTTTTTTTTTAACTATTTATTATCTATAGTATCTATAAATACTGCCCGAAGGGCTCGCCGGCAAAGTGTGCTTAGCGTTACCAATAATTAACTAAATTTATATTAAATTGACAAAATAACAATAATTAAAAACTAAGAAAAATAAAAGAAAAGACGAGGGGAGTACATCGTTTGGCTCATCATCATCTCGCTGTACCAACAAGACGGCAGCTGCTGGATTAGGTCCCTAGGAAGTCGCCTGTTGGGCCTCCGTTGTGGGCGACATCTGGTAAGACCCTTAGGGAGTCGGTTTCGATGACGCTGCAGTCGGTCGTTGTAGCGGCTGGACTGGAAATTTATAGTCGCGAAGACCGTGAGCAGCTTTAGGTCACTGTGGGGGGTGGTGTTCCTCAAATACCACTAGCAGCCAGTGATCGTCCTGGCCATTTTATTTTGGATGCTCTGGATTCTGCGGCTGTCACACGAGCCGACGGTCGAGTATGACTCCCAGGTATTTGGCTGAGTTAACCTGTTCCACAGGGGTGTCGTCAATGAGCACTGCTGGTGGCGTTCTCCGTTTGAGGGTGTAGCAAACATTCGTGGACTTGTTGCCATTTATTCCAATATTCCCCCAGTCGGCAAATCTTGTTGCGTAGATCTGGATACCGGCAAATGTGGCCAGCATTGACGTTCCGTAGAGACTATCAGCCGGGCGCGGCATGTCATGGCTATACAGGCAGTATAGTAGCAGTATAGGGCCTAGGACCCTTCCCTGGGGTACTTCAGCTGCCGTATTATACTCGGTTGAGAGCGCAGAGTGGAACCGAACCGCAAATCTCCTATTCCCAAGGTACGACGCCAGGAGACAAAAGTAAGGCGCAGGCAGGGTATACTTGATTTTTAGGAGCAGTCCAGGATGCCACACACGGTCGAACGCCTCCCGGACGTCGAGAAAAAGAGCGTTTTAGTATTCGTCGCAGTCGAAGGCCGTTAAAATTTTCTCGACCACTCGATGGAGCTGCTCCACCGTGCAGTGACCAGCACGGAATCCGAACTGGTGATCTGGCATTATTCCCTGGGCATCCATAAACCTGACCATCCGGGCGGCAATCAGTCTCTCAAACACCTTTGAGATCGATGAGAGGAAACTGATCGGCCAGTAGGATCCAGGGTCCTTTTTCGGCTTGCCAGATTTATGGATCATAGAGATAATACTAAGCTTCCACTGAGGCAGGAAGTACTGCAGCCTCACAATAGCGTTGAAAACCATAGCAAATTTTTAATCAGTAATAATCATAAGAGGCGGGTTTGAAACCAATCAGTTGCTATTAATGATTAATATTTGTTTAGAAAATATCTACCTTGAATGAATTTATTTTAAAATGCTGAAAAAAAAATAATAGAATTACTGGCATCACAGTAAACGGAAAACGGAAAAGTCCAACCAATGCGACCTTCAGAGTGATTTTCAATCGATGGTACATGTCACTGCCAGTCCAAATCAGGTATTCAGAGCACACACGGTGCCTCTTCCTTTTTCCTTCATTCAATCTCAATGCAAACATCCGATATTTTTCCTTGCATTTAACAAATGCAATTTATCCGCCAACATAACATATATAATTTTTTGTTTACTCCACGTCATGGACACGCGCCCACTCGTATCACTCTAGTCACGTACATCCATTGTACATCTGTTTTTTGTGCATAAATTGAATATTTCAATAAAAACAGCATTTTTTGAAATTTTCAGTAAAAATATACTGATTTTTATTAAAAATATTAAAGCTTTCTTATACTATATATTTATTTATTTATTTAGATATATATTTATTTATTGAATAGAATAGTCTTAGTTATAAAACTTGAGCCACAAATTGAGACCTTAGCTACAAAATTCAGAAAACTTTATAAAGAAGTTACAAACATTTTTGATCGACTTTTAATTTTCCGCTTTTGCGGCAACACCTTAGAGGTATGCAACAAAATTTTGGTTTCCTACAAGCAAGGCTATAAAAAGGTCTATGGTGACCTCGTATGCCTTAATAAATATTAAAATAAAATAAAACGAATCTGTGAAAAGGTTTTCTAACCTTAACAAGTACAACTTTTTGTAAAAATTGTGTAGCGGGAGCACCGAGTATCCTCAAATTAACTTTTCTTAAATTTTTATTAAAAATTTTTTTTAACTCGAAAAACTGAACATTGATTTCTGCGGAAAGAATCCCACTGATCATTGAAAATAGTATTATTCTATGCAAACTAATCTATTCAGGCTGCCCCAGAGAACCAGTCGGAGCTGAAGGACCTGGAGGAGGCAGGCTTGGAGAACCTGGCGGCAAGTGTTGATCTGGTGTTGGCGGTGGTGGAGGAGGAGGCGTTGGCGTTGGTGGTTCTTGATCTGCATAATTATCCATATCCGAAACTAAAGGAGTTAATAATATTTACCACCCTAGCACAGTCTAAATTCGGGAATCCAATGAAGTCTGTTTGTATAGCTTTAATACAAACAAAACTTAAAGGAAACCCACATTCGGGCTTGCTGTTAATTGTAGCTGGAGGAGTACCGGGTATCATGTAGGATCTTGCCGCATTTCCTCTTTATTTTGAATTTATCTTTTTGGGTGTACCAAAGGTAAATCTACCGGGCTCTCGTAATCTACCCAAACCTTTCAATCCCTTGGAATTTTAAACACTTTTCCAGTGGAATCCAGTCATACCCAATTGGAGGTTTTAGTAACTCGACAAATGGCGGAAAGATCTAAACTACAAGAATTGTCGAGTTATGGGAATGTGACTGCGTAAATTTGTTAACAAACTGACCAGTAATCGTATTACGAGGCATATTCATATTGCAGTCTTGAGATATTCGTTTTTAATATTTTAGAAAGAAAAGAAAATATTTTTGCAAGTCTGCCCACACCCTTCTTTGTAAATGTTTGTTTGTCGAGTAAAGTAATTTAACAAATGGATTTCCAAACAAATACGGAAGTTTAATTTGTAACCAGAAGGACGGGCGCGTGTGGGTCTGGGGGCGGTGGGAGACGGTGGTCGATGGTCGGCGGAAGCTAAGGAAATGTGTGCCAATGGCAGAAGTAGAAGTCAGAAAGGGATTCGGGACACCCTTGGTGTACTGGGCGGTCGTTGACGTAGAAGTGTCCAGAGCCCGTTTGCCTGCCACACTGGTGTTCGAAACCGCAGGCCAAAGTCTGGGACCGGAAGGACTGGAGTGGTAATGGGTGTACGAGTGGACAGGGACAACGACTCTACTTGGCAGGAGCGACCAGGGCTTGTAGGTGTGGCGACAGTGCCAGTGTATGGGTTCTCTAACATGCCACCATATTCGCAATTCAAGATGGCTTCGATATTTCTTAGTCAACAAAATGGCGATTGCAAAATTGTCGTAGTCGCGAAGCTCCAGAGGAGCGTTAAGAAATTACTTTGCGCCCGAAGAGAGGGATAGGCGCGTGAGGAAGTACGTGCCACGGCGGGGGTGGCCACGGCGGATGGGTGAACATGGACTCTCACGCGGACATCTCAATAACACCCGGATCCCACCCCGTTTCAAGTATGCCACAGCTTGAAGTTGACACAGTTTACATTGTTGCCACATTGATATTGCTTGGCAGCTTTTATGGCACTTTGTCTTTTGTCTTCAGGTTTTTGCCAAAACCAACGGAAGTGGGCGTGAGCCAGATGGACGACTAGGCGGGTCGCGGAGCGGACATGGCCATCGTATTTCTCAATTTACGAAGGCGACAATTTAATGGGCTTTCAGGTGTGTAACAATCAAGCTGGCTGTAAAGCTGTAAAGCGAGCCAATGTGCTCTCGGAATTGAATTGGAATTGCAGAAATTGGCATTACAAATTAATTAAAATGATTGCAATGGAAACAAAGTCTATTAAAAATCTGTAGATGTCGAACCTGACCCGGTTCAAGAAGAGTTTTTATTTTGGATATCCTACGGTCATCGGTTCGGCTTCTTCTCCAGATAACTGATATCGATAAAAAAAGTTTCGTCAGAATTTCTTGTTTGTTTTGAAAGTATCTCTGGGTTAATTTTAAGGATACGTGAGAAAATATTCTTATCCTTTTCTTTATAATTTAATTATCCACAGGATATTAATATCTTTTTTATTTTGTTTGTTTCCATAATTATAATAATAATAAGGTCCATGTCAAATAACTTTATCGACTTGAACTTTAAGTGCTTCTTTTAGGGCAGCTATCGAAACTTCCCCAAAGTGGAGAAATATTAAACAGAAGATTTACTTTCATAGAATTTTGGGAATTGGCTGTCCGACGCCCGTGGCATTTTGCAAATCAATTTGGCCTTTGCCGGACTTGGGTTACCTCCAAGTCAAGTCACAGAAGTATCACAACTTCCTCCTGCACATTTGTTTGCAGAAAACATAAGGAAAAGTTTCGCTTACTTATTGGATAAAGTTGTTTGTCGTACTTCTCCATTGGTTTTATTTTCCTGGAAGTGGTAATGAGGGCGTAAGGGGGGAGTTTACGCCAATTGCCGCATTTGGGATGTTGCCAAAAAAGGCCAAAGAGGGCAAACAATTGGAAGGCAGGTGGTTTGCGGCCCAAAACCTGAATGTCCTCGGACAGTTGAACACTTCTTTTGGGGTTTCTCTCCATTCCTATGCCATCCCCACAACTTTGTTTTATTTGGGTTTATTAAGGCTATCGGTCGCCGAAAGTAGTCCACCTCTGGGCAGGGTTATCCTTGACGCCGCAGACGTAAACAAGTCAAGGAGGCTAACACCCATTTGGAGAGCTTCAAAGGCACAGAAATTTCATAATTATTTATTTGCCCCGCCACTCCATGGCCCCGCCATTCCCTTGTCTTTGTGGCCCCGAGTACACAATGCAGCTCACACACAGGATACAGGATACAGGATAAAACAAACAAACAACAAAATGGCGTCGCTGGCAGACGCCACAAGTAACAATAACAAACGCGGGCACGGAGGTGATGGGTGGTGGGTGGCGCGACCAGGGCTGGGGCTGGGACGAGGGAGCGGGTGAATCCTGGAACGGCCTTCTTCCCGACTCGTCGTCGTTGTCTTGTTGATCAAGCGAAAATTTTAATAGAGTCGACGTCAACATCCACGTTGTTTACGTCTCGTCAACATCGTGATTGCTGTTTTGCTCGCACTCCCACAGGCGTGGTCATTGTTGTGGTTCCTCCAGCTGCCTTAATTAAATTTTTAAATAATTTTCCCCTTTCGCTGTATCGTCCTTTCTTGACCTCATCTCCTCCGACAATGAACACGCAAATTACAATTGCACAAAAATTGAGCGGAAACTGCAGGCGAATAAGTTTTATTGGCTGCTTTTTTAATTGCCATTCGGAGCAAAATTATTTATGAATGGTTCAAAATATATAAAGGATCTTTCCGTAGGTTGAAATTTTTATTTATTATTTATTTTATTAACTAGGGAAGCCGTCTTAATAAGATCTCAATAACCACAAGTTAAGGCTCAAAGGACATAGTTGGGTCAACTTCATGACGTAAAATATTGTACTTTAGACAGATAATTTTTAATTATTCATATATTCATAAGAAATACGAATTTTCAAAAAAACTGTAAAACAAAATAACCGCTTTATATTAAATACATTTTGATAGCCATCTCTCCCAATAAATTATGAAAATATCGTACTACCAAAATAGCTTCTATAATCTTATTTTGGCTTAGACGATATATAGAAAATACATATAATATTATATATGTAGGAATTAAAGTTAAATTCTATATGAATTTATGTTTAAATACTTTTGTAAGCCAGTAAGATATCGATATATCGTAAAGAACCATTTGCCTATCGCCGAGTATCGATAAAGAAAAAGGAGGAATTTAAATCGGACTTTGGCAGGAAGAAGCAGAATGGAAGAAATATAAAGCGAAGCTTTTTACAATTATCGAAAATAAAACAAAACTATTTCATGTTAAATGGAATAACTCCATATATTAATTTTATACTTTAAGCGTTCAATTGATATTAAGCAATACCACATTTTAAGTGCAAATATAATCGAACGGTTTCAGCCACTTTTGAATAATTAAAATCATGTCCAGCAATATGATCCACAAGGAAAAAAATACATTCTTTATATTCTTCCTCCAAGTTCAGATAAAACACGTTTTTATGTTTCGGTCCGTGGAAAAATTAAAAGTTATCCTTGAACTAGTTGATTTTATTTTAGAGAAGGTTACTTATTTGCTTCTAACTCCACTCTGTCAACTCTTTCTTCCTTTCAATATAATTCAATATATATCTTATATTCCATTAAATATTTCTTATTTTCCAACGATATATTTTTGCGAACCTCGCTGTATTTAACATTCAAATTTTACATTTTTCCATCTAATTTTTTTAAAACTATTTTTAGCCTTTGATGATTATCACACTTCCTTGAGTGTCAGCCTAATTATTGTGACTTTATTTGTTATTTATTTGCAAAACTATTTTTTCCATTTCGTGTACTTATCTGATTTTGTCCCTTAAGTGCTGAAACATGTTCTTTCGAAGGCAGCGAAAAAATCTGAAACATCTTTCTTTCGAGGGCAGCGAAAAAAACTAAAACATCTTTCCATTTTTTAAAGCAACTACAATAAAACCTGTCTAAGGGCCAATAAGGTTTCCATCTGGCGAAACGCCTTCGGCCTCCTTCCACGTCTTTCACAGCAAAGGCTACTTTTTAAGATTGTCCTCGACATGCCTTTCCGTTTTGAGAATAATTTGTCCTTAAAAACCCCTCCTAAAAAGCCAACATTCCTGAACATTATTTATTGTCACTATTGGAATGCGCCTGTTAAGTATTCAAAATCTCTTTAAATTTTCTTATGCATTTTCAATTTTAGTTTAAAACGTAAAATTTCAATAACTTTTGTTAAATACGGATTATTCCTAGAAACTCATAACAAAACTTACAGAAAATAAATGTTTCCTCCTGTAAGCTAAGCTAAGCTAAGTAAGCTAACCTAAGTTAAATAATATAATGTTTTTAATGTGTTCCTGAGTACAAATGTTGAGCTATTCAATAATCCCTAAAATAAGTTCATCTAAGTCGGAAATCAATTCAATAATTACGGATTATTGACAGCCTCAAAATAATAACGCAGAGCTAAATGTTTCTAATGAAATTTAAGTCTACCAAAATGTACATATGTTTGTGTATAAATTGCGTTCTGTATTTGGTTTCGACTCAACCCAATAATATTATAATATATAAATAATAAAATGTATATCTATGCCAGTCTTAATACACGAAGTCTCCATCATATTTTTGGGGGTACGTTAAATTTATGCAAATTCACCCAAAGAGTGTGTATATGTACATGTAAATTCATTAAAGTTGATTGGAAGGGTACTTAAAATTGGTGTCCTTTGCAAAATTGCTTTTATTGAGGCTGACATCGGGCGCCCAGCAG
Source organism: Drosophila merina (assembly GCA_035047645.1). Classification (NCBI taxonomy): domain Eukaryota; kingdom Metazoa; phylum Arthropoda; class Insecta; order Diptera; family Drosophilidae; genus Drosophila; species Drosophila merina. Next base: position 22,659,955 of record JAWNPH010000059.1, on the reverse strand, counting down.
CCTCCACGAAGGACACTGGCTGACAGTGTCTGCGACGCCTCTTATTTATGTGGCCATATAGTATGGGCTGTGAGAAACGACATATTGGTCGGTGGACATAATTATGGGAATTTTTCGTAATTAAATATTCCTTGTAATTTGCATTCGCGGCCCTTGCGTTTTATTATCCTCGACTCTTTCAGCCGCCTCCGCCTCCGCCACCGCCTCACTCCCTTTCTTGCAGCCACACCCACAAGGGCCTTTTGTTGTCAATTTTTAAAGGTAATTGAATAATTCAATAAAGTGGTTTCATAATTATATGGCAGAACGTTGCCCCTACGCAAAGAAAAAAAATAAAATTCAGCACAAAGTTTCTGCGAGAGCAAGGCAAAAGCATCCGAAAATTGTGAAATTTTTTTTCAATTTCCGGCTTAAGACAAACAAATGTACTCCGAAAGTGCGAGCGGAGCATCTCCGCCAACGGAAGTTGCTGATGCTGTTTAAAAGCGGGGGAAGTGGAAGTGGAAGTGGAAGGGGCAGGGGCGGGACTAAAATTTATTTTTTATTTACACCGGATATTAATTTTATAGCAGGCAGGGAGGCAGTAGGAGCTTGACAAAAGCGTCAAGTCAAGGACTTTAACTTTTGATCTCCAAAGCGTACGCCGTACGCACACCCCGAACTCTTATAGTGGGAGTGGGTGTGGGAGTGCGTTCTTCTTCAATAATTTTAGCCTGTCGCTTCCGGCTGTCCAGCTGTCAAGGGGCAAACTTGGCTCGTCGCTTGGCTAATAACATATACAACTTCCGATGGCGGAAGTGTGCAAGTGAGGCGGCCATTTTCAATATGTGGGTCCTGGTGTGAGACGCGTATAATGTCTGCGATAAAACGAAGCACGCTTTCCTGGAAGTGGAAACCTGTCCGAGCCATACGTTGAGCTTTTCTCCATAGATTGGGGATTGTGTTACCACAGCAACAGGCAGTCTGGCGGATGCCTCAGTAAACAACAAGCACCTTCTCCTCAGACTTTTTTACACCACATCCCAGGGCATTCAATTTTTTTCACAGAAAAGGACGTCTCAAACCCTTTAAGATATCAACAGCTGCATTTTAATGTCACCTGGGCTTTCGTTGGCATAGCTCCAGCACAAAACTAATAGCGAGCGACAAATAAATGCCAACTATTTCAATAATCACAAAATGTGAAAGCGATGAAGTATTGCCATACGTGGCTTATTGTGAAAACACTTTTTTCTCCAATTTCAAAATAAGTTACTTTATTAAAAAGACAGTTTTTTTACAATTTGTTCTGAAAATATATATTTATGATGATTTGTGCCGCCAAAGTGTGTCTGCAATTTAAAGGAAAAGAAATTATTTGTTTTAGAAACTAAACATTTGTCTTGATTACCTATTTTTGTATCCCAATTTCAGAAAATTCCTTTGTCTTGACGGTACACGTACTTCTGTACAAGGGCACTCTGAAAATAAATAAATAATGTAACCATTACACACCTTTGTTATAAATAATTAATTCTAAAATAATTTCTTAAAATTTGGCACTTTGAAATGGCTTACCTTCGACCTCCTATTGCGTGAATAATTAATTACAACTTAAGCTAAATAAACTAAAAATATTTAGGTGTATTGGGTAAAATAAACTGAAAATAAAAGAAAGGGAATTTGCTTGATTTTGAAAAAATAAGCATAAAAGCAAAAAAAAACATAGATTTGTTGTATTTTTTCCTAATGATAATCTGAGTGTTCCATTATAATATTTATTAAATCTCTATATTTGATTATATTTAAAAGCTTCGTATATCAAACAAAATATTTTTTCATATGGTTTTATGCGAAATCGCATGGTGTACCTGGTGTATTGGATGATGTACCAAATATTGGTAAGTGATTTGCTCCTCAAACGCAAAATGTTCTCGAAATCGAAAGCTTATAATCGCTTATAATCGCTTATGAGAGCTAACACTAAAATTGTATTTAGTGGAGTTGAGAACGGAGGAATTTTGAGAGGATCTACTTATAAATACAAAAGCTCTGTAAAACTGCATGCCAAAAATATGTATAGTAAATAATTTTTTGAATTAAATAATTAAAATTAAATTTTGTGAATAAATAGAGGTAAAAAAAAATTTATTTACATTTTTGAAAATCAATTTTCTTACCTTTCTAATAAATTTCCTTCGGCAAAATTTCACTATAAACGACTTTAAGTAAACACTGGCGATTTATAAGTTTTAAATCGGGTTTAACGAATCAATAAACAAGATATTCTTGTAAATGTAGTTTCGAATAAGAGTAGAAAAAAAAAACACTAAGATAAAAATAGCTTCGTATGTAATAGAGGGCTTAAAATATTTTAATGACTGAATCTCTGAACCTTAACTTTTTATCGTGCATTTCAAGGATCTTTGTTTTTTTCCATATTGAAGGACTTTCTTTACAACAATATTCTGCCAATATGAAAAAACACCATTTCAAATGAACGATGACGTGTTAAAGTCATTTTATTTTATTATCTATTTTTCTGTATATGTGATGAAAAAAAAAGTTTTGGAATTAGAACTTGATTTTGACCTGAACTTCCTTTCAAAATTAATCTCGAATAGGAATTGAAAAGCATTCCATCTTAAATTGTGATTAATAAAACAGATATATAAAAGTTCAAAATCAGTTGAAATCATTTTACTCGAATATTCTTATTTAACTTGGACTAAAAACCCTAAATGGTTTTGATGTTGCTTTTGGCTGTAGGTCCCCACAGTTGGATTCCATAGGTCAAAAAAGGTTTCAGGATTGCCTTGCATGAAATATATAAATATTTTCCCATTATAATACCTGCAGGAGAATGTAGATACTTTTACATCCGTTTTGGAAAAAATCTGATCACTCTAATTTAGACCGCAGAATAAATTATTGGTGCCCGCCAAGAAAATTATAACTGATTAGTCACGCCATAAATCTATTACAATTTACCTTGAAGTATCGTATTTTAAAAGCAAACAAAAAAATTAGTGAATTTGCTATAGAGATTATCAATTATTTTAGTTACCGGTAAGAGAGACTTGTTTATCCATACAGTAGTTTTTATATATTAAAAAGTTTCCGCCAAAAAAAGACTTTTTCTGGGCTAAGACGTTTTGAAAGTTTGAATAATCCTAGGCCTCTTTTTTGTAAACTTGTTAGCTTATCCTGGTACGAATCCGAATCTAAGGGGCTTAGATAAATAAAAGATTTGAAGTAAAATTGAAATTATCGCATTTTGAAATGTTTTGCCATGCAATGCATATAATGCCCAGGTGTAAACCAAGTGTCAGCCTATCAGATTAAAATTGAAAACTTTATTATTACATTAATAACGCTGATATTTTCAACGTCATAAATAATGAGAAAAATACCTTGACGTAGCCGAGTCCCAGGCTGAGTATTTGTCGACATCAGCTGTTTATTCTTATTTGCCGCCGATGTCGCTTCATTAAATGGTAGAGTTATTAAATTACCACAACCATTGAACCAGCATTGAACAGTTGCCAGCAATTTGTTGCCTGTACATTGTGAAATATGTAATTGTCGAGGAGGCGTCGTCCCGGACTAACCGTCTGTTCTGTCCATCGGCCAGTCCGTCCGTCTGTCCGACAGTCCGTCCGATAGTCCGTCCGTCCCTTGGGCATCATGTTTAATCACACAAACCAACAGCAGAGCAACAGCGTGAAAAGAGAGCAGAAGAAGCAGCAAGCCAAAAACCACATTCGGCAAAAGCCAGCAATGAAAATCGATGCCCGAAATGACAGTGACAATTTCATTTAATTGGTTTTAATTAAATTAATGAGTGAATTTTACAAATTGCAGCAAAATGATAAATAAGTAATTTAATATGTATTCTGAATGCCCATCCTGCTTTATTTTAATTTAATTTAGTATTCGTCGAAACTGTCGCTAAAGCCTATATATTGTTCTGAAATTTCATTACGTAAACGCTATCAAATGTAGTTTATTTTATGCATTAATTAATATTTAAAAAAAAAGAGAATGTAAAGGCTTTAAAAAGCCTCACCAAAGGCCTTGACATAAGGAGACCCAAATTATTGACGGCTGAAAAATTGGATTCTTGGATTCTTGGACTCTAGTTCTGACAGGAAAAATATGCTGATTTACTTTCCTCAAATAAGGGACTAGTTTAATCTACCTAAACAGCAAATCAAAGATGAAAGGCAAAAAAATATGAGCGGATGAAGTCCAAGAATTTGAAGGAAGCGAACGGCAAAGTACATTTCCATTTGAACACATAAATTTTCACAACAAATTCAATTTCCTCTTTGATTTTTAGCAAACGAGCAGTGGGAACGCTCGGAGTTGGAGTCGGAGCCAATGGTTGTGCCACTGGCAGTGGCAGCAGGACAGCCCAGGCCAGGACAGGCCAGGCCAGGGAAGGGAAAATAAAATAAATAACTTCCCCGAGAGCGCAACAGTTGCCAATAAAGCGAGCGAATCGAACTAGGGATGAGGCTCGTCTAACAAAACGGAAGCGGAAATGCAGCGTGTGTTTGTATACGTGCTGGTGGGTGTGCAGGGCATGGGTGTGTGCTAGAACAAATAGCAAATAAGTGCAAAGCAACCAATTGATAAAGTAAAAAACACTTCAAACTGCACCAGCCCCAAGCATCGCTCTTGTAACAAAAGCCCACCAACTGCGGCTATTCGGTTGCGAGTCGAGCCGAGTCGATGCGAGAGGTGTGGAGTGTGGAGGACGCAGTGTGGAGCAGTGCAGAGTGCTAAGTGTTCCACAACAACAGCGGCAAAGGCACTAGGACTACGAATCGCAGGCACCCCCAGTTGGCAGTCGGAGGAGAGAAAAACCAGAGCAAGGCAACCACTTCATAAATAATTCATTTCCCGCCTGCTAACTTAACTTGAACAGCCTTTTTTGAACGGGATATCCATTGCGCTAAAAGTTTCTGAGGTGTGTTGGACCTGGGGATAGGTCGAAGGATTATACTCTATTATATCAGGTAACTCTTTCAAATTTCCGATCCAAGCTAGAATCAGTTAATGATATTCTTCCTTCCAGACTTATCCCCACCAAGGACTTACTGCTCTCAATTGGCAAACCTAATGAAATAGAAATGGGTAATTCCATGTCCAAAGCAGTGGACCTGCTGGTTTTTTCACATGCACAGCATATGCAACAGTCAGGAGCATCCAACGCTGGAGGGAATGGAAGAAGGGAGGCGAGTCGCCGCCGTAGACGCCAAACTAACGTGAAATAGACACGAACAAAGGCTTTTCATGCCTTTGCAAGCATAAAATTGCTTTTTTGCAACAAATATCCTGACAGGCGGAGGCAGGACGGCCAAGAGTCTCGGCATGTTTGTCTAGCATCCAGCTAGCCCGTCCTCCAAGGCGAGTCCTCGCGGTTTGCTCCACCCCGGGCACCTCCGAGCCCCCTCTATTTGTTTGCAATTGCATGCGTATTTGATTCAATTTCTGCAATTTATTTGCAATTTGGCAGACGCCGGCGTCTTGTGCTTTTTATCTCTTTGATGATTGAAAGCACACGTACCAGGATCACATGCGTCCCGTCCTCTCGCCGGTTGTCAGGTTTCGTCAGTTGATTAAATGCTTTAAATGACAATGGCAGCGCTTCCACATAAACAAAAAAGGCGAATTCAGGTGCGACCCATGGTATCTCCGTGTATTCATGTCCCGCACATATGAATATATGTACATTGTTTACATTGTTGTATTGTCATCCATCCGAAATGCATAAATTTAACACCTAGTAAGCAATTCAGCTCACAATACTGACGGAACCTAAGCGCCACCCACTCAATGTGCAACACCCAAACTTCCGCTTCCCGAGCATCCGCTGTGTCCCTGCACCGCCCGCGTCCTTTAAGTTGCAATCGCCTCTGCCGCTGGTGCTGGTGCGTCATGTGCATATATTAAGTGCACCTAAAGCAACACAAAGCCGCATTATAATTAAATGCAAGAGGATGACACTTTCCATTTAATTTGCAGCACTGGGGCAGGCGTCCTCCAAGATGAACTCCTCCGCCACCCGATGGCCATATAAGATTCTAGCCACTAAAATCGCAATCATTATAATGCTCTCCGAGTTGTATGAAGCTTCAAAAAATATGGTTGTTTTCTGGCAGTGCACTCGTTTCTCAGGCGCCACCGAAGGGGGCAAGTTATGCGCTGACCGGAACTGCGACGACCTCAAGCCCCTTCCCAGTGCAGCAGGAGCGAGGGCAGCAGCCAGAAGCGTCGCCACCGAAGGGAGTAAACAAACCCGAAACCCAAAAGCAACAGCACGGACTGCAAAAACAACAAAGGCTATGATAATGAAGGCATTCATTATTATTCCAATTGCTATCTCCGCCCCACACTCCCTGCTCCATGGTCCCTGCTCCGAGCTCCAAGCTCCATCCTGCAACATCCCTCCGGCTGGTTAAATCGCTGCCTGGCGCCAAAGAAGCGATTAAATGGAATTGTGTCACAAACAAAAATCGCTTAAAGACGTCGCAAATAGAACCCAAATCTGGGAGTTACACGATGGAAAAGTTTGCATTTTATCGCAACTTGGAATTTTGTGAGACATGAAGGATACTTTTCAACATGCACTAAACTTTTCTTTTTATCAAATCGAATCATATTTAAGGTAAAATGTTGAAAACTCGTGTTGCATGCGGCACCTCTGATAGTCTTGTGCGTGGCACGTGAAAAGCGGAATTGTAATTCTTGTTGTCCCATTCCAGATCCTGTGACACAACCATCGCATAAATTGCTCCTACCCAATTACGAACAGCAACAATGAAGGTTCATATCGCCCTCCACCCTGACCCGGACTCGGACCCCTTTCCAACACCCAGGGCATTGTCTGAGCCGGGCGCGTTGTAGTTGCCAATTTTAGGCCAAAATGTTATCATGTCACTCGCAGTCGTCGTCATTGTGCCACTCCACCACCTACACTCCTGCATCCTGCAACCTCCAACCTACAACCGAGACTAGGCTCCAGGTCCAGTTGCGAGATCCCTCGTTTTTGGAGTGCGAATTTGCGTAAATATAATTTATTTACGCAACGGCCAACGAGCCATGGCAGCCATGGAAGGCCTGGCCGAACGGAGGCAGTCATGATTATATAAGCCAGGCTAACACTCACAAAAGCAGGGATTGCAATTCAGTTGCAGTCTGTGGCCATTGTCTGTTTGGTGTAGGCGTGACGTTTAAGACTCTGTCACATTGGTCACACATCCTGCGACGTGTCTGGGCCCTAAGCCAGGGCGTTTAATTACAATGAGATTGGGACGTTGGTCCCGGTTCTGGGTCCTGGGAAGGACCTTCGTTGCGGATGTCAGCTGCGTCAACTGCGTCAACTGCGTCAACTGCAGCCAACCAGCTCATGAATTTCGTAAAGCATTTTATATTTTCAACAGCAACAAGCGAGCGATTGTTGTGCGCATTTCTCGATTGGATTTTGCTCCGCTAACTTCAATCAAAATCACAAAATTGGAGCCCACCTCATGTCTGGGGAATCCGGTATCCGCTCTGCTTACAAACAGCATGTCAACTGCGCTAATAGCAATTGCAATTGCAAAAGCATTTTCCTTTTCCACGTGTATTAACATAATCAAATTGGATTTGTGCACAGGATAATGATGAGCTTCATTATTGGTTGTATTTCTGTATTCCTGTATTCCTGTGGACCTTGTTATTGCCGCCGTCGCTCTCATCCATGTGTCTGCTGGTGTATACATTTTGTCATTTCTGTCGTCCCTGTCATCGTCGTCGCTTATTATAAATTATAATGAATTTTCTCCTTCTTTCACCAGCCACTTGTTGTCAGTGGCAACTCCATTCCGGACTCTGAAGCAGCTTCCCGTACCCCGTACCACCGTACCAGTCGCCTTGAAAATGAAGGCACATGGAGACACAGTTAGTCAACCATAATCGAAGAAGTCGCCCGGATGGGCCGGGCCGGGCCGGGCCGGGAGACTCCTTGCGAAAACCTGTACACTCCGGCATGTGTCGCTATTGGAGAAATATTTTAGGATATTCGGTGGCGTCGCATGCCTGGAAGCCACATTCTCACTGCCTGCGCTTATTATGCAAATTTTGAGCAGCGCTCCAGCTCCAGCTCCAGCTCCAGCTCCAGCTACAGCGGAAAAATACAAAAAACTGACGAAAGCGACGATAGCCGAAGGACAATTTGCATCGTCTACAATTAAAATTTAAATCGCAAGTAATTTAATTGAGATAAACTCCTCCGGCCACTTCAATTTCGTAATGATTCCAGGGGGCTGGGCCCGGCGGAGCGCAATTAACCAGCAATTTTCGCATAAGCGTCCCTTTCATAATTGAGATCTCGCCCAACAAAGCGGAGCAACAAACCGGGGAGAATGGCCTCAGAAAAGGCTGAGGATAAAGAATAGTAGACAGGAGGAGACTTTTCAATTGGCAGCGTCATAGTCGTCTGCTCCTGCTAAGAGCAGCATTATCTTCATCATCATTATCCCCATGATTGCCTTCATCAGCTGCCGCATTATCGTCGGTTTCACATTTTTCCTTTTTTTTTGGCTTTTGTTGGCAGTCGTTGCAATCATTGCAATTGTTACCGCTGGGTAGAGGACTCCGATCCCCAACCCCGACCCCGGCCCAGAACGAGTCAAATGTCAAGGTGGGTTGAAAACCACACAGCAAGCTCAAGAGCATTCCGAGAATTTGTTGCCGTTTTGGCCACATCGGAGTGTCCCAAACTGTTTTTGACAGCCGGGACGGGACGGTCCTTAGGCCGTTTTCGGAAGCCCTTAAATGCACCAATTCTGTTTAGTAGCCAGTCTGAAAAGCAATAAAAGGGGCAATGCCTCCCTACACCCCGGCACAGGACGAGGCATTCACTGTTATGTGTCCCGTGGGGAGGGCAGGACCGCAGTCACGAAAAACAATGTCCGGGAGGTGGCCGATCCGAACTCGAATCCTTGGCGAACGATTCCAAACGCCTTAAGGCCAATAAGCGGCGGCTGAATGAAAGGGCCAAAGGACCTCGGCCCCCGTTTTGGGGAGTCCTGAAGCAGACACTTGAGGTGGGATATTAAAAATACATGAGCACAAGATGCATGCTGGCCTCGAGCACCATTATGGGGTTTGGGTAGTTGGGGTTTTGCCCAACATGGGATCTGCTTGAGTTACAAGTGGCTTATTTACCTTTCGATAAGTGCAGTCTGGAGTGCCATGACTTGTAAACGCATCCTTATTATAACGACCTCCTTAAACACGCCCATGATTATTTTTCTTATATATCACAATAGTCTTGAAGGATTAAAATTAATCATTGCCGGAGCTACTTAATTGTTTGGGAGTTGGTAGAAAAGAAAAGCTTTCTTGCGGCCGCTTTCCTCTAAGATTCCCGCCTAAAATCGGTTGAAATCCTTTAGTTGAGGTCCAAGTGCTCGAACATGATTCCTTTCCCATCCACCCATAACATCGATGATGATTTATGTCCTGACTGCAGTGATAACTCAACCACATGAACCTGATAAAATGATAAAATGATGAAATGTAACAGCAAGCAGCCAGGCAACATGCAACATTGAGGCAAGCTGGCATGCGAGTCAAATTAATGGACGTGGCTTGGCCACAGGATGTTTTTTGGAAAGCCAATTTGCGTATGGTTTTCAATTAAAACGTCACTCGATATGTAAAACAGTTTGACGTGGCTATGGTACATTCGAGCTCCATTTGAGACGGTACCATAAAATGAGATATTGACGAAGAGGTCATCGATAAAGTCTTATGTGTGCACTGAAAAAATTGTCCTTTTGAGCATTTGTTACAAATTTTATTGAGGGTATAAGTAATTAGAAATTTATAAATATAAACTGGAATAAATAAACTGGAATTGAGTCCTTTAAAATGTACTTTATCAGTGTTTTCATGGACATTTTTTGTTTTGGAATTATATGAGTTTAAATTTTGTCTCAACTTTTAGAATTTCACTTTTCGATCTCTTAAATTTTAGTAAATTTCAACTAATGACTGCTTTTGTTTTAAAATGTTATCGTTTTTGATTTTCTTATCACCTGATCCCACTCAACTTTTTCTAGGGTGCTAATTAAAAAGGATTAGGACCACATTTGCATCGTACATTTTCGTTGGTTACACCAACGTATCCATATATCTTCCCGGTTGTCGGCCAAAGGAAATCCGAATTTGAAGTCTTCCCTGGCAAGCTGGGTGGATGGCAGCGGCACAGGCTCCGCCAGGATCGCATCCACACATATTATCCTCAATTAGCGCGCTTATTGTTGACTCAATCCCATCCACCCGCTCCACAATAGTGTGCCATCCCGCTTTTAATTGAGAGGAGGCTTTGGTTTAAGTACCTAAAGTTGAGCTCTTGCCATGAAATACAAACTTTACATTTCGACTGCCACTATCCGCAAGTGCATTAGGGCGGTCCCCGTTTATGGTAACAGTCCAAGGACCTTATTAATATTTAAAAAGTGCATGCAGATAAATTCCTAGAATATTGGATGAAATTCAGTTTCTGGTATTCCGCTTTTTATTTATCATTCATACGAAAAATATACCAAAAAACGAAAGTATACCTTTAAAGAAAGAAAATTCTGCCTATGGGTCGTATGAGTTATTTTTTAAGAACAATTATTTCTGCCCTAACCTATAAAAACATTTTAATAGTTCCTAAAACATTAAATTATACAAACCTGTGGTAGCTTAGAAATATACTAAAACTTGAAAACCTTTTTGAAACAAGGCTCACTCTAAAGTTCCTATACATATATCATAATACAATCGCTTATCTCCCACTCCCATTCTGCATCCCGCTACCACTCCCACTCCCACTCTCATTCTCTCTGCGGTGGCTGGCGTGTTGTTGTTTTTATTTGTTATGCATTTTGCCCGGAAATTGGAGATAATAAGCATATTGTTGGGCGAAAACAATGGCAACGCTAATGACGTACATCTGTGTGGGTAGGCACATGCACACACGTTCCGCCATGCCGCATATTCCATATGCACATGTGTGCGTTAATAACTCACACATGAGGGAATCATGGAACACGAAGTTCCATCACAAAGCAAAGGCTCCCATCTCCAAAATAATAAAAAAAAATGTTTCAAATTTGATAGCCCAATGATTGCATTTACTAACTGTCATAAAAAACCTGTTTATATAACTAAAGGAAAAGGTCAACATTTAAAACTCATGATTTAGCAGTTTATAATCCTCGATAACTCTTAGAAAAGTCAATCCGATAGACGATAGACCTTACTATTCAGGTGTTTTTGATTTTACAAATCCTTAACCTAACTTAAAGACAATGCAAAAATCTTTTATCCGATTTCAGTTTATACTTTTTTGCCTCGTTTGTATAAAGCCAAGAGCGTTTTGCATTTTCGTAGAAGCCTTTACTTTGCAAACCTTTGTCCTTAAGGAATAAAATACAACCGTACTAATTGAATTAAAACTAAATGCAACTTTTATCCTTAGCAATTATGGAAGTGGAAGTGAATCGGAGGGGCTTCCGATTTGAAATGAGAGAGCAGAAGCATCAAAACATATATTTGTAAGTACATTTTCATTTCTATTTCATTACAATTTCATTTAAGAGAAGCTTAAAAGCTCACCAAATGGCAAATGGCAAATGGCTGCCATCCGCGGCAATTATTTTTGTAGATTCTGCCCCTTCCCAGAAGTTTCCACAATTTGTAAACAATGGTTAAAAGTACAAGGTAAAAGCCATTCCGAAGTACCTTAAACACAATAGGCAGAGGAGACTGCTAAGGATGAAGGAAAATTGAATCCAGGGATACGACGGTAATGAAAAAACAAGTTAAGTGCAATGGCATAGGCTGGCTTCTGTCCATTTTAGCTGCTAAAAAGCGAAAATTTTTTCCAAATTAAGCTACCACTTAAAGGAAAAATAAAATGCTTCCTAAAATATTTCTAATAAAACAAAGAAAATGATAAAGATCGACAGTCTATAAATAAAAACGGGTTAAGTTTGCTTTTAAACAGACCATAATCTGCGTGAGATATAATAAACAGGCTATACCAAGGCGACTATACCATACATACAAGTATGTAGAAGTACAAAGCCTGTATAGGACCATATTTATTCGTTAATAAATTAAAAGGTTTCACATCCTAAATCGATATTATTGAAAATATATCGAAAAATATACAGTAAAATAATTTTATATAAATACATATAATTTTATAATTTCTGATCTACCAAGTACTCTTCATTCCGAACCATAAACTGCAATATCTACTGCATCTGATATATAATGCTGGACAGAATGTTGGTATTGGAAGAACTTAATTTTAAGATTGTTTATATTTATATTTTTATATGTTCTTTTTATATATCCATTTAAGGAAAATTTTGATTACAAATATTGAAAATATTAGAGTCATATTGGATTAGTCAAAAATTATTAGATTTTCGGGAACGAAAGTTCAACCTTGTCCTGAAATCAGAAAGCAATCTTAAAATTAGAAAAAAAATGAGTTATTGGAAAAGATATTTGATCAAAAATACAGTTCTGCATTTATTATTTGTTTTTTTCTGGCCTTTTTCGAATCCGTACTCATTTGTTGATTATTTCCTGTATGACAAAAAGCAGACATCGCTCATACGCAGTGTGGCACTGCACACTCAAAAAGGCCAGTGTGAATGGAACAGAAATTCAATGCAGAAGATAAACAACCGCGGCAGAGTACGGGTCCATGGAAATTAAGCCAATGCCAGTGACTGGACTGCGGTTGCAGCTCGAATGAGTCCTGGCAACGTTAATTGCAACGCTTTGTGAAGTCCTTCATGCACTTCCTTCCATCAGTGGATTCATATGCGTACGCACAGCTTGCATACATATTTTTTCGGAATGCGGCTTTCACACTCGGCTGACATCCTCTCGTTCTTCAGCTTTTGTTAACTACAAAAATATGGCGTTCAAGGGTTTGACTCGTTTAAGGCGAGGCATAATAAGAGAAAATGGATGAGCCACTTCATTGAACTATGTATGGTTGATATAGAACGAAGGAGATATTGTTTTTATATCACTGGGAATCAAATCATAAAAGTCAAAATCAAAAGTAGAATTCCGAATTCATTCACATTATTGAATCTACCTAGAAGCACACCACAGCCAATACTTCAAGGACAATACCATTTGAAAGCGCAGTCTAAGATAAAGAATAATATATTTTCCTGTTTCTTCGTAGGAGTTTAGTAGCAAAAGACCTATCCGGGATGTACAGTTCTCTTAATTTTATGCGAGGGGACATATAATCGTTATCGTCGATAAATCCGACCTATGCGCGTCGAGTGCCAAGATGCGGATACGATTATTATTTTGCCGATATGACTTACTATCGTTTCTTATAACTCCAAAATAAAGCGATGAGTCTTTTGACTAGGCCTGGGTCACAGTTTATGAACTAAAATCATACAGTTTCCGAAAGGATGAGTGCTTTGGCACAGAATGGACTCAACTATAAATGATAGATTATTATCACAAGATTGAAAGAATAATCGGAATAAGTTATTCGCTGTTCATCGTTAAAAAACGGAATACAAATTTATTGTCGATGAATTTGATGAAATTCATCGACGATAAATTTGTATTCCAATTGTTTATCCAAAAAGTACTTTTCTACCATGAAAATGAGTATGATGATTTATGGAAATACATTATTAATAAAAACACCTAGCATAATACCAAAATATACATATGTATATATGATATTGAAAATCTATGAAAAATACTTGGATAAAATTGCACTTTGAATCAATTAGGAAAGGAATCACTTCAGCCAGAAGTTGTATGCCCACCTTTGGAGCAGTATTTCATTTTTTAAGCCACAAAAAGTCAGTGGGCTTCTCGGTAGCAGGCAAAACTTTGCCAATACAAAACTGGACAAATATTTGCCATTCGACTTTTGCAAGAGAAACAGAAGTACGTGAAGGTCCAAAACTGAGCTCCTTTCCCTTCGCCGACCACAGCCGCATTTACTTCAAGGTGCGCCAAGGCTGGTCCGAGCAAGGATGAAGGGTGCAGGATAGCGGATGGAGGATGGAGGAGAAATACGAGCATCAAACAAAAGGTAAAATGCAGAAAATATTTCACTTGGCTTTTGTTATTAAAAAATACCTAAAATTACCAAAGATAAATATTAATAACAAGCCGCAGCTAACAGTTGCTACTTCATCCTGGAAATGGTCCTTCGTTGTGGAGTTGTTGTTTTTACCAGCTATTTTTTAATTTGAATTGTGCGGCTAGAGGTAAGGTACGGAGCGTGGGTGTGGGCGTGGGCGTGGGCGTGAGGGGAAAACAAACTCAAACAATTTGCGGTTTTCATTAAGTCATCTTTTTCCTTCTCTGGCCCTTCGGCCTTTCCCCGGCCAACCTCCCACAGTCGGGGAGTTTATTATACGAAATAAATTATCCAAACCGAATGCCAGGAGCCCAACAGGAGCCCGCCAGGAGCAAAGCAGAGCGAGCGACATGCAGGGACAGCTGTCATTAAGTGCAGAAACAAGCATTTGAATAAACTTACTATATTCAGGCTCTGGCCCGGAAGCGCCTTCATTTTAGTCCTGCGATCCACCCCCCCCCCCCCTCGGATAATTGGAAGGCATTCCGCAGGAAGCGGTCTCTAAGGCGTCTGTTGTTTATGGAATTAAATCATTTTTGGCAAGCCGAGCTCCGCGGAGCGTATTCTCAGCTCGTTGTCAGCGACCTTTGGGCTGGTGCATTAGGGCAGAAGACAGAGGGAAACCCTTCAAAGGTGGAGATGCAGAGACTGTCTCTGCCGCTTTCAGGCCAGCTGAAAATCTGAACTTCAGTGCATTTAATAGTTTCCATTTGGTAGGAATGCCGCTACCTGCGGCTTTTCAGCTTGCCACATCCGTTTCCGCTTGAATTATCGCGCACAGCGGGCGATGGCAAAGTTGAAGGTTCAGCTGAAGGGGCAACGGGAAATTGCATTAACTGTGGCAAAAGTCGCTGGCAGCCATTGGGCTGCTGTCTGCATTTAATATGCAACTTTTCACATGCACACCCACCCAGAGCCAGGACACACCTACATCTCTTCCACCCACTCTACACCCACTGGCTGTCTTGAGTCATTTTAAAATATTCGTGGCATCAAATGCAGTCGTCAACTTGATTAAATGTCATACATAAAGCAGCAGCCAGCTGCAGTCGAGAATGGAGATGAAGATGGAATCGAGGCTGGGGTTGAAGGTGCTCGTGCTGCCAGGAAGAAAGAAATTGCAAGGCGTTTGTAGAAACGGAGACAGGCAGACTGTACAGTCATCTAAAAGCCACCGCCACCTCCATCTCCACCGCCATCGCCACATGATTTGGACTCAAAAGTACAACATGACGTGGCTCCAACATGACACACATATTCGAGAGCCGCAAATATTTTGAATAAAGTCACTTTTGAGTCATAAATTTAATTAAGCCAGAGCGGAAGGTCTTTTTGCTTTTCCTCGAATTAAAGCTTTTAAAAGTATTTCATAATTATCATGATAAATGAATGCTCCTATAAAATAAAATAAAAACCTACAATAAACTGGATGTTTTAATGCATCCGTTTCATTATCAAAAATGATTGAAACAGCGGAGCAAAAAAAGTAGTGAATTAGAGAGAAAAAAATGTTAAAAAGAAAAGCTATGTGGGAGATGAAAACTTTTTTATGATTTCAATAAACTTTTTAACTTTATTAAAATTTTTGCTCGGCTAGAGAAAAGTTGTCTAAGAGCCAGCCGACCATAGAATTACTAAGAGAGAATACTTTCGCCGACAAAGTCGTCCATAAATTGACAATTTAAGTTCGAACCCAGACCTGGATACATCCATGAGGAAAGTCTGGAGGAAAGTCTGGGAGAAAGCAGAAGTAACTGGAGAAAAAGTTGCACAGAAACTGCGCATCAATGAAGCATTAATGCATAATGCCGAAGGCAAGTCGAACTAATAAATGTCCAACAATAAAGGGTCCCAATTCGGCGGCAGGACAATCGTTTTCGTCCAAGCAGTCCCGGCGGTCCTGGCCCTGGCCATCATCTTTACATGCTGAATTACACGCCAAATTGCGCATAACCAGCTAGCTTATTGGCTTATTGATTTCGAGAAGAATTCTAGCTGCCTTCGTCGCAAATCCAAATCGAAATGAGAGCCCCAAACGAAATCCCAGCCACTTGTGCCATAACAAATCATAACATTCAAGTATATTTCTACGATTTTCACGCATAGCTGCATCGAGAAAGGATTGCAAGGCGACGGGAAGTCGTTGTTCGTGACTCCACATGGACCCCGAAGGAATTCAGGTGAGCGAGGGCCAGGCCTGGTTTTTTGCCAGTGAAAGCCCAACAAAATGCATAGTTAAAGGTTTCTTTTCCATGTCTTAGCTGCAAGTATTTGGGGCTGTACTCATAAATTTATCATCTAATCAGCCGGGAGAAGGAGTCAGCGAGGAAAAGTCATCGAGCATCGAGAATCGTTTTACGGCTCACTAGCCAGGAGATTTATGGAGAGCGTTTCGCTCGTTCGTCCTGTATCCTGCAGATTTGAAACAGGGAACAGGGATTCCCTTTTGCTCTGCCAAAATGTGCTGATGTAAATTGAAAGCACTTGTTAGTGCAATGAACTAAGGAGTAGTGCTTGCTACTTGCTAAACGAGAAAGTAATTTTCTTTCAAATCCTTATTTGATTAGCGGAAGCCATGTTGCCGTCTTAATTAGGAGGCCATCAAATTTTTTAAACTCCCTGAAATATGTGCTCATAAAATATGTATAAAGTTTCATATATATTTCCCCTTTTTATCCCACAATCACGGCATCCGATTGTTTTGGTTTTCTACAAAAACCCAAACCGAAATCGAGGCCCTCAGATCCAGCAATCAACACAAAACGACCTCGTCAACAACTCTCTGGCTGGGAAGCAAAAAACATCAAAAGTGGGTGGATAAATGGGTCTGGCACTGAGAAGCGAGGGGCTAGCGTTGACGGGGGCGTGGGGCGTGGGGCGTGGCCAACCTCACCATCAGCCACATCGCCATCAGCCGCATCGCCCATGGCAACTTTGTTGCCGGCAGCACAGTTGGCAGCATAAAAAGTTCTTTTCGGATAACTTTGCAGGAGTGGTGAACTGTGAAGGAGGTGGAGTGCGCTTTTTTCCGATTGCTAGGCAACGCAACAGTTTGCCATGGCTATAATACGTTATAATTTGTTATTGAGTTCTGCTCAGAGCAGCTACAAAAATGCAGGAATAGGGAGGAAAACGAGGGCCTCCTGGGCAGGGCTGGGGCTGGGGCTGGGGCTGGGCTGGGGCAGAAAAAGTAATCATCCAATGGAAGACAAGGGTTTGCGGCCTTAGCCGAACAACATTTACACTTCGCCATCACTGCGGTCCACAAATATGTTTAAGTTTTCCCATATCCTTTACATTTCTATTACTACGGTTAAAATCAGTATCTTTTCCTTTTCTCCAAGCTCGTCTGACTCGCCAATTCGGATGATTTTGTTTGTTTAAACAGATTAAATTGATTAAAAGAAGACTCACTTTTCGAATGCATTTTGCGACCTGCAAGGGGAACAGGATTATTCAGGATATTTTTAAATGCATGCAAAAAAAAAACTGAAATAAGCCCATTGAGCTTTTTTTTTTAAATATATAAAAATATAGGTTCCCAAAATTCCAATTTTAAAAAAATTCAACTTGTCTTATAATTCGTTTTTCGTTCGTTTTAATTCGAGTTTCTTAATGAGCTGCCAAGGATACATAATACATGAATTTATAATCCAATTTTGATTATTTATTAAATAAACAAAATATTCATTGGTTTTAATCACGGACGAATCACAACCCGAAATGAGATTTTACAATTATAAGACTTTCCCCCCAGTGGAAGTTTTTTCCCAAGACTGAACCTCTACGAAGATTTTATGTAACCCTTCTAGTTATTGACTTGAGAGGATAATCTTGGTTTGACACTTGCCAGTTTTGTGAGAAAGGCAGTCACGGCACACTCGAAAATGTCATTAATTACATCATAGATTTGTACTTTGGAAAAAAATTATACTAATTGGTCCCATTTTTTGATGTAAGAAAAGCATTCAATCTTTTAAATCCTTAGGGGGTGCCTTTGCATTGTCAATACAATATTATACGATGACTGCCTTCAAGACACTATCACCGATTTCATGCAGAGGCACCTTCTTGCAATCCTTGCAATGAGAGCTGTCAAAAAGAATGTTTAAAACTACGGCAATCCCTAGATCAAAGTGGAATTTCGAAAACAGCTGCTTTTAAATAAAATCTGATTATCAACGATTTTTGGGCATTCTCTTATAAATTTTGTTTTTTTTTTAATTATGAATTTATTAAATTACTGACATGTGGTGTGGGATGTAGGTGCTTTATTGATAAAAATTCTTGAATTCAGAAGTATTTTACTATAATGCAATGTAATTTCTTTTACAAAAAAATCTAATATTTCTTTTATATGCATAATTGGTTTTACATTTTTCGGTATTTAATATTCTTAAAATTAGTGAGATATAGAACACCATACACAAAGTTATTTTTATTAAAAAATACGTTTTGGGCTTAAACTCTAAATTTGAGTTAGATCTTTCGGAATATCGACAGGTACATCATAGAAAATAAGACAAATGAAACTTTAATATATAAACACTTCAAAATATTATAATAAATAAATATTGAAAAGAAGGCTTTATTGCCGCGGGCTTTTGTAACATGAACTAGAAGTGAAGAACAATCGAAGTTTTTAGAAAACATCGATGTAACACAAGGGCTTAATAATATAAATTAATTAGTTATTTATAATTATTAGTAACTTTATATAATCCTTATTTCTTTATCCCATTGCTTTAAGGATGCCGGTATATAAATATTTGTAAGCTGAAAACGTGATGCATTAAGACTACTAGTTTCAATCAAATACTTCCAAAAAAATTAAAAAAAAAAAATCTTAATATTACTTTGTAAATATATGAAATGACAAATGTAATTAAGTTTTATAATTTTTTAATTAGATTTTTGTGAATTTTTTTTGTGAACCCAGTTTTAACAAATTAAAATATTATATTTTTTCCATTATTCTGTTTAAATTTTCTTGCTAACTCGTTAGATTTGGAATATAATTTCAAATTTCGCATAGCCTTTGTCAGGTACAGGTATTTTGGTTGTAATTATCAAAAACTGACCTGAGTTTCTAGAATAATGGCAGTTCAACGGAAAAGAACTGATAATTAGAACAAACATTTAAATCTGAACCTCTTCATAAAGTTAATCAGTAAGTTCATAAAAACCAATCAAACGCAACTTATCTAGATTAAGATGTTGGACTAAGGTTAAGGCACTCTTAGTCAAATTTGAAGTATAATTCAAACGTAATTTTTAATCACTCTATTTTATTTCTTTGCATAGTCGCGAAATTTTATAAATATGAGCATTTGCGAGCATATGAGCAAAAAATAATTGGTTGTTGAAGTGGATGGAGTCTGTAAATGGACTTTTATCCATCGCAGCTCAGTGTAGAATTTATTTGTCCCAAAATAAGCTCGCATAAGCTGTTACTCCGAAAAGCACGAGAATAGAATATGAATGGCCGTGTGGAAAGCTCACAAATGGGTCTGTTTGGATAAAAGCTGGAAACAGGTAGGTAACAATTTCTGAAAAGCTTACTCTTAATATAAGCTTTCACATCCCTACTCCTTTAAGCTTTCAAAAGTGTTCTAAAAAGTCCCACTTTTAAAAAGTTCCTATTATTTGTCATCGAACATCAATATTAATTAACTCACTTTCACGATGCTAATTTCGACAATGGCAGAGATTACTTAAAAAATACGTATGTATAATAATTCAAAAATTCAAAAGGTTGTCAAAATATAAAATTTATATTTATAAAATTTTAAACAAAAATAAAAATGTTCTATGCTAAAATTATTTTTTCTTGTTTTACCATTTAATAGAAGAGAAAATGCATAGTTTCCTTAGGTTGATACATACATAAGAATATACATTCCCTACCCATCATAGGATTTTTTTGGCACATTTTAGGAAAGCCAAGTAAAAAAAATTCAAACGTTTCACTCGTCGAGTTGCAGAGTTGCACGTATGTAAAATTCAAGAATTTTTTGCTCGCCAGTCCACCAGGTAACGTCTACGTCTACGTTTGAATTTGAATTCATTAAACTGCCCTGCAAACCACAGACAGCTCTCATTGCGATTTCGATTTTGTTCAGCTTGCCATCACCAGACGCCATCGCCGTCATTGTCCTAAAGAACCAATATGCGTGGGGGTTCCACCCGAAACTAAAGCTGGTTCTTCCCGGCTTCCTAACCCTACCAGTGCAAAGGCGGCTGTGTGCCAGCGAAAACTGGCCTGGAAGGCGGCAATTTGGCTAAAACGGTAGGCACACGCCTACCTGTGCCCGCAAAAACGCACTACACAAATTGCTATTTATGTGAGCGTCGGACAGGGTCCTTTCACTCCTGGTGCCCCTTTCGACTAGCTGCCACCAATTTCGACGATGTCGAAATGAGCAATTTGTATACGATTGCGGCAACCACAAAAAGAGGCCAGCCAGTCCATCACAACCGTGCAGTTTATAATTTTCGAATGGTCGTACATAATGAAATTTTGGCTGCGTGGATAGCCTTGCAACGTACCGTAAATAAGTTGATAATTTAGTGCAGCAACAAATTACATCGAATAATTTAACTCATGAATGAGCCATTTCTGATGGAGTTTGAATATATGTAAACTATTTAGAAGAAAATGTTAGTGAGTTGGTGGTAAAGTTCAAAATTTACGTCTTTTGGCTTTGAAACCAATTGCACACTTGCAGACATATAATTACCTTTCAAATTTAAGAAAGCTATTTGACACATAAGTCCTAAGTAGGTTAATCTACGGCTTCATTGGTCGGGTCTGGTTCCCCAAAAAAATAGAAACACTTTATGGATGAAGCTGGTGGAAGTCTTTAAGGTCGGACTTAAAATTTATTTAGATGTATGAGTCCCTGGTTAACCATCTACTCACTAAGCTCTAGTGTACTCGACTTGGTATTGTATTCCATACCATATTTTTATCCCACGAGATAAAACAAAAACTAAACTTTAGTAATGAATTTCGCTTGAACATAAAGAGTTTATCATTTAAAGATTTCACACAAATGTGTTTTTTTTTTAAATTATAATATGAGATCATTATAGTATGTGAGAAGCAAACTTTTCCTTTTTAACTTGCCGTTGACTCCCAAAAGTTATCGATAGTCGCATATCGCAAGTTATCTTGCCGGAAAAATTAGATTGTATCGCTAGTAATTGATTCACATAATTAGCATGATTAGAGGAATCTCTCCGCCGTATCCAAGGTTTTAATTGCCTTTTGTTTATTTTTCTGGATGAATTTTTTTATATTTCGAAGTATATCAAATACCAACAAGAAATTGCAAAGCATTGGAAGCGGATATGGGCATACATGTACAGTTTGTCAAGAAAAAACTGAAAATAAATGGTATTTTCTTCCATTTAATTTAAAATTTATTAAAATTTATGAATTTTTTTAGTATATATATTTATTGTGTTTTTTTTATCAAAATGTTAGAAAATAATAAAAAAAACTATAAACAGTTAACGAGAAAAACAGCTAAATTAAAGTTCGACCTAAATTGTATAACAAATGATAATAATAAACAAATTATTTTAATACTTTGTATGCCCTCCATTATCATTAATAACATATTAGAGTCGTTTTTTCATTGAACCAATAAGCTTTGGTAGGCTATATTCTTGTGGAATCTTTCTTGTGGATCTGTTAGCTTTTTTCTGTTCTTTCGAACTTTTTTTTTTATTGTTGAAGCTTGCAGACGGCAAAATGAATCCAGTTTTTAGCGAAAATGTGGTATATTTTGCTTTTATTGCACACGGTATGGGCCACTACATATAAACATTGAAGTACCGATTTCAATCCATCCAAAAATTTAATTAAAAGGTGCCATTTAAGGTTAAATAAAATATAGCCGAGTCGTAACAAAAACCAAACTATTCCTAAAAATCCTCACACAAACAATGACACACAAGTTAAAATCTACGGATACGGCTCAACAATTCCAAACCCATGTGTTGGATGCACAAATCCCTCAACTGAAATAGATTTACGTCACTGACAGACATCGGGCATGCGATAGAGGAAAAGGATGTTCGAGGGACGAAAGCTATAAATGCAATTGGGTTGGCTGACCATTTTCGGTGGTAGCGTCCTCCTTCCCCGCTTGACCTTCTAGCGCGTCAATTTATTTGCAAATTTTTTCAACATTTACCATATTGGCTGTGTGTTTCTATCCCATCTTTTTCGGAATATTCCGTTTGGACAGTCCTTTACTCTGAGATTTGAAATAATCGAAAAGGATAATTTCCTTGCCGCCATGCATAAATAACGTATTCAGCTGCCGGCGATGATTATAAAAAATTTCACAAAATTATCAAAATCTTTAAATTACTTTTTTTTTTTACAACTTTTACTTCATAAATCGATCAATCATCTTAGTTTTATAACAGGTAGAAGGGTTATAGGGTTATATACTAGGGAGATTATAGGTTATTAAAGGTGTTATATTTTATTAGTTTATTCAAGTTTAAAAAAAAGACAACCGCTAGGCGTAAACTGTAATAAAACTACCGGAAACTTTGGATATAGAGATGAGAATTATGGTGACAAGTGGCAGGCATAGACCACAGCACTAAACGGTGCATTGAGTGCTTGAAGTAAAGCTAGATTCTCAGAGCAGGACACAAAGTTATTAACAATATTCGATTCTGCCACAAGACCCAACAGGTGCTTCTATGCAATTCATGCAATTTATGCAATTCTGCTTTAATTGGCAAAAAATAAGTCAATCAATGAATATAGTTGGCCGATTATTAAAACCCCAAATAATAAAATACATTTTGGAAAAACGTCCCAAGCTTCTACACCCAAACAACACTAAAGTTGTGACATTTCTAATCTTTCAATTTTCTATATGATATAACAGATTTTCCAGATGAGCTTTCATCTTTCTGCATAAACATTAAAGTTCCGATCGTTGTATGGCAGCTATAGGATATAGTCGATAAATTAATTTAATCCTAATTATTACATATACATATATAATCAAATCATATTTTTTAGCGGGTTGGTTAAGACCGTAAAGCGACGTTACTATGGTTCCTTCTAAAATCAAAAGTTGAGTAGTGCTTGGTAATTTCTTAGGAAACAACCAGTGTTACAAGTGTATGCAAATGTTTATAATCGAAATGGGCTTAGCATTTTTCTTGTTTATAAGTTTTTCCGTTTTATATTTATCTCATATTTTTTTTATATTTATTTTTGTGAAAACCTCCTTTAGTTTTAAAAGTTTTTTATCGACATGCTTGTCAGAGTCTCCTAAAGTCAGAAGCGTTAGACGTTAGGAAGCGTTAGGAAAAAAATATGACAATTGAGAGCTTAACCATATAAATATGGATTTTTCTTTAGTAGTTTATTTGGCAGATTCAGCTGATTTTTTTTGACCAGACTTGTTGACCTTCCCATGTCTTCAGTAGATCAGTGGTTTATTAGATCCCGCAACCATAATAGTTGAACTATAATTTTTACAAGCACATATATGTCTCTAAAAGGAATTTTGATCGCTCTAAGTAGAAACTTTGTTTATAATGCCCGTTGCGCATTTTTGCTTTTCGATAATACGGGCACACTCGAAAATATACCTTTTAATGACATCTTACTTCGCAGACCAACGGTTTTCAGTATGGCCGTTTTCTAATACCGATTTAACTAAAACATCATCGACCTACCGCGAAATAAATAAGGTACTAAATGATATAGTTCATATCACCATCAAAACTGAAGGTTCATTTTGGAGTCTGTGCCAGAGTCATCAGGTTCTCGTCCGAACTTCTTTTTTTGTAATTTAGAAAGCTCAATTAGTTTCTATTTTCAGTCGTCTGTCAGTTTGATTTAATAAAAAAAAATTCCGTGTATTCGTTTTCATGCATTTTATTATATATGGAATATTAAATATTTTTAAATCGGCCTATTTTTAAAGCTCGAATTTTATTTATGGTTCCTTACTTACATTCTTTGCTTCTATGGTTTCTTCCTTTGAAATGAGCCAAATTTCACCTAAAAGACATATTTTTTTTTTGCAAACTTGATTTTATTTATGGTTCATTAATTTTGTTTATTTGTTCTATTGATCCTGGTGTTGAGACTGACCGAAGAGACTTTGGAAAATATGAGAACGAATGTCAGACGAGTTGATAGTCAAGTCAGGCATGCCATCAAATATGCAGAGGGCGAGCCAATTTATGAAGAACCCCGCATCCCACTTCTGATGTCGAAGGTGCAGTTTCGTCTTTGTCCGACATATTGTTAGCGCAGTGAGTTTCGATCGCACTGAAGTTCTGCACACAACTGACCTGTGTCGCACGCAACTTCTACGTGCTTACCAATGGTAGAGCATAGAGTTATAAAATAGAGAGACATTTAAAAAAGCGGAATGCGAAATAGGTACATCGCAGAACGTCTTTTTTATAGGCAAATTCTTGATTATCGCTATAATTAATTCAGAAAATGGAATGTTCAGAGACGTTCCAGCGTTTCTATAAACGTAACGAAGTTCATAAACTTCGCGTTCCAAACACAAAGGTAACAAAAATAGTCTTCCATTTGGAGGAAGACGATACTTTTCGCAATTTAGATTCTGAATCTTGACGGATACCCGAACGCAAGTTCGAGGCAAAGTCGAGATTACGTAATTCAGCTGTTCTATTTCATGACGAACCATTAGATCATATTGTTCATCATTCTCATAATCACTTCTAACATCCCATATCAAATCAAATCGACTGTTAATCCATTCAAATAGATACCTGCTATTCCAATCGGTAAATTTTTCTTTCACATGAATTATCCGGCCTGACTTAATGTGAGGCGCCGCGGAACTATTTAGATCACGAGGATCAATTGATAATACTTTACATTTTAAATGCGGTAATATTCGTAGCCATGAATCTCCAGGCGCTGAGCCTACATATATGACTGGACGTGTAGATACAAATCCTTAAAATACTGATGCTAATTTTCTCTGACCTAGGTCGTCAAATGTAGATTCTATTTCTCTAAACCAGCTATTAACGAAATCGTCCTTCTGAAAGAACTTCTTTATTTGCATTAAATTAGCGCAATCAGCATTAGCATGACGCAAAAACGTACCTTCATTGAATAAACCAACCATCTCCGACGCATTGGTAATCATATGTTCATTAAACAAACATTCTAGTTCCGGACCACATACTCTGTATCCAGTTCCTTCTTTGGCAAGTGAATTTCGTAACTCATCACAGGCGACTTTGTATTCATCATCACTGTGATGGGTCGTGCGAACGAATTCAATAAGATTCTTATCAATTGGAAACTCAATTAAATTTAATAGCACACCAGAATCAAAGAATGAAGCTAGGAAGATAGCTTCTTCACAACAGATAAACACAATTTTACGGAAACTTAACCTGGAATAGAGAGAATCTCCTTCAGGGCTTCCTGCTAATACTAATTTCTTTACCCAACATATATCCACATTACCCACAGAAGCGAGATGCTTAGAATAATGGGCTCGGGTTATTACGTACCCCATATACATACTTATCTCAAAGTAATTTAAACAGATTTTTTAATACAGTGTTGCCGATTTAGCGTTTTTCCCCCCAGATTTGGGGTTTTTTGAATTGCGATTGCGGAAAAAATTTTAAAACAGCGGGAAGTAGCTAATTTAGCTTTATTTAATATCAAACTAGGGTTTTTTTAGCGTTTTTTTATGTATCAAATTATATTTTCATACATTTGTATTATTTTTAGGCTTGGACATAAAACACCTTATTGGCATTGGTACAGATAACGCGAATGTTATGATTGGCTCCAAAAAAAGTGTGTACACTGAGTTAAAAAATGAAGCACCAGGGCTAGTTTTAATTAAGTGCGTCTGCCACTCAGTGCAGTTGGCAGTCAATCACGCCTGCAAGCTCTTCTTGCCAGAGTCACTGGAATATTTAATTTATTCAACCTACAACTGGTTTTCAAAGAGTTCTTGCAGGCAAATTGAATACAAAAAAATTTACCAATGCCTTAATAATGATGAGGTATATGTTTTGATCATACATAATCCCCGTGACATGTCTGTAGCTCCATATGTATACATGTATTAACCGTTCTATATTTTTCGTAAGCTTTTGTAAAATTGTGTATGTGTTTGTCCTAATAGTTGATTTGTCGCAAAATAATATTAATTATACCACAAAATTTCATACAGATGATCGGAACATCAAGAAATATCTACTCAGACGAAGATGCTGTAGATATAGACGATATTTTAAAAAACTTTGATTAAACGTACTTAAAAAAAAAATCTGGGGTTTATTTTAGCTTTTTTAAAAGAATTTTTGGGGTTTTTTGGCTTTTTTTTTTTGATAATTTAGCGTTTTATGCGCAAACTTTTATGGCAACACTGGTGACTATATCCTATAGCTGGAGTATAACTGAACAATCGGAAATGCTTAAACTTCGATAAAAACAAAAATTTTTTAAAAGATCTCTCACAAATAAAAATATTGCAAATGAATCCAAAATTCATAAGTATATCTGATATTTGCAAGGATATATAAACTTCAGGTTGCTCAAAGTTGGCTTTCCTCTCTTGTTGTATTTTGGGCTTTCAGCAAAAAGGCGAAACTTTTCGGCCAACCCTTGTATCCACAGCTATACCTAGTTTCTAGGAAGGGAATTCGTTGCCGCTTTGCTCCGTTGATTGATATTCCAATGAAGCAAGCGCTATGCTAAACTACACATGAAAAAAGGACCTTAAAAAACGTTCGTTAACTATATGTAAAACGGAGCGAGTAGCCGGCGCAGTAACAAATGCAGATGGAGGCCAGATAAATGGCATAGAGCAGCCCATGCCCACAACTACTATTTTCCTTTTGACTACCTTAAGGTTTATTTAGGATATTTTTGGCCTTGTTTTTTGCTTTGGTCTTTGGAAGGTCCCTAAATTAGAACATTTGTTCAACAACGAATTGAATTGAAAAAATCATTTTAAAATTATTTGTCATGTAGGGATTAAATTTGATATGAAGATAAATACTCTCTGTAAGGGTATACAAATAAACACCACATACGAAATATATTTCCATTTCTGTGATCTATATATTTCTGTGATTTGTAACTCAAGATATAAATAATTTGATTTCTTCCATAGACTGTGTGTAAAATAATTTTATGATAGATTCAAAATGGTTAATATTTTGTTTTGTCTTTTAGTATACCCGTTGCCTTAATTCAATTACTTTCGTTCGAGTTCCCACCAATGTGACATATTTTTACCGTAATACCAAGTGTTGAATTGATTCCCGATTTTTTTAAGTACATATTTAATTAATTTTCTGCAAGTTGCTACTGAAATTCCATTTCAAGAACAACTTTTGTTGCTTTTTAACAGAACAACTTTTTACGTTTTACATTTTTTGGGGATCTAAAAGTTCCTCAATCATATTTGAAGCTCATCATATTGGTAATCAATCATATTGATAATAATGGGATTATCTAAGCCGAGATCACGGTACTAGGAGAGGCTTTTATTGATTTTATCACCAAGAGTCAAAGTTTTCCTAAAAAATGTTCCTAATGTTTCGATTTTGTTATTTTTAAATATTTTATTACATGCGGAAGTAATTTATTTACATCAACTTTGCACAACGCGTTGCACCAGCGTTTAATAAAAATTATGAAAACTTTTTTTTAAGCAGTGTATCCTGTAATTTTGAGTGGGCAACAGTTTCTTATAACATTTCCGAAATTCTCCCAGTTGACTTGATTTTTCAGCTCCTTATTTTCATCTTTGATTAATACCCTCAATGGGAACTGTTTCAAAACCGTTTTTTCAATTAAAACAATTCATTCTAAAACATATCAGGAATAGAGTTTTGGACAAGCACTTTCAGAAAGCAATAGTCCTACGAGGACTCACCGATATATGCCATAACTATTTCTCATAACATTTAATTATGACTCACCCCTGATAAAAAATTCTTATCATTGTAGAGCGATGTATGCGATGTTGACGTGGGTGACATCGCAGGAGTAATCGAACTTTCTGTACTAAAATAGGCAAGAAACGCACTACCTGAAAATAAAAATGTTTTTTAAAGAAGCTTTTAATTGAGTTAATATATGGTATACTTGTTCAGGATTAAATTATTATTTCCCTTATTATTTATATTGATATAATTTTCCAATTATTCTATAAAAGGAGATGTTTTCATATGGAGGTTATTATAAATAAAAGAAAGAAGGAATGTACGAAAAAAATCTGAAACTTATAGAAACAACGTAAATTTGTTTTCCGTGGTCGGCTTGGTAAACTACCTTAGTAAAGCCAAAAGGAAAATCTTTAATCAATTTTTATTTACCAATAAAATAAATACTTAAATACATTTCAACCTTCTTATGTTGGTGGATCCCTTAATGCCAAAAAACATAACGTTTAACTTAAAGCAACACAAAATGCATGTCTAAATAGGCCTGCGCGAGCATTACCCGATCTCTTCCTTTTCTGCGGCCTTTGTCCTGCCTCCTGAATTCAGCAACCCGTCAAAATTTAAAGGACAGGCGGACAGCTACAGCAAGTGCAAAGGCAAAAAGCCGAACCACCTGCCAAGTGTCGACGTCAGTACCGTCTAGTTGCACAAAGTGGTCTGCCGGAGTTGAAATTATACGGAGCTTCAGGTAGTGGGAGTGGGCGGGCCACCGAATGTGGCGTGTGGACATAAAAAATAACAGAAAATCTACTCATAGGCTGAAGTAATTAAAAGCATTATTTTATGCGGCTGTACAGAAATCTAAAACAGCAGATTTTTGTATACAAGTAGAAATATATACATATATAAAGATATAGTATATATATATCTTTAATAGCGGTTTCAATTGGTAAGCGATAAAGCAAATATCGTATACAGTTCGACGATTACAAGAACTTAAGAATCAGGCCATTTCCTAATGAAATGCATTTTGAAATAAATCCGTAGCTTCTAGTCTGTGACATTTTCGATCGTTCAAATATATTATATTACATCTATAGCCGACCGATCTTGTCATTAAAAGCTATTCTTTCGACATTCTTCACAGTCAGCTAAAAGGCAACGAAAGCCATTTTCATAAAACTCTAGAGATTACAAAAATTACATTGGGAAAAAACCGACCATTTATTCTGAAATATTTCTGAATGTGTGTAATCATTTTTCATCATTTTTGCTACTAGAAAATGTACCTTTTTTTATGACTTCTTACTTAAAAAACCAAAGGTTTTCAGTATCGCCACGTTTTCTAATACTCATTTAACAAAAAAATGTGGTCACAGATCACAACAGCTGAGATGGCTCATGAATAGAAGGAGCACTCTTTCGCTGAGGTGCAAAAGAGCTGTGTATGCGCACTGTATCGTACCGATGTGGTTATACGGGATCCAGATTTGGGGAATCGCAGCTAAATCTAATTATAAACGTATCCAGGTGATGCAAAATCGCGCTCTACGACAAATAACCAACTGTCCCTGGTATGTACGTAACTCCACACTTCATAAAGATCTCAATCTTCACACAGTTGAGGTACAAATTGGGAGACACACAAGTCGATATAGTTTTTTTTTTTTTTTTTTTATAAAATTCTTAATTTGTATTTAAAATCTGTCCAAGTGGACAATCATTAAATGGTTTGGGGGAGACCTTGACTTAAGGGAGGTACATGGAATGTATATCTTATGAGGTTGACTTAGGTGTCTATTGGTTGGGGAGATCAAGCGGGTGTTTCCTTTTCAGGCGTCTTGGGGATTGCTTATTATCTAGGAGGTTGATGGCCAGGTGGTTGGGGATGTTATCCAGTCTTTTTATGTATCTTCCGCTGAGACGGGTGATCTCCTCTGCTACACATCTAATTCCAAGCTCTTTATGGATTATTGAGTTTTCGTGGTACGGATGGGCGTTCGAAACTATTCTCAGGCATTTACTCTGAAATCGCTGTATTTTGATGCGGTTCGAACAGCTTGCCGTGCCCCACAACTGTATCCCATATGTCCAGATTGGCTTAAGCACTACCTTATAAATAAGCAGCTTGAATTTTACTTTGAGTTTGGACCTTCTTCCCAGGAGCCAATGCAGTTGCTTAAGCCGTAGGTTGGCCTGGTTGCGCTTATTGATTAGGTGCGGACGCCATGTGAGCCTGCGGTCCAGTGTCAGCCCTAGATATTTGGGAGTGTTATTAGTTGGGATGGTTTCCCCGTTGAGTGTGACGGGGTGGCATTCTCCCCTGCCTAGTGCGAAGGTTGTTTGTGTAGATTTCTCAGCGTTGACCACGATGTTCCATCGTTTCATCCATGGAACGAAGGCATTCAGTTGCCTCTGTATGATGGCTGAAGCTTCCTGAGGATCTGTGGCGGTGGCTAGGAAGGCGGTGTCATCGGCATAAGTGGCTACTGTGAGGTTCCGGGAGGGGGTAATGGGGAGGTCCGCTGTGTAGAGTGTGTATAAGATGGGTCCAAGAACACTGCCTTGTGGTACTCCTGCTCTTATGGGCCTAAGGGTGCTGATTGATGATCCGCATCTCACTCTGAATTCTCTTCCCTCTGTGTATGTTGATATAGTGTTTGGCAATTCCTAAGAATATTTCTGTACCCTGTGTATGTTAAGGTATAATATTTTGATGTACGGATTCTTCACTTAAATAAATAAATAAATACAAAAAAAAAAAAAAAAAGTATGGCTTCAGTTGTGTTACGGCACAGATAAACCACTGCAACCTAATCGAGTCACGGCTTCTATCATTACGCTGTTGGTGGTGATGTTGTGTCCTGATCCTTGTTTTTGCCTCTTGTTATGTCAGCATAGGACACTACAGCTAGTGATGGCAACCTGGCCGCGCTTGGCCTGGAGCGTTGTAAGAATGCCTGTAATTTGCGACACCCTGAGTAGTTGGCAGGCTCTCCTCAGCTGCAGCAAAGATATTTTGTATGCATCAAATTTTTAATTTTACTCTTTTTTTTTAACGTTGAGAACGCTTTATAGACTTTTTTTTACTGTTTGTGCCACTATTGTGGATTTTTGTGGAGATGAATTTTCATTATAATGCAAAAATGCAAATTGTAAAAATGCGTGCGACATCATAGAATGCCACTGCAGACTAATCACCATTTTCTTAAAACAAAAGCTCTAATATAACAGATGAATATGTTGTGGATCTTGTGGATTACATCCAGTCTGTCCATTGTGGCCGACTTGTCCACATCGACAATCAGGGACTTTATAATTCTTTGTTTTCGTTCGATTTTTATAAGCTCAAATTATTTAAATAATTAAAAGAATGAAAATGCGGAAGCTATATATAGACACTTTCGTTAAAAATCAAAATATTGCAACAATGGGGGTCATACTAAGTACTAGTAAGTTGGAACTCGAAAAAAAAAAAAATATTTGGTTATTTTATTTTTAATGCAAGATGTTTGGCAGATTTTAGGATAATACGAGTCGCCCGCCGCAAGGGGCGGAGTAGGACACTGAATATTATATTTATGCAATATTGGAATAGTTGTTAATGAGCCAATAAGTTCTGCCTGAACAATCATAATTATTAATTAATAATTAAGGTACCTTAAATAAAAATAAATATGAGAATAGTCCTAGAATACAAAAAAAAATAAGGATGTCAACCCCTTAATTTAATATATTGGGTTGTAACAACTTCGTAATTTTATCTCAGACATTTATTTGTATAAAAAAACTAATAATTAATCGCTTCTGTTTATGAGAGAGCAAAAAGAGAAATAAAACAGGTCGACACAAACAGTCACGATTGGGCAGTCGTTTGATGAAGTTGTCATTAACAAGTCGGCACTTGAATTATAATTGAAAAATATTCATAATAATTAAATTCAATAATCAATTCAATTAACTTTACATTTATATCCGTCAAGGATTTTCAACTCAATAGAACGAGTTCGAGTTTTTTGCCTACAAATTACGATTTGCGGACGGTACTTTTCTGTTGTCATCTGAAGGTAAACCTCGCAGTCCTCAGCAGGTCGACGAGACTCGCGAACAGCTGTCTCAAGCACCCCAAATGAACATGCCGATCCAACCGTTCGACCCCAGTGAGATAGCCGGGATTATTGCCCAACAAAACTCGAAAAGAGCACAAGGCCATGATGCCATATGCAACGCCCTTCTCAAGGCTCTGTCGAGCCGTGCGATCCTGTACAACGCTATTGTGAGGCTGCCACAATATATCCATAATCCACAAATCTGGCATACAGGAAAAGGACCTTTAATCCTACCGGCCGATAAGTCTCCTCCCATCGATCTCAAAGGTGTTTGAGAGTGATTGCCCAACGGATGGAAGCACAGGAAATCATGCCCGACCATCAGTTTGGATTCCCTGCCGGTCACAGCACGGTAGAGCAGCCGCCAGTGGTCGAGCTGATTCCAACGGCCTTCGACAGCGACGCGTACTGCAATGCTCTCTTTCTAGATGTCAGGAAGTCGTTCGATCGATCATATCCATTCAGATTTGTTCAAGTTAAATTTAAGTCGCATGCTGTGATAGACTTTACGTTTTTTCAATATAACTCCCGCAACGACTCCTGGGGGGGTATCATCTTTCATGCCCTGAATGATAAGGTCCACAAACGTCGGGAGATACTTCTGATCTCCCCGCTTGATAATCAAGACCTTGCCTTCTTGGGTTCCAGACTTGATTCGGATCCCCCTATTCAACTTTTCTATCAAACTGCCAGGAGGAGATGAGTTGGCTTCAGTGGGTTTGGCATCAGCATTTTCTTTGAAGGGACTAATTACTAAAGGTGATGTGGCTTGTCTCTTCAATTTCTTAGCTCCTGCGCAGACATTCGGGGTATTTTGAGATGAAACCGAAGGAGCATTCCAATCTATCTTTATACCTGGCCAATGCTCCGGGGACGTTCTGGTAAGTTTGTCATAAATGATCTTCATCCATCTACGGCAACACTCTGATAAGGTTGTGGTAACGCATCTCCTAAATGGATACGAAGATCTGGATTCTTCGCCAACCAATGTCGATTCGTTTCGATCATTAAGATCCAACCCCTCCAGATTGGCTTCCAGAATTTGCGAACATTCCATCTCCTTTGGATTCCTCACCTTGGCAACCTCATAAAGGAGGGACATGTCTGTCTCCTTGAGTGTGCTCAGTTTGTTGTCTTTACCCCCGATCAGGTTGACAATCGGGGCCGGCATTTTCGAATCCGTTTTCTTGGCTTTTGGAGCAGGCATGCTTGATTCTCGGAGCTCGTTTAATTGATGTTCACTCGTGTGTGGCATTCCGGCCTCCTCCTGAGGCTGCCTGCGCCTTGCTTCTGTCTTTTGACGTCGTACCTAGAGAATAGACGATTTCCGGTTCGGTTCCACTCGAAGCTGTGTCTGTTCCGATATGAAGGTATGGGTGCCTAAATTGGGACCTGGCCTTCTGAATCCGTAGTAAGAAGCACCACCCTCCATAAAGACCTACAACGAAAGACTGGAGCGTCATCGCAAACCGACTGGAGAGTCGGCAAGTTAGTTCCTAGGACCTTACGAAATTATCAAAATTAAACGAAATGGTCGCTATGATGTGAAAAAGTTAGCAAAAAATGTCGAGGGTCCTGTTGTCACAGCCACCAGTTGTGATAAAATGAAACTGTGAAAATTCATCACCGAGAATGAAGAGCTGTTGTCATTCGGGTTGGAGGACGAAGGTCAGAATGGTCGAATGTAAGGTGGCAACACACAAGAGTGCTACCACGTACCCTTTTTAACACTGAGTTGGGGGTCGCACGGAAGTGGTGTGTCGATGGTCGTCAAGCTAGGAGGTCATTCGCAGTCGGCATAAATCCGTACTAAGTTCTACAATGTTGTCAATCTTTTGCTAATCTATTGGTTTTCCATTCTGTATTTTAATAAACATATGATACATTAGCATATTGTATCTTACAATTGGGTCAACAACTTGCGGATCAGGTAACAAAAACCAGAGAATCCATCTCCCTTCGGTTGAAAGCCATGGGAAAGATACAAAAGGCAGCAGGAAAACATGCGAAATGCTGCTCGCCAGGTTCAACAGTCATTCCTGCATCGAAATGTGTGCATCGAACTAGCGATGAAAAGTAGATATATTTGTCGGATCAGGCACTTGCTGAGCAGCGCTTTAATTCTTACGAAGGTGTGCGAAATGACTGACTAGATGGCGGGTTTGCCTCAAAAGAGCAACGTAGAATACTTTAAATAAGTTAATTCGTATCATGTCATTACAGTAATTGTGTTTTTCCTCTTCTAAATATTAAAAACAAAAATTTTGACAGGAAGAAGGAATAAAAATTATAAATATGATCGGCTTAATCATTCACAGAAAAGCAATGTTTTCGAAAGATGTCAGACACATCGGTCGTTTAACCTCAAAACGTATTGGAAGTTGGAAATTTTAGTTCCACAAAACAAAATGCATTTTCTTATTATAAACTGAAATAAAATATTCAAACATATTCTGCTTTGATCCTGATTTTTTTATGAATCAAACAGTACTTTTTAAAATTAATTAAAGCATTAAAGTTGTTAATGTCAGATCTGCATATTTTTTACTTACCAATCCAACTTCAAAGTCATCAAACGTCTAGAAAAGT
The DNA here is from genome assembly GCA_035047645.1 of Drosophila merina. NCBI lineage: Eukaryota > Metazoa > Arthropoda > Insecta > Diptera > Drosophilidae > Drosophila > Drosophila merina. Next base: position 22,625,125 of record JAWNPH010000059.1, on the reverse strand, counting down.
GCTCCGATTTTAATTATTTAAAATGGATTTTAAAGTTGAAGGTTTTTACTTTAAATACGTATAATAGCAATAAACTAATTTGTCAAATTCTCTCTTGTGAAATTAATCTTATCGTCAACCCTTTTTGTGTCTTTTTGTGTGCGTCTTTTTCATGTTTACTTAAAGTTTTAATTATATTCCCGCCCGCTCCCCCCAATGTGAGTATTACCAGTGCATTTGTTATTATTCTAAGATAATATAACTGTTAAGTCGAGCTGCAAATAGTTGCAAACCTATTTATATTTATCAATAAACTAACGCCGCCTCCCTCTTTTTCAACGCTAAAAATGCGTTGAAACCAGCTGTTCTTTTTGTGTTTTTGTGATGTTGGTTTTGTTATCGTCATTTGTGAATGTACATATTCAATTTTATTTTATTTTTTTCTTTGTTATTTCTGTTTGTATTCTATTCTATTTTTTAAACTTCGATTTTTATATAGACGATGCTCCTAAATGTGTCTATTCACGCATGCACATTTTTGATCTTTGGGTCACAGAAAAGGGCACGAAGGCGGAAAAAACTAATAAAGTGATTGCTGTATCAATGTATCAAAGTTACGAGTAGTATAAGAAAAAAAGGGATTCACAGTCGAGTTGAGTAGCCCAAAAAAAATGTATTGGTTATATTTGCAAAAAAATTATCTCTTTTATGGTGAAATACACCCGTAATAAGAATTTAATTAACCAATATCAATCAACTTGGCTGAATACTAAGGAAACTATTGCAGTTGTTACGTGTTCTCCTCAACCTACGAGTGCTGAAGCGGCGACGAGTAGTTGAGCTCGCAAAACTTGACAAGACATCTGTTTCCGTTTTGCGCTCATCTGATGTCCACGCGCACTCACGGCATATGTTGACGAAATTTTGACACTTTTGATTGATACGAATTTTAACAAAACATCAATACTTGTTAATTCGATCTTTAATAAACGATAACAAACGACCTAGCTACGACAAGATTCTTTTCGCTAAGTCTGTATGCTACCCAGATGGTGTTACAATAAGCCAATCCCAAGCTGAAATTGAACTCCAAAACTTACTAGATCACACAGCGACACGTATACTGCAGCTTCAAAAGAAAGTTGCCGGAAATATTGATACTGATTCGGTAAAGAATCTAATATTAATAGGAAAATGGGACTTCGATGGTAGGTAGCACTGGTTATGCTGAATATAAACAAATGGTTTCAGATAACGACTTAGCGGATAGCAGCCTGTTCGTTACATCTCACGTGCCCCTTAGACTCATTAAAAATTCAAATATGATTATTTGGAAAATTCCTCAATCCTTTTAAAATCCTTTTAAAAAATTGCTGCATACTTATAGGTGCTCGAAAAACGGGGTTTTGTATTTTGCTGGGGAAGAAAGGTTCCAATTTTAAACATTTTTTCACCAAGTTTGTTTAAAGTTATATTAGATGCCTACAACGAAATCTTAGCCTTCTAGCTGCATGGGAAGTATTTATGGCCGCTCTCCCATACCCATACAAGTAGTGTTGGGTAATCCTAGTTCAATTTTAGGAATAAGTTCGTTCGTTCGTTTAAAATCAATGAACTAGGTCGTTCATTTAGTTCAATCGTTCATTTTTTAAACATGCTAGTGTGGTGCTTAAAAAAAAAAAAAGTTATGAATTTATTTCATACAATGCTTTCATTGAAAATTAATATTATTTATTCAATTTATGTCAAAAACACTTATACATAATAATAATAAGAAATAATAAAGAGTTTACAAACAGATAATATACTAATTTTAATGCACTAATTTGATTTCTGAAAAGAGAATAGAGAAGTTTATCTCATCCACTGAATCAAAGAAATTCCAAACTTTGCTATGCTTTCGTTTTGAAGCCATAGATACGCACAAACTTGTAAACCGTAGTTTTAAATGTATGCGAAAATTAATCAGTTTATTCGATAAGCGAACTTTCGAACTAAATGAACTAAGACCGACCTATCGAACTAAGTGAACAACGAACGAACCATCAGGGTAAGAGATCAAAATGAACGACGTGAACTAGTGAACTTATTGAACTAAGTGAACTTATTGAACTAGTGAACTATATTGAACTAACGAACTATATTGAACTATAAAGACAGATCTAGTTCGTTCGTTCAGTTTGGTGAGAAGTTCAATTTACTTCGTTCGTTCACGAACGACACAACACTAGATTTCAGCTCCGCGATCCTCCAAAGATTTGTGAACCAAATGAAATGAAGAACAGAGAAATGAACAATCAACAAGTGAACAATCGATGGATGAAAACTGAATAGCTGAATAGCTGAATAACACTAATTTACAGTACTGTGACATGTTGATGAACACATTTATACAGTACACACCATTCGTTATTTTGGAGTTGGAAAATTTCTGGTTAAAAATTTAAACATACTGAAAAGTTTAAAAAATTAGCCATTAAATATGCGTTTTAAAAGAAAAAACCATTATGTGATTAAAATGCCATTTATTGAGTGGTGGTTACTGTTGGTTAGGAATACAAGGTCGGTGCAGGGTCTGTCATCAATCCAGGGGAGATAGTTCTGTTTAGTTACGCTGGGCGGGGCAGTTCAAAACTGTGCTGCGGGCACGGCACTCACCGGCCTCGGAGTCGAACCACAGACCGGCGCGGCACTTCCTGAGGAGGCGACGACCCTCACGGCACTCGTAGAACCGTCTGCAGTGATTCGGGTCTGGGACCAGGCTGCCCTCAGCACGACCCACGCACATGGCACTGCTGCCCACTGAGCTGCTGCTGGTGCCGGCAAAAAGATTCCTCAACGGTTTGGGAATCAGACCGATCAGTCCCTCGCTGGCTGGCTTCTGAATTTTAGTCTCTTCGGGGCAGGGTGGAGTTGTTGGCTGGAGACAGGCGGTGGTAGTAGTCTCGGCACAGGGAGGTGGAGGTGGTGGCGTTGTTGTTTCCTTGGGACCGCAAGGCTTTTCTGGAGCAGGCGTTGTTGTAGTGGTAGTTGGAGCACAAGGTGTCGTCGTGGTTGTTGTTGTGGTGGTAGTTGTAGTTGTTGTAGTCGGTTTATCACACGAAGGAACCGAAGTTGTAGTTGTGATTGGTTCCCCGTTGCAAGGAGGTCGTGGCGTCGATACATCATCACCAGGAGGAGGACGCGTGCTTGGAGCAGGAGTGGTTACATCATCATTAGGTGAAGAAGAGGTGGTGGAATCATTGGGACCGCAAGGCTTTTCTGATTCAGGAGTGGTTACATCATCATTAGGTGAAGATGGGGTGGTGGAATCATTGGGACCGCAAGGCTTTTCTGATTCAGGAGTAGTTACATCATCATTAGGTGGAGGAGGAGTGGTTACATCATCATTAGGTGAAGAAGGCGTGGTGGAATCATTGGGACCGCAAGGCTCTTCTGGAGCAGGCGTTGTTGTAGTTGTAATTGGAGCGCAAGTTGTCGTCGTGGTTGTTGTAGTGGTTGTTGTTGTGGTGGTGGTTGTAGTTGTTGTGGTTGTAGTTGTTGTGGTTGTTGTGGTTGTTGTAGTGGTTGTTGTAGTGGTTGTTGTAGTGGTGGTTGTTGTTGTGGTAGTTGTTGGAGCGCAGGTTGTCGTAGTAGTTGTGGTGGTTGTTGTGGTGGTTGTTGTAGTGGTGGTTGTTGTCGTCGTCGTGGTTGTTGTGGTTGTTGTAGTGGTGGTGGTTGTAGTTGTTGTGGTGGTGGTTGTTGTAGTTGTTTCATCACACGAAGGAGCCGAAGTTGTAGTTGTGATTGGTTCCCCGTTGCAAGGAGGTTGTGGAGTCGATACATCATCACCAGGAGGAGGACGCGTGCTTGTAGTGGTTACATCATCATTAGGTGAAGAAGGGGTGGTGGAATCATTGGGGCCGCAAGGCTTTTCTGATTCAGGAGTAGTTACATCATCATTAGGTGGAGGAGGAGTGGTTACATCATCATTAGGTGAAGAAGGGGTGGTGGAATCATTGGGACCGCAAGGCTTTTCTGATTCAGGAGTAGTTACATCATCATTAGGTGGAGGAGGAGTGGTTACATCATCATTAGGTGGAGGAGGAGTGGTTACATCATCATTAGGTGAAGAAGGCGTGGTGGAATCATTGGGACCGCAAGGCTCTTCTGGAGCAGGCGTTGTTGTAGTTGTAATTGGAGCGCAAGTTGTCGTCGTGGTTGTTGTAGTGGTTGTTGTTGTGGTGGTGGTTGTAGTTGTTGTGGTTGTTGTAGTGGTTGTTGTTGTGGTTGTTGTAGTGGTTGTTGTTGTGGTTGTTGTAGTGGTGGTTGTTGTAGTGGTAGTTGTTGTTGTGGTAGTTGTTGGAGCGCAGGTTGTCGTGGTTGTTGTGGTGGTTGTTGTGGTGGTTGTTGTGGTGGTTGTGGTGGTTGTTGTTGTGGTTGTTGTTGTTGTTGTTGTGGTCGTTGTTGTAGTTGTTGTTGGAGCGCAAGTTGTAGTGGTTGTTGTAGTGGTGGTTGTCGTCGTCGTGGTTGTTGTGGTTGTTGTAGTGGTGGTGGTTGTAGTTGTTGTGGTTGTTGTGGTGGTGGTTGTTGTAGTTGTTTCATCACACGAAGGAACCGAAGTTGTAGTTGTGATTGGTTCCCCGTTGCAAGGAGGTCGTGGAGTCGATACATCATCACCAGGAGGAGGACGCGTGCTTGGAGCAGGAGTGGTTACATCATCATTAGGTGAAGAAGAGGTGGTGGAATCATTGGGACCGCAAGGCTTTTCTGATTCAGGAGTGGTTACATCATCATTAGGTGAAGATGGGGTGGTGGAATCATTGGGACCGCAAGGCTTTTCTGATTCAGGAGTAGTTACATCATCATTAGGTGGAGGAGGAGTGGTTACATCATCATTAGGTGAAGAAGGCGTGGTGGAATCATTGGGACCGCAAGGCTCTTCTGGAGCAGGCGTTGTTGTAGTTGTAATTGGAGCGCAAGTTGTCGTCGTGGTTGTTGTGGTGGTTGTTGTTGTGGTGGTTGTTGTTGTGGTGGTGGTTGTAGTTGTGGTTGTTGTAGTGGTTGTTGTTGTGGTTGTTGTTGTGGTTGTTGTTGTGGTTGTTGTAGTGGTGGTTGTTGTAGTGGTAGTTGTTGTTGTGGTAGTTGTTGGAGCGCAGGTTGTCGTAGTAGTTGTGGTGGTTGTTGTGGTGGTTGTTGTGGTGGTTGTTGTTGTGGTTGTTGTTGTTGTCGTTGTTGTGGTCGTTGTTGTAGTTGTTGTTGGAGCGCAAGTTGTCGTAGTGGTTGTTGTAGTGGTGGTTGTTGTGGTGGTGGTTGTTGTTGGAGCGCAAGTTATCAGTTTAGGTGTTGTGGTAGTCACCAGGCATGGTGGCTTAGTGGTCGTCTCACATGGCGGTGGTGGTGGTGGTGGTGGTGTGGTTGTCAACTTGCAGAGTGGTGCCGGAGTTGTGGTGATACCTTTGCACGAGTCCTGTGGAGGCTTGGGCCTGGTGATTCTGTGTCCAGATCCGACGCAGATAGTGGCAGATGCCACAAGGGCCAGCAATAAGAGATTTGCTGCAAGAACACTTTTTAGCTAAAGCCACACAAATGGCACTCGCCGCTCCACGCTACTTACACAGATTCATCGAAAACTTCGGACGGCGCAAAAGGATAACTAACTGCTGTTGGTTACTTTACCGCTTTCGCTTCGGTGCTCTAAGATCTGACCCATTTGCCTTCACTTTTATAGTGGCTCGGGGAAGTCTACGCCATGTTCTGGGTTACAGTTACAAGAAAGTTTCGACTTTTTACCTGATAACTAATGGCCAATTTGCAAAGTGCGGAAGCCTGATAACGAGTTCTATTTTTACGCAACGTTTCCAACTTCCTATTAAAGTAATCGAAAGCCCCATACTTAAGAAATAAATGTCTTATGTTCAAAGATAAGGATATTAATCAACAATTGCTACTCCCTACTTACTTGCTCAAACTAATAATATTAATTTATTTTCTGCAGCATAGATATTTGGGGAAGTTTTTGTTTCGTTATCTTAAAGCATTTGTGAGTGTTATAATCGTTTACGCTTTTAGTGGAAACTTATAAATTTGCATTTTTTTACCATAGTAGATAGCGTCTCTATCTTTAACAAAAGTGAGACTTCGCGAACGATAATCAATCTTTTATTTTTAAATTGGATAATATTACACGCTTTCAGTATCAGTGCAAACTCGATTGCGAAAGTATTTTGAATACGTTTTCGAGTTTATTCAGTCACAATACCAATATGTTTAGCTGAATATATTTATATAAAATATCAATTAAAATACTTACTGCCAATAGGCTCGTTATGGAAGGCCAACATTTTCGCAATTGTCTTTTTTCTAAACTTATTAGTTTACCAAAATAATGGTTTCTCAGTTTTGTTCTTGGGCCTGAAAGTATAAGGCGACAACAATATTATTTTATATTATATATACACTTTTACATAAATGGTTGAGAAAAAAATAGTAAAAAAAATTTGAAATAAATCAATTTTTATTTGAATTACGACTTGACTTATAGTATTTTATTGAAATGCGGGAAATCCTGCATACTAGTAATATACAACATAATATGCAATGCATATGATTTTTATAATACATTTCATATATTCATATATTTCAAATATAACATTTATATAAATGTGTAACGGGATGGCTTTTTCGAGTGGTGGAATAATCTTTTATTAGAATGGATATAAATATGACATTAAGAAACTAATTTTAATTATCGTTCTACAAAAAACTTGGCGTGCTCCCCGCTCGCTCGTGCCCTTTTTTTCTCTTATCTTCTTCTTATCTAAATCGGTATCGATAGAATACCGAGTAACTATCGCTGTTCTTCCTTGACAAGAAGCTGCTCGTTACAAATGTATTATAGAAATAAAAGGATGGGTCAAAAATATCCGATAGATGCCATAGAGCAACGAATAATTAGAAAATGCCAATATGGTAATAATAAATTTCTTCTTCATAAATTTCTTGTATGTCCTTAGATACTGCATTGGTTTCGCATTAGATAGCAGCCAGCATACATTTATTCATATTTAGGAGCATCTCCTGGGTTGTAAAACAACAACGATTTATTTTGTTGTTTAGTAAACTATATTAACTCATTCGAAAGAGCTCTTCCTTCTCTACAAAACTGTTTTATTTCTTTTTTTGGGGGAACAAATCAGCATTTACGACTTTTCTTCTCGAGGTCAAAAAGCAACCGCAGCCGCTCGGGACATATGAAGTGTGTACGAAAAAGTTGTCTTAGACGTGTCTACCATGCAAAAATGGCGAAGCTTCAAAATGGCGATGGTTTTACTCAAAAACTCGGAGCATGGATACCTTACAACCTTAACGAAGAAAACAAACCGCCACCGAATCGAATCACAGGAGATGAAAAATGGTGCCTATAAGTCAATGTGAAGCATAGAAAGGAGTGGGTGGCCCCAGGAGAGACTCCAAAGCCGAGAGTCAAGCACCCAAAAAAGGCCATGATCTGCGTTTGGTGGGACTGGGAAGGCATGGAACGAAATGCCACTGTCAACAAGGAGCTCTACATTGCCCAGCTGAACCGTATAAATGAGGTAATTCAACTGAAGCGACCTGATCGACAACGCCATGTGGCCCAAGTCTTCAAAACAGCCCTCCAAGAGTTCGAATGGGAGGATCTTCACCTGGATCTTGCACCTACTATTCCAAATAAAGGGTGTTATCTTCGATGGCGAAGGAACCTTAACATCTGGCTCAACAACTTTTTCGATTTTTAGCAAAACGGCATCAAAAGATTGGTTGAGAAGAGTTCGTAAACAGTAACGGAGAATGCATTCATTCATAATTGATTTATTTATTATTAAAATGATTATTTTTTGTTTCAAAAAATCTCTGTAAAAAGACTCTACGAACTATATTAACCCGCCCGTCCATCTGTTTTTATTTTTGCAAAAATCCTTTTTTCTTTGCATTCAATTTATAAGTCGGAACGGTCGACTATATCCGATAGCTGCCATATAACTGAACGATTGGAAATGCTATGCCTCCATACCGGTAGAAAGTTGAAATACTACTAGAATAATACTAGAAATATTACTAGAAACTACTACTACTAGAAATACTGAGGCTGAGAGCCTCTTTTTACTAAATTTCATTCGGATCGGTCGACTATACCCAATAGCTGTGATATAACTTTAATTTTTATTGGGAGTAAAAGTTGGGAGAAAGTGTTCTTTTAAAATTTATTTTATAAGGAACTCGTCTGATGGTATAGTTCGTTTAAGGACAGCAAACTATATCCGATATTTGCTATATGCTTTGGCAAAAGACCTAATTGACTGCAAGGGAATCTGCCCAAAGTTAGCTTTGTTTTCTTGTTCATAAAATAATATTATTAAAAAAAAAAAGAATTAATGTAAATGTAAAAAATTGTTAGCAACTAATATTTGCAAAAATGTATTGTGGGAAAAGAATCTAATCAGTGTTTTGATAATTGAAGTTTCAAACATGACACATGGGGTGGCTGAATTGATTCGGGAAACCCCCTTTTAATTAACTGTTGGTCACAAACAGCCCACTCGCCGCTGAATCCCATGCCAAGGACAGTCAGTGTGAGTCTCTTTTTTTATAACAACCTGCCGGACTGTTTTGGTTGAATGGCCCGAAAAGTTTTGGACAACACAAACAGAAGCAGAAAAACAAAAAGCGAATAAAAGAAATTTACTGAGTTTAAAAAAGTGTAGTGTAGAAACTTTTTAAACCAAACGTGCCTACCTTTGCTCTGTGAACTGACCGTAAGAGGCAAAGTAAAAAATGGAAGGGTCGTCTATATTTTAGTGTCCCGACCTTTTTATATACATATTTAAAAGTTATTTGGTTGAAACCTATTCTGAAGCCTACTCCTAGAATTGTTTTCATCCTGTCAAAGTCATTGGACTGACAACTGAAAATCAGACAAATTTAAAACAAACTATTTGGTTTTCTTTCAAACAAATGACTGTTAACGAAAACAAACAAAACTCTTTAGCTTTAGGCCTTTAAATGAAAGAGCGGTACTTTTCAAAAAGTTATTAAGTCTAGTTTTTATATCGATACTATCAAAATGGTTGAATTCGATTATGATTTCGATAAATTCGATTTTTGTCGATAATAGGGAGGTGATAAATAAGTTAAGGTTGAAACTATCTGGTGATATTTGGAAAGGACACCTCGCTCATAGCAAGAGTCGCTCGGGCCAAAGCCACATTCGTCCTCGTAGATAGGTCGAGTTGCGGTGCCGTTCCACTTGTGTGGGAATGTTTGAACGAATGCACCAACTTAGCCTTTAGTTTCAAGTGCACGGTCCTCGTAGCCACTGCTTGCCGGAGCTCCTCGTTTTCCCATCATCCACTTAACAGTCCCATAAGGCAGGTGCTCGAGCGGAGCCACCCACATAAATATATTTATTAATGTTTCTGTGTAGGAGCTCTGTGCTCTGGCTTGTTTGGTTTTTGTTGCGTATCCGTCCCATTCCCATTAGCCAGGCCCTCTACCGACGTCCTGGATCCTGTCCGCAAACGTCCGCAAGGCGCAACTGACTTTCCCTGTGTACGAGCATTTCCCCCAAACTCTTTCTTTGACTTAAAAAGTTGTTGGAAGCGAGTAATTATGAAAATTCTCAAAATGAGCTCTTGTCCCGCAGGTGCGCGAGTAATTAAGGCTTAGGCCTCACTATTTCCCAGTCTATATCCTGGTCTGACCCTTATTTAACTGAAGTTCCTGAATGAATTCGGTCAATTCATTTTGGCAAGCAAATACCTCAAAAATCTCAATTAATTACACAAGCTAGGTGACTTCCATTGGGACCTCTTAATATTGTTTCCATTATTCATACTACAAAATATAATTTACTATTTACGATGAAGCTTATTTTGTGAAAAGTAAGGAGCCTGTTTAGTGGGTTTTAGGTAAATAGAAAGTACGATTTCGGGGTTTTCTGTAGGTTAGTACTGGGTTTCCACGGGAATGATAGTTATATCTAGACAACTTATATGTAATCTGTGGTTTGTTCGTGGATTTTCAGGTACTAAGTTCACCAACCGATTAAGGAAACTCTTAGGAGTTAAGTCCTTCTATAGGCAGAAGCTGATTAAATTGTTCTAAGAATTCTAAGATTAATTTAGAAAAGGGAACAAGGGATAGAGGACAACTTTCATTTCAAAATCAGAAGCAAGACTTTGTTGGAAAAAACATATAATATATCTTAGACTAAAAAGACCTTCAGATTTTCTATGCCTCCTTTGAATTTGTCAATTTCGATGGAAGAATCCAGAGTCGAGAGAAGCACTGATCTATATTTTGTATATTCTAATAATAATATTAATTTTTTTGTTTAACGACTTTTTTGCACTTAAATAAAAGTCTGAAATACCATGGATGTTCTAATGTGTTGATATAAAGGGGTCTTGTACCAAATTTATGTCTTTTCCATAGCAAAAACTTTAGCCAGACACAAACAAGACCTTGCCAACTTCAGAAAGGAAAGTAAAAAGTAATTACTTCCCACAACACTGTTGCTAACGTGGGAAGCTTATTTGAATTGTGTTAACATCTTAAAGCATTCAAAACATGATAACTAATTAGTCTCAGAATCAAGTGGAAGATACGTTGGTGAAGCCACAATTGAAATATAAGATAAGTGGCAGTCACTCTGTCTCTGGCGTAATATGTGAACTCAGTTTTTTTTAGATATTTACTTACATGTCTAATTTTACGAAATTTTTTAATATTTTTCTAAAAGACAGCAAATATACAATGAAGATAGATAAAAGTTCTTTTATTCTTTTACATGGAGGAGCGCTTATCTGCATCATATCGTTTCCTTTGACTTATTATTTAACTTGCAATAATAAATGGCCAGTAATACAATGTATTTGATGCCTTAGAGAAATGTTTTTGTATAATTTATATATTTTTTACTCTTAAATCAAATAACAAGAAAATAAGGATAAGTGCTGCACCCATTACCTATTGACTATTTATTTAACTTTCTTATTAAACTTTTATTTTTTTTTTGATATCGTAATTCGCCATTAATTCTGTTTTATTCTTTATACAAAAATAAATATCCAAATCTTTTCGATTTCAAATTCGTCATGTCGTATCAGGATTGTTTTCAGCCAAAAGCCGCGCTGAGGATGCTACGTTAACTGCAAAAAAAGCTCAAAATCCGCGGAGGCTACTGCTTTTTCCTTTGGCTAATATAATAGGCCAAGAGGCTGGAAAAGGCCTCCATTATGGTTCAGAATTAATTTACATTTTTCTTTAAAACAGCATGTGAACTTAATGCCTGGCGGGCGGCATAACAAACATATTTATGGCCCAGAAGGTTCTCCACCCTCTGTCTACATTTATAATGCATTAGGAAAAATGTCCTGCTAGAAAGAAATTAGGAACACAATTTATGTATAAATACGTATTACATATACATACATCCTCGTACATATATGTATGCCCCCAGTTAGCATTTTTATACTTCATCCTTGGAGGGTATATGCCTTTGCCTGCTCGTGTTTATAAATTTATGAATTTAAAAAAAACAATAAAAGAAAATTTAGTAATTTCCCGATTAGGTGTATTGGTTCTGGTTTATTGTCCGGGTCTGAGCTTTTTCCATGGGGCATGCTTTAAGCTAACCGGGATGAATGGAAGTGCATGTTCGGATGAATCCTGCACTTGTCACGCCTTCTCCTCGTGTGCGATATTATTTGCATGTGGAATGCGTGTGTGCGGTTTGGCCTCGTTGCGAATGCAAAACAAAAACTCAAAATGAGCAAGCGGATAAATAAAAGGACAGAGCAAATAGCTTTGGTTGTAGGCGACTGTGCTATACCCAGTACAAGTTTGATTCTGATTCGAGTAATGACAGAATAGAAATCTTAGAAAAATCTGAAATAAGTTTGCCAGAGAAAGAACGATCCCTAAAGGGTATACAACTTCTGGGATAGTTAGTCGAGTTGTGTCTCCACAGAATGCAAGGAAATAATAATTCCAAAGCGGGAATCAGTTATTGAAAAAATCAATAACTACACGAATCGAGTTTCCATTACTCGGATGTAAAAGGCAGTGTCCTTATGAACACAATACGAGTATCAGTGTCTGGATGCAACAGGTGGTGGAGTTGGGACAAGGGATTCCTCCTTGGCTCCGCTTGAGTACGTTTTGCAGGTACATTTATTTGACATTGCTCCTTACTAGCACTTACTACTAAAAAGGACATAAAAAGCTTTGTTGGATAGTGAGATAGATTAAAAAGAAGCGGGACTGTATGCAACAGATGAGCCAATGTCTGCTTAAAACGTGATATTCCCCCGCTTTAATATTAAATCGCTCTGTCTATGATGGAGCAGTCGTGCTCCATTTAACGCCTCCTGCATACACAGGATATTGAACCCTTCGGTGGCGCCCAGGGCCAGGACTATGGGATGGAGTGGGAAAAGAAACCAGCTAAGAAATACTCCTGTGGCTTTTCACACTCCCGTAATGCTGTCAGAGGGTGTGGGTTTTGGGTGGGTTGTGTGGGCTGTGTGGGCTGGGTGGGCTGTGTGGGAGGCAGCAATTACGGTTAGACACAAAACACACAATTCAGGGTCAGGAAGAGGTTGGAGAAGCACGGGGAATGAATTTAATGCAATCGAGGATTGCATGAGTTCACTTATTGGAGGTCCCATTGGGAACTCCCGATTAACAGGTGGCATTCACCTTGCCAGGGAAGCGTTTTGCCTAACCTTTAAGGCTACTTAGTGAATCCGAATTAATGGATAAAACTTACAATTATTGTTTAACTGGTAAGGATCCTATCCGCTAGAAATGGTGTCATAAATATACTCGTACATCTATTCACAAATTCACTTTTCGGTGGTTATATTTATTTTCCTAAATACTCTTGCTTTCCATCAAGGATACGTTTGAGGATTTTCGGGGGGCGCAACTTTCACTCAATTCACTAGCACTGGGGGCCAATTCACTTCGCTTCGACTGTCGTCAAAGTTGTGGGCCAAATATATCAACACTTGACTCTTCGGGATGCAGAACTGGCGGACGCGTCGGCGGTGGGCAGGAGGACGCTGGATGACGCAGGAGGACGCAGGAGTACGCAGGGTACGGAGGGCGGCGATTAAAAAACTCGTAATACCGACACGGGAAAGGCGGTACTGAGAACGGCGGCGCGTTGTGAAGAACAGGACTGTTCGCCAAGCGGCTACTGCCACACAACTGAAGGGCCAGGATGCACTCGCTGCCAGTGGCGGACGACTGGGGAACGAATGGAAATGAAGCAGTCAAAACACGACTTCGGTTCCGAGCGACTGCTCTGGGGCAGGAACATGAGCCGGACGGGAGCTGGGGCGTCGGAGCCGGAGCCGGAGCCGGAGCCACTCGGCAGAAATCGAAAATACACGGCCGGGAATACGGAACGGGTTAGGTTTTGGGCCTCGGTTCGGGTGTGGGAGTGGGTTTTGGGTTCTGGTTAGGGGAAGCGAATTCGCCGTCAGGGCGATGGTGCTCGGGATTAGATTATCGCCATTAGAGGCTCGGCTTGGGGCTTGGGGGCCAATCCACCCGCCTCAAAGTGAAACCTACAACCTGACAGCTTTACGATGCCAAAACAGCCAAATAAACTATTCAAATCCACACGAAAATAGGCGCTTGCTGGCGACGCCTGCGCCCCACCCCGTGGCCGCAAAGCCGCCTTTGGACGAGGACGAGGACGAGAGGCCCGGAGTCGAAACCAGGCCTAAACGAATGCGAATGCACATTAGGCCACACGGCCGACCTGCCGACCCGCTGCCTCCCACACACACCGTTCGAGCCGTTGACAAAAAGACGAGAAGCGGCGAAACAAACGACTGGGCCTGCCGGGTTGGGCAGGCAGGCAGCCTGGTTGGGGCCTGACTGTGTGTGGACTGTGTGGGAGGCCGCTGATGGAGCGAATGCGAAAATTTAAAGCATTGCACTGAATATGTAAAAACATCAGATGCAAGCCAGCCCAAGGCAGGAGCACAGTCAACGCTAAAACAAAGTGACGCCTGCCCTTTCGCCTTCCTCCATTGGATGGGTCGCGTTTGTACTTGCAATGTAGATTTCACTTACATATGTTTGCTACACAAAACCCAAAACAATTGAACAATTTTATATTGTGAGAAATGGGTAGTCTTGTCCAGAAGCCTCTGGAATAAGTGGTTGTGGGAAGTACAACTCCAAACTTCCCATAAAAAATTGACTTAACACTAACATCTATTTTGGCAAACTTATTTCTGATAATGTTTGAATATTTTTTAGAATAGATGACGAATTATGATTTCTAGAATTTAGCTAAAGAATTGATCTTTGAATTTATCCAAAGCTTTATATTTAGGATATAAGCCAGGGGTGAAAATTATTTTTCCAACAAAGTTTTGGGATACATTTAGAAAATCCTTTTTTTTAACACTGAATATTAATATTTAATCAGTATATAGTTTTGAAATCGAATGGAAATCGAATAAAATATACACTCAAATGGTTAAAAAAGGGAGCTTTTGAGAAATATCTACTTTCCGTATTTTACAACTTCAAACTCTTACTTCCTGGTCCACAACAACTTTTAAATTCGATTAAAACCGAAAAATTACAAATATAAATTATTACAAATATATATGAATTTCAATGCTTATTGATTTTTAATTAGAAAAGTTCCTTGTTTCCGTCCTGTTTAGTGTTTAGAACTGAAATAAGTTAAGTCTTGAAAGTGAAAAAAATAGTAAATGTACAAGACTTTCAAATATAATTTGTTTCTTAAAATTCAGATTATTTAAGCGATTCCAGTTCGGAATCAAGTAAATCAGAGTTATGGTTTCCATTAGATAGTAGAGTCCTTGTGCAATTGTTGATGTCCGAACACTCTTCCAAAAATTATGACTCAAGTGCAGCTATGAGCTCCTAAATCTGACCAGATCGCTTCCGCCTTGATGGTTTCTGCATTTGTCAGAAATGCTAGCCCGTAACTTTTGTCGAGTGCAGCAGAAACTAGCCAGCCCGGTCCATCCATCGCCTTTAAGCATTTCCAGCATTTTGGGCAACCAACCACAAATACTTTCTGGGCGGAAAATTTAAATTTCTTGCGACTTGTTCTTGTGCAACTCGTAGTTGCAGAGTCCGGACTCGGAGTGGCAGGGTTAAGAGTGCAAGAATGAAGAGACTCAGGACTGGAGGCGGCTTAACGTGTTGCAGCCACCGCACGGAGAGCAGCCATGCTAGATGGCGGAGTAACGAAATTAAGAATTAGTATTCATGCTTCGCAGTGTCATTTCCGCGAATGCGTGCAGGCGCTGAAGCCAAAAAAGAAAACAAAAAAAAGGGAAACTTTGCACAACATTTTACCAAGTTGCCTGCAGGGATCTGGCAGTGGAGCAAGCGATTGATATGCATACCACTAATGAAACGAAAAAGATAGGGAAGATGGCAGGATGGAAAGAAAGTTGAGCAGTGTGAACGGAATACCCCGTAATGTGGGGCTTATTGCCCAACTTATCACATAAATTCATAATTATGGCTTCATTTTCGTGCACCCTTTAAGATTTCAGCCTCCAGACTCCAGGCTCCAGACTCCATCCTCCAAGGGGGCGGATGCGAGGGTATTAATTGGCGCTGGGGTGCCTCCCAGTCTCATAGGCTTCCAGCCTCTTCCCAATCAGCCCCAAATATGGGCAATAAAGTCGCTTGCCACATCGAATTTCGCACACCACTTCTTCAGCCCATGTTGCGAGTGTCAATCGGACAGAATTAAGCCTCAAACGGTGTTGTCGTGGGAGCCGGGGGACACAGGACGCAGGACGCAGGACTTTAGCACCAGCGAGGGAAACAGGTCGCCAATAGTCAGGCACTTTGAAATATTTTGTACATTATGCCACAAAAATTGTGTTCTGGCCAAGTGCCAAGTTTGCCACCAACGCCGCTGCCACTGCCACTGCCACTGCCACCAGTCTGTGCGCTCCAGCCAAGCATCCAGCCTATTGGCGGTGGGGAAGGGATTTCCGATTTTAGGTTTAACATAGCCGAGTGCAGAGCAGAGCTCAGTTTGCTGAACTTGCAGCCTGACAGTGGCAGCACTGTCCTCGTCCTGGCTGACATTTAAACTGATGCAAATGTACGCTTCAGGACACTGCCGAGAGTGCCTGCTTTTGTTTCTCTCTGGTTTGGTTTGGTTTGGTTCTGTTTTGATGGTGGGAGTCGCAAAATATACTCAACCAGTAGCAGCAAGACAACTACGAACATAACTTTGTGATTAAAAAATTATTAGTCTAACAGATAAATAATATGGATGATTATCTTAGTGGCATTCCCAGCTCTTTTAGTTCTGTGTAACCTACTGGGTAAGTCCCAGAACTCGTGAGTGGAGAAATCGTTCACTGAAAATGGGCTTCACAGTAGCCTTTGTGGCAGGAAGCACTAAATCTTCGTCTTGACTGGACAAGAGTTCGTGAAAAGGAAAGATATGAAAAAGGCAAAACTACCCAATATGCGTTACCCCAATCCGGACAGCTCCTACCCACCATATCCACTGGAGCCGAGGCCCCAGGATTCAGAAGACTATATATAAACTTTGGGGGTATATAAATTCGATTCTTATGCCCCTTAAATTCGGGAAGCCAACCTGAAACTCAAACGTCCAATATTTTAATTGGATTCTGTTGGGCCAAACTAATTGGTCAGCCTGAAAATATTTTAAAAAATTGCATTTGCAACTGCATTTGTTTGCTGTTACTAGGCTCCTAGTATATAGGAGTTTAAAAAATATAGAACAACCGGAAATTTATTTAATAAAAATATAATAATTAAAAGCAATGATTATTTCACAAAATAAGCAAAGATAAATACATCTTTGGAACTAACCAATTGTTTTAAAAAGCAAGATCCAAACTAATTAAGATATAGAGCCAATATATTTTATTGTTTCGAAATATAATATCCAATAAAACAGCTTCATAAAAACAATTTTGGTGTTTTGTACTTAGAGAAGCTGTAAAAGTTTCCAGGGTTTAATTTAGAAAGTTATTTTTCATTGTTTTTATGGGATTAAAAAAGATCACTATTCGATACATCGATATACGATTTATCGTTCTTGGCAATGCATTTTAAATATTACGTTTACCATAAATATTTATTTTAATGATTTTTAGTTGATGATTTTGATGATGTTTTTACTATCTTTTTGTTATAATTATTAGAAATGAAAGTTGAAATTAAAAATTAACATACAAAACAATAAAATGAATTTTCTTATACCTTTGCAGAGGGTATAATTTTTTTGATCACAAGTGTGAAATACTTTTCCGATCCTATAAAGATATATATTCCTGGTCAGGATCACCTCCATAGTCAATAAAATCATGTCCATCCGTGTCTTTTTAGGAATACTTGTTACAAAACAAAACTCTTAATTTTATAACTTTTGATCTGATTTTTCATTTAATTTTCGTTTTTTCCACTAAATCAAATTTTTCTTTATTAATTTTTTATTAAAATTAAACATTAAAGTAATATACATTTTTAATACATTTTTGTATTATTTGTCTTATAACAAATAATTTCTTTAATATTAATTTTAATTGATGAGAGCATTTTATATCAATATGAACAAAATATACAAAATATTGAAAAAAAAAAACTTATATAAGAACTTATTATACAGAACTTACTTATAAAAGAACAAATTTAAAATAATATGAAATTGAAAATAATTGGTTTGAATAGTTTTATAAAGAAGTATATTATTTACGAACTTAAGTCGCAGAACATATTTGTATATCAGAGACACTTTTCTTAATCTGTTTTATTAAGCGGCATTAAAAATCCTTGTCGCAGTTTTGCAGGCGATTCAATCATGCATTTACAGCTTTAACGTAACGAAATAAGGAACCTAAAAAATGCTGCGGAAACGCTGGCAAAGCAATTGCACGGACTTTATTGTTGCGCATTTGTAAGCGCAGCTGTTGCAGCAGAATTTCTCCACAAGCACCCGGTAGAGCTGAGTTGGTGGAGCAGCTGTTTCTGGCGGCGGAGACTTAAAGGGACGCTTTACATAAATCCATCTAGATTCTAGAACCTGGCCGGGCGCCCTGCTGCAGCTTTCCGCCCACACCGAGGCGCATTTGTATTAAATCGAACGTTTCCTGCAGCCACCCGTTCCCATTTCCCATTTCTGCTGCCATAGACGCTACAGCCGGGGCTTTTTGAGGAAAAACTGCACAACTGTTTTATTTATTGACTGCACGTTTCACATATCCTTATAATTTTTGTATGTGAGCTCTACATATGTTTGTCTGGGAAAATGTCTTGGGAAGATAGGCAAAGGTCTTCCGTTCTGCGCTCCACTGCACGTCCAAATATCACCAACAACTTCTTCATCTTCGGCCCGTGCCCCTCGAGCCCATCTACGTAAGCAATCTACCGAAATTGGACCTGCAACAAATGGCAATGTTTGCGTTGGCCAAGGCAGGCTGTTTCTACATCATTTCATTCCCCCCTGCTCCGCGTCCTCAGGGCCGATACAATTTCGACATTTTAACGGCTTTTAAGCAAATAAACGATTTTTGCATTTTAAAATTTTAAGACTCCTTCGCTCACTTCGCTAATGTCTGATACTCAGGATAATGGGTATCGATTGAAATGTATGTACACGTATGATGGGCGCGAATTCTCATATGTACTTGTACATGGAACGTGCATCGAACTATGGACGCTTATTTCAGGTGAAAAGCAGAATTTAAGAATGTGTTTCAAATTTCTATTATCAAACAACACACATGACACTTTAAATAATAGATCCGAAACCATCGCACGTCTCCAAAGTTCGTCCTGATTGCTTTGAACAGCCAACATACCCAGCGACTTCTCTATTGGATTTATTACTTTATTAAACAAAAATCAAATACGTTTAAGGAATATTATCTCTAAAAATATAATATATATGTATATATTATATAATATAATATAATAAAAATGGTATAAGCATCGGGTGACAGAATTTTTAAGATACTAAGCAATAGAAATAGCTAAAGCTAAAGCATAAAAGGGGCCGAAATGTTATTCCATATTTATACAAAATTTCGGTAGCAGAATATTAAAAAAAAAAAAAGAAACACTTTAAAATCGTAGCAATGTTTGAATTTCCCGCGCAATATTGTCAAACGGTCGGACTAGAATTTTCCATTTAAATAAGCCAATATTGCGCAAACGCAGCCTTGTGTGTATCAGCTGGTTAGAATTAAACTATCGATAGAACTGGCTAAATCTATCGAAACCCGCCAGCTGACCAAAGCTTTCGATGAGAAATCTATCGAAGAAAGCCGATAAAATCTAGCAAACCGAATTATGTGACGGCTGCAGGCCAGGAAATAAGTGTATTGGGATCTCCCGAGCTGCGAGGTTGGTCTACAATCTGGACCGCATTGCTACGCCGCTGATTTGTTTTATTAAATTTTATTTGTTTGCATTTTATAAGTGTTGGGATTTGGTGGATTTTTATTATAATTTAAATATTTAAAAAGGAAACCAATGGCAATTTTTTTTGTGTCCATTAATTAATATTCCGAAAATGAAATAACATATTTGGGTTTGAATATTTTATTCCAGTTAATAATAAGAAAATGCATTTGTTTTGTGGAAATAAAAGTTTCAATTTCGATATTTTAGGAAAAATA
Organism: Drosophila merina; assembly: GCA_035047645.1. NCBI lineage: Eukaryota > Metazoa > Arthropoda > Insecta > Diptera > Drosophilidae > Drosophila > Drosophila merina. Next base: position 22,605,443 of record JAWNPH010000059.1, on the reverse strand, counting down.
CATTTGCTTTAATGACTTGATACAAATTAACTTATTCAAAGTATTCTCTGTTGCTATCTACACATTTTTCCCCATCTTCTGGCAATTTGTAAAAATTGTTGCTCCTTCGCCAGTCACATTTCGATGCAGAAATGACTGAGGAACCTAGTTGATGTCTGGGCATCTTCAACTGATCCGATAGTTGTGGCGCCTGTTGAGCCTCTTTGGTGGGCGGGATCTAGTGAGGCCCTTAGCGAGTCGGTTTCGATGACGTTCCAGTCTTTCGTTGTAGGTCTCTATGGAGGGTGGTGCTTCTTACTGCGGATTAAGCGACAGCCAGCAGGCCAGGTCCCAAATTGGCATCCCATACCTTCATATCGGTGCTATGATTGGTTGCAGAAGGTAATCTTGTTCCTCAATGAAAGTTTGTTAGAATCTGCTCGACCACTGGCGGCTGCTCTACCGTGCAGTGCCAGGCACGGAATCCAAACTGATGATCAGGCATGATTTCCTGTGCTTCCATCCGTTGAAGGAGACTTATCGGCCGGTAGGATCCAGGGTCCTTTTCCGGCTTGCCAGATTTTTGGATCATAGAAATAATGCCAAACTTCCACTGAGGAGGGAAGTACTGCAGCCTCACAATAGCGTTGAAGACCATCGCTACGTAGCGGATCGCTCTGCTGGGTAGGGCCTTTATAGTGTCGTTGCATAATAGCATCATGGCCTGGTAGTCTTTTCGAGTTTTGCTGGACAATAAGCCCGGCTATATCACTATGGTCGGACATCTTGATCGGCATGAAGTGCTTGAGACAGCTGTTCGCGAGTCTCGTCGACCTGCTGCGGACTGCGCGGTTTACCTTCAGATGAAAGCAGAGAAGTACCGTTCGCCAATCGTAATTTTTTGGCACAAAACTACGTTAATCTCTAATAAACTAATGCTACTGAATGAAACTCGTTTTATTGTGAGTTTAAAATCCTTGTCGGATATAAATGTAAGACTTACACACCTGATACAATGATCTGCTAAATATATATACAATATAACTATTCTAAGATGATCCAAAATGTTCGATTTGTTAATATTTAGGGAGAAAAACAAAAAAAAAATGGAAGGGAGAGAAGGATCGCTGAATTCTTTAGAGAATCGCTTAATAAAGGCTAACATTCCGCTAGCTTTTTTCACTGTCACAGAAAAGTGACTATTAATGTTAAGTTTATGATCTTAAAGAACTCCAAGATCATTGATTGTGGAAACACGATCAAGGACGTGATTTCCTAGAGAGCAAGAGACAATAAGCAGTACACTGCGATAAACCGTCAAAAGTTTGCATTTTGAGCAGTTTAGGAAGAGAAGATTGCTTGAGAACCAGGAATAGAGCTCATCTAGGTCTTATTGTAGATGCCTGTGAAGAAATGTGTCGAGAAGGAATAGCATAATTTGACATCATCAGCTTACATAGACGTAGAGGCATAAATAATCACATTGGGAAGATCGTTAACAAAGAGTATTCTAGTGGTCCTAGATGACAACCCTGTGGATGAAGAAGCTCCACAAAAAGAGCAGTGAGCAAATTATGGTTATAAAGCAATACAAGGAACTGATTTGGTGACTTTGTTGTTGTTTGCGACTCACAATTTAATCGCAGATTAAAAATAAACGAAAACAGTTAAAATAAAACTTTCAGAATATTGTTCAGTGTGTGAACAACTCCGAGGAAAGGCAGATTAATTTGATCTGTTCAGCACTGAATTTAAATAGTTTATAGGCACGGGAAACGTTGAAAGTTCAATATAAATATTTACATATATCAAATTTTATCATATCATAGCAATAGCCTTATTTACCATGAACGAACCAAAGAAAATGCAAAATATATAACTTTGTCCACAACTAAATGTGGTAACTTAACTTTAATGAAGTTAGAACGTACTCCATGGTGGTCAATGGTTGTATTCTATTTCTTCTATAGGTATATATAAAAATTTATTACTTTTACTTTTACTTACCTACAATCTTGAGTACGCAACATTGTCCTTAATTTGCGGCAGATACAAATTTCGTTGAGGGTATTCATACGAAAGATGCACTGCACAAGACAATATTATCCAAATCCAGATCATCAAGCTTTTCCATCAAATTTTCACCTGTGTCATCTTCAAAAACGGACTCTGGCCAGGTTTCTGCCATAATAGAGGTAGCACTGTGTATATAAATTTTATTTTTAAAATATTATATGATATTTAAAATAAAAATATTACAAAATACCTTAAATAAATTAAGTTTCAACCTGTAGATTTGATCGAGTTATGCCACCATAGTCAATTTCCAAAAGGTTCTTATTTATTTTGTTGTCTTACGCACCGATGTGATTGGGTGTCTATCAAGGGCAATATAAATTGGATCCACCATTTCTTTAAATTCCTCCTTGTCCAAGAATAAAAATGAAATATAAATTTCCGTCACTTGCCACTATTTTGATGTGAATTTACAATAGTTTCGTAACTTTTATTTCCGGTGTCCTCTCGCTTATCGCACTTTCTAAATATCTCAAATCCAATGTTGTAGAATTGCTAATTATATTCAGCATCCTTTATAAACTTTACTAAGAATTTAATTTATACCTCAGTGTAAGAAACACGTGGGAGGATATGTTGACAGCAAATAATTTCCAATAAAATAAACAAATTAAGATGTAAGCTATAGTATTTTTCAAGTTTGTTCAAACTAAACAGGGTGCGGAAATTTTTTTAACATCTGTTAAGTAATTTAGATCAAAGATTTAGGATTAGTAAATTAAATCTGTTAAGAACTTAATTTGTACAATATATCAAGATTAAAATAATAAACAAGTCTAAATATTTTTTTGTGGTTTCCAGTGAAGCTATGTGGAAAAACATGGCAGTACGGGTCAAGGGGAGATCTATAACACCTGAGTTCTCCCAGCTGGTATCCACACTCTCTACCCCCAACGTTCCTTATTTTTGGAAACCCCTGGATTAGGGAAATCACAAGGACCCGATCCGATCAAAACTTTACGCGATTATGAATTTTTCTTATTAAAAAGGATACTATCGGTATTTATCCGGCATTTTTAACCATATTTTCTTTTATTATTAAAGTATTTATACCATTTTGTTAAAAACTAATTAATACATAATATTTATTTTCCATTTTTTGGTAGTGATAAAATTTTAAATGTGTTATCAAACTTCCTGTCTGCTATAGAGTACAATTTAAAATTCCAAATTTAATGGGCATAAAATATATAGGTTATTCATCAACGCACATGATTTTAATATATTTTATTTCGCTATATTTTAGATAAAACAGGATTATTAAGGGACTAGAATTGGAAAAGAATTAATAAATCCTACCTGACCGCGAAGACGCATAAATAAAATTGTCACAAGTGCAATTTTAAAGTTCTTAACCAAGCCATACAATGGCGCTCATAAATCTTGCTATTTCTGAGCCCGGCGAATTAACTTCTCCAATTTGGGTGATTGCCACAAACGTATCCTTGCATGTCCTTGCAAAAGGGGTTGAAACAAAGAGCGCAAAGGACGGCGAAAATAATGCCGTGCGCTCTTAGTTGGAGTGCTTTTTAAGAGTGCGTCGGGACGGATACCCAGGACGAAGTGCTTTTATGGCCAATTCGTTTCCATTTGTTGCCACATTTTTGCTTTTCTCCTCTCCACCTTAGTTGCAAGGAAGCCGCCGTTCCGTCTAAATTTGTCGGATGAAAACGTTATTAGTTTTTTATTTATTACCTGAAAAGCTTTTTCGTTTAAACCAGCATTTATTTAGTTTATCTTAAATTATGAATATTCAATTTGTTTTTAAAATTAATGTCCCTTTTTAATTCAATTTAGTTTCTTGTCAAAAATTGAAAGTAGAATAAAGAGGATCTTTAAATCAGGTAAGTAACAAACGGGGTAAGCGTAATATCTTACCACGAAAACCCTTCAAGCACCCCTCGTTTAAAGATCACTTTCGACATGTGCCCTTGGTTCCGGTTTTCTAGTCGAAGCTGTTCTTTTAGCTTTCAAGTTAATTTTAGAATATACGTAATAAACATACTTTGATATAATATGTTCTGAAGGCTTTTCCCATAGCCAGATAATTAGAATTGTGGGAGTGACCCAAAACCATAAAAAATTGTAGATCCCTCTAAGAGTGACGTTGCGAAGTAAGCTACAGGAAGTGGTATTATCAGTCAAGCCTCAACTTGGCACAGTTTGAAAACATTCGCGATGCTAATTTAAGTTCAGCCTAGGCGATATCTTTAAGAAAAGTGAATTTTTTTGCGGGGCTTGACCCTAACCATTCCGTGGCTCTAGATAAGCCCCCCGATTTCATAAGGAACTGCGTCTGAAACTGCTCCTATAAAAGAAACCCCGATCATGGTTTTGTTCATTTGTGTTCTCGCAGTCGCTTGGAAATCGTCAAAAGTCGCGAAATACTACGGAAACTCTGCAGTGAAGTGAAAGATAAAAATTTGTGTGGATCGGATCGGTTATAGTCCTTGCGGGATGGACTCTCAGTGCTAAAACCTGTATTTGTGTTCCTTAAACCTAAATATTTCGGTTACAATGGAAAAGAAAACTATTTTCCTGGCACTGTGTTTGCTTCTCATCTGCCACGTGTGTGCCGAGGATGGAGACTTTATAATGAACGATGAAGAAGACGAGGACATTAAGTAATTTATCGTTTCCGAAAATATCTCCCATCTATTACAATAGTGAAATATATTTCAATTTTATAATCCTGTTTAGGGTTTGTGGTTTAATATTAGGGCTCAGCAAATTTTCATGTGGATGGGAATTTTTCTGGAGGATTAACTCTCCAGAAAAATTCCCATCCACCTGTTAATGTTTTTAATTAATTCAGTGTATCCTTATTCCAAAAATTTGCATTTCGTAAAATAGTCCTTTAATAGTATAGATAAGACTTTTTTAATATTTTTCTTTTTACAAAATATAAATTTTAAATATAAAATTGATAAAAATTTATTTAAGGAATTTTACATTTATAACAAAACCAAATCGTTCTTAAATATTCTTATTGAGATAAAGTTATATTTTCATATTAAGGATTAAGGATAATTAATGATTAAAGATAATCAAACCGTCTATTACATTTTAATTTCGAAACTATTTCAATACTTACAAATTTCTTAAATGAAACTAAAATAAATTGAAGGTTTAAAAATACGTATGTACATTTTGGTTACTAAATTATTATAAAAATTGTACAGCTAGGAATCTATTATCCCTAGAATATTGACAAAGTGAGGAATGCTGTTAAAGATGAAGCTTTATTCAAATTTTTTCACATTGTTTTCATTTTTAATTTTTAAATAAAAAAAAATAACTGAAGATTTCCTTTCTCACATAAGTATTTAAACTTAAATACAAAGAAAACTAAGAACTAAGAATAACGAATTTTTTTTGGTAATTCTCTACCATTCGGATATCAGGATGAATTTCTAAAAATAATGCTTGTGTACAATTTTCGGTAGTTTTTAAGATTTATTGCTCGGATATCAGCTCTACTAATTTCTAAAATGTGCATAAAATCTTTGCGAATTCAGCCCACTGGTCCAGGCCGCACCGGAACTCGTCGATAAGGAGCGGGACCGAGCCGAGCGCCATATTAGCTTCAGCGTCCAGAGTGCGCCCGCCGTTAGGTAATGATAAGTCGAAAGGAAGCGCGATAAGCGCCCAAGTTCGGAGCGAGTTATGTAACCGAATCATTTGCATTATTCAAGTGCCAGATACACTTATGGAGGGGGAGCAGGAGGCGGCGGAGGATACGGGAGCAGCATCAAGACGTCTTCCTTCAAGACTGGGTTCGGGTGAGTATCCTTGGTGGCTTCGCCCTTTCAGCCTTCTACGTCTGCGTTCCGTTTCAGAGGGGACCTTCTCACCAAAACTTTGGGCGTCTTTGGCCTCCGAAAGGGGTAAGACGAACAATGGGAAGATGTGATAAAGTTTATTCCAAAATTGTGTCTAACGGCAGGCAGGGAAACTTTTACGGAGGCGCCTCCCAGCGTTTGGATGCCTTTGGCAAGTGCCAGGCCTTGCCACTGCCACCCAATGTCCAGACCTCGTGCCACAACGGGCGGTGTAAGGTGTTCTGCCCGGCCGGGTACAGCTTCGCCCAGAACATCCAGGAGCTGGAGATGTTCTGCAGCAACGATGGGTGGATCGTGGCCAACTCGGTCTTCACCGAGGTGCCTCCGTGCCAGGCCCAGTGCTTCCCGCCCTGCCAGAACAACGGGATTTGCCTCTCGGCCGGAGTGTGCCAGTGCCCGGAGAACTACTACGGACCGGTGTGCCAGCAGAAGAAGTCGGTGTGCGCCTCTTTTCCCAAGGCCCCCAAGAATTCGAAAGTCTCCTGTCGCAACAAGTGAGTCTTTGTGCAAAACCTTCGAAGATCAATCGCTTAGGCTACCTTTTCCAATTTAGTGTTTGCAACGCTCAGTGCATGCGAGGATTCCAGTTTCCGGACGGCAGTGGCATAACCAACATCGAGTGCCGGAACGGCCAATGGGTGCACACCAAGACTGGACTCTCCACAACCCCAGACTGTGCTCGTAAGTTGGAAAAATCGCCTTGCCCTGGGTCCCTCTAACTCCAGTCTTTCTTCTAGCCACCTGCGCTCCTGCTTGCCAGAACGGAGGACAGTGCATCAGCTTTAATGTGTGCCAGTGCTCGAAGCTGTATCGCGGAGCCCACTGCCAATTCAGTAAGATCCAAATAATGTATCTAGAAAAATAGATCCAAGACAACAACAAGGGAACTCTTACACATCGCCTTGAATCACTAAATAAGACAGAGATCCATAAATGAATTTTTTTTAGATATTAACAGTTGCAACGTGACGAATACGAACTTCAATGGCAACTACAAGTGCGCCTACGAAATGGAGGAAGCGCGCTGCACTTTCAACTGCCCTCAAGTGCCCGGGTTAAAGGTCCAAGGTCGCCTCGACATCGAGTACAAGTGCAATTACCAGACGGGGCAGTACAGGCCTGCCACGCTGCCAATGTGTATTTTCCGTAAGTCCTGCGAGGTGATTAATAGAATTTTGTAGCGCAACTCATGTTACTTCTATGGCAGCTCCTGAATATAGGATTCGCTCCAGCACTGCCACACAAAAGGTAACACAGCAGGCAGGATCCGTTTACCACGGAGGCTTCAGTGGCGAAGTGGCTTACGAGATCCGCACGGAAAGGGAGAAGCTCTTGGCCTTGTTGGCAAAGTACAAAGATCTAGAGCGGAAAAGTGTAAGTCCTACCTCAAAAAATATACTTCCAAACCGCCTAATCCAGTGTATATATTTCTTTGCAGGAGTGGTGGTCGTCGGAGGAGACAGTGGTCACTCCCGGCAGGTATTCCCTGTACCAGAGCAACGAATTGGACTTGGTCATTGACAAGACGCCCCGGCCAGCCCTTTGCACCACCTGGGGAGGCATCAACATAAAGACTTTCGATGGTCTTGTCTTCAAGTAAGTGATGCCCATCACCTGGAAGAATAACGATTATATGATCCCTTTTTTTCATAGGGCTCCGCTATCCTGCTCACACACCCTGATTACGGACAAGGTGTCGGGAACCTTTGACATCATCCTGAAGGCCTGTCCCTATGGTTCCGGCTACGGCTGTGCCCACACCCTGAAGATTCTGTGGCAATCGGTTCTTTACACGTTCGAGAATCTGAGTAAGAGTCTCCTCTTTGATTGAGAGCTTTAACCCCAAATTCGAATTGCAGACGGAACCATGCAGCTGTCCACGCCCATCAAGAAGCTTCCCATGCCCGTGCAAGTAATGGGCATGAAGGTCATGCCCGTGGCCCAGCATGTCCAGATCGAGCTCGAGTCCGTGGGCATCAAGCTGGACTGGGACCATCGTCAGTATGTCTCTGTTCACGCCGGTCCCCAGATGTGGAGCAAGGTGGGCGGTCTGTGTGGCTCTCTGGACGGCGACTTCAACACAGACCTGGTCTCCAAGACCGGTAAGAAGCTGGAGACGATCAAGGCCTTCGCAGATGCATGGCGCGTGGAGGACAGGAGCGAGATGTGCCAGGTGGAGAACAGCGCCGAGCTCGACTTTGGGATAGAGTCCTGCCCGCAAGCCAAGATGCAGAAGGCGGCCTCAGTCTGCGAGCGCCTACTGGCCAACGAGAAGCTTGGCGACTGCATCAAACCCTTCAACTACGACGCCCTGATCCGGTCCTGCATGGCCGACTACTGCAACTGCGCCAACCAGGAGCACCCGGAGAGCTGCAACTGCGACTCCATCGCGATGCTGGCCAAGGAGTGTGCTTTCAAGGGGATCAAGCTGGAGCACGGCTGGCGGAACCTGGAGATTTGTCGTAAGTACTTCGGTCCCCAGCACGGAAAGCCATTAATCCCATTCGATTTTCAGCAATCAGCTGTGGCTTTGGTCGGGTCTATCAGGCCTGCGGCCCTAATGTGGAGCCCACCTGCGACTCGAACGGAGCCATCACCCCCTCCAGGGAGTCCTGCAACGAGGGCTGCTTCTGCCCCGAAGGCACCGTCCAGTACAAGGAGGCCTGCATCACCCGCGAGCTCTGTCCCTGCACACTCCGCGGCAAGGAATTCAAACCGGAGTCTGCCGTGAAGAAGAACTGCAACACCTGCACCTGCAAGAACGGGCAGTGGCGGTGCACGGATGACAAGTGCGGCGCTCGGTGCGGAGCCATCGGCGACCCGCACTACCAGACGTTTGACGGGAAGCGGTACGACTTCATGGGAAAGTGCTCGTACCACCTCCTGAAGACCCAGAACCTGTCGGTCGAGGCTGAGAACGTGGCCTGTTCGGGGGCTATTTCGGAAGGCATGAACTTTGTCGCTCCCGACAATCCATCCTGCACCAAGTCCGTGACCATCAGATTCGTCCTGCGCGACGGTACTCCCTCCACGATTAAGCTAGACCAGGGCCTGGTCACTTCCGTCAACGACAAGCCCATTGCCAAGCTCCCGAAGATGCTGGGCCTGGGCGAGATCCTGATACGGCGAGCCAGCTCCACCTTCTTGACCGTGGAGTTTGCCGATGGCATCCGGGTGTGGTGGGACGGAGTGTCGCGGGTGTACATCGACGCCCCTCCCAGCTGGCGCGGGCAAACTAAGGGCTTGTGCGGAACCTTCAACTCCAACACCCAGGATGACTTCCTCACGCCCGAGGGCGATGTGGAAACGGCGGTGGAACCGTTCGCCGACAAGTGGCGGACCAAGGACACTTGCCAATTTCCGGCCGAGAGCCACCAGGGGCCGCATCCCTGCACCCTCAACCCGGAGAAAAAGGCCCAGGCAGAGAAGCACTGCGACTGGATCCTCCAGGACATCTTCCAGGAGTGCCACTTTATGGTCGAGCCTGAGCAGTTCTATGAGGACTGCCTGTACGACACCTGCGCCTGCAAGGACGAGCTCTCCAAGTGCTTCTGTCCCATTTTGTCGGCCTACGGCACGGAGTGCATGCGGCAGGGAGTGAAGACCGGCTGGCGGATGACAGTCAAGGAGTGCGGTGAGTGAGGACTTCCATCAAAGTTTTTATTTCCAAAATATACTGTGTAACGCATTGCCCTTTGCAGCTGTTAAGTGTCCAATGGGGCAGGTGTACGACGAGTGCGGCGACGGCTGCGCCCTCACCTGCGACGACCTGCCCAGCAAGGGCACATGCAACCGGGAGTGCGTCGAGGGCTGCCGCTGCCCCCACGGGGAGTACATTAACGAGGAGGGCGAGTGCGTTCCCAAGAGCAAGTGCCATTGCACCTTCGACGGCATGACCTTCAGGCCGGGCTACAAGGAGGTGCGTCCCGGCGAAAAGTTCCTGGACCTGTGCACCTGCGCGGACGGTGTGTGGGACTGCCAGGATGCCGAGCCAGGCGATAAGGAGAAGTACCTTCCGTCCTCGGAGCTGCGCTCCAAGTGCGCCAAGCAGCCCTACGCCGAGTTTGTCAAGTGTGCTCCCAAGGAGCCGAAGACCTGTAAGAACATGGACAAGTACGTGGTAGACTCCTTGGACTGCCTTCCCGGCTGCGTCTGCATGGAGGGCTACGTCTACGACACGTCCAGGTCAACCTGTGTCCTGCCCACTAACTGCTCCTGCCACCACGCTGGAAAGAGCTACAACGACGGGGAGACGATCAAGGAGGACTGCAACCAGTGCCTGTGCCAGTCCGGCAACTGGAAGTGCTCCAAGAACGGATGCGAGTCCACGTGCAGTGTCTGGGGTGACTCTCACTTCACCACCTTCGACGGGCACGACTTTGACTTCCAGGGAGCCTGTGACTATGTTTTGGCCAAGGGCGTCTTCGACAACGGGGATGGCTTCAGCATAACCATTCAGAATGTCCTGTGCGGCACCTTGGGAGTCACCTGCTCCAAGTCCCTGGAAATTGAGATAACCGGCCATGCCCAGGAGTCGTTGATCCTCAGTGCGGACTCTGCCTACAGCACCGATCCGAACAAGACCCCCATCAAAAGTAAGTGAAACGTTTCTTAACGAATGAGTTTTTTATTAATGAGTTTTTTTTACTCTTCAGAACTGAGGGACAGTGTCGCCTCCAAGGGCTACAACGCATTCCACATCTACAAAGCGGGAGTCTTTGTGGTCGTAGAAGTGATTCCCCTGAAGCTTCAAGTGAAGTGGGACGAGGGCACCCGCGTCTACATAAAGTTGGGCAACGAGTGGCGCCGAAAGGTGAGCGGACTGTGCGGCAATTACAACGGCAACAGCCTTGACGACATGCAAACCCCTTCGCTGGGCCTGGAGACGAGCCCCATGCTCTTCGGCCACTCCTGGAAGCTCCAGCCTCACTGCTCGGCCCCAGTGGCCCCTGTCGAGGCCTGCAAGCAGCACCCGGAACGCGAGACCTGGGCGCAACTGAAGTGCGGCGCCTTGAAGTCGGATCTGTTTAAGGAGTGCCACGCGGAAGTACCTCTAGATCGGTACTGGAAGCGCTGCATCTTCGACACCTGTGCCTGCGACCAGGGTGGCGACTGCGAGTGCCTGTGCACGGCGGTGGCCGCTTATGCGGATGCTTGTGCCCAGAAGGGCATTCACATTCGATGGAGGTCCCAGCACTTCTGCCGTGAGTAAACCAAAAAAATAAACGAAAACTTTCCTTAATATTTTCTATTAGCCATGCAATGTGATCCCCATTGCGCTGAGTACAAAGCCTGTACTCCAGCCTGCGCCGTGGAGACCTGCGACAACTTCCTGGACCAGGGAATCGCCGAGCGCATGTGCAACCGGGAGAACTGTCTGGAGGGATGCCACATAAAGCCGTGCCAGGAGGGATTCATCTACCTGAATGACACCTACCGGGACTGCGTGCCCAAGGCCGAGTGCAAGCCGGTGTGCATGGTGAAGGAGGGCAAGACCTTCTACGAAGGGGACGTGACGTACACGGACTCCTGTTCCACGTGCCGCTGCTCCAAGCGCAAGGAGATCTGCAGCGGAGTCAAGTGCGACGTTCCCACAACGCCAGCGCCGTGGGCGCCCATTGAGCAGGGCACGACAACCTCTCCGCCTATGGCCACCCAGAATGAGACCAAGTGCGTCAAGGGGTGGACGCGGTGGTGTGACAAGGACCGCGACTTCTCGGACAAGAGCGTGCGGCTGAACGATGAGGAGAAGCTGCCGCGGTACGATCGACTGGAGAACATCTACGGAACCTGCCTTAAGAAGTACATGACCAAGGTGGAGTGCCGCGTCAAAGACACCCACGAGGATCCTGCGCAGATGGACGAAAACGTGGTGTGCAACCTGGACGTGGGTCTCCAGTGCACCGGGAAGTGCCACGACTACGAGTTGCGGGCCTTCTGCCAGTGCGATGACCAGCCCACGCCAGAGGCTCCAAGGCCCACCGAGAAGCCCCAAATCGGGCTGGCGTGCGATGCCGCCATCCTGCAGTACAAGGAGTTCCCCGGTGACTGCCACAAGTTCCTGCAGTGCCAGCCCAACGAAGTGGACGGTAGTTGGATCTACGTTGAGAAGACCTGCGGCGACTACATGATGTACAACCCCAGCCTGTTCATTTGCGATCATATCGCCACCGTCCAGCAGATTAATCCCAAGTGCGGCGCCAAGCCCCCCACTGAACCGGAAACTGAGCCCCTTAAGCTGTGCCCCGAGGGGCAGGTCTGGAGCGACTGCGCCAACCAGTGCGAGCACGCCTGCCACTACTATGGCAGCATCCTGAAGAAGCGCGGACTCTGCCACCCCGGGGAGCACTGCAAGCCGGGTTGTGTGGAGCTGCAGCGGCCCGACTGCCGGGGCCAGGACAAGTACTGGCGCAACGAGACTACCTGCGTGCACGTGGACGAATGTCCCTGTATGGACAAGAACGAGCTCTACGTCCAGCCCCACAAGCCCGTAGTCGGGGAGTTTGAACTTTGCCAATGCATAGATAATTCCTTTACTTGTGTGCCAAACAAACCGGAGCCCATTCCAGTTCCACCCAAGGGTACGTTTAAAGAGACTTCTTCCTGCTTTGCTCCCTAGCCATATAACTTGTATTTTCCAGAAGAGGGAGAGACTAGAGGCATCCCCATTGTCCCCATTTTGCCGGTCACGTTGACGCCTCCCCTAGAGTGCTCCCCAGAAAGGTAAAATGTTGATTACTGTTGACTTTCAGAATTCATTGAAACTCAAATGTTCTTGTTCTTCAGGCTCATTCCCAAGATAGAAAATATTTTGCACCCCCAACCGGATGGGGTTTTCATTGCCAGCTCCCAACTTGGTCCCGAGCACGGACCCCCGATGGCTCGCCTCACCAAACAATTCCCCAAGGGCAGCTGGTCACCGAGCATCAACGACCAAATGCAGTACCTGGAACTCCACTTTGACAGGCCTGAGCCATTCTATGGAGTGATCATGGCTGGAAGCCCCGACTTCGACAACTATGTGACACTTTTCAAGGTAACCCTTCTTCCCAAATTTGTTTCCTGTTAAGACCCATTCCATGGTCGATTTGCAGATCCTTCATAGCCACGACGGAGTAAGCTACCACTATCTGGTCGATGAAACGGAGAAGCCACAAATGTTCAGTGGCCCCCTGGACTCAAGGGCTCCCGTAGAGACACTTTTCAAAATTCCCATCGAAGCCAAATCGCTCCGGATTTATCCCCTCAAATGGCACGGCTCGATTGCCATGCGCGTGGAGCTTCTGGTGTGCGGCGACAAGGTGGTTCCAGAGCCCATAGTCTTCCTCCCAACCACTACGGAGAAACCAGCTCAGCTGAGAAACCAGGAATGCGTGGACCAAATGGGGGTGGATGAGGGGAAACTATACCCGGAACAAGTACAGTCGAGCAGCCTGTGGCAATGGCCGGAGCTCCCCAAGAAGCCACAGATCCTGGACCTGCTCAAGCTTTCCACTCCCCTTGCCTGGCGGCCACTTGCGAACACTCCGAACGAGTTCATTCAATTTGACTTCCTTGAGCCCCGGAATATTTCCGGTTTCATTACAAAGGGCGGTCCGGACGGCTGGGTTACGGGCTATAAGGTGATGTTTTCCAAGAAAAAGCCCACCTGGAACACGGTGCTTAACTCCAACGGACAGCACCGTATCTTCGAGGCCAACGTGGACGCTTACACAGAGCGCACACACCACTTCAAGAACCCGATCCTAACGCAGTACCTCAAGGTGGTGCCAGCCAAGTGGGAGAGAAACATCAACATGCGGATCGAGCCTCTGGGATGCTTCCAACCGTATCGTATGTTACTCCCCCAGCCTCATCCTTTCATCCTTTATTTATTCTGCTTTCTCCAGCTGAGATCCAGCGACAGGTGCCGGTGGACCACAGCGAGCCCACCAAGTGCAACGTTTGCGAGGGTATATCGGCTCCCGGCCTGAACGAGATCTGCGAGTGCGTGGACCAGCTATTCTGGGACGGCAGCAGCTGCGTGCAGCACAACCTGTGCCCCTGCGTGGAGAACTACGTCAGCTACCCCATCGGAAGCAAGTTTGAGAACTCCGCCTGCGAGGAGTGCGTCTGCGTCCTCGGGGGCCACAAGAACTGCAAGCCGAAGAAGTGCCCTCCGTGCCAGGACCCCAAGCTCCGATCTGTCATTACCAGCGACTGCTTCTGTAAGTGCGAGCCGTGTCCGAAACACCAGCGATTGTGCCCCTCCAGTGGCGACTGCATTCCCGAGATCCTGTGGTGCAACGGAATACAGGACTGTGCCGACGACGAGGACTCCAGCTGCAGGGATTCGTTCACCGTGGAACCCGATATCAAGCGGGAAAAGAACGAAAGTATGTTATTAGAATCAATAAACTCAAGCAAAGTATTTATTGGTGCTTTTGTGTCCGCATTCCAGCTGAAGTCATCACTTGTCCTGTCCCGGAATGTCCGCCGCATATGAAGATCAAAATAACCGAGAAGAAGCAACGGAAGATGTCCAAAATGTTCACCTTCTCCAAACAGGTGTCCATCGTGGACGACGGTGTCACCATTACAAAGACGAAGTTCATCTCCTCGAAGGAGCAGCTCCTGGCACTGCCCAGCCAGGAACTGGACTTCCAAGTGGAGGAGCAGTGCGAAGAGTTCACCTGTGTCCCCATTCCAACCACGCAGGTGAACAAGAACGAGACCATTACCTGCACAGAGCCCAAGTGCCCGGAGAAATACGATATCGAGCTGGACATGAGCGCCGCCAAGGCGGGAGACTGCTTGAAGTACACCTGTGTCCTTAGACCCAATAAAGACGATGTTTGCGAGATCAGCGGCAAGAGCTTCACAACTTTCGACGGAACTGTCTTCAAGTACAGGCCCTGCAGCCACATCCTGGCCAGGGATATCCACAACGGTAGCTGGTCCATATCGGGTAAGCAACAATTTTCTAATAGTCAAAGTTCCCCGACTTATACCTTGTTGTCCTGGTTATTTAGTTCATCAGGATTGCAGCGACGAGCACCGAAAGATTTGCCGCAAGGTGATCACCATTCAGGACAAAGAGGCCGGAAACGAACTGATCCTGCTGCCGTACCTGAAGCTTAAGTTCAATGGCTTCGAGTTCACCGTGGAACAGCTTATAAACTCCCCAATTTGCAAAGCATCCTTCGTGGTTTCCCAGCCGGGAAAAACTCTGCTAGCGGTGTCGACGAAGTACGGCTTCTGGGTCCAGCTGGATGACATCGGAATTGTCAAGGTGGGCATCTCGTCCAAGTTCATACGCACCGTCGACGGTCTGTGCGGATACTACAACGGAAATCCCCGGGACGACAAGAGGTCTCCGGAAGGCCAGATCATTCCTAACACGGAAATGTTCGGCGACAGCTGGTACGACAAGCGGATCCCGAAGGATCAGTGCGGAGACTTGAAGTGCTCCCGAGACATGCAGGCCAAGGCCCTCCAGCTCTGTAACATCATCCAGTAAGTTTTCAAGCTTTTCAGCACCATGTGCAGGTGTGAGTTCTCTTTCTTTGATTTCTAATTCAAACCGATTTCCCATCGACAGCCATCCCACCTTCGCCCGATGCCACAAGGCCGTGAACTACAAGCAGTTCCTCAACAACTACTGCCTCGAGGCAGCGTGCGATTGTATGATTGCCAACAACGGGGACACAGCCGCCTGCAAATGCAACATCCTGGAGAGCTTCGTCAAGAAGTGCCTCAGCGTTAATCCGTTGGTGCAGTTGACCACCTGGAGGACAGTGGCCCAGTGCGAGATCAGCTGCCCGGCTCCTCTGGTGCACACAGACTGCTACAAGCGACGCTGCGAACCGTCCTGCGACAACATTCATGGGGACGACTGCCCGGTGCTTCCAGATGCCTGTTTCCCGGGCTGCTACTGTCCGGAGGGAACTGTGAGAAAAGGTCCGAACTGCGTGCCCATATCCGACTGCAAGGACTGCGTCTGCAACTCCTTGGGCGGGTCCAAGTACATGACCTACGACCGTAAAAGCTTCAGTTTTAATGGAAACTGCACCTACTTGTTATCGCGGGATGTTGTGCTTCCTGGAGTGCACACCTTCCAGGTCTACGTCAGCATGGACGACTGCAAGAAACTGGGCCAGGTCACCGCTGTGGAAGGGGCCAGCTGCGCCAAGTCCCTGCATATCCTCAACGGAGACCACGTCATTCACGTCCAACGCGTTCCCAACAAACCGAAGTCTTTACAGGTCCTGGTCGACGGCTTTGAAGTTAAAAGGATTCCTTACAAGGACAGCTGGATCGGCATCCGCCAGGTGATCGGCAAGGAGCTCGTCCTTTCGCTTTTGGACTCCCACGTGGAGCTCTCTGCGTCCTTCGAGGAGCTCATATTCTCCTTGGGAGTGCCGAGCATCAAGTACGGAAGCAAGATGGAAGGCCTATGTGGTGACTGCAACGGGAATGCCGGGAACGACCTGCAGCCCAATCCGGCGAAGAGGAAGCCTGGCGTGGACGTCATCCAGAGCTGGCAAGCGGACGAGCCAAAGTTGGGCATCGTGGAGGAGTGCCTCAGCGAGGACGTGGCCAAGCAGGACTGCATTCCCCTTCCACCGGAGAAGGATCCCTGCCTGCAGTTCTACAACTCGGAGCTGTTCGGCAAGTGCCCCCTGGTGGTGGACCCCATTGTCTACGTGTCCGCGTGCCAGCAGGACATCTGCAAGCCCGGAAACACCCAGCAGGGTGTCTGTGTGGCACTCGCGGCCTACGCCAAGGAATGCAACCAGCACGGGATCTGCACCAAATGGCGCAGACCCCAGCTCTGCCCCTACGAATGCCCAAGCGACATGGTCTACGAACCGTGCGGCTGCGCCAAAACCTGCGACACCATCAAGGCCCTGTCGGAGTTCGATGCAGTCAGCCTGAAGAACCAGGAAAGCTTCGTCCACACCGTGAAGAGTGACGAAATGTGCCTGAGCTCGGAGCGCTTCGAAGGATGCTTCTGCCCGGCGGGCCAGGTGATGGACGACGGCAAGTGTGTGCCCGAAGTAGCCTGCACGAAGTGCGACGACGGGCTGCACCTACCCGGTGATTCGTGGCAAAAGGGCAAGTGCATTGACTGTCACTGCAATCAGGCGGGCAAGACATCGTGTATGGAAAAGAAATGCCAGGTGGAGGAGCACATCTGCGCCGAGGGCTACAAGCCCGAAACCATCGTCAGCAAGGAAGACTGCTGCCCCAAGTACCGATGTGTCCCGGAACAGAAAGACCCAGCGAAGGTGTGCCTTGCTCCGCTCATGCCCATTTGCGGTCCAGGGCAGTTCAAGAAACAGAAGAACGATGTGAACGGCTGTCCCCAGTATATTTGCGGTAACTTCTTTATCATTTTTGCAATGTATTCCAAGCACTTATGCGAAATTACTTTTATTAGAATGCAAGCCCAAAGACGAGTGTGAGCCTTTGAAGCCACCGCAGGATCTGCGTCCAGGCGAAAAGATCATTAGGATCGAGGAAGGCTGCTGTCCCACTCAGAAGGTTGTCTGCGAGCCGGAATTGTGCCCCAAGGCCCCCGATAACTGCCAAGAGCGGTTCTACGAGGTCAAGACCTTCAAGGATTTAGACATGTGCTGCCCCAAGCACTCTTGTGGTAAGTAAATTGGGCTTCTAAGATGCATCATGGTGTTAATATCTATTAAATTCCTTTTCAGTGCCACCCAAGGACTTGTGCATTGTCCAGTACGGACTTGAGGAGTCGTCCAAGTTCACAAAGCAAGTGGGAGAGAAGTGGACCCACGCAAAGGACGTTTGCATTCACGAGACCTGCTCATACGGCCCCGACGGTTCCTCCCAGGTGGTCAGCACTCTGGAACAGTGTGTTACTGACTGCGCCCCAGGATTCAGTTACCAGAGCGTGGACCCATCCAAATGCTGTGGCCAATGCATTCAGACCGCTTGCATATTTGAACAGAAACTCTACGATGTCAATGAAAATTGGAAGTCAGCGGACAATTGCACTTCCTACCTTTGCCTTAAAAAGGATCAGCAGCTGCTGGTTTCCTCCTCGCAGGAAGTGTGCCCCGATGTCACCGGTTGTCTCTCCCATCTCTTGTACCAGGATGGCTGCTGCAAGCGCTGCAAGGTGGAGCCTTTAGTGGAGGACAAAAGTAGGTTGCAAACAACAGACGAGCTCCAACTGACTAAAACCCCTTCGATTTCAGCCAACTGCCTACCAGTATCGTTAGCCGAGTCCCAAACAGCCCGGATCATTAAGGCTCCCAAGCTGGGCCACGGGGTGTGCGTGAACGCCGAACCGATACGAGGGTTCACCGACTGCCAGGGCGCCTGCTCCTCGGGCACCAAGTACAATTCTCTTACGGACGTGCATGAGAAGTTCTGTACTTGCTGCAGCATCAAGTCCTATCAACCGATATCTGTGAAAATGATATGTGAGGATGGCCACACGTACATCCAGAAGGTAAGCTTACGCCTCCAATTCCCGCTCCAAACTGACCGCCAATTTCTTTTCAGCACGAGGTACCCGCCAACTGCGGATGTTCGCCATGCTCGGAGTTCGGAAACCCCGCCATCGACATTAGGATTCAGCCCGACGTGCAATCACCTCTCCTGAAATTACTGAGTTCGACGTAGCATTCGTTAAGACTACAATTACACTAAAAAACATTCTATCTCGCAGTGGATAAAACTTTGAAAGTTTTATTGAAATAAAATAAATTAAATCAGCTTTAAGGATTAAGATTTTTTATGTCGGATAATAGCGGTTACAAAGATTTCCGAAGGCTTGCTGAGCTGATTCGTCCTCGTCATGATTGAAACAAAAGTTCCCGGCTACCTTATTTTTTTTTTTACTAATAAACGTTCTTTTCCTGGCTACTCGACCATTCGGGTTCACGAAGGATACGGCTCACTGTTTCTGAGCAAGATGACTTTCCTAGCTCTTTACTAATCTGGTCAGTATGTTTTGGAGCTGGTAACTTTGGACTTTGTTATACTTTCGTCATGTTGGTTAAAATTTAGTTTGAAGCGTTTCTCCCCTTATTTTCCACTCTGTTTTCGTGGACTGTTTTGCTAAACTGTAATCAATTTATAGCTTCTAAAGCATAAAGTATTTTGGGAAAAAATTTTACGTTTTATAAGTCCAAATAATATATTACGATTTAAGATCTACAAAATAGCTGTTCCTATCGATATGGAATCGAGAACTTAGTCGGTTTGAATATCACAATGAATAAATCACAAAATGTGGTTTATACATTGACCATAATGCAAGATAATGCCACAGCTGTGACTCTTAGATCATCGTAGCTATAAAACCTACTTGTATTACTCAAGGAACTCGACTTGAAAGTTGGCAACATCAATAGCAGAGTGACATGGACTCGAAACTAATATTTTTTTAATGCTGCAGTTGTTTCTGCCAAGAAATCTCGCCAAAGTGAATATATTAACTCAAGATTTGGAACCAACAGCCCAAACTGCAACATATTTCGTAGCTTTAAGAAAATATTGAAGGCTTAAAGCAATGACGGGGCCAAATGGATTTAGATTTTCTGAAACTGTGGCTCAAGTACTACTGTAGTCTTTATTATATCATGTAGGCAATCGTCTAATTTAATTGCAAAAGGATATGAAAATGAAATGAAATTATCAATTTAATCCAAATCAATGTACTCGTGAGACTCAAGTTGCAAAGCTCACCAAAAGCCCAAGCTTAGAATAGAATAAAGCCCAAGTGTCGCAAATAAAAGTACCTTAATCAGATGAGAATTAAGCTCAACTGCATATGAATTGAAATAAAATACATATTTGTTTTGATTAAAGTATTAATTAAATCATAAATTTCAAATTACAAATAAAATAAGAACGCAAATAAATAATCCTTCGGCTCTTTATCAAGTTCTGTTTTGGAGGCCAGACAATAGTTAGACTTTCGTTTTATTTTTTTTATTATTTTATAGTTCATTTCCTTTAGAAAATACATACTCGTATTAATAAAAATAGAATTATAAATTCATTTCTTTGGGTTAAATTAAGATTAAAATTTTTCCCCCTGTGGTTTAATGGTGACGTTGTGAACCTGAAAAAAATTTAAAATTATCAGATACAAAAAATGTAGCAATTTTTCGGGATAAAAAGACGAGTTTTGCCGTTTTTAAAAATAGTTTTAAAACATATTTATATTATTTTTTAAGAACTGATACGAACCTGTACGTTGGGCGGAGTTCCGATGGCCCAGAGCACTGCATCCGCAACATCTGAACACTGCAACATGGGCATGTGCTGTTTAATGACACCCTGGATTTGCTGCGGCAGGATGTCCGTATCAACGATTCCTGGACTAATTGTCTGCAAGCACAAGGACATTGATTGGTTCGGTTGATTGGACGATGTTGAAGGATGTTCAACACTTACCGACACTCTGACTTGGGTTTTGTGCCGCTGGAACTCTTGGCGATAGATCTCGTTCATTGCCGTGAGAGCAAACTTGCTGGCCGGGTAAATGTTCAGAGACGGCAGTTGGGGCCCGAGATTGGGCACCTGTTGGCCAGCAACACTGTTCACGATTACTACGTGGCCTTCTGCTCCGCGCTCCCGCATCGATTGGAAGGCTTCCCGGATGCAGTAGACGCCGCCCATTACATTTGTCTCCATGGTGTTCCGCATGGCCGCGGCGTCGTTCTGCCCACTAAGCTCGCCGGTGGCCATGATGCCGGCGTTGCTCACCAAAACGTCCACGGCGCCCAGGTGGCTTTTGATCCACGCGAAAGCCTCAGTCACTTGCTCGTCTCGTGATACGTCGCAACGGATAGCATGCACTCGGGATTGCTCCTCCGGCGGCAGTTGCTGGCGGAGCTGCTCGACTCTCTCCTGACGCCTAGCAAGCCCGACCACCACCATCCCAGCTCCGACCAATGCCCGGGTACAGGCTGCTCCGATTCCGGAACTGGCTCCCGATACTATCGCCACTTTGTTCCGCCAACGCTCCATGGCACCCAACGACTGACGGACAAGACTCAACGGCAACGGGCAACGGGCACCAGCCACTGGGACAGAGAAGCCATATCGAACCGCGTTAAGTCATATCGATCGCCCAAAGCTGCGAGAGAAACTAGAGCACTCTATCGGACTCCCTGGCTGAGGAGCGCTTTCGGTTACCCCAAAAGGTTACACTGACGAAAAAGCCAATTGGAAACATTTTTCATTATGAGAAAGGTATAAAATATTATGACCTATGGTTTCACTTAGATTAACACTCTATGAATCTAGGAGACATCTAACCTTCGCAGGACCCCATTTTACTTAATCCCTATCCTAGGGATATAAGTAACAGAGTCCTACCCTTAGTCGTTGATTGGTATAGTTCCTCTGGAACTTATAGCCAAACTTATAGATTCTCGAAAGCTAATTAGATCATCCTCAGTTTCTGGATAAATAATCAACTGGGGCAGTCATCCATGGTTTTTATCGGATATATTGGATATAAAGTGAATTAGTGGTATTACCCTTGTAGAGGGTATTATTATTTTTTCCATAAGTGTGAAACGCAGTGAAGGAGACATCGGCGACTTAATAAAGGATATATATTCTCAGGATCACCTCTTGATCGACCAACTATATGCGATATTTGCTCCGCTTTAAGTGAGCTTTCCTTTCTTGATATTAAATAAGTTAGTTTGTATCCGTTTTTGGGAAAACCTTTTTTTTTGCTTGAAAGCTAGCAGTTTGAATTTTTGCTTTGATGTATTAATATCTCTATGTAACCAGTGATAGTTATTTGATCTATGAGTTCCAGGGAATATGCCGAATGGGTATATCTTAAGCTATTGATTGAAAGCAAAAGTGTTGGGTGTTTCAACTCCGTGGCTACCGAAAAGTGTATAAGCCGGTCTAAAACACACGACTATACCCGCTACTTATTTTGTTGCATTGTTGTATTTGGTTCCGATTGGATGCCGACAAAGCCAGTTCTAAAACATGTTGGAAACTCCGATTTTACTCAAGACCGAAGCTGTAATACCCTGGATTTTGGTTTGGGTCGCCCATTTAATGGTCTATAATGGGAGATCCCGGAGATCTAACACTAGTTTTTGTAAATGTATCTCCAGAGTTAAGTTACTCTTTCCAAAGCTGTATGTAGAGACCCTCTGTGAGATACACTAATTTTGGTTAATAGACAGAGGTGGTCCATTATTTTTTTAAAGGGGTCTATAAGAAACGTTTTTCCAGTCCAGGCTTTTCTTGCAAAGTATGTTTATCAATTGCACCACTAAGGCTCTGAGGCTCTAAGGTTTTCGAAATGTGTATGCCTTGAAACTCTTAAAGTTCCAAAGAACCCACATGGAGGCACCACTGGAGGAGGATTTTCATTTACATTTGCCCAGCTAAGCGAGACGGTGGAGTGTTTTCACTCTCTGAAAGTTGTAGTTTTAATTTTTTATTGTTCCGCAGAGAGATTCATGGCACTGGAGGGAAAACATCGTCGCACCGAGCTCAGTCGTCCGAAATCCAAATTCTAACAAAAGAATGGAGTACGCAACGTTCCCGATCCTGCATTTCGACAAATATATTACGTATTGTTTTCACTAACAAGAGTCGCAGTTGATATTTAACTTAATTATGGGACGGTGTTTCCAATACAAGTTGTTGCTTAATCTGTGTAATTTTT
The DNA here is from genome assembly GCA_035047645.1 of Drosophila merina. Taxonomy (NCBI): domain Eukaryota; kingdom Metazoa; phylum Arthropoda; class Insecta; order Diptera; family Drosophilidae; genus Drosophila; species Drosophila merina. Next base: position 22,582,871 of record JAWNPH010000059.1, on the reverse strand, counting down.
GTTTCTTGGTAAGCCATTCAAAGCCATTTAGAAATAAATTAAGTTCCAATTTAAAACAAGAAAGAGTTAAAGGTTAGTAACCAACCTAAGGAAACCACCAAAATATTCCACCAAAACCAACAAAATAGATCTGTTCCAATCTACGCAGTCACCACGATCAAAAGCTACCACCCAGTTCAGGTGTACACTTGGACAGTTCTGCCCCTTTTGGGTTTCGTTTTGGTCCGCTGATCTCCAGAAGACTCACTAGGCTATTTCTGTTTCTGTTTAAACCTATTTAACTTGTAACGCAACTTGTGTTCCAGATATGCGGCTTCCTGCTAATTGCATCCGGCTGCTACCTGTACTCGGACGGCAAGCGGGTTCTCCTCTCCAGACTTTTTGCAGCCTCCAGTGACCGGCTGAACTCGCTTCCCCAGCCGCTGCTCCACTACATTGCCCTGGGAGTTGCCTCGGCGGGATTAATAGCTGTGCTGGCCGCTGTCGTGGGCTGCTGGGCCAATTGCCTGCACACGTATTTGTTTCATAGCATTTACTTCCTGAGTGTGGTGGCCCTTCTTCTGACCGAATCGGTCGTCTGCCTGGCCATTACGCTTTGGCCCCACTGCCTGGGCATCAGCTTGGACGAGAGTCAAATGGTAAGAGCCCTGCAATCCCACTATGGAGTACCTGGACAGGAACAATTCACAAACGCCATGGACTTGGCTCAGACACGTTTTGGGTGCTGCGGGATGAAGAGCTCCCTCGACTACGATACATCTCTGTGGCGCCTGCAGAACTTTGGCCAGAGGAATTGGCCTGTGCCGCTGAGCTGCTGCGTCTTGGAAAATGCTCCGCAACCGTTGGCCAATCTGGATCCCAAGCCAGTGAACGCATCCGTTTGTCAGTCCCTCGACCGATTGAGTTACGAGAGGGAGCGCTTTACGGAGTCCTGCCTTCCCCATCTCGACGACTGGTACCGGGAGCATTACAGTGTTTTCCTCGGTGCCAGCCTGGTGCTGGCACTGGTGGAGATCTGTGTCCTCCTTGGCATTATTATGAGTTGTGCTGGCCTTGCCTCCGAAAGGGCTGTGCTGAAAGGCTGCACTGAAGTTGTGCCAGACCGAAAGCGAAGGGTAAAGGTTGTCCAGTCGAGTCTGGCCTTAATCGAAAACATATACGAGCCAGAAGTTGAACTTCGGCCTAAAGCCAGGCAACCTACAGAAGCACATGGACCTAGTAGACATGTCAGCAGTGAGGACTTCAGCGACTATTATTCAAAGCGTCAATATCCGTAAAAATATCTGTATTCCCCAATATAAGTTTTATTATAAGTGTAAAAACCAATAAAACTTTTGAATCCACATCTAGGGATCGAAAAGTATTTTTTTTTATATTACAGTGATCGGTATTATTATAATTTTTAAAACCAAAATATAAATATTATATATAAGAGTAGTTTTTCAATTTTTATTTTAAAATTGTTTGCTTAAGACTTATTTTTAAGGTCAAAGCTAACTCCGTCACTGTGTTGCGCTCCTTTGAATAAAATTATAATTAAAATCAAAATTTTAAAGAAATTCATCATTAATTAACAATTAAATTTTATTGAGTATTATTATTAATGATATCGCTTTTCAGCCTGATCAGCCGACGACCATGCAGCCGCTCATAACTCTTACTACCCAAGAGCTGGAGTTGGAAACACAAATTCGGTTCCTGAATTTGACTCCATAATCGAGCATAGCTCGTCTGAATTACCTTCCAGGGTATCACTTCAGGTGATTCCGGGACGAAGTAGAGTCGACTCCCCTAAAATCCACTGTTGAGGGTAAACCACCGTCCCGGTACGGACCCCCGGTACGGGCTGCTGTCGCGGTCTTACCAACCGTAACACCAAAACCTCTACAGGTGATTCTCCCCTCTAAACACATATTTATTTCACGGCTTACCCCTGACACCTCAGAGATTGATATCTCGGCTTACATCCAATCCAAATCTAAGGCCGTTGTTAGAGTGAAGGACATTAGGAAGTTTAAATATACTTACTCGAGGCTAACGTCATCTTTTAAGATACGTGTACCTTTGCCGATGTTCGACACGATCTGTTCGCCCAGCTTTTGGCCGGAGAACATATTCATACAAAAACATCAGCCGGGTACAGTTAAAAAAAAAGATAATAAGTTAAGCTCCCAAAGCCTAAAAACCCTGAACCGTCTTCTGTACCTAAACCTTTTTTCTAAAAAAACGAGCAACATCTATCACTCTTACCTATTACAATACTAGGGGGCTTCGGAGTATGCTCCTTAAACTGTATTCTGATAGTTCATCATTTGCATCCCAGATTATAGTCTTCACAGAAACCTGGTTAAAGCCGGAGATTTTTAGCTCCGAAATTTTCCCAGACAGGTACACCACTTACAGACGGGACCGACCACTACGAAGGGGAGGAGGAGTCCTAATCCTTGTGGACTCTGACTTTGCTTCTGAAGAGGTTAAGTTGCCGAATCTTGGTGATCTAGAACTCCTATGTGTGAAAATCACTATGTCGTTTCGATCCCTGTTCATCCCATGCTCATACTTACCACCTTCTTTAGAACCGCCTACATACTGGCACCACATATCTGCCATTCTAGGAGCTTCAATTTACCTGAACTTATCACCATCTTTATCACTCTCAACACACCATGATTTTACTGAGGGTAACTCGACATATCCCCTGGTCAAATGAACCACGTAAGGAATTCTTTAGTTCGGCTTTTAAATCTATGTTTTGTTTCTGATCCAGATGGAATAACCGTTTCCAAAGCCATGCCACTTTCGTCCCCAGAAGATCCTTAGCACCCAACGCTTGAGGTGTCGATTGAAACCCTTACTGCTAGCAACCTTCAGTCTCGCCATGGAATTCATAAAACTGGAATTCATAAAATTTAATTTATACATTTGATTGGTCCGATCTCTGGGAATGCACCGATATTAATATCGCTTTAGAACCATTCTACAAAACGCTTAACGTTTTCTTCGACTCTTGCGTACCATGGAAGTACCCATCCGCCTCGACCGACCCCTTCTTGGTTTACAAGGAGCCTTAAAAACTTAAAATACATTAAAAACAGACTCCTTAAGAGACATAAGAAAACCGGCTGTAATGTAACTTTCTCAAGATACTTAGTAGCTCGATTAAACTTCACCCTGCATAACGCTGAGTGTTATCCAGTTTACACAGGATCCGAAGCAGTTTTATAATTTTGTGAACACTCAGCGTAAGCATGTATCTTCTCCCCTCCTAATTTCGTTTGAAAATGTATCTGCGACTACTGATCAGGGTATTGCCGATCTATTTACAAATTTCTTTCAAACAACGTACTCATTTCCTACAATTATGGATCAGCCTTATTTGTACAACATTCAATCAGCCAATCTTGATTTCAGACCAACTTTCTCCGAAAGCACTGTGTTATCGGATCTTCTGAGGGTGAAACCAGTCTATTCGCCAGTACATGGTGGTGTTCCTGGCTTATAATGAAAAACTGCGCTAAGCCATTGTGCAAACCTCTTCTAAAACTTTTCTCTTTGTCTCTGGAAACTTCGATTTTTTCCCAAACGTGGAAGTAATCCTTCATAATTCCCCTACACAAAAAAGGAAAAAAATCGGATGCTACAAACTATAGAGGAATCTCTAAATTGTCAGCAACTCGAAAGTTTTTTGAAAAATTGGTAACACCACATCTTCAACATCTCTGCAGTTCAATTATTTCTCCATGCCAGCATGGTTTCATAAAGCGTCGCTCCACCACCACAAACCTCTTGGAGCTGACTTCCTTTATTATAGATGGCTTCCGTAAAGGCCTTCAAACAGATGTCATCTATACGGACTTTAGAAAAGCATTTGAGTCTGTCAACCACTCACACCTTTTGAGTAAACTTAGTATCCTAGGATCCCTCAGACCTTCTCACGTGGATTTCTAGCTACTTAGCTGGGAGAACCCAACGTGTTCTTTTTAAAGATGTACACTCTCGCCTTGTTAGTGCTACATCGGGAGTCCCCCAAGGAAGCCATCTTGGGCCACTACTTTTCACTATTTTTCTTGACGACCTACCCCCTGCTAGAACGAACTCTCTGGTTCTTATGTATGCAGACGACTTTAAACTATGTCTTCAATACAAATCAGTGGGATTTGGACAATTTTCAAAAATGGTGGTCTACCAATCTCTTAAAACTTAATGGGTCAAAAGTTAAGCTTATGCCCTAACCAGGCCACATACTTTCCCTATGGGGTTTCCTTAGAAAGGTTAACGATCTTGGTGTCCGATTAGACGTTAAACTTAAATTTTCCGACCATATTTCTACGATGGTTAATAAAGCCAAGGGCGTGCTTGGCTTCATTAAAAGATGGTCTAAGGAATTCAATGACCCTTATATTACCAAAACATTATACGTCCAATTCTGGAGAACGGGTCATGCGTCTAGAGCTCTCGGTATGGGGTTCATCAAGATCGCATTGAATCCATTCAAAAGAATTTCTTGATGTTTGCTCTAAGGGGATGCAGCTGGGATGCAAATCTTCACCTCCCATCTTATTCTAACAGACTCCTTCTAATCAATTTACCTTCCCTTACCAATCGTACGTGCTGGGGGTCGTTTTCCTTTTCATTAATAAGGTTTAATGGCAGCCAGCATCTACTAACACGACTAACATTTAACATTCCAAATAGACGGACTAGAAATTTTAAATTTCGAAACCAAAAAATATTCGACATTTATCGTCCTGTTTTCCCCTATAATTGAATGATCGGAAATATCAGAAAGTTGAAATTCACTGAGAGCATCTTTTTGGACGATCGGACGACTAAACTCTATAGCTGTCATATAACTGAAGTAGAGTAGAATTCTCATAAGTATCGGCCAACTATATCCGATATTTTCTCTATCTAATATTATCTAATATTTTCTTTCTAGTTTTCTTGAAGTATATAAAACTGATTCTTAATGCTGAATGTGTTTTTAAAGACTCTATTTTGCAGATAAAGTGAAGATGGGTATATAAGAACTTGTGCGAAAACGTGATAAAACAATTCCCTTTGAAATGTCGTATTGCATAACATAATTTTAAATTATAGGAAGTTTTTTTATAAAAATACTACTACTACTATAATTCATAAAACGAATAATTGAGGGTAATTAACGATTTTTTTTACGAGCTATTAAAGTTTTCGATTTAGCGCACGAATTATCGGCATTCGACACAATATTATCGGAATCCTTTCCCGTATTTACAATTTTATATAACCTTAGCAGAAAAATTAGTGTAAAGTAATTCAACTCGATCGAAAACTAATGGGTGTGACCCAAACCACACCTTAAAATAATTCTTACACAAAAATTAATTAAGTCTAGCCTCAAAAACTAAGCTGCAAGCTTTTATTTATTAAAGATTATATAAAAAATGTGAATAGTCCCAATCGCAACTATTATTACTATAAAGACATTGCTAAACAATCTGTAAAAATAGAATTAGAAGTGCCAAAACAAAGCGTAAAGGCATGACATACCGGGGGCATGAGTTGTTAATAATCCATTGCCGGTAGAAGTACACGTCAGTGTAGAAGCCAGGTTCAATCCCGCAACGGTTTCCAAAGGAAACAACTCCGTACACCTTTCCGTCACATATCAATGGAGCCCCAGAGTCACCTTGGCAGGAGTCAGGCTCTTTACTTTTTGGATCGGAGGCGCAGAAAATTCCCTTAGGCTTATAATGTTGCAGCTTCTCGCAAATGCTCTTTGGCCGAATTTCCAAATCAGTATTCACAATTTCATCGGGAAGCGGTCCTTTCTACGGTATGGAAAAGGAAATTTTGGGACTTCTGTCATGTAATCTTAGAGCTTACATATATAATAGATCCCCAGCCAAGGGTGGTACACTGCAGTCCTGCCTCCGGTTTCCTGTTGGCGATAGCGATGATGTCGGTGGCGCCTCCAGTATCGAAAGCTCTCGTAACTATTATTATTCCGATATCGTTAATTCCATTTTTATACTTGGGATGTACTTTTATAAATTTCACTTCCTTGATTTGCGTGGATTTGGCTATTACACTCCTTTGCTTCGATCCGGAAACGATCTTGACGTCTTTCGGGCTAATCTTTACCCCCTTACTACTAGAATATTACATAAAAAATTGTTAAAAAAATTGCAACCTAAAAGTTAAAAGTATTAGCATTAGAAAAAGTTGCTAGCCTTGAAAAAAAAAAAAAGAAAAAAATTAACAGACAATACGCAACTGAGTCTTCGTCCAAGAATGTAACTTCCCACATCATTTTTTGTATTTGTGATTTTTTTTTTTAAATAAAAATTGGTTTCATATAGTTGTATACCAATTACAAAAATTAAACCCCAGGCTGTCAAGGGTTAATCATGAATACCTCGCAATTGGGGAACTCACAGTTTTATCGCGTTAAAAATAAACGAAGAATAGACGTTTAAAGTAAAACTTTCAAAGTGTTTTTCAGTGTGTGTTTAGTTTACGGAGCGGTCTCAAGCCGACGTGATTAATGTTCATCAAGTTCAACGAAGTGATACGTACTTAACTAGGCAATGGGCTGCAGTCAAGACGGCTCTTTTGGTTATGATCGCACCTCCGCATGCGTGGTTCTCACCAAAAATGTAATTATAATCGTATTTTCGCAGGGATACCACATACTTAACCAGATTGTTATTTTCAGGACGATAGCCCCCCAAAATCAGGAATTCGAAACTATCATCATCTGTAACATTGGATGCAGTCCGTGGCTGTCCTGTCGAAGCAGCTTTACTTTTTTGTAGCTTCATGGACGCTGTCTGGGTATCCGCTACGTTTTTGGTGGACAATAAAATGATACCGAAGATACAAAAAAATTTTGACAAACTCATTTTATATGTGGTTAGGTGTTTATTATTTAAAGGTACTTTTTTTAATGACAACGCCCCTCAAGGCTGGCTGTGTTCGTGAATATATTTAAATCGTAACGTTTTGTCCGTCAAAAAATAGCGTCTACTTTTTCTGCCAGTATTTTCTTGAAGATCATCTGCAAAAAGAAAGAAACTCTAACTCCGCAATCGTTTAGCGGTTTCCATTCTTAAGAGATATAGATAGTTAATAGTTTAGATTCAATAGCCAATTCAATTCAAACTGAGGGACTGGTTCGCGAAGAACTTGGCAGACGAGCATTCTTATATCGGCTCAAAAGATAATCCACATCAAGATGCCCATCAAGGGAAATATATTATGTACGAATATTGAAGAACAAAACAACTTTTATTTATTCATTTTTATATTATTAATCGTCAAGAAATAAAAAAATTACCCCTCGTAATTGTCAATCAAAGCGTTTCTAAACAACATGTGATAGCAAAATCAGCAGAATCAGAACTAACTTTAATGGCAGGACGATCCGGGGACAGGAGTTCTCTTTAATCCATTGCCGGAAGAAATACACGTCAGTGTAGACGCCGGCATTTTCGGGCTCGCCGCAGCCACGACCAAAGGAAACGATTCCGTACACCATTTCGTCACAGATCATTGGACCCCCAGAGTCACCTTGGCAGCTGTCCACCTCGAAATTGTTTGGATTGGCGGCGCAGATCATGCCCTCATCTTTAAAGCCGCTCAACTTCTTGCAAAAACTCAGCGGTTGAACTTCTATGTCTGCATTTACAGCCTCATCGGGTAGCGGCCCGAACTACGATATGAAAAAGAAAATCAAGGATTCCGGTATTAAGCCTAGGACTTAACCTGTACAATTTTTCCCCAGCCGACGACGGTGCACTTCAGTCCCGCCTCCGGCTTCTTATCGGCGATAGAGATGGTGCCGGCGGCGTCCCCCATCGACAAATCTTTTTCAGTTATTAAAATTCCTATATCGTACTTGTGGCTCCTGTCTTTTACGTATTTGGGATGCACCTTTACTTTTTTCACTTTTAACCTCTGCGTTCTGCCGGTGCTTACCAACCTTCTTGGCGTTCCGGCAACGACGACGATATCCGAAGGCTTATTTCTATTATGTCTTCAAAAGGTTTAAAGAAAATTGTTAGAAAAAGTTGCTGTTTTTTTTAAATGCATTTCATAAAAAATTTGAATAAATGAAACTTAATAGCAATACTTACTCTTTAAATAGGCAGTGGGCTGCCGTCAAAATGGCGCGCTTGCTTATGAACGCACCTCCACACACGTGGTTGTCGCCAAAAATGTGCTCCTGGTACTTTCGCAAGGATGCCACATACTTGACCAGGTCATTATTCGGGGGCCGATAGCCCCCGGTAACCAGAAATTGGAAATCCGACATGGATGGAACATTCTTATTTCTTGATGGATGTCCTGACGCAGATTTAGTTTGTTGGAGCCTCATAGACGAGTTCTGCGTTTCCGCCACGCTTCTGTAGACAAATAAAAAAATCCCAAAAATACAAGCAAATTTTGACAAACTCATTTAAGTTGGGGTTAGGGATGATCAAGTTTTTTTAATGACAACTATTGAAATACAATTTATCATAAAATATGTCAATTTCTGACATAAAAAAAAAAAAAATAAATAAAAATAAAATAAAAAATAGAAAATAGCAAATGGAAATACGATATCACATTAAAATAAAACAAATTAATATTAAATTCTGGTTTATTGATCGTCCCTTTTTAATTTCAACTTTGAACATTAAAGGTTTCTAAAGGTCGTTAAAATTAGTTTTCGAAAATATTTCTGACACAAGACAAAAGAAATATGAACTGTACTTAGTAGGATGGTGTTAGTCCTTCAAATCGATAATGACAATGAGGATCGATTAAGAGACGGTTAATACAGAAACTGCCACAAGATTCTTGATAAAGTTAAGTTTGAGGAGAACTGTTATGCCATGAAAGAAATTATTTCAAACTTTAAGGGCGATTTAAAACTTTGTTTTGTTTGATTTTAAAACTTTATTTAAGTTCATTTATAATTTTAAATAAAAATTTAAATTTAATACACCGCAACGAATTTAAAATAGAAAATTACCTGAACCGTCTCCACGATTCCAGTCGCCTAAGTGATCCGAATTCAAAAATTTAGCAGCGCTAGGATGACTATGGTCACTGTGTGAACTAGGATTATTTTGAAAAATTTAAATAAAATAAAATATTAAAATTTTAAAATTTTCTGCGATGTTGAAGTTGAGTTTGTAATGCTTAGTGAATGTTGGTGAAACTACTTACCGAAAAAACAGTCAAAGGTCAAGACAGTAAAAAAAATTGTATTCACATAAAAAATCGGGAAAATACAAATTTTTCCATATATTGTAAGCGTTCAAATAAATAAATGTTAAAAATAGCTATTACAGTGGTGCTGTTAGTATTGAGTATTCCGGAGTGGAATTCTTCTAAATCCCACCAAACTATTTTGATAAAATTATAATGATTGGATTCCGTACAAAAATATGATTTGAGTACATTTTAAAATAGTGCAACCTGTGAGAAAGACGTATTAATCATTTTCTTAACTATGTTAATTGGAACCAGTTAAACGAACTTTCTTGTGGGCTAGTTCCGGTTCAGGAATTGGCGCCGTTTTTACCAAACAAAATTAAATATTCTACTCAAATGTACGGAGTGATTTCACGCGCGGGATATGTTAAACCAACTTGTATAATTTGAAGAATAAAAGTACCTTCAATCGAGCTGACCCGGAATTCGAGAACAATACAAAGAAATTATCGAACAAAATTTTCGAACATCGGGAATTCAAATTATAGCGCGCTTATTTAGGTATTCACCAGCACTTCACAGCTGGCGAGTTAAACCAAAGGGTGCCACTGCTGATGGCGAACAGCTGATTGGAGCGAAAGTGACACGACGACAGAGAAATTGAAAGCGAATTCGCATTTGAATTGATTACCTTGTTGTTTTCCTTAAAATAAATAAGCGTTCGTCGCCAGGATGTCCCACGCAATAGACGAACTGCAAGCGATCATCGCCGAGCTAAAGGTCGAACTGGAGGAGCAAAAGTGTTCGAATCGTCAGGCACGCAATCGCATCGATCGTATGTCCGCAGAAGTGGTGGACTCCAATCCCTACAGCCGACTAATGGCTCTTCAGCGGATGAACATTGTGAAGGAGTACGAGCGCATTCGGGACAAGGCAGTAGCCATTGTTGGCGTTGGAGGCGTGGGCAGCGTTACTGCCGATATGCTCACCCGGTAATCCCCTAAAGCTTTACAATCAGGCTGCGATGTCGTCTGCAGCTTAAAGTCATATTATGCACCCCTTTCTCTGATGTCATTTGAATCCCTCTTTTAGCTGTGGCATCGGAAAATTAATTCTATTCGACTACGACAAAGTGGAATTGGCAAACATGAACCGGCTCTTCTTCACGCCCGACCAGGCTGGTCTCTCCAAAGTGGAGGCCGCTGCGCGTACCCTAAGTTTTATCAATCCGGACGTGCTGATCGAGACGCATAATTACAACATAACGACGGTGGATAATTTCGATAGGTTCTTGGCCACAATAACAGAGAGTGGCAAGGAACCAGGCCAACCTGTAGATCTCGTCCTGAGCTGTGTGGATAATTTCGAGGCCCGAATGGCAATCAATGCCGCCTGCAATGAGCGGAACCTAAACTGGTTTGAATCAGGTGTTTCTGAGAATGCTGTTTCCGGACACATTCAATTCATTCGGCCTGGGGATACGGCCTGTTTCGCCTGTGCTCCGCCCTTGGTGGTCGCCGAGAATATTGATGAAAAAACTTTAAAAAGGGAAGGTGTTTGCGCTGCATCCTTGCCCACAACTATGGGCATCACTGCTGGTTTCCTTGTGCAAAATGCTTTAAAATATTTACTCAATTTTGGCGAGGTGTCAGACTATCTGGGCTACAATGCTCTTAACGATTTCTTTCCGAAGATGACGTTGAAACCGAACCCTCAATGCGACGATAGGAATTGCTTGGTACGGCAAAAAGATTTTAAGGCTCGACCAAAGCCTGTAGAAGTCAAGGAGGAGGAAAGTGCCAGCGATGAACCCCTCCATGCTTCCAACGAATGGGGTATTGAGTTGGTGGCGGAGGATGCACCTGTCACTACTCCCGATACAGCGAAATCGTCAGCCGTAAGTGAGGGCTTAAAGCTCGCGTACGAGGCCCCAGAAAAGGCCAATGTGGAGGAACAAAATGTGCCGAATGTGTCTGACCAAACCAGTTTGGAGGATTTGATGGCTCAAATGAAGTCCTTGTAAAAACCAGAATATTTTTTTGTATTAAATGATCGAACAACGCAATTTAAAAGTGAACATTATGATATCATCCCGCCATATGTCTATCCATTCTACATTTTACAACTTAAAAGCATTTCAAAAGCATAACATATAAGTAATTATTATTTTTATTTATACTTGAAGGTTTTTTGCTAAAGAAAAATATATTTTATACTGTTTTTAAGGCTAGAAGGCATTGGTATAACATTTTGCAACATACAATTCCTAAAAAAAAAACAATTTATTGTAGAATTTAAATTGTTTGAAAAAATCGGTATGCGCAAAGTTGCGGACCTTCAAAGTCTCCAACTTTCTTTAATGACAATTTTTAAGGGAACTGATCCAATTAGTTCGAAGCCACCCGACGAAAGCTTTTCTTTTAAGTTATTTTTTTTAGTTGTCAACGAAATGAAAGTTATAACTATTCATTATAAACTTTGAAAGGTATTTTGGATATCCATGTATCAAAATGTTGCTTTATGAGGGAGTTGAGGGAGTAATTCACTGAAGCCCAAAAATAGTGAAAAATAAAATTATTCGTGGATATATTTGTTATTCCCTCTACTTTTTAAAACCCATTATTATTATTTGAGAAAGGGAAAAAAATTAAAAAACATGCAATGTATAAAAGATCTAATCAGAAATTTATAATAAATTAATTTAAATGTTTAAAAATATAATTACATTATTTCTATTAAGAAATAATATTTAAACTTTTTTAATTTAAAAAATCATAAATTTCGAATTTTTAAAATATATTCGTTTACCAACACTTCCAATTTTCATGGTATTTTTAGCTTCCTCGAGGCGGTCGCACTGTCTGGGCATATTGTTGTCGTGCTGTCACAAAAAAAAAAAACAAGAAAAATTAACCATTCCCGAAAATAAAACACGGGTTTATAACTAAACTCAAAGCAGAAAAGAAACCCCAGCTTTTGTGAATATGACCAAAAAGGAGGATAAGTCGCAGGCGCCAGAGGAGGTGAGAAAAGGCAGGAAAAGTACAAGAGGGCTTTGCCGGCTCCGAAAACTCGTACTTATTACATTTAAGACACGTCACTGACAATTTCTTTCTATATTGCCGGTTTGCGCCAGCTGGTCAAAGTAAACAAGTGGGACGGATCGGCGGTTAAGCACGCCCTGGACGATGCTGTCAAGACATGCTTGCTGGGCGATCGCCCTCAATTGAAGGAGCAATTCGGGCTGGTCAATACCCGCCTAGCGCTGTGCGCCCTAGCAGTGGGCGTGGCTATCATGGCCCATGCCTGGGACTTCACCCATCCCTTTCCCCAGTCCCGACCCGTCCTCCTGTTCAGCGTCCTGGCGTACTTCGCACTGATGGGTGTGCTTACCCTGCATTCCAGTTTCCGTGAAAAGGGCACATTTGCGGTGGCCGTCCAGAAGGATAAAGAGCGGGAGCGCATATGGGAAGCCAGTTCGGATATGCGCAAGTACGATGACAAGTACTTCCTGTTCCTCAGCGTTCGGGATGTTCGAACCGGAAAGCGTCGCGAGCAGAGCAGCTCAAAATCTTGCGCCGCGTTCATCGATCAGAACGGCATCGTTCTGGATAACCTGGTGGCAAATGAGGTCAATCGCTTGTACAACTCCTTGGCTGCTGAGAAGAAAGATAAATAGCTAGAGGGAGAGACAGTCTAGACAAACAGCTGCTATTTTAAATAAAAAATAAAATAAAACTAAAACACATTGTTTAATTAGCTTTTTAAATCTTCCTCAAACTTATTTTCATTTCTCATTTTAACTTAAAATGTAGATTATTATACCGTAGGTAGATTTTTTTAGGACTAAATGTTCACAGTTGACAGTCGACAGAAAAAATTGTTTCACATCAGATCCCAGCTCAGATTAAGTCAGATTCGAGTATGTGCTGAAAAAATATATTTCTCCCCCTAGTCCAGCTGCGAAAGTGCTTGCGACAATAATAATATATGTATATTTTGTATTGGATTTAACACAAATAATTTCGAAACATACGATTGACGCCGATTAAGGTAACCCAAGATGAGTAGATCGTCCGGAGCCTATAAATCTTCCTCACAATCTGTGCCACGGTTAACAAAAAATCAAGAGCAAAGAACACTTGTTTCTGGGAGCAACAATGACACCGACAAATCCACTGCTGGAAACCAAAAGGGACAAGCAAAGTCGGCCCGCCAATGCCCACCGAGGAAGAACCCGGAAAAGAAAACCAGGGAGGAGAGAACGATCGAGAAGTTCCGCAACATCGACTTCTTTGGCCAGCGCGACTCGAATAATTTACTGACTGTCCAGACTCTGGAGTTCCCAGATGTCAACATCAAGCGTACGGAGCTCCACAAGCGCGACGAGTGTGGCAAGAGCGTTATCCGTGGCAAGGGACGGGACTTTGCTAGCTCCAGCAACTCCCACTTCAGAGATGGCATCGAAACGGTTAAAATTCGCAAGGAGAAATGCACGTCCTCAAGCATAGACCTAAAGTCGCAGTTGGACAGTCGAAGGAACACCACTAGCTTACATAGTGAACATGTTGGGGCACCAGATTCGGATGTACTCGTCGATACGATGCACGCGCCCTCCACGCGTCCACCCAACTTCATGGGGGATGAGTGGAGACGCCCATGCCCGGCCAGTTTTGTGGCTGGAGCTCCACGGCCACGAATTGGTCGCTGCCCGAAGAACTACGAACAGCTGGCCAAGGTCACGCCGGCCCGTCGGAAATTCTTTCTTACCCAGGACCCGCGGAAGACCCATTGCCTTGTCAATCCTGTTGCGTTGCGGCACACGCCTTTGACCAAAGAGGAGGAATTTAATCTAATCAGCAAGCTGGTGAAACACGGGGACAATCTTTGCGCCAGCACTGGCTCGGAGTCGTCCGACACCCACATCTGCGAGGTGATCGACTTGCAGAACCCCCTGGGCCTTGATTTCCATGGCATGGACTACAAGACCACATACGAGCAAGACGAGGTCGAGCAGCAGAACGCTCTGACTTTCTGGCGAGTTCAACGGTATATGGCGCGGCGCAAAGCCAAGAAGAACACCAGGGTCAATGTGGAGGCCGAGTTAAAGGAGGAACGCTTGGCGGTTCCGCAGCGTTACAATACTACAATCAAGGACATGCCTATCCACGAGGCCACACCGCCGCGTTCACCGCGCCTTGTCCACTTGTACCGTAGTCATGACAAGCCGACCAACAAGGTTAAAATTGAGGAGGAGCGTAGGCGGCGTGCTGCCCGCTACAAGGACATATACCTTCGGAAGAAGCAGCGAGAATTAGAGGAAATGCAGGAACGCCAGAAGCAGGAAGCAGCAATCAAGGAGATCGAGGGGCGGACTGTGGCCGAGGAGGACCTGCGTGCAGACTTGGCTGTCATCGACGACGCCATTGAGCGCAGCTTCCGGAAGCACGTGGAACTAAAGCCAATTATCCGGAAGAGAAAGGTCTTTCCAAAGACCTTGACGGAGACAGAGCGCCTCAAAGCGATCATGCACCGGGAGGACTGCGTGCGCCGTGACAAGGCGCGGGTAACGCAACAGTTCTTTTTGGAGCGGACAGGAAAAATGAAGTACCTGCCGGACGTGGAGCAGAAGCTGCGCTGCGATGAGAGCATCGAGGGCAGCGTCGGTTCCACACCCAGCGAGCAGAGCAGCGATGACGAGGACTATCTCCAGGTGGGAAAAATTGGGGACAAGTTTCAGCTTCGCGGCTTCCACTTCAAGCACGGGGATGGCCTTCGAGGCAAGCTCCACCGACACCAGATTATGCAAGGCCAACGAACGGTCAAGGGCTGCCTCACTCGCGAAGAGTGGTTGAACCAGCTGGTGCCCCACAAGGAGCCCATCAAATTGGACGTGGAACGCGGCATCATTAAAGTCCTCGACCCAGACGACCCCAATCTAGACCTGTTCCCCCCAGAGCCACTGCTTATGCGACAACGTGAGCGCAAGAGCGCTGTCAGGGAGTTCGTTGACCAGCGCCTAGGTCTCCACTATCATCGCCGGCTGCGAAAGAACCTGAAGCTGGTGAAGCCGAAGCCCGCGTACAACGTTAAGAAGTTCAATTTGATTCGGTACGTCTTTCCCGAAAAAGTAATCGTTCCAGATGGTCGAGTGCCGGTGGAGGAGATGGAGGTGCTCGATGCCACCAAAGTGAACACCACCTTGGACTATCTAAATCTTAAGCAGAAACTTGCCAAATCCAAGCGGCAAAAGAAAAAACTTAACCGCATGCAGTTGCTCGGTTTGCCTTGCATCGAAAAGAAGCAGTTAAGAACCGCAGATCCGTGCCTTGAAGTGGAGGAGGAGATGGACGTGGACTGGGTACCAACTCCAGAACCTCCGTACGATGAAGAGGAACCCGGGCAACGAATGGAGGGCGGTTGCGACCGACCACAAAGCCAGCTTCGTGGATTCACCCGACCGGTAGGGTCAAGGCCTAAAGGTCGCAGCTACGTGAACTCTGCTTATCGGGCCACTTCTGGACAGGAAAAGAGCCTTCAGGAACACCTCTCTGGTTCAGAAGACGTTCAACCAGCTCGTTGGCGTGGAAATATGCCTGCGCCCACGGAGAGGGAGAAGACGCTAACGATTCACCCAAGGCGAAAGCGCGATTACGCCAACGAGCGCATTCCTTCGGCCATCTTCAACGAAGTGCTGCAGCACTCGCCTTTGCCATTGCTGGAACAGCCAGAGCCCGACAAAATTCGCTTCGCCAATGTGCGGAGCAAGAAGCGACCCTACACGGAAATATTTGAAGCAAGACACCACCACGACCACTGGGCTCCCACCCAGGTGAAAAATGTCCACGTGCAATACCAGCCGAAGACAGTCTACCCGGAGATCACCAAAGTCTTGAAGAAGGTCAGGGAGCCGGTGGTGAAGTTCGAGAGGGCCGGTCCGCCCTGTAGCGAGTACGTAGACAAGGACCTGACCATGCCCAGCTATGACTTCGACAAAATGATAGCCGAACATCTAGCCGCCACCCGCACGGACAATAAGGAAGCCGCCGGGGAGTTTGTCCCTAATCTTTGCCGACCCTACGATTTCGTTTTTCACTCTCGCGACCCCGAGGAACTAGCAAAGCTGGACTTTCCAGGTCGGAAACAGTACCTGGAACTGCTGCGCGAGACTCGCGAGGCCATTTACGAAACCAAGGACATCGAGCCAGGGGAGGAGCGCCTCCTAGTGGATCGCCGGGCGGTAGTGGCAGACCTCGAAGAGGATCTTAAGAGCATCGAGAACTGTCTGAGCTCTTTGAGCAGCTCGGACTGCACGGATCTGTCGAACGACAGCGGCAGCTATATGGTAATCGAGGGCAAGACCAAACTGCCCTTGGACTACATAAGGAAGCCGCTGGTTCCCTTCGAGGAAATGCGACGGGCCCGCTTCCACGCTGCGGTCATTGACGTATCGGCCGAGGACGAGGATCCGTACCGCATGCTTCCATTTTCGGGTCAGCACAAGGAGCAGGCCGATATGCTGGGACCCAAGGACACTTTTTTTACCTTCAGTACGCGACTCCGCAACAGCTTGCGCCTGCGACTCGAGGTGGCAGTGCCAGACGTGCGTAAAACCCTCTTGGGTCCGGGAAACCGCAAGTATTTTGGGGCAGTGATCACTGACCTCGACGAAAACTATATCGAAGAGCTGAAGAGCCGCGCCACCATCAAGTCGTTCAAGTTTAAAACCAGCATTCAGTTGCTCAAGGACGCGCTGCGCCTGAAGTATGAATCCCTGCTAATACAGGGACAAATGGTGCGCACCAAGATTTACGATCGAATGAACGAGCGCCACTGGGTGAACATGAAGAACACAAAAAACCTGTATGAGGCGCTCTTCGCCAAGTGGAAAAAGAAGGAGTACAACGCCGCTATGACCATGGTGTATCAGGTGAAGTCCTACTACGAAACCACAGACAAGCTGAAGCAGGAATACCGGGATCTGGAGCGAGAACTGATGATGCTCAACATGGACATTGTGTTCATAGAGGGCCACTGGATCCGGTGCATTATGCTCCAGAACTTCCATTACCTAATGGGCGACCAGGACTGGCGTGCCGAAAATGACTGGATTCACCTTATCCCCAAGCCAAGACGCAGCATCGGCTCGGAGAGCGAGGGTTCCGAGGAGCAGGAGCCCGATGTGCATGAGGATGGAGCCGAGGAAGAGTTTGAACTGGAGCCTTACGATGTCTCAATTGCCAAGCGAGCCATTGTTAATATTCGCGTGCGCGACAAGGATGATGCTTGGGCCATTCGCGCCTTCTATTACGACGTCTACATGCAGAAGATTCACCCAATTCTGCAAGTGTTTCCCGACGCCGAAGCCTTTCTGCAGGGCGTGGAGAACCTAAAGAACAAGACATTCATGCTGCTGCTGGAAATGCACTTTACTCTCTCCATCCACACCGAGCTCCAAGGGCGCTTGGAAACGTTCAATGATTGGTGTGCGAAACACCTGAGGGAAAAACAGGAGTACGTGGCTCGCAAGTCAGCCAAAAAGTTCTTCATGGAAGACCGTGCTAGGGAGATGGAGGAAAGAGTCCATCAGTACCTGGGTCAGCCCATCGAAGATACCATCTCAGACGAGGATTTCAACAAGCACAGAGCAGTGCTGGCTGAAGTGTGGCGCCGTGTCGTCCCTGACTCGGTGCGCGGAACTAGTGATGTGCTGCCCAGTACCGCCGACATGGTCGCTGCCATCAGCGACGTAGTTATGGAGATTCTGTCCAAATTCGAACACATGGACATCGAAAAGGTCCGCGCTGTAGAAGCGACCCTGCGAAAACGTCGCCGCTACCGTGAGAAGCTCTCGGCCCAAGCCTATCAAGTGGAGCGGCGTATCGACATGGAGATGAAAAAGGTGCGCAGAAACTTGGAGCCGCCTTACAAGAAGCCCAAGCGCGAGGGCCGCCTGCCCAGGCTATTTCTTAAGAAACGAGTTATTCCCGAGGAGAAGGAGGTGTTTGTTATATCCGAGAACACAAAGAACTTCGTTCGCGCATTTAGGGAAGATGGCTATACAGGGGATCAAGTGACTCACACATCTCTGCTGACAGTGGACAATATGCAGGAGCAGATAGTGCCGTTCTACTTTGATCATTTCCTCAAGATCAATGGCTACACTCCAAACTACAACTTCAGAACTAACGTAGACTTGCGAGACGGCCCTGAGTTCAGCCGCCTGAAAATCCGGGAGGTTTTGCCAGATGTCATGATCAGGTTGGAAAACTGGGAGACTATGCACAAGAAGATCATGGAGGACAATATTCAACGCAACCCCAAGATGTACGAGAATGTACGAGAATGAACACGAATTTGACTGTTTTAATCCTTTAGCCATTGCCAAATTGAAAGTGCTCTGATTGAAATCCCATGAGCATAAGGACATTCAATCTAAAACAATTTCGTTTATAAATTGTAATGGTATAGCTATCAAAAACTCCGATTTCAAGACAACTCGTCTCCCCGAATTAAACAAAAAAAATTATTCAGCCCATGACATTTCTCCTTTAAAAATGCTTAATATTAATAAATCACAAAATGGCAAACACATTTCGAGGAAAGTTTTGCGCATTTTCACTATTTAATTGGTGTGAAGTCCAATATTTTATTAATAAATCAGATCGTAAGACTGATCTTCCTATGGTTTTGTTTATACTTTTTTTAAAAGACTAAACTTTTTCCTATTTAAATGGTTTATTTTCCCTAATCTGAACATTTTCATTTCTACTCTACATAAGGTTGGACGTCGTTTTGCTGGCGTATGGCTTCCGCCTCCGCCCCAACTGCACAGGCCATGAGCGAATTCACAGTCTGTTCCTCGCCTGCCTTATAGATATAACCGTTCGCCTTGTCTATGTGGTTCCGAAGCCGGAGCATGCTATCCGTGCTGAAAACGTCCAATAGCTGGAAAGAGACTAGAGCGTAGTCCTCCACCATCGAACAAATGGCCTCGTTCAGTTTCTGAAATTTTCGCATCGTGGGATCGTCGTCCAGTTTCTCCAACAAGTATTTCAGGTCCAGTACATCCGTGTAGTAGTCCACGTTGAAGTGAAGCTTAGCCTCGTGCTTTCGCAGGGTGTCAGCTTTGGATAGGACGTTCACGTGCGGCAAACTCATGCGCAGCATTGTGTTTAGGGCCATCAGCAGCGTGGCAATGAACTTGGCCGGCTCTGAACAATAGTGAGAGTCAATCAGGTTCACGGTGACCAGGTTGTACCGCTCCCGCTCCAGACGTTCGAACACTTGAGCCATGGCTTTGTGATGCGTGTACAGCTCGATCTGGCCGGGGCAGTCAAACAGAAAATAGTTGTAGCTGGGGCTCAGCTTTCGTAGTGCTGGCAGTAACCAATCCTCCAGGTGCTCCGCCAGAAACTCGGCGCAGTGCATCAATGCACCATTGGGTCCTAGCTGCAGGTGCTCCATGCAGTCCTCTACAGTTATCAGTTCCATTACGTTGAGCACCGGCTCGTATGACATGTTCTCGTTTGCCGGGTCCAGATTTACGACTCCAACTTGCCTGCCCAGTTCGCGGTAGAACTTTAAGGCCTCCGCGCAGTAGGTGGTCTTGCCTGAGCCAGGCGGGCCGATAACTAGCTGCCCATAGCGGGGATTCTCCACCGTAGCATTTGCCGGAAACCGTTGCAACATATCAGCGACAATTCTTCGGAAGGGAAAAATGTAAACAAACAGAAAAATATAAACAAAAAGTTGAAGCCAGTGTGGCCAAATCGTTATAAAAAAATATGACTCTCTGTTTTTAATTTACTGTTAATTTAGGAAATTTACTTTACATTGTAGATACCTAAATGTAGATATCTAAATTAATTGAACAATAAGATTTTCTTATAAACGTTATAATATAGCAACACAAACTATAAATAAAACTTAATTTAAAATTTTGTTTGCTTCGTTTGCTTATTTTTCGGTAGCTATATCTACCCAATGAACTCGTATAAAATACACTATTTAAAGTAATATCAAAAAATAATTCTGGTAGAGTAGCCAGAAAAACAGAAATGGGTTCCCCCTGTTGGCGGTTAAAAATAGCTAAATTTGACCATAATATAGCCAAGTAAGTCTGTCTGGCATCACTGCGCCTCTAACTTGGTGTTTTCATTTCCCGGCGAAAATTCGCATTTATTAATAACATTCAAAAAACTCCAGTCCAGAAGATCGGATCACCAGCAATGGCGCAACCACAGCCCCCGGCCTACGAAAACAGTGAGTTGGCATGCAAGCATAGTTGGCGGCGTGTTATTTGGTATCCCATAGACTGGGATTGAACAGAAAAGAGAAGAAAAGAAATGAAAGGGGATGAGTCAACAGGCGAAAACGGTAAAAGCTTAAACCACCGCCGGAAGTGCCGAGATTATGCCCATAAATGGGCAACCAGCGCTCGGTTGGGAGCAGGGGGACTTTCTTCCGAAAAAGAACGGCCCGATGCCGCACCCATTTTTTATGTCTACCAATCCTTCGTGTTATCTGCAGTTGGTTCTTTGTCTAATCGCCGTGTATGGCGGCTTTAATTGCAGAAAATACCTACGCGACCCTGCCGCGCACCCAACGGGGCCAACCCATCGTCTTGGGCGCCGATCCCAAGGGCAAGAACTTCCTCTACACGAACGGCAACTCCGTGATCATCCGGAACATCGAGGTAAGATGATATTGTCCAACTCCTGCTCCTGCCATAATCTGTTCCCGCTGGCCGCTCCAAATGGCGTTTTATTTTTGGACAGTTGCAGTTTCTGGTGTGTTTTTCCTTCCCACCGAGTGTGTGTGTGAACGTCTGCTGGCAGCTGTTCTATATTTATTTTTAAATAGCCATTCCACAAAAGCCGACCGGCCAAACATTCACACATACACCGGTCGGGAAATATATATTCTTGTGCCTGTTTTGCTGCCCACGCATCATCATTTATGGCTGATGATGATGATCATTGGGCAATTTAAACAGAATCTCTGCTGTCGCAGGAATCATACCAGCGAACCAGCTTGTAAAAGTGTTTTTTAAACCCCCTTTGTTTCCGTCCTCCCCCTAAAAGAATCCAGCCATCGCCGATGTCTACACGGAGCACTCGTGTGCAGTGAACGTGGCCAAGTACTCGCCCAGCGGATTCTACATTGCATCTGGTGGTAAGTCTTGCACTACAATTTCACACTTGGCGTCTTTTTTGGACGCAGTGGAGCATGCAGAAGCCGTAGCAGAGCATAATCGTGACCACCATGAGTCACGTCACTGCCTGCGATTAACATTTCCATATTCGGAGCGGTTTCTTTATCTTATCTGCGGTTTCGGCTCGATCGACTGGGAATTTTATTTATCGGCCCTCCTCCTCACTTCACAGACGCTTCGGGCAAGATTCGTATTTGGGACACCGTCAACAAGGAGCATCTGCTTAAGAATGAGTTCCAGCCTATCGCAGGACCCATCAAGGACATCAGCTGGTCGCCGGACAACCAACGTATCGTCGCCGTGGGTGAGGGACGTGAGCGATTCGGTCATGTCTTTATGTCGGAAACTGGCACTTCCGTGGGCGAGATCAGCGGACAGTCCAAGTCGATCAACTCGGCGGACTTCCGCCCAGCCAGGCCTTTCCGCATCGTGACTGGTAGGTGCTCTTTAGCTTTCTTTTCAAGAGCCTTTACTAATTTTGTTATACTTTTTACAGGCAGCGAGGACAACACGATTGCCGTGTTCGAAGGACCGCCGTTCAAGTTCAAGATGACAAAGCAGGACCACTCGCGCTTCGTTCAGGCTGTGCGTTACTCGCCAGACGGCAAGTTCTTCGCCTCAGCTGGCTTCGACGGCAAGGTCTACCTATTCGACGGCGTTAGTTCCGAGTTGGTGGGCGAGTTTGGGTCGCCGGCTCATAAGGGAGGCGTCTATGCCCTGGCCTGGAAGCCAGACAGCACCCAGCTGCTGACGTGCTCTGGGGACAAGACCTGTCGCTTATGGCAGGTCGAATCGCGCGAGCTGGTGGCAGACTTTGTGATGGGAACCACCGTGGACGACCAGCAAGTGTCCTGCCTGTGGCAGGGAGAACACCTCATCACAGTCTCGCTGTCGGGTGTGATAACCTACCTCAACGTCGCGGACCCCAGCAAGCCATTGCGCGTGGTCAAGGGTCATAACAAACCCATTACTGTGCTGGGTCTGAGCGACGACCGCAGCACCATCTACACCGGCAGCCACGACGGCGTGGTTACCAACTGGAATTCGGGCAACGGTACGAACGATCGTATCACAGGCACCGGCCACGGTAACCAGATCAATGGAATCGCCGCCTGGGGCGACTTCGTCTACACCTGTGGCATCGACGATAGCCTGCGTCAGTTCAGCGTTGAGGGTAATGTCTATACCGACTACGTGGTCAAGCTCAACTGTCAGCCACGCGGCCTGGCTATCGTGCGCAGCGAAAACATTGTCGCTCTGGCCTGCATCAAGGAGCTGACCCTTGTCCAGGATCAGAAGAAGATATTCTCGCTTCCAATCAAATACGAAGCCAGTTCGATCGCTGTCAACGCCGACACCCTCGATGTTGCTGTCGGAGGCGATGACCAGAAACTGCACATCTACTCGCTCAAGGCCGGTACCCTGGAGCCTAAGGTCGAGCTGGATCATCTCGGTGCCGTGACGGATGTTTCCTACTCGCCGGATCAAAAGTATTTGGTGGCTTGTGACGCCCATCGCAAGGTTGTAATGTACTCGGTGGAGGAATACAAGGTAAAAAACATTTCTGATATAAGTTTTCGTTATCTAATGAGTTTGTCGATCATTTTCAGCCTGCCCACAACAAGGAGTGGGGCTTCCATAGTGCTCGCGTTAACACTGTGGCCTGGTCGCCTAACTCGTTGCTGGTGGCCAGTGGATCGCTGGACACTTCCATCATCATTTGGTCCGTGGCTAACCCGGCCAAACATACTATCATCAAGAGTGAGTAGCTTGCTAATGATGCATTTTGTGGAAACTATCTAATCCCATATTTTTCTGCCTATTTTAGATGCACATCCGCAGTCACAAATCACCCGGCTGGTCTGGCTGGACAACAACACTGTGATCTCAACTGGCCAGGACTGCAACACCAAGGTTTGGCACGTGGAAACAATCTAAGCGGCCGGCGCCGCGAGCAAAACATTTTATACTTATCCAGGGGAGCAGCCAGCAGCCCCTTGGCTTCAATTCATTTAAGTGCAAGAGTTTACATTACCTATTTATGTCTTTAGACCCGCCCCGTCATGTCATGTCTTTAAATTTAAGCCCAAAGTGTTTACTAATCATCATGCAATGGATATCAATATATTTTATCAGACTATCATTTGCTATGCGTTTTCGCCAACATATTTTCTACTACTCGAGCTAAGAACTAAACCCGAAAACGCAACTATTATGAAGTGAAATATAATATATTAATTTTGGCATATTTCTTGTATTTTTTCTTAGTTACTGGTTACTTTTTTTTTTTTTAAACATTTATTAAAGCAACCGGGGTCACTAAAGACCTCATTATACCCTTGCTATCTATAACGTCAGCCCAATGGGCGCGCAGGCTAGCCACTTGACTAGCTTAATAGTAATAAGGAATTAACAATACATATAATAATTAGACTAAATAACAATTTAAAGTCGTCCAGGGGATCGACCCCTTGGGGATTATGTTATCAGGTCCCTCGGCTGACGCCTTTTCAGCCTCCTTAGCGACGTCTCACTAGCCAGTCTTTGTGTCAGTCTATTCCCGTGTTCCTGTAGTCTGCTATTGTATCGGCTGGAGTGGTTATTAATCTCGTCAAAGACTTTGGCTAGCTTTACATCTTTGTGACACTACACAATGTACCACTCGCATCCGGTGATCAATCTGAGAGTTCTGTTTTGGGCCGTCTGAACTCTTTCGATTTGGCTATCGCAGGCTAGTCCCCAGATTTGGCACCCATACCTCCAGATCGGCGCTATAATTTGTTTGTAAATTGTCAGTTTGTTGGTCATTGACAGTTTGCAGCCAGTAATGATTGGTCACTGCGTTTCGTATGCGGGTTCTGGTGGCGGTGATGTGCTTGACGAAGGTGAGTCTACGATCCAATGCAAGACTAAGGTATTTTGCTGAATTGGTATGTAGGAATGGTCTTCCTTCTATGGGTACTCGTTACTGTTGCCCCAAGAATAAACGTAGGTCTGGCTTCTTAATCATTTATTTCATTTAAAATGTTGTTTTGGCTTTTAGGTCTTCACCCTGTCTTTTTGTGTGCAATTGTGTGTGCGTGTTCTGGTGTATAATTACAATATTTATAAAAACTTTGCTTAATTTACTAGAATGTGAGGGTTTATGCGTGTGATATAGCGTAAGGTAATTGCAGCTTGCAAGTTGAGAGCCTCGGAGGTTGCTACAGTGCAAGGAGCCGGATGTGGCCGGAGCTGCCTCGGCTCCATCTGTCCAAGAGCCAGCATTTCCGGACCGGCATCGGCCCCGTGAAATAAAAACTTAAATTTGTGCTAGAAGTAGATACATAAATTAAGATAGCTAAGAAGGCGCTCGCACGAGTGTGTTTGTGTAGAAGGCGAAAAACGAATTGCGCTAATTATCACAGCCGGGTCTAAGACGTTGGTTGGTTTCGGTGGGACTAGGAGGTTGTCATCGGTGTTGGGGGTACTCTCTGCTCGGAAGCTCTGATCCAGAGTCCTGCTTCAAAGGAAGATCGGATGGCTCCAGCTATCCAACAGCAATGTGCATGGGCGGACGGGTTCTTTGTATCTGAGTGCGTGTCTGTGTGGTGAATGGAACAATTCAATTGAACAATCTTAATTATTTCCTTTAGGTGGTCGCAGCCGGGGTCTCAATGCCTGCCGCCGCCCCGTTGCTGGCGGGTGGAGGCTCCCGCTCTGCTTTGATGTCCAGTGGCGCCTCGTTTGCCAGGTCCAGGGACGCCCCGGAGGCTGGTGAGGATTCGGCCACCGCCACAGCCGCCGCGGCTGCTGCCATCTGGAACTGGTTGGGCAGGAAGAGATACGGATTGCCTCCCTCCTGGCCAGCAGTCGCCGCGTTCGCCCCTGGACCGCCCGACCCTCCGCTGGTCATTGTGTGGCTGGGCATCGGTAGGGTCGTGACCGTTGGCGTCGCACCTGCCGGCTTGGAGACGCGCTTCCGCCTGGCCTCGTTCTCGCATGGCGACGGCGCTCCCGGGTGTCGGTAACTGACGTGCTTCCTTAAGGCGTCCTTGCTGCGGGACACGTGGGAGCAGACGTTGCATGCGTATCTGGGGGTTGGAAAGTAAAAAAAACTTTAATCTTGGATCTAATCTAATTAAATAATAGTCGAGTCTTGAATTCAAGCTCTGTGATTCCTGCCTTAAATGACATTTTTAAAACCTAAGTTTTTAAAAACATTTAATCATTGGGATACAATAGAGATTTATTATTATTATGAATCAAACTTGTATGGATTAGAAAACTATTTATTTAATGAATATATGAATATATTCACACAAGACCATCGTTGTTCATGGATAATTATTTGATTTAAAAAATGTTTCGAGGACGAAATCAATTATCAGAGTCTAATTTTGAGGTTCGTAAGGATTTCTTTAAAATTTTAATCAAACCGTGACTCATTGTGTTATATTAATGAATTTATATTGTATTTACAATAAAATAGTAATATAAAAATATTATTTTGTATCCTTCAATTACACCTTATTTTCATTGATGGGATTTCAACAAAAAAGGAGCAAACTTGTAACATTTCGGATCCTAAATCCCAGCTCTGAGGTCTAATAACTTTAAAGTATGAAAACGGAATTAAAACTTATTTAATATTGATGTAAGGACAAGACTGTATCCTTACATCAATATTAAATATTAAACAACATTAAATTTATATATAATATTTATCAGCCTTTAAGTAAACCCAACTAAACTTTAGTTTTTATCGAGTCCCTACAGATACGCACCGTACATTCTGATGGGTCTCCAGGTGGACGCGGAGGTTGTACTGGTTGCTCAGCTGCTTGTGGCAGATGAAGCAAGTGGCATAGAGCTTGGAGTTGGAGGGCGGCTTGATGCCGGCGGGTGGGAGCGGCTTGTCGCGGTCGGCGCTCAGCGAGAGCAGGTTGGGCTCCGACTTGGCGCTGACCAGCGCCATTCCGCCGGCGGCTGCTGCTGCCGCTGCGGCAGCCGCCTCCCGCTGGTACTGCTCGATGTGGAGCTGCAGCTTGGCGTGGTCTTCCGGCGATATGTAGGGGGTGGTGGGTGCTCCCGGGGGATGGTGCATCTGGGACGCCTGTTGGGCCGGAGTGGGCGTGGCGGCGGCGCTGTAGAGAGGCGGCTTGCTGCTGTACAGATGGCCGGCGGTCAGGGGGGTTGGGTAGCTGGCCGTGGAGCACTTGACGACCGGCAGCTGGGGCGAGAAGTGCGCCATGGCCGGCGGAGCCAAGGTGACCGGCGAGGTAGCTACTATGGGGTGGGGGTTGGCACAGTCGGACGGCGACTTGCTATTGATGTTGGACCCAGCGCCCTTGAGTCCTTTTCCGGGGTTCTTGTCCAGCCGGCGCAGCTCCTTAGGGGGAGTGCTGCCTTTTAGTCGCTTAGCTCCGAAACAATCCACGTCGTCATCCTGGATTCCACTCTGGTACAGCTGGCACTGTTGCTGGTACTTGGCCAGCAGCTCTGTGGTCTTGTTCAGCGCCGTCTGGGAGAAGTTCAGGGGCTGGGGCAGCAGGCTGGGGTAGAATTGGAGCGACTTGAAGAGGTTCTCCAGGGGCGTGTTGCCCATACCGGCCGTGCCAACAGATCCCAGCTTGTTGGCCAGCAGGGGCGTGTTCAGCGCCGAGCTCGGCAGCTGGGGCAGGGGAAGGACCATGCTCGGGGTCGGAGTGTGGGAGGGGGTGGGTGTGGGCGTGGGCGCCGGCGAGGGCGTGCTGGGACGCTCGAACTCCGAAGATTTCTCATTCAAGGATTCCATGTAGGAGGCTCCGGTTCGCGACGTTTTTGGTAGCTGAAGTATGTTTTGGATCGGAAAGGAAACATTTTCTTTTATATATTTTAGATATTATATATATATTTTATATTTTTATATATCTTAGATATTAAGGGACTGATATTCTGAAAAATAGCCCAGTTTTGAAGTTTCTAATTTAAGAAAAACGTTTTGTTTTGAAAAGTGGGATTCGAAAACTTGTAATTTTTTAAAGCCCTGAAAATGGCGCTAAAATAATATGTTTTGTAAAAGTTAATATTGCTTCCGAAATACAGATTTAGTTGAAAAATTAATATAAGTATTATAACGTTATAGAATATATAATCGTTTCATACATTTGGGCTACTAGATTTAATGATTCATAAATAATAGAAAAATTTAATAGAAATGAAAAGGAAGCAATGCTTATTACGCTTTAATCGTCGAAAACAGCCCATTCTAAATCTAAATTCATGTTAAATTTATATATTATTTATAGTGTTAATTAATAAATTATTAAGACTTTTAACAAGATACTATTACTATACTATTACTAAGTTAACAACTTCCATCAGGCCTCTTTATATTTAGGTAAAAAAGTAGCTTTTTCTTATCGCTTGATGTTAAAAAAAAAATCCTATCTTAATATCTTAATAAAATCTTAATTTGGAATTCAAACAGTATTAAAAATCTCCAAAACTTACATTGTTATTCTGGACATCAGCCAGCCCCTTGATGCCCAGGGTCTCTGCAAGATTGAGCAGCATGGGAATCTGCTCCTCGTAGACGTTCACCTCTCCGGAGTACATGAACGTGAGGAGGGCGGCAATGGCCCCGAAGCTGGCTCCGGGGATGATAATGACCGGGTGGTTGCTCGCCTCCAGGGCCCGAAAGATCTCCATGAAGAAGCTGCTGCAGGCACTCAGGACCACGCGGTGAGCTCGTAGCTGGCGGCCCTCGGCGGAAATGGTGACGTCCGTGAGATGGGACTGGTCCAACAGCACCGGCAGGGTGCTCAGCAGGCTGGCCTGGAAGGGATCGCCGGATTAGATGGAGAAGAGAAGAAAGAGAGGCGCTGGTAACTGGGTCACCCGATCATAAAAATACACTCTGCCCGGGAAGGGAGACGCGCTCTGGGGTTGGATGCAGCTGCTCGCCAACTTTGGTACTTTGGGGCTCTCTGTGGAAATTCTTTGGATTTTGGCAAATGCATGACTTTTACAATTATTACCCAAGACCCCGGGCTCTGGTGCTGGCGGGGAACCTAGGTGTCCACCAGAATATATTGCTATTTTGGACAGCCACTACCCCTTCCTCGTTTACCCTTTTGGGCAGCCGCCGTAGTAAACATCGAAAAGCGAAAATTGTCACTATATGAAAATGCGGAAAACTATGTGTGAATCTGTACGTATGGCTGGATGTGTTTGGATAGATGGATCCTATATATAGACGGGCGACATTTCGCTTGGCTCGCTCGCTTCAGTGAACGGTGACCAGTCCAGTTTGATGGCGAGTCCAAGCCCCTAGCCCCCAGTCCGTAGCCCCAAAATTCCTCTCTGACAACACACCACGGGCAGGATTGACGATCGGGTGAGGATTATCTCGGGGGTGAATCATTATTGCTCACCTGATGATTGTGCCACCGGAGGCAGAACTGCTGTTGGCTCTCATTGTGCTGGTGCAGCTGCTCGAACTGATTCAACTGATGCAGCTGATTGGGATGACTTGGCTGCAGGGGCTGGTGCGGCTGTCTGGTATTGGTGCTATTTACATGTTCCATAATTCATCTGGGTTGGATCTCATGGACCAGCTGCAAGAGACGGGAAGTTCGATTAGTGGACCGCCGTTAATGTTTTCGTGTCGTGGTTGTGCTGGATGTCAGCTAGGTAAACAGAATCTTTCCGCGAGAGCCCACTCAGTTTTGTTTTCGTTCATCATAATTTGTTTGTTTGCATTTTGGTTTGTTTGGCATTTGTTGGGTATTTTGTCACTCGCGAACACGCTTTTCGTCTCCTCTCTTCGATAAAGTAAAGAAATGTGTTTCGAGGAGCGTTGATATTTGGATTTTGGTTGAGCCCCAACGGGGCGTATACGTATTATTTGGTTATTACTCATGTGGCGAACGGCGAGGCGGGGCACGGCGTGGGGACCTCCCTGGGGGACAGGTCTTCTCTAAGGTACCGGGGAGAATTCCTTGGACTTTGCTGCCTGTCAGCGATTCGTTAACCAAGTCAACATTCGCCCAGCAATCGGGCAGCTCGGACATCTCGGACATGTCGGACATCTGGGCCGAATCTAGATTGCGACTAAAACTCACACACCATCAAGTAGAGAAGATTTGTGTGCTCTTGCTGGCAATTAAATTGAATTTATTTAAATAAAATAAGTTCTCCTTGGTTGTGGCTTGGTAGTGGCTGCTGTGGGTTTCTGGGTGCACTATAAATTTGGCAATTTCCATTGTTCGCATCTTTATAGATCCCGCGACCGGGAGGCGGTCGGTGGTCACAATCATCACACTTTTGTCCGAGGGCTATTTTTAAGATGCCAGACCAAGAATCTCTGTAAAGCTGCCTCGGTCTATGCTGCACTGCCGCCCATTGGAGGCCCCCCGAAATACAAGCGAACCCAGCCAAGGCAACTGAATCCGAGTCCGAATCCGAATCCGTGTCCGTGTCCGTGTCCGTGTCCGTACCCGCTACCGTATTGGTGTCCGTGTCCGTGTCCGTCTCCGTGTTTTTGTCTGATGCCCAAGGCATCTTAGCACCCAGGCTAGCCCAGCGTGTGATTGTTGTTTGTTGTATTGCCTGAGTTGCCGTTTTAGACGGACGACGGAATTTTCTTCATTCCATTATGTATGCACATGCGGCAGAAATCGCATCTAAGCATTTCTCTATTGAGAGACGATGGATGGTGGAGGTTGTCTGATGTCTGATGGGGTACAATGGATGCTGGCTATTGGCTGGGATGGACATGGGGATGGAGGACAGAGGGCCAAGAGGGGGCGGCGGTGCGGCCTTTTTGGCGCTCGTTCACACAAGAAAGTGTCGTGACAGTCAGGCGGCAGGCAGAAGGCAGAAGGCAGAAGCCAGAAGGCAGCCTTCTTTTCCGTAACTCTTTGGTATTTCGTTTAGTTTTTACTTGATTTTCCGAAATTAGTTTTTCAGCCATTGCTGTTTCTGTTGGTGTTGCTGTTGCTGTTGCGGCGTTTTAAATAGCCATCCAAAAAATAAAGATCTGTGCTAAACGCTCTCGCCAGGCTGTCTATTTTGATTTGTTGTCCAAGTGCCTGGCTCTTGTCATCCCAAGCAATTCATTCCATCGCCATCGCCATAGCACTTCGTTCGCGGCCATTCTATTGATGCGTAATATTCCACACATAATCACTCATACGCCCCTTTGGTTCGATGCTTGATCATCCGACTATCCATCCATCCCCGGTCCCTGGTCCACTAATAATAATACAAGATTCCTAAGCCTTCGCCGCTGATCTTTCATTTGTTCCATGAAACGCTCTCGTGCCGTCATAAATTTTTGTTGTCAGTTTGTCGCCGTTTCTCGTTGAGTTTTGAATCTGAATCAGAATTTGTATTTGATTTTCATCCGCCTGACCAGCGACCAGCGACCAGTCCCCGTATACGTATGTTGCCGTGATTCACGCATAATCCAGTACCGACCGACCCAGGGAGTCTAATAATAGAGGCTGGGGCTAACCCTTATGGCCGAGGATGTTTATCCGCTACTTCAATATTAATAGAATAACCGTGCCCGTGCCCGTGCCGGCCATCAAATTATCTTTCCACCAACTAATGGTTTATGTAGTGCTTTTACGAGTCGCGGCTATTTCGGTTTCGGATTCGGTTTCGATATCGGTTTTAGGACTCCAGGGATAGGACTCCATCCATATTACACAATTAACTAAATTCACTTGGCTCTGTTCGTCACTCGGTCTGTGGGTCCCTCTCAAAACATCCTTCACATTCTTGTTTTCTTTTCGGGGTTTCTGTTTTCCGATCACTTATATATAATATATGAATTGTGTTTCTTCTGGTGAAATGTGAACGCGCCCGTTACGAGTATTCCGCTTCAAGATTTTGGCGGCGGGTCGCCAAAGCGCGCACCTTTGTTAACCGTTTGCTGCTCGCATCTGAAATGAAAAAATCCGAAAATGTTTCAATTCTTTCGGTTTAGTTGGAGATTTTCTATTTTTCGAATGTCCATCTCTTGACAATTTTCCTCTATCTGGTGCTCCTGTTGTTGCTATTGCTGTGCTGTGCTGTGCTGTGTGCTTCATGCTGTATTCTGTATGCTGCCATTTGTTTAGCTGATTCGAATTTGAATTTGGCTCTCGCAGCTTCTCGCCGACATTTGTCGCCCAATTCCATGTTCTTTAATTAATGAGCAGGCAGCAGCCTGAGGCAGGAGGCTGAGGCAGCAGCAGCAGCAGCTGAAGAGAAGAGAAATCTCGCCAGTTTTGTACTTGGCGTCCCGACTTTTGGCCGAATTAATTGGCCGCCCCGCAGCCAGTTAATCAAAACATTTGTTGGTGGCAAATCATCAGCAGGGCATCAGGAACCGCTCTAGACACAATTGACATGGCCAACACGCCAGCGGTTGCTCGGTTGCTGTTGGTGCATTATTAATTTGCAATAAAATGTGGAAGCGGTGACAACCGCCTCGAGAGTGTATGCCGAAAATAAATTCATACCTGCGCGTTGGATTTGAATTATGCCTGACAAATACAAATGGAACCGCCAGATGGAAACGGAACCAGCCGCCGAGGTGCTGGGCGGGAGGCCCATCGGGCACCCAGCACCCAGCACCTTCATTATGCACTTTTCAATTCATTAAAATGCCACAAATACTTATTTATTATTGTCATTCGTGTGCGCCTCTATTTGGGTTAGCAGTGCCGCTGCTTGGAGGATGCGAATGCCACAGACCAGCAGATGCCAACCCCGGGGTCATACCCATAGGCATGTTTATACTACATACTCGTATATATTTCTAAAGAATTACAAACTAAAGCAATGGGCATCTGCCTTGGGCCGACACTGATCCGTGGGAGAGTCCCAGCCGTAGTTGAAGGGACACCGGACTATTGTCAGGAAGCCGCCCACGCACCGGTAGAAGTACTCGCAGCGTTGGGGATGAGGGTGGACGGAGTCCCTGGCGGAATCGCAGTGAGGCCGGGTGGAAGGCCGACTGGAAGTCGGAGGAGCTGCAGTCGTGATAGCTTCTTCTGGTGTGGGAGAGGGAAGAGGAGTCAATGGAGGAGTGGCGACTTCCTCTTCTTCTGTCTGATCAGCCGCCTCCGCCTCGTCGATTTCCACTCCTTTGAGACACACTCCGGCATCGTCAAAGGCGCACTCCTGGGTCCTGTCATCGAAGTACGTCTGCTCCGGGCAACTATCCCTGAAGGAGTCCTCTCCGTTGCAATAGATATACGCCGCGCAGTCGTCAATGGCCATCACAAAGGTGTCGGGATCCGCGTTGGCACATTGAGGGAACTCCTCCGCTCCGCTGAAGATTGGCCAACTGCAAAGGACCATGAGGCAGAGCACAGTTTGTCGTCTAAATGCCATCTTTACCGATTGTCTTTGGGTGTTGATTCTGCAACTCGCTTTTTATGGCAATTTTCAAGGCCATCAATGATCTCTTATCGGTATTCATGGCTGATATGTTTGGAAAAAAACACTACTCGCCAATTTATGTCTTACCTCAAGCAAAATATGTCAAGGTCGGACGTTCACACATTTTATAAAATATGATAAGATCATACCAGAAGCTACTCTAAATGAAGAAGTCTACCCCGCCCATTGAGGAGAAAGCACACAGATCTCGCTCCCTTGCACAAGGGTCCACCTAGGGTCTAGAGTCTTTTGTCTAGAAAAGACAAAATTTGTCTTTTAATAGTAAAAACGCTCTTGAAAAACATACATTTATTATTCTTTTTTGTTTTTGTATGTTAACAATGTCGTTAAAAGAAAACAAGACACGAAAGCTACATTCTGGCGGAGCCGAAGTTGATATACCCTTGCTGTCAAGTGGTGGTTTCAATTGGTAAAAGATATACCAAATAATGGATTAGGATCACATCCTGAGTCTGAGATAAGGGTCTGTTTTTTTCTCTGCACGCAGTATATAAGTTGAAACGGCCGGAATCGGTTGACTATATCCTATGGCTGCTGTATTACTGAATAATTGGAAATGCTATGGAAACATAGAAGTTATTTTTTGCAGGGTTGGGAAACTATACCGATATTTGCTATATCTCCTACAAATAGAAGCTATCATTTAATTGCAAGGGTATATAAACTCCTCTAAAACCTGGGCGTCTGCTTCTTTCACATTATTACTCATTTTTGTCGTCCCTGAAATTCATGATAAACTTTATAAATCTGAAAAAAGGTGTTACAGCTAGTGATTGTTGGATATTTTTGCCGAATTAAGCAGTCAAAAACAGGAAAAAAAACGGAAAATGAACAATCACTTGTTTCAGAGGTATCCCAGAAAGTTTAGGAAAAGTAATAGTTTGCGAAAGTTGGCGAATTATATTATATTATATTTGTTATTATATGTTTCTTTATATGTAAAATTGTATAAATAAAGTCAGATTTTAAACCAAACTCATTGAAGTAACTTCTGAATGTTGGCTCTTCTTAACAGCGACACAATTGAAAATGGCGGCTGAAAAATGGCGGCTGAAAAATGGCTTCCTTTTCTATCTCTTTTGGCAAAATTTGGTCTCCGAATTTAAAGGATGCAGCCTTTCTTAGTGAGTCAATCAAAAAAATGTGTTTAGTTTTTATTAATAAAGTTAATTATTATTTTATTTTTACTAATAAGAGTATGTTCTAAAAAGACATAAGGTTAGACAAAAATTTGACCATCATTGACTGCAAAAATTTTGTTTTTGACTTACCATTTAAAAAAAATAAAAGTAAAATATTGCTCTGGAATATTTGTAATATAAGCCATAACAATAATAGTACCTTTCAAAAATCCTTTGAATAAAGAAAATCACAAAAACAGATCAAGAGTTATGATCGAAAATCGACTTAAAAACATGGCTTTGGGAAAAACTCGTCCAAAGTTTTTAGAAAGAACAACAGCGGGCTTTACTTGGTCCGATTAAGACGCTTTGATTAATAAACTTCGATCTGTTAAACCTTCCTTTAAATCAAAATTTCATAAAATAAATAAAAAACGTTGTGTATTTCCTGGTAATGTTTTTATTGAATATGTATTTTATTCTCGTAATATTTAGCATTCGGCGTTGGTAGTTGAATGCGCCTTTGTTTTGTATTTTTGTTTTATTTTTTTTGTTTCTTAAATATCCTCTAATGCTGTTTAATGCGATTACTTTCTGTATCTGTTAGGTCTAAATTGATTTCTCGTTGCATTGGCTTGCTTGCGGTCGCTAATGGTTTAAAGTACGGTCATTATAGCTTATAATTTATTGATCTCTTGAGCATATCACAGAACAAAAATGACAGTAGAAGAAGACATGTTGGGGTCTAGTGGAAAAGTGACTGGATTCTAGTTCAGAGCTTAGAAAGTGTAAATATTTTGTTTGGATTTGGATTTGGATTTGGAGCCTAAAATTAAATACTTGTGTATGCGTATATGTACGAGTATTCCTGATATATAACTATGCCGTGTAAATGTCCATAAAAAATGTGATATTCTTTTAGAAAAATACTGAGCAAAAGTATTTGGCTTCGGGTATCCGCGATCCCTACTCAAGGTTCCTACTTCTTGGGTTTTCCTGGAATCTAGACGAGAATCTTGTCGTAGGACGGGGGCGGTGACTCATCCAACGGTAGCTGTTTCCCCAACGCCGCCGACGTCTGTTCCGGCAGCAAAATGGCTATATGATAGGGCGGCGGACCAGCCGCTGCCAATGTGGGATCCCCGGCGGCCGTCTGCCGCTCCTCCATGTACCGCACGTCGCTCATCTCCAACAAGCACCCGGCCGCTGCAGTCGCCTCTGCACCAGAGCCCCCACCCGATCCTGGAATGCCGCGAGTGTGGCATACTGCCGCACGTCCCTCGGCGCGACCCGAACTGGAGAGCAAGCCTTTGGGGATGCGGCACAGACTGACCAGGCAGGCGGCCAGGAAGAAGGTGGCCGAGAAGGCGCAAAAGATGATTACCTCCAGGCCGGTGCCCTGGTGGTCGAAGTAGAACTTTGTTCCCGCCACAAAAACCGAGGCCAGCACCAGCGAGGCGCACATTCCACACTTCAGGTGGCTGGGTAGCAGCTGGGAGTCGGCGTGCTGCAGAAGAGCATGGTGTTGCTGCTGCAACTGATTGCTGTGCGTTGCCTGCCCCACGTTCTGCGAAGTGCCTGTCGATCCGCTCGTTCCCATCGGTGCCGGTGCCGGTGTTGGGGACACCGCCACGGTGGCAGGATGTCGCATGTTACTATTCGAGTTGTGTCGACGCGGCGTGGCATATGCGTTTGATTGTCGGATGTTGCTGCTGGCGTTGCTCATGGAATTGCTGCTGTGTTGCTGGTGAGAGCTGGCGTGATGGTAGGCGCTGTAGGCATCGTCTCTGCAGAAAATCATAAAAGTTAGTTAGTAATCTTTTCCAGAATGTGTGAACACTCACGCATAAACGTTGCCAGAATGTGGTTGCTGCTGCAGCAGCTGTTGCTGATGCCTCACCGGCACCGCCATGTTGCCAAACTGTGGGTGGTGGTAGCTGTAGTGCTGGTAAGGCTGTTGCTGCTGCTGCTGCTGGTGCTGGTGGGGATGTTGCTGCAGCAATTGTTGCTGGGCCCTTGGCTGGTGGCGCGCACTGTGCGGGTGGTAGTGGGAGCCGCGTGCCACCAGGGGAATGATGGTTCCGCTGCCGGTAAGGACAGCCGCTGAGGAAGCGGTTCCGCTGGCATTGTTGTTGTTGTTGGCAGTTGGTGTTCCGGTGGTTGAGAGATGGTTGCTGCTCATGCTGGCATTGTTGTTGTTGCTGGTGCTAGTGCTGGTGCTGGAATGTTGTTGCAACAGGTTCTGCTGCTGGCCGTGCATCGAGTTGTTGTTGCCATATTGCTGCTGCGACTGGCGGCTCGTGCCCGGCTGGTGAAGATCGTAGGGAGTCTGTGGCAGAGATCGATGCACAGCGGGTTGGCTGCTGCAGGTGGTGGTCTTACTTCGCCTTGGCGGGTGGGCGTAGCTCAGGCCTCCGCCGGCGTGCGACAAGGAAGCCGCCACTCGGGAACGTCCAAACCCGCATTGCTGGGAGCGTTTGTCAATCCAGAAATGCATTGCGAAGTCCTATTGCAAAGACAAACCAATATTCGTTAATATTTGATGAACAACAATATAAAGAATTAAGTTGGGTTAAACTCCCTACGGTTTAAATTGCTAAATATTTCTAAAACTCAGCACCTGCATCGCAAAGAATTAAGTTTTTCCGGTGCACTCACAATCAGACAGCAAACTTATTTGAAGTTCAAGCCGAGTGCGTGGGTGGGTGGAGACACCCCTTGACTAGACAAAGCACATCTGAGTCATTCGGCTTTGTGTCTGCCAGACGGAAGAAGTCATCCAAACTCGCACTTCATTCCGTTTGTTTCCCGAACGGCTAAAACAGGAAGCGTTCGGATGCTGCCTGGTGTCGGTCGGCTTCCTTGTCTGGGAACAATCATTCTCGTCCTTGTGGTCTGGCTTTTCATCCCTCATTGTGCTTCCCCCTTTTAAAAGTGCAATAAGGGACAAAGGTTGTTTTGGCAACTGACTGGCTGGTCAAGGAACCCACCGAAAAAGTAAAAATATTCCTTGAACGCTTTCACTTCCCGTGTCAATGCCTCCTGCAGGACCCAAAACACCAAATTTATTCCCAACCGCACACAAAGACTCCCTTAAGCCACAAAGACGGAAAGGACTGGAACCATGGAGAAAACGTGATTTTGTTGTCATTTTACTTTTCTAAAATGTAGCCATCTTCTTGAATCCTTTATCTCCTTTAGAGATTTTCGGGAAACCGATATTTACCTTTCAAATCTGTTTATGAAAGATAAATGCGATAAAGGATAAAAGAACAGAGGAATATCCTCTTCTGAATAGATCATATTTTAATGCAATAAAACATATTTAAAATGTTCGCAAAAGTAAATGAGGGGGCAAAGGACTTTGGGGTCGAGAACTATTCAAAGATTATGAAGAATACTTTGGTTACTTTGCCACACCCTCCGATAAAAGTAAGTCTCCATCAAAACCACCGAACTGGCCCATTGTTCCAGGCGTTTGGTTCTCAACTGGCTTAGCTGTGCGTTGAACTCTTGTTGCTTTGTGGTCTCCGCGATGTTAGCCAATCAATAGAAGTGTCAAAAATCGCTTTCGCTACCGATGGAAATTATATTTTTAAATAATCACCCAGACGATTAGAATTATGGCAAAAAAAAACAATCTTTGGAGGAACTCTATCTACAAAGTACTCTTCACTTTAATTTCGGGAACTTTCCGGATCTGCTTGGTGGCAGGTTCAAAGTTCAACGACTGCGTACGCTTTGGAGGAGAGCAAAGTTACACAACAGAATAAAGACACACAGAAAGAGCAACGACGTTGAGTGCAAATAAATACCTAAGCACAAGTCGGAGCAATAAAAATATTTAAACGAGACATTTTGACAACCTCTTGATAGGTTCATTTCGTTTTCATTTCTCGCTTGGCGCCCGCCACCCGCATTTGTTTGAGATGACACCCCCCTTCCTAGCCTAGGTTCAATGAGAATCCTTTGTGCCATCCCGACCCTGTTGCTAGGACTCTTTCGTTTCCATTCGGAGTAAGGATCCCGATAGTGGTCAAGTTTCACGCCCAAGAACTGCCAATTAGAAGCAATTATGCAAAAAGAGAACAATGGAAAATCATAAACAAGATACCAATTAAATTAAATAAACACTACTAGAAGGGGGCTATTTATTTTGGGCCCCCATCATGCAATAATAAATAATTCTTTTATCAGCCGCGCCCTGATACCTATAGACCAGAAACAACAACAATAAACTGCCCAATCACTTGGCCGCCTTGAAATAGTTGGCCTTTAAATAGACGGACGGACTGAAGACTTTCAAATTTTATTCATTGAACCAGTTTATCAATATTTTTGGGTGGCGTCTTGGACAAGATGTGGCTTAAATTGCCTTCGGAGCGCCTTTGCTTTCAGCTGTTTCCGTGGTGTAGCGGTTATCACATCTGCCTAACACGCAGAAGGCCCCCGGTTCGATCCCGGGCGGAAACAGATGATTTCTTTTTTATTGAGTTTTTTATTTTTATATTTTATTAATAAATACTAAAGCATACATACATAATAATGTTTAAAAAATGAATATGTGAATATAAACATTAAAACTTATACTTGTAAACCTAATAAAATAATCAACTTAGAAAGGGAGTTGGTTTAATACACACATTACATATTATTATATTATTTTATTCATTATTTAATGTTATTGAATGGTTTAATACTTGTAATAAATATTAGAAAACCAACAGTTCAGCATTCGCAAGAATATTAATATGTATGAATAAATCCTTAATAAATGAAGCATTCAATAGTAAATGTTCAATGAATATTAAGGTACATAAATAATTATTTACCTTTATGATCAATAATAATCTAATAAATATCATAAACCCGAGGTGTTATCTTTCCAGAAAAAATTCCAAAGAATGAAGTATTTCAAAGTGACATTAGTTTTACGTAAAAAATATTCGTTCTCCTACATCTGGAGGGTAAAAATATTTCATTTAAGCTTAAAATATAAGAAAACTAATAAAATGAAAAGTATAATAAAAAAAAAGCAAAAAATATATCGTCCTGTTTCCGCCCGGGATCGAACCGGGGGCCTTCTGCGTGTTAGGCAGATGTGATAACCGCTACACCACGGAAACAACTGAAAGTAGTGCGCCCAAAATGCCTCTATTTTTTTAGACAAAATTCCGTGCGCTATGAACTATTTTAAAGTAAACAGATAAAGCTTATAATGTTGGGATATTTATAAAAATACAGTTGAAAGGGATCTTTTGAGTATTAGTGATTAGATACTTTTGTTGGAATGACTAGTTTCTTCTATCTATCAGACCTACCAGATTTATTGAAACATTTATTATATATTTTATTTTATGGTCAAAATAAATGCTTTTTAAACTCTGCCTGATCGGTTCGTAAATGTTTGTGTTTATCCCGCCAGCCATCTATGCGTCATCGAAAAAAGATGCCAAAACAAAACAGAAATTGTAAACTTTAAAGCGCGCACATCATCCCCCTTTTACTCTCACTTTGCTGCTTTCGCTGTTAACCTTTGTGCCGCTCCTGCTCTTTACCGTTCCTTTCAAGCTTTTCTGGTTGGCGGGAAGTCGCGAGATTTTGCATTGCATGGGGTGGCCGGGTTTGACGGGTTGGCCGGGTTGGCGATTAAATCTGACTAAAGGGTAGGGGCCTGACAGCAGAATAGAATGTCTGTCCGTGTCTCCTCGTGCCACAAGAATGAAGAAAAAATCCCTGCCCACTTGATGGCGTACGCTGCGTATGAGCAATGCGATGCAATATAGGTATATATTATATGTATCCGATATATATACAAGACGCCTGTACATATATACCACCCGTATGTAAATATGCATCCCCATACACACATTTGTTTCTGATGGCTTGTGGGCAGCTTTCAAGTGCATGTCAATTCGCCAACTGATTGTTGGCTTGCGTTTGCCTTTGAGTTTACCTGCAATATTTTCTTAGGATGTCGTTCGAATATTTTCCTGTCAGCTATTCAGCTTTTCAATGCCTTCGTCTATTGGCACGTTGCTGTCACGTTTTTTGTTATTGCACACATATTGTTACTGGCTGGTGTTGCTTTTGCAGCTCTGGCAGGAGTCCTTGAACGCTCAACCGACCCGACAGGACCAGCCAGCACACTTTTCAAGTAATGGAATCGCGCCAGGAGACAATACTTCGAGTCGAACTCTACGCGCGGATTCTAAAATTCGCATTAAATTGCAAACAACTCGAACTGGTGTATCTGCTCAGCCTGGCGTGAAGAAACTGGCGGATGCAAGGGACGGGGATTCCGATTCCGATTCCGATTCCGGATCCGAATTCGATACGAATGTAGCAAGGACTCAAAGCCAACTGAATTTGTGAATGCAGCTGGCCAAGCACCGTGCTCGTTTTCACTTTCACGGATTTGCCAGAAACTCTTTTGCCCCCCTTCGTTCATCGTCTTTTCATCATTGCCAAACTGGAAAAAAATTCGATACTATTGCAATTTTAATTTTCTTGTAAAGTTTAGATTTTGGTGAAGGAATCGGAAGAATTTGAACATCATTTTTTAGCATTTAAATATTTTATCAAATTATATATAAGGTAAAAATAATTATTTAAGCTAACATTTTGTTTGATCTAAAACTAAACTGTAAAAATTATAACTTACAATTTAAAAAATATAATTAAAAATTGTACAATCTTTGTCTGAGAGATGGAGAATTTTACAATACTTTCTTGCTGTGTAAAGTGGGCGAGGGAGGCAGGAGAACACGCTTTGTTTTTGTTTTCTGTATATGCGGCCGTGTACTTGTGTGGGCGAGCGGGTAATGGAAAGTGACAAGAGAATGTATGGGGTGTGCTTCCGCTCTCTTTCTCCAAATACTTTCTCACATTTTCTCCCCAAGCTCTCTCAAAACTTGCGGGACATGCGCGCCATTGTGAATAAATGAAATTCTTACTAAAATAAAACCGTTGATACCATTGTGAATACATTACATTTTCTATAGCAACCATGGCGGGATATTTTTAAATTAAAACTTCCGTACCATTTGTTGGAATAAAATATGTAACGATTTTTCGATTGAAATTATTTATTAACATGTATTCAGGTTATTGGAAAATGATATATAATAATGAATAATAATATTGATTTTCTTAGAATTGAAAATGTGGTAGAATGTGCCTATAATGACATTTTAGAATTGTCAGTTATTTTTCGTTTAAAACTTATTCACATTTTTGTGGGGGATTGTCGGGAATTTGAAAAAACTGAATATTGAAGCTAAAAATGGATCTTACAATCGTGGCTTTTTAATAGGACACATTTTTAATCCCGTAAATTGTTTATTTTCAGGATTAGGATACTACATTTACGATAATACAATAATATTTATTTACGATAATAGTAGACCTATGATAATAGACTACCTATGGATGGAGCTTTGGTGAGCTTTCCTTTTTTGTTTCTGTATACAATAAAAAAAAAGTATTTTTAATTTCTTACAATTAAGAAAAAAAAATGTATTTATATAAATAATAAAATTAAGAATTTCAAGCAATAGTACTTTATTTAACTTTTGTTTCAACGTTTCATTCCATTCAGAACCCAATGTTTTTAAGCTCGCGGCAATCCTGCACCTTGGGATCGTAGTATAGTCCTGGCGTGCAGTCCAGAGTAACTCCACGTCCATCAACACAGTAGTAGTAGGCATCTCTACGCGACTTATGGGGGAAGAAATGTACTCCTTCTACTGGGCAAGTTATGTCTGCGCGGCGTAACGGGGAGCGGGAATAGGGCTTAATGTTCCTGACCTTTGCTTCGACCTGAGAGGCAAAATAATACTTAAAATACCGTTCAAAGATGTCCCTATAGTTCGGAAGACTCACCTTGCAGTCGACGTTCTTTTCGAAGTCGCAGTACTGGCGATCAGGATTGTAGGCCAAGCCGGGAGAGCACTCTTGTTCCCAGGGTCGGCCGTTGGAGCAGACGAAGTACTTGCTGCAGGAAGCCTTGCTGGCCAGGTAAGTTATATTCATTGGCTGGTCGGTGGCCGAGCAGTCGTTGGCCACGCAGTCCACGTACTGGGGAAAGTCGCAACGATCCGTTGCGTTGTTGTACTGGAGGTCATCGTGGCACTCCCGGAGCACCGGACGGCCGTAGTAGCAGAGGACGTATTTGGTACAGGTGTTGTCGTAGCAGAAGCTGGTTAGCGCGAATTCCTCGCAGGTGGGTAAGCATTGGACATGATCCCTCCAGGTGCACACCTGAAACACAGGGTCGAAGGCCACATTGCACGGCTCTTCCGGATTAAGGCAAAGGGACGGTGAGATCTGCTGATCGGTCACGCAACTGCCGATTTCATGAATGGTGCCGTCTAAATTGTAAATGGAATGGTTTATTTCATACATTTTACAACGATAAATGAAAACAGACACAAGATAAACAGATTTTCAGGATAGCCAGGAATAAAATTTAAAACTCACTCTGGCACTCGATATATTTCGAACAGTCTCCCACAAAGGGAAGATAGACACCATCGGCAATGTTGCGGCAGACGTTGATCTGGGTATTGTTGTACATGTCGTAAACGTCAACTTCAGAGTCATCTTCGAGATCATCGTCAGGATTAGGAGCCTCTACCAGATCTTCGTCGCTCCTGGCCCGATGGACACTGAGCAAGGTCAGTAGCAAAACCAAGTTAATCGACCAATTCACTGCAAAATGGTTGAGATTTTAATAATCAGTGGGTGACTCCTTTCTCCAGCGCTACTTACTCCTAGATAGTTCGAGAATAGCCAATCAACTGTTGGAATTAGCCTGGAAAAATACCCCTTTATATCTGTTCTTTTAGGAGACACTTAATGAGTTCTTGCCTCTTCCTTATCAGGCAGGCTTCGGCACACGACTTTGCTGCGAAAACTACACGTTTAACATACACGCAGAAAAAATATCACGAGATTGTCTTTCATTTAGCAGGGGGCGGGAGGAGTACCGGGTATCATACTCTCCTCTTGTTCTGACAACAAAAGCGATATCTAGTATTCTTTCTTTCAATTTGTTCATGGCAAACATGTCGATAATGCGAGTACCTATAGTTCGTTTCCCAGAAGTCGGATCCATTAAGTTGGTTTTAAGATGTTTGACAATTAATTATTCTAGCAAGATACAATTTATAAAATCAAGATCTTTAGACACTGCAAATAATTCTAATTTACTTTATTGGAAAATATTAGAAAACTGATTAGGAGTTTTTGGGGTTTGAATAATGGTTATCTAATTGTTACATTGTACCAATTACAAAGAACCTTAAGCGACCCATCTGTAGCTCAACAATACACGTGTTTTCTAATGAGACGCAAAGTTGGAGTTCTTGAAGATTCTGTCATTACGGACCACCTCAGATTGGCCCTTGTTCGTTGGCACTATCGCTCCGACCAATTCAAATGAGATGAGTTTGAAGCAGTCTAATTACAGCCCGAAACACGCATCCTCATCTGATAACATTCCCATTCTTAAAATCAATCTTCTGCGCCACAGGTAAGCTATAAATGGAATCATTTCGTGGCTCAGTCGATAGTTAGTGGTTGACGCTGAACTAAACAGTAAGTATAATGGTCCCAGCTAGCCCACATCTTATCATCTATCCTGCAGTGATGCACCTACGAATCCTCGCGGTCCTGGCTCTTGTCGGAATAGCTGCAGCCGACATCAATATCTGCGAGAATGTGGTTAACAATCTCTTTTTGCCGCATCTGAGCAACTGCAGCCAGTACTACCTGTGCATGGGTGAGTATTTTTTTTAAATCCATCAAAGCTCCTAATCCTTCCTTTGCTTGCAGAGGGGGTGGCTGTGGTCCGATCGTGTCCTTCGGATTACTTCTTTGACGCTCGCTCTCAGGAGTGCGTGCCCGTATTGGAGGCTAAATGCATCTCCTCGTGCGAAAACCGCGGCCTGTCCTCATTCGGCTACGCCCGCACCTGCAACAAGTACGTTCTCTGCTTCGACAACACCCCTGTGCTCCGGAAATGCTCCACAGGACTTCAATACAATGAACAAACCGACCGCTGCGACTTCCCCCAGTTCGTGGACTGCGCCGATAACCTCTGCATCCGCCAGAACAATCCGGACGCAATCGTTTACACAGCCAGCAAGTCGCGCTGCGACAAGTACTACATATGTCTGAACGGTCTTCCATTCGCCCAGAACTGCACTTCGGGTCTGCAGTTCAACAATGAAACCAACAGTTGTGACTTCCCCTCCAGAGTCCAGTGCGAGGTAAGTTTCCAAGTTTTCTGTCACTCGAAAGAGCCTGTATCATCTTCTTCCATTAGGTTGAGTCTCTCCAGCGTAACATCCTGCCCTTCGCCCGTGCTCCTCCACGTAGGGCCAACATCGAGTGTCCTGCAGAGGGGGCCCACTTCATAGCCCACGAAAAGCGGCAGGACGCCTACTACTACTGCCTGAATGGCCGTGGTATTACCTTGGACTGCACTCCTGGACTGGTCTTCGATGCCCAGATCGGGGAATGCCGCGTGCCTTAACTTGGTCGTCCAGTTTTCAACAATCAATGTGTGGGTGTATCAATAAACATTTAAATCAGAATATGCTAGTAATGTTTTAATTAAGTTTTTCAAAGTAACGCCCAAAGTTGGGGGGCCATTGTGATGCCTCACTGGGGCGCCTAATTTTCATCAATAAATATCTGCTTATGCTAGTATATTTGTTAGAATTTTAAGGACACTCTTTTATTTCCAAAGAAATATACATCTTTTATCTTGTGTATTCCAGATCTAAAAGGGTCCTAAATATGAGAATATGAAACTAGTAGCCTTTTAATTCATCTTTCCAAAGTGATAACTAAACAATAAAACCCCATCGTGACAATACAAGTGTTTCGGAAATTCTGCAA
This sequence comes from Drosophila merina, assembly GCA_035047645.1. Classification (NCBI taxonomy): domain Eukaryota; kingdom Metazoa; phylum Arthropoda; class Insecta; order Diptera; family Drosophilidae; genus Drosophila; species Drosophila merina. The sequence continues at coordinate 22,538,015 of JAWNPH010000059.1, read as the reverse complement.
CCTATTTTGAATTGGGGTACGACATAGAATACCCTATTCTTAAAAAGAGACTAAAAAGCTATAAAAATACTTAAGAACTGCTAAGAAGTTGTAGAAAACTATACTCTGGTACAATAACCCAATAGACCACAAATACGCATCCTCATTTATTAATTGGGCTAACAAGTTTTGATTAAAAACAACGTAGAGATGATTTGGTAGCCAAACTTTATTTCAAGTCTCAACTTAATTCACTTTAGTGGCCCACGTTTTTAGGCTCACGACACTCATTTACCGTGGGATCAAACCACAATCCTTGCGAGCACTCCAAGAGCAGGCCGTGACCCATCGCACAGTAATGGTAGGCGTCCGGACGTGTCTCGTGGGCATAAAAGTGGACTCCCTCGGAAGGACAGATCACTCCAGACGGTTTGGGGAATGTTCGTTGAGAGGTAAGCCTCCGTTGAGGCGGTATCTGTGAATTTCAGGCAAATCATTACACCAAGTTACCTCTACTGAGAGTACGGTTCTTCACCTGGCAGTCGGAGTTTGCAGGAATGTCGCAACAATTGCACTTTGTGTTAAATTGTAGTCCGGTGGCACAGGTCTGCTCCTTGGGAATACCGTTGCCGCAAAGGAAGTACTTGTCGCAGGACCTTTTGCTGGGCACGTAGCGTAGGTGGTAGGCATTGAAATAGATGGAGCACTCGGACTCGACGCAGTCCACGATCTGGGGGAAGTCGCAGCGATCTGTTTCGGGATTGTACTGGAGATCATCCTGGCACTCTCTCAGCACAGGATGCCCGTAGTAGCAGAGCACATACTTGATGCAAGTGCGTTGATAGCTGAACGTGCTAAACTGGAAGGCCTGGCAAGTGGGCAGGCAGTTCGCCTGGCCAGGATTCACACAGCTCTGGGTGGCGGCATCGAACTCATAGGGCCACTCGCAGCGCCTCTCGATGGCTTGTCCGGCTTTAAAATTTTCAAAAAATGTGTCACTGGATATGATTTGGTTATATTTTTGGGGCAAGACTCACATCGACACAAATAGTACTTGTTGCAATCGCCCACATAGGGGAGGAACACATTGTCGACCACATTTTGGCACAGACTGAGGTTTCCCAGGATCAGTGGATTGTAATCCTCATCTTCTTCCTCGGATATAGTTGTTGGGGTTGTAATTTCAGTGTCATCAGCGGATGGGACGGCATTTATATTCTCTGGCCTTGCCGTCCACAGGACACATGTCAAGAAAACTAAAATTAATTGATCTGCAAGAGAAAGTGTTAGTTTTTCCTTCTATTTGATCTTGGAAATCGACCCACATCTACTCATCGTCACTTTCAACCAGTATTTGCCTTCTGGTTGCCAGAAAAAATATATTACCTCTGTTTTTAAGGTTCCTTCATCCAAACGATTGCCTTATCTCAATATCATTTCCGAACACATCGAACATATTAGTTTTTCAGAGATAGTGGCTTCCTTTCTGAGAACATATTAAGGCAGCACCATGATCAACTTTAATCTAAATTTGGCATTTATCTAACAATAATAATGGCACTCTGTCTAAGAATTTGAAAACAAAATCAATTATTTGTTTTATTTTGTATAATTCCAAAGTCTAATTAAGTCTATCCAAGGACATGGTCCCAAAATAACAATTTAAAATGTAAATTATTAAATTATATAATCATTTTAGTAAAGCGGAAACTTGCTACTGGAACTGAAACTCAAAATATAGACTTTAACCTTTTTTGAAACGATACCTGAAGTTGGGTTTTATACCAATCCCAAATAATAAAGAGTCTATAAGTCCTATATGTTTAGAAAAATTGAGATCTTTCTGTTTTAAGAGACACTTTGATTGATAATAATCATTTTCTTTAGAATGAATTTTCATATATTGTAGTTTAAGAATACGTATTTTCGAGTAGTATTAAGATCATAAATAAATAGATCATATCAATATTTTTTAACTTCCTCTTGTAGAGATTGTAAAACAAGTGAAATCTGCAAAATACATCTGGTTATGGTTTCTCGGGGGTTCCTTTCATGCCTTATCGGATATTCTTGAAATAAGTCAAGTGACGTGACCACAACCTCCCACATCATCATTGAAAAGTTTGCCGCCTGCTCTGAACTCAAAAAATTTACATATAGACACGATCGTTTGAAAATATTTTTGTTTTCGGGGCAGCATTTCAGTTGGAGCTTTGGCATCTCTCGGAAAACAGCCCTATTTTCCGCATAGAATATAAATATTTGTATTAAAAAGGAAATTTCTGAGGTAAAATATTTGTCATTTGCGTTGTGGAAGTTTCATAAGTTTTCCTGCGTTGTTGAGTGTTAAAACCCATCAGACTTATATTCGTGTTTGACACAATTGCAACTGCAAAGTAAATTGAACAAAGACGGATTTATTTTTAGCCAATGTTTCACGCAATATACATATATACATTTGTAAAGAAAAATATATTCTCTGTTCTCTGCAGGCCTTTGGAAGATGGTCAACGAGTTGAACAGACCTCCGACTGGGGATAATGCCGCGCTGAGCGAGGTAAGAGGGTTTCCCTGACAATAATGACAAAGTCTAAAAAAATAGTGAATAAAGTTGGATATAAAAAATGGAACTACATTAAGGGATTACATGGTTTTTACAGGAAAGATTTTTTCCTTAAATTTTTGTATTCCAGAAAATTTAAAGAAAGTTTTCTGCATTTTTTTAAGAAAATACATATATAACATCTCTACGATTCTAACGCCACGTGAAAGTGAGTCAACGAAAAAAGGCGCCTTTGCATTGACGGGATATATCCTAGTAGGATCGTCAAAAGTGTAAATAAAACAATACGAATTTAGTTAATACCCCAAAACTTCTTTAAATTTTAAACAAATATAGTTTTTTCAAGTTTTAGTGAATGGTATCTCAAATTTTATCAAGATTGGTTGAATAGTTCTAGAGACATCTCTATCACCTGATTTTGAAAACATAGTTTTGAGCAAAACCCGTGAAAACTCATAAAGTAGTCTTTTAGAGATAATTTGATGACTCAACCATATTTTCAACATAATAAACTCGAAAAAAATATTCATTGTATTTATTCATCTTTCAAGCGCCTGGCAGCCTCCAATCGACAGCTTCAGGAGATGCAGGAGGAACATCGGCAGCTGCTTCAGGAGATGGAGACCCTGCGAACTCGTGCTGCCGAGCTAACGCGCCTGAACGCGCAGCGTCACCTTCGAGATTCTGCCAGTGAAGCGGCGCCGCTCCAAGCACCGGTGGAAACCCGAGAGGAAGCCCCAACTCAGCCAGAAGCATCGCTTGATTCTCCTGCGGAGTCAGTTCCAGAGGAAACCCAAGAACCTACTCAAGGAGAGAGCTCCACAAGCGATGAGGACAAGGAGGAGACGGCCAGTTACCTGCAGGAAAAGCTGAACGAGATTGCCAATCTGAAGGCACAGTTCAAGCGCGTTCAGCACATGGTGGATACCACCAAGTTGATCGAGCAGCATATTTCCACCAGGGAGACCTCGCAGAGCACTTCTTCCAGCCAGAGCAGCCGCCAGACCACAACCTCAGAGGTCCGAGTACCTGTCCCGGCGGAGGAGGCAGCTTCTAGTCAAAGCCAAGGCCCCAGTGCCTCAGGGGGAGCGCCTCCGGACAACGCCGAGTTACTCAATGCCATGTTGAATATGTTCACCGACTTCACTAGCGATCTCAGGGGTCAGGCGGAGAGCCTCCGGACTGAGAGGGATCGAATTAGGACACTAAAGGAAGAAATTATGCAGCGCAAGCAGGGAAAATAAGACACTTTTCCAAAATGTTTTAACTCAACTATTATAATCCTTTTCTTTAACGAGTGTTTTCTTTGTGAACATTTATCTATTATGTATGAAAATTTTGTATATTAAAAACTAATTCCGGGAAAATAATTATGGTTTATCATTTATCTTCTATTTTCATCTTTAAAATGATGTTTATTTGCTTTTTTGTGACGAAGAACCAAAATTGCAAAGATTGGAACTCCCCATGGTGTTTCTATCGAATTAATAGCTTAATCTTTCGAATCGAAAAACAAAGTAGTTTTGAATCCAATATCGTTTTTAACGGTCGGTAAAGTTTAAACTTCGGCCCCGTACCGTGTGACCAGATCAAAGAAGGCGAATCACTTTGCAGCCCTGGTTCGATCAGCTGTCATAGTGCGCAAAGCAAAAAGACACAGTGGGAGTATAACAAAAAATAAAGAAAAATTAAATAAAAGTACGTTTTGTTATGGCGCCGCCCATCAAAATAGCTGTGGACCAGGGCAGCGCCACCGCCCGCTCCAGCGGCAATGCCAATAACAATTCGGTCAACGGTGCAACCGGCGCAGTGCCCAAACAACAGCCACAACAACAGCGTCAGCTTATGAATGGAGGAACACCTGCAGCCGGAAACACAGCGGCCACTCCCACGACCAGCCGGTCTTCCCGAGTCCGCCGCCAGCAGGAGCACCTGGGCGAGCCGGACCTGGAGCTCGTCGAGCCCCTACAGCGAGAGACGCTGAAAACACTAAACGTAAGTTGACGGTTGCCATGACATCTGGCAAGATTCTGCCAAAGGCCTCTGCCTTTGCGATTTATAAATACACTTTACACTCATCCCGGCCGCGAATATTCGACCGAATGGTTCAGTAGAGAAGACAATCTCATTCCTGGCGGTCAAGGGATTCCGGTCGATCGCTGAACGCATTTTTTATATATATTTTGTCAAAATTGCGGCCCTATTTGAGCTAGTACTCCTAGTAACCTTTCTTTGGTGTTGCTTTAAGGAACTTTTGCACCGATCCCGCATTACAAACGGCAAAATCAGGACTCCAGAGGAGCAGCAGCAGTCCACATCCTCTCGAGAGTCTGGTATCCCATCACAAGAGCAACAGAAAGCACGACGAGAATCGACGGAGCAGAGCAGCTACGATTCAGCTGGTAAGTAATCACCAGGTAGAGAAGTAACCTTTAGAAAAGTATTCATTGAACATTTCCAATGAGCCCACCTAGCCACTACGAGATCGGTGTGCTAGTTCATGTTCTAAAAATACGGCGGCACGAAAATAAACGCCCCCGTATCTCCGTGTCTAGTTGGTCAGCAGCAGCCCACATTCTGACATAAATCGATGTATATAAAACAAAATATAAAGCAAAATTGTATTCTCTTCCTTCTCAGAGCAACAGCACCAACGCTATCGATTCCCCGTGCGTCCTGTGCAGCGCGTCCAGCATCAGCCGTCATCCTCGTCATCGGCCGTCACTTCCACATCCCTGTCGCGGCTGCGTCAGACGACTCCCCCGAATGCCGCGGTGGGTGTAGTAATCCCGAACGCAACCACCAACGGAAACAGCAACGGCGGCGACGACAATCCCATTCCGTTGAGCGCCAATCTGCAGGCACTAGTACAGCGCTTTCTTAACCTTTCACCTTTGGGCCACCGCAACGAAGGTGGGCGATCGCAGGTCGAGGTTCTGCGTTCCCTTCTGGAACTAGACGAAAACTTGAACAGCCGTGGTCACCAGTCAGCCGAAAACCTAGTGGAGGTGAGTCAATAGTACTTCAAATAATTGAGGCAAAAAATTACCTGCATTTTTTAAAGCAACTTAACAACATGGTGCACGAAATCAATCCAAGTTCGGAGCAGGACGAGGGCATAGTGAACTCTGCAAGCCTGGAGGATGTTGCTATGAGCGAGGTAAACATTGTTAGAAAAATAAGTTACAAGTCAAAAATCACCGCGTTTTTCCTTTCCAGATGAGCGACAACCGTGCCCAGTCCATCCAGTCGTTGCACAGCGTAGCGGAGACTCCCACGCCGGACACGGCACCCACCCTCGATGAGCTGCAGCAGAGGCTGGAGGCCTCCAACCGCAATATGCAGCACCTGCACGATGAGCAGGCCAAGCTACTGCACATCCAGAACCTGGCCAAGTCGCATCTCAGCGAGATGGAGCAGCTGCGGCAGCAGGCCAGTCAGTTACCCCACAATAGGGGTGGCGGAGACGCCCCCAACTATGAGTCCGTGCAACAGGTTCAGGATGATATGGCCTCTTTGGTGGGGCGCATGAAGAACCTCACATCTTTCATCCACAACCAGAACGAACTGAGCAGCGTGCTCGGAGACGATGGCCCCGAAATCCTGGCTGAGCAACAGGCGCTGCAGCAAAAGTTGGAGTCGCTCCGAAGCCAGCGGGAGGACATGCGTAACCTGGTCGATGAGCTAAACAGCATCAATCGTGTGGCCAGGGAGACCTCCCACTCAATCAAGGATGGTTCGACCACGCCAACACAAAAGGCAATACAGGCTCCGGAACCGAGCTCGGCTCCTGCAGCGCTTGCCAAGGAACGAGTAGTGCCTGTGGAGTACCATCGCAAGGTTCCCATCCTGCGCCAGGAGGCCGCCAGCGCAGCTCAGCGGGCACTTCAAGCTCAAGCCATGATCAACCAGAAGACGGCGGACATTGATGCACTGAAATCGCAGATGGCCAAGTTGAAGAGCATGCTTCACACAGTCACCCAAATTGAGGAAAGTACTCCCAGTGTGGGTGCCTCATTGGAGCGTCGTAGTGAGGAGCGCCGTAGTGAGGAGCGCCGAAGTGAAGAGCGTCGTAGCGAGGAGCGTCGTAGTGAGGAGCGTCGTAGTGAGGAACGAAGCACGGTGGAGCGAGCTTTACCCCCAGAGATAGCTCAGCGCGTTTTCGCACTTAACGATGTCACCTCGGAGCTGCGTGCTGAGGCAGCCAGTCTGCAGAAGGAGCGCGATCGGATCCTGGCCCTCAAGGCGGAAATCGAACGTCGCAAGCAGCAAGCTGCCGCTGCAGTTCTGATGGGCGAGGAGGCCCTTAAGCGAAACAGCCTCACACCGACCCCCACGCCGGCCAGACAACACCGAGCCGTGGAGGAGGAAGAAGACAACGACGATCCCTCCGAGGTAGACACCTCTCTGCAGGCCACTCCCACCAAGGAGCAGTTGCGCGATGAGCTGAGGCTCCAGTGCGAACGTTTGCGCAAGGAGTACGAGCAGAAGCAACGCGAGCTGGAGCAGCGCTACGTGGCCAGCAACCAAACCACTTCGGAGGCCGACGATGAAGGCAACGACGACACCGACAGCGACCGGTATTTCGCCCACGTTCGCACTGCCTCTTCGGCAACGCTCAAAAGGGTGCCATCCGCCAGCACAGTGGTCGAGCAGCGGCGCGGACAGCAGCCAACACTCCCGCCGCCACCGCCGGCTCCGGCTCCACCTTCGGGTCACACTGAGGACGATCTGAACGCCACGATTGACACCCTGTCTCTGGGCAACGACAGTCTGCCCTCGAGCAGCAGGTCGCAGTACATGCCACCACCCATGCCGCCCGTCAAGGGAATGTGGGGTAAGTTATCTATTTTTTTTATAATTTATAATATTCCTTTTCGAATTATTTAAAAAAATTTGATTTATTTACTTATGGTACTTATGGAGGTTATTTTAGGATATATTTAGCTGAAAATACTAGTTTAAGGATTTCCATATTTTTGTACCCATTACTCGTAGAGTACAAGGGTATATTGTATTCTTGAAAATATAAAAACATAGAAGAGGAGGGATTTTCAAAAAGTGTATATATTCTTGATCATTATCAAGCCCTGAGTCGATGTCGTCCTGTCCATCTGTGCATCTGTCCGTTTGTCCGTATGAATGCGTCAATCGCAGAGATTATAAATGATAGAGACATCTTTGGTATTTGGTTCCTATAAAGTTTATAAATTCTTGATCAGGATCATCTTCTGAGTCGATTTTCGATTAACTATATATATTTTTAATCATCATCAACCGCCGTGTCGATATACGTCTGTCCATCATTAGAAACATGTCCTTTAAAATAAAACATAAAACCCATTCTAATACATTCACTTATGTATTTAGACTGGAATTTTCGAAAGAATGGAGTATCCGATTTTATACAATTTTCACATCTTAGGCTCGCAGAACTCCGCCAATGCCTGGCACAGTCAGCAACCCGTCTACGGGCAAGGCAACTCAGGTCCTGCAGCAGAGTTCAAGCCTCCGCCGGTAGCCCCACAGGCCAACTCGTCCAACACCTCCGGATCGAACGGTTCCCCCGATCCTGTCCTGCTACAGCAGTTCATGCAAACCCAACAGATGCTCATCAACTCGGTGTGCCAGTGCAACCAAACCTTGTGGCACCAGCAACGAGAGATTGACAACCTCAACAGTCAGCTGCATGCGGTATGTCTATCCTCAAGAATCCTCCAGATGCGTCATAAACCTGGACCTTTTCATTTACAGCTCCAGGACCGCCTCAATGTGGTGTCGTGTCAGGACCACAGCTTTGGCATACGGGCGGACTCCGTTCCTCCACCGAATCTCAACAACCTCTGCTTGGGCAGCGCACGCGCCCAATCGGAGCAGCTCTTCAGCTTCGGCGCCCATCAGAGCGCCTTCAGTAACTACCAGCGCAGTCACCGGTCAGGAGGCGACTCCCACCTACACCAGCAGCAGCAGCAGCTGCAGCACCAACAGCAGCCGTTTCTAAACAACGCAGCTCCGCCACCAACCCACTTCAACAACGAAACGCCGCTATCGCCGCCTTCGTACCGCAACAGTCCGGGACCCATCTTCATGAACCATCACAACAACACGATCCACCAGAATAACGCCAACTTGCGCACCCAGAACCAGCATGCAAATAATCTGCATTCTCTCTCCGAGGCATCCGGATCGGGGACTGGAGTAGCGGCCACGCTCAACAATCAAGTGCCGCCGGGCAACAGGGCCAACAACTACTGGGACAACTTCCGCAGGTAATGATGCAATTTGTATTTTTGGTGAAGGTGTTTATTTCGTAATTTCGTATGGGGAGCAAGGTCCCGACCAATAAAATTTAAACCAAACCATTGTTCTGAGTTCATTTTCAATTCTGTGATTCGGTAAGTGCAACTAGGCGTTGCAACATTGCAATATTGGGTATATTTAACAGAGTTGAAAGTGACTAACAGCTATTAATCCTAGTTTTTATATTTGTTACTTGTTCTGCCCCATTTCCATAATTAATTTAAACTTAATTTAAAGCTTGCTTGCTTGCAATAACCCATTAAAATGAATGCGCTTTTGCAGCCACTCCCGCCAGAATCTTCTGTCGAACAAGAGTAACGAGGAGCAGAACGTGGACTTCCAGCAGTACCGTCGCCAGCGGACTCGGCCAAGCTACTTCCAGACGCCCCCGCCCCTGGCGTCCCATGCTTCCCGCGGGTCGGGCAGTGGAGTATCCCTGCAGCAGCAGCAACCGCAACAGCAGCAGCAGCAGCAATCACAACCGCCGCGCCGTCATTTTTTTGAGTCGCCACTAACAGCTTTGCATGGCAGCAGCAGCAGCAATAACCTGAACAATAGTGGCAGTGCGATTAGAAAGCGAGACTGGCGCGAGGACCAGTGCCTCGACCACAACCGGGAAGACGAGGACTTGGACGATGTCGACGAGAACCACGACAACGTTGTCTTTGGTTCTGGCCGTCGTCGCAACCGCCGGCGCCCACAGCTCTCCACACTGCGGGACGAAGAGCCCGAACAGGCTAACTCATCCAATCTAAACATGAACGTTAACTTCGGCAACAGCCCCTTGTACCAGCGGAACAAAGTGCCAGCCAAGCCCAGCACCTCGGCAGTCTCGTTGACTCCCATCCAACAGCGTCACCTGCGGTTCGATTTCGAGCTGCCTGCTTATATGGACTACGGAGAGTTTCCTCATGCAACTTCAGAAGAGGCTACTGTAGCACAGGGACACGAGGCTTCTCCAGAGGATGAGTCCAACATTATGGAGCGGGAGAGAGTCGAGGAGACTGCGTCTGAGGAGCTTAACCGCAACCTACTGGTTAATGCGCTGAAGAATGACAAATTTACCACCAAGTTCTACGAGTCGATAAAGGAGGACGTCTACCGCCGGCTGGAGTCCTTCTTTGAGCAGCAGCAGCAACAACAGCAACATCAATTCCCGCCGCCGCCGGAGCCACAAAACTTGCGAAAGTCCCTAAACCAGGACGACAATGAGCCACGTCTGAATCCGGATGTCGAAGCAACAGAGAGTCGCAGCGACACACCGCTGGATACGGTGAGCCTGCAGTTGGATAACGATCGTCCAGAGGACGATAAGGCTTCCCCTAGTGCCCTAGCCCTTGAGCAGGAGGACTTGGCAACAAATGGTTATGCGGCAGCTGCTGTTTCTCCTTCAAGGAACGACAACGAAGAGGTACTTATTCCTTTTAAAGTTTAGAATTTTATAAAAAAATAATACTCTTTTCTAGAAAGGAGACGAGGAAGCTGATGGAAACTCAGATGACGCAGGAGCACAAGAAGCATCGAATTTGGCGTCTAACCTGGACCCCGACCATGAGCTGATCGAGTACATCATCAAGCGCATTCGCAACCAGACGCACAACAACACCGTAATCAACGACTCCTTATTGGTGGAGGTGTCCAAGCTGACGGCCACCGCAGCCCAAAACTCGGCCTCTGCTAGTTCCCCTCTCATATCTCCCAAACGCATTTACGCAAAAATCAAGAAGATGGTCATGCCGCGACAGCGCGATAATTTTCTGTTGTGGTACCGCAACTATTTAGAGCAACTGTTCGTTGTGGTACATCCCCCTGGAACCACGAAGGCTGAGACCAATAAGCCGCCAACTCGAGAACTATCCCAGCCCCACTTGCAAGACTCTCAGAACGACGCCGACCTGGCTGAGGCGGACCAAAAGAATGGCAACTCTTCCGCAAATGGTGAGCTGGAGTGTGAGAATGACGAGAATCCGGCGGAGGAGGCGGACGGTCCAGTTGCAGAAGAACCGACTGACCTGGAGCAGCGGGACCCGCCAAACCAGGACTAAACCAGGGTGTCAACCCTTCCCTAATTTATACATTCCTACTATCATAGCTTGCACTTAACCAGTCGGACACCCCACCACTCATTCGCATCTTTCGGGGCGTTAAATTAACCTTGTTTCTAATTCGTTTGGTTTCGCAAAGACTTTCAAATTAAATTACATAACTACACACTGAATGTAGTGTCTTTCCTTTTTCATTTGTAACTTATTTCCCCTATTAATTTAGAATCCTTTTTTTATAGAATAAAAAGTTTATTTTTAAATAATCAATATGTGGATGATGTTTCTTACAAATTTCTTTATCTTTAATTTGAAACATAACAATATTTTACAAAAATTCAACAAGTTTATATTTAATGTAATGAGGTCCTAGCTGTTCTTGCTTGTCAGTTCCTCCAGCATGCGGAAGTAGCAGTACCGACTGTCGTAGTCGAGATCGTACCAAAAGTTCACGGCAATGCACTTGTGGCTTTGGCGCACGTGGTGGAACCAGTAGTTGGGCAGGTAAAGGATGTCCCCGGCATTGACTCGCACGTGCAGGGGCCTGGCACGGGCGTACTCCGGGAACTTCTCTAGGTCTGGCGCGAGAGGGTCTATGCTGACCCACTCGGTGAGCTGTTCGCAACCGTCCTCGTCCCGAAATGGTTCTATATAGAACTGTCCATTTTGCGCGGTTCGGTAAACGCCGGTGGGGTACAAGTTTCGGGGCACACAGCTAAGCTGGTGGGGAGGGATAAGGATGAAGTCCTTGTGACCGGACACGACGCAGTAAAGGTTCTCGTATGGATCTTTGTGCATGGAGGTGACGGCGCGTTCATCGCCCAGCCAGAAATTCATCGCATCGGGTGGCTTGTTGAACGACTGCTGGGCGAAGTCGAGATCACTGATCTGCAGGTCCTTGGCCAATTCGGGGAGGTCCTGGCTGAGGTTCGAGTTCTGTTTCTGGATGTAATGAACGGCGCCCTTGGGATCGTCAAGATGGCGGATCACCTCTGAGAGCTTCATCTTCGCCTCCAAGGGCAGGACGAAGTACTGCCTGCCTTCCTGAACAGCCAGGCCATCAGCGTACCCGTTGGGGGTTATGGCTACGTCCACTACTTTGTCCTTCAGTGCTGAAACCAGGTACTTTGGCGTCCACTTTCCAATCGCTGGCCACGAGACCGCATTGCGAATGACCACCGGCTGGTTCTTCCCGTAAAAGTCCCTGCAGAACTCCAGGGCCGTGGGCACCCGGTCGAGCTCCACCACACTGGTGCCAATGCACAACTCCTCCGCTTCCTGCAGGAGCACATCGATTGCCGCCTTAATTTCTGGCATGCCGGTATCCCATCACCAGAGGCACTGGAGCGAGTAAGTTCGTACTTTGTGAGGGCGTTCCCAGTTTCAGTACTTTTTGCGTTTTTAAGAGCTTTAAAAAGCTCGGAACCTATTTTAAAAAGCAAGTATTTGGATTTTACTGAATAATCTGAAAAAATGTACTTTAAAAGAATACTTAAATTAATCTTAAAAGTTACATAAAACTTGAATTATATTTACACGCGAATTTAATTTTGGGAAAATATAGTTCTTTTGATATTTGTATAAGAAGTTTTTCTCATTTTTGGATAAGATAGTTTTGCGTTTTAAGGAGCTTTTAAACTAGAGAGTTAAAAGTTTAGAGAACCTTGTTACAAAAATTAACTGTTTGGATTCTATATAAATATGTAAGAAAAATCTTACTTTTAAATAAAAGTTAAATGAAACTTAAAAATTTTTATAAAACTTGAATTATATTCAAAACCAAATTTATTTTCTGGAATGCTTTTGATATTTAAAAAGTAAAGTTTTTTTTATTTATAGATGGGAACTTTCTGTTTTGAGGCCTTGGTTTGTTATTCGTAAAAGCTCATATATTATCCCGCCATTTATGGCTTTTCCAATCATGAAAGCTTTGAAATTCAAATCGCCCGTGAACTAGGTGGAAGTAGGAATGCCCCACAGCTTTTGGAATGTACTAACGCCAAAGGCAGCTGCTGTCACATATGGAGAATTGAAGACATGTTGCGCCTGTGAACAGGGAGAAAAATCACCTCGAACCGGACTCAATTGGAAGGCGAGCCAAAGCATTCCACGACGGGCCACTACGACCTGCAAAAAATGGACGAGCCGAGGGAAAACGCCGGGGAGTCCGGGGATGAGCAAGTGTTCAACTGCCTGGACGAAGCGAATGCCATCATCCAGGACGTGAAGGCCCACGTAGCCGAAATCTGCGTTTCCTCAAAACTGGCCAGTGACGCCACACAGATCTACTTAAACATTCGCACCATCGAGAGCGCCACTTGCTGCGTTCGGGTAAGCAGTCGCGGCTTCAAGATCGTCTCCTCCCAGTACGACACCATCGACGAGGACCCGCGGATGTCCGCTTTGCTTCGCAACGGAGAGTCCAACACTCAGGACGACGAGGAGGAGGAGGAGATCTTCGAGACGCCCTACGCACTGCTGGACAAGATCAGCCCCCGCTATGTGGAGTCGTTCGGCAACCAGCTCTGCCAGCAGCTCAGACAGTTGCAGCAAATGCGAACCGAGTTCAACGAGGAGGACGAGGAAGAGGAGGAGTAGGAGTAAGAGTGACCACCCGACTTCCACCCGAGGCTTAGAAAGAAGATTTTAGAATTAATTTAAATAATGTTTACTTGTAATGCTATCTCGTGTGTTCTCCGATGCAACAGCTCGGATTTCCTGCATATTTATGTGTTGTGAGTGTTTGCCACAGAAGTATTCCCCCCGCCAACTGGCCCGTTTTATGGCAGCTCCATCTCCAGACTAATTCCCGACTAGACCTTAAGGCGTTTTAAGAATAAAGATTGTGATTGCAGCTCCAAATCAGTTAGTTTTCGCACAGTGGGCACCAGTTGCTCCACGTGATCAGCGTAGCCGCTGCCCGTGTTAAGGTTCTTCTGGCCATACACCACCTTTCCGTCGAAGTCGTTCACAGGCACCTCCATGGCGCGGTCCACTTGTTGGATTGTGATGTTCAGGTGGTCCTCCACTTCGGCCAACAGATTCGGTTCGTTGTACCAAATGCAGCAGCCTCGCATATCGGTCAGGTTGGTATTGTTGCAGTTGCGGCCGCGAGACTTGCACCACTCGCCGTGGTACCACACCTTCTCCGGCACGGAGGCCACAAGGCTGATGGCCAGGCCCATGCGCTCGGCCCTTCCCACACGTCCAATGCGGTGCACGTAGTTGGCCTTGTCGTCGGGCAGAGTCACGTTAATCACTGGGGAGAAAATGAAATTCATTTGTTAATTTAATCATCCTGTCTTATTAAACAAATGTAATTATGTGCAAGGACAACTACTTACTGAAGGGGAGTCCTGTAATGTCCAGTCCACGAGCTGCCACGTCTGTGCAGATGAGATACTTGACCTGCTGGCGCTTGAACGCTTCCAGATTCTGCTTGCGCTCCTGCGGCTTGCGGTCACCGTGAAGGCAGACGCAGGAGAAGCGATTACCGCCACGCTGCCTGAGATACTGCTCGAGGTGGTCGCAGTCCTGCTTTGTGCGGCAAAAGATGATGGCGCGGTCCATGCGGTGCTTTTCAATGGCTTGGACGCAGTACTCTCCCTTGAGCAGCTTCACCGCTTGGGAGAAAGTCTCCTGTGAGTGATTGCTTGGGTGGACGTTGTCCCTCTCGTGAACACCATCAGTACGAATGGCTTGGCGCAGGGATTGCCAACTGGTGTCCGCATGTGGGTCGACCAAGCAGACCACGTGATGGACCGTCTCCGGCACGGCATCCTCCCCTTTCAAGTCCACCCATGTGGGGAAGTGCATCAGGCGCTCGGCCATCTTCTTTACCTCAAAGTCGTGCAGCGTGGCAGAACACACGATCATTTGGAGCCGTCGGCCATCCGCCGTGATCTTTGGGATCTGCTTATGCAGTCGATTGATCAATTCGGTGTAGCCCTGCTTAAGCAGAGCATCCGCCTCGTCGAGTACGAAGAAACGACAATGGGTAAGCAGGACTAGGCCACTGTTAATCATCTCCTCCAGCCTTCCGGGAGTCCCCACCACAATATGAGTTCCCTTCAACAGTTCAGACTTCTGCTCCTCCAGCCTCACGCCACCAATTAGCAACAAGGACCTCACTTCCGGATTGCTCAGGTGGTGCTTAAACCTTTCGATCTGATTAAAGGTCTGATCGGCCAACTCCCGACTGGGCTCGATAATGATGGCTTGGGGTGCGTTGGGTGCCGGCTTGGCACTCGCAGCACTCGCTGATGGGCTAGCCAAAGGATTGGAACGAATGTGGTCCGCTCCAGCCTGGCAGACAGCCACAAATCCGCCGCCAGGGGCGTACTTGAAGTCGGTTTTTCCGAAATTAAACTGCATTTCGGCGTTCTTTAGGACAACAGCCGGATAAAATGTTTCCTTGGCAAGATTCTCGGGCAGACGAAAAGCCACGCCCAGGCTCTGCCCGTTCTTGGTGAAGCTCACCTCCAGGCGTTGCAAGTCCAGCAGGCAGCCTATAACGTCAGCCTTGCCGAAGCTCTCCCCGTAATCGTCAAACTGTCGGTTGTTCGACTTTTTACCGGTGCCTCCGAATCCGAAGCCAAAGCGACAAGTACCCAGATCCAAGTTCGCTTGCTGGGTGGACCAGCCCACACGGCAGAGACCCTCGTCAGTGACGGTGGTCTCGAAATAGAACTGACCCTTTCCGTGTACCCCGGTCGTGGCGCGGCAGCCGTGCCATTCCTTGAACTCGCGTGACTGGCAGCGCAGCCCATCGGGGGTTACGGCAAGAGCATTTCCTCGGTCGAAGAAGGACATTGTCCACGGAGCTACCGCCCCTGCGGACCCTCCTGCGCCGCCCTTGCCTGATTTTCCCTCCTCAAGATCCCGCAATGTTTCCCACACTATTTGGAGGATGGGCAAGCAGAAGGCTCCTGTCTTGCCCGAGCCAGTCTCGGCTGCCATCAGCACATCGCCGCCTCCAAGGATCAGAGGAATGGCCTCCGCCTGGACATCGGTGGGCAGGCTGCACGCGGTGGGTGAAGCAGAGATAGAATAAATGGATAATAGAATGGATAATTTCATGCTTACGTCCAATCTAACTCGTCCGTAGCCGCTCCCAGCTCCGGGAGGACACCAAACTCTGTTGAAAAAAGGTCGTTTAAATAAAAACTTTATTTCTCGCTGCAGTTTACTCACCCTCGAATGCAGTCATTGTAATAGTAAACTAGAACCTAAACCGTGGTTAATGTGGGATTATTCGGTCACTTCTATAGAGAGAAAAATCCGCAGGCCTAATATATATTTGCCTTTTACGAAAGCCGGCTGCCAACGATTTTTTGACTGACTGCCAGTTGACAAATGTGGAATATTGCAGTTCTGTCATTGTTTGCGCTTTCCAACACTGAAACAAGTTTATACTTTAAAATTCCATTTAATTTTGAATGAAATATATGTAATAGGAGTCTTTTAAAGGTTGAAACCTTAAAAAGTTAAAGTTAAGTAGGTTTTCTCAAATAGAATTTTGAGAATTTCGAAGCGTAGTACTGTGCCCCATTGGCGGAATAAAAGCCAGACTGCCAGCACTTAACATGCAAAACATCTGTGATTTCTGGGCGTTTCCCAACACACACTGTATACGCGTAAATCTCGCAGATTTTTTGTTGTGCTCCGGAATGTTTTTGAAAATTCCCAATTAAACCGAAGGAGATCATGTAAACTGGACGTAAACCGCAAAATGTAAATGTTCCCGCATCGGTGGCAAGTAAAATCCGCGCCCCGGACCCCTACCCCCCTTTGCTCTCCAGCTAATGCATTTTCTTCGCAGCGCAGTAATTTTTCACACGGAGGATGTACTTTCCTGTAGGCTGGCCCAAACGGGTGAGCCTGGCGCTGCCCGGCGAAAGTGCAAGCATCAGGCACATTTGCTGCGATGCCGTCAAAATACTCGTGGCCGCCATGGGCGATGACTTCCTGGGCATCTGGTACGCCAGCCCTCTCATCCCAATCGCATACTTCCGGCGCTCGGCCGACTCTCTGGAGCAGTATGGCCCCAGCCAACTGGTCGTGTGGAAGCCGGACTCCCGTCAGCTAGTTCTGCTCACCGCCGCAGGGGCACTCCTGCTCTATCAGCTGGATTTCGATGCCAACGGAAGCGGGATCCTACAACAGGTGGATCCGCCTGCGGCCAGCCTAAAGCGGGACTCGGCAGAGCTGTTCATCAAGGAGAACATTCCACGGTTGAGCTTGCGCGAGGTCTGCAGCGTGACCCTCGGATCCGTTATCACAGCAGTGTGTTGCATTAGCCTCAGCGAGCTGCTCCTGGCCACCCAGTCCTGCGAGCTGATGCGTCTGCAGTGGGCACAGCTGGAGCAGCCGGATAGTGAGCTCGAGCTGCCCGCCCTGGCCGCCATCAAGTTGCGCGAGATTCCCTTCTACGTGCAGCAACAGCCGAACCAGGCCACTGCTCGTAATGTCCCGCCCATGGGTAGGGATTCGTTTGTGGCTTCTCTGGAGTACTCACCGTTTATTGGAGGATGTGCAGCCGTTTTCAGTGATCGCCGGGCTGCCTTTCTTGTCGCCAGCCATCTGCGTTTCGACACCACCCACATGCACGGATTCTGGGTGCCAGACGTGGAGGACGCGAGCGTATGCAGTGTTAACCACAAGTTCCGGCTGCTGGCCTACGGGCAGGAGAGCTCTGCCGTCCATGTGTACGCTATTGATGATGCCACTGGTGGCTTGGAATTCTCCCACCGTCTCATGCTCACGGAGAACGTTTTGCCGGACAGCCTTGGGGCTGTCAATGAGCTCAAGTGGAGTCCCGATGGCTGCGTCCTGGCAGTGAGCTGGAAGAACGGCGGCTTGTCGTTGTGGAGCACCTTCGGCGCGCTGTTGATGTCCACCCAGAGCTGGGACTTTGGGCTCAATGTGGATCTGGTGCGACACAATCCGCTCAAGCTACGCCGCCTGGAATGGTCCACCGAGGGCTATCAACTTTTTATGCTCACTCAGAAGCCCGCAGAGGGGCAGGAGGAGCCCGAGAAAGACCAGAGCAATGTCCTGCAGTTGCAGTTTGTGAAGAGCGCGCTCAGTATGAACCCGTGCATGACGGTGAATCCCCACATCCTGCTCCAGGGCGAGGATTGCTTGTACCTCAACCAGGGTAATAATCTGGAGCGGACGTACGCCGGTAGCCAGTCCACATTTCCATCGAGCGGCGCAGGAGCAGAGCAAACGTCGGACGATGACTGCTTGGAGCTGAAGCAAAGCCCCCACACCGGAAGCATTCTGACGGAGAGCAAGTACTGGACCGTGTTGCAGCTTCCGCTTAACTATGCAGGAACCAATTGGCCCATTCGGTACGCGGCAATCGACCAGGAAGGACTGCATCTGGCGGTGGCGGGGCGCACAGGACTCGCTCATTACTCGCTGGTGTCGCGTAGATGGAAACTGTTCGGAAACGAGTCGCAGGAGAAGGACTTTGTGGTGTCCGGCGGCCTCCTCTGGTGGCAAGGTTTTGTGGTCATGGGTTGCTATTCCCTCCTGGATCGCACGGATGAACTGCGCTGCTACCCGGCAGAGTGCAAGCTGGACAATCAGTTCGGCCACAAGGTACAGGTTCGCGCTCCGGTTATTAGCCTGAACTCCTTCCGACACCAGCTGATTGTTCTGACCGCAGACGGCATCGTTAGCCTCTTTAATATGACCAAAAAGTCGGCATACGCCCTGGACATCGAGTGCGCCTATGAGTTGGATGTGAAGAGCATCTGCATCCACCCCGCCTGCATTGTGAGTCTTACTGTGACGAATCTCAGGAACGAGTTCAAGCCGCAAGGCCAACTCCCGACGGGGGCGGAACAGGCAGAGACTATTATCGTGAATGTTTGCGGTCGCATCCTGATGATCCAGCGTGATTCCAGCGAACAGGTAACAGCCGGAAAAATGTCGCTTAATCGCTTATCAACTTTATAATTTATTAACAATTATTATCATGAAAATGTATACAGTCTTTCTCATTTAATTTATACTTTTGATGCTTCAAACTATCGCTTATAGAACTATATCCTCGTCTATATTTAAGTTGTCTCAATTTATAAATTAGGTCTGAAATGTAACCCACAAATCTTCCTTCATCAGTACCTTTGTGGAATTAATTTTAATATATTTAAACCCCACACAGGTTCCCAACACTCTCCTGGCCACCTGTTTAGCCAGTTGCGTGGAGGTATTTTGGCTCTCCCACTCCCTGGAGCGCTGTGCAATGCGAGACTGTCTGTGGCTTTACTCAGGCGCCCATGGAATGCGAGTATGGCTGCCTATTCTGCCGCCGGGAAGAGAACGACGTGAAGGCGAACAGGTGGGAGGCCAGAGACTACACAGCTTCATGTCCAAGCGGATCATGCTGGGCTTTCCGTTAAAGCTGTACCCTTTGGTCGTGCTCTTCGACAACGTAATCGTGCTGGGCGTGGAGAACGAGAGCACCCTGTATGCCAGCGAGCAAGTCTCACACTTCTCGCTCCCATTCGCCGTTATGGAACGCAAGTCGCAGATCTACCTTCACAAGGTCCTGCGGCAGTTAATCAAACGGAATCTCGGTTACTCTGCGTGGGAGATCGCGCAGTCGTGCCGCTCGCTTCCCTACTTCCCCCACGCCCTAGAGCTGCTCCTGCACGAGGTACTCGAAGAGGAGGCGACCAGCAAACAGCCAATTCCAGACGCCCAGCTGCCCAGCGTCCTAGATTTTATACGGGAGTTCCCTGTCTATTTGGAGACCATTGTGCAGTGCGCCCGAAAAACCGAAATCGCCTTGTGGCCGTACCTCTTCTCGATGGCCGGCAAGCCCAAGGAGCTGTTCCAGCTATGCCTGCAGTCTGAACAGCTGGACACGGCTGCCAGCTACCTGATCATCCTGCAGAACCTTGAGCCCTCCGTGGTTAGCAAGCAGTATGCCACCATGCTGCTGGACATTGCGCTGCAGCAGCGAAAATGGGAGCTAGCCAAGGATCTGATCCGTTTCCTCAAAGCCATCGACCCGAACGAGATCGACTCGCCGCGCTCCTCGATGGTGGTGAACGTTAAGATTGCTCCTCCGCCGCAAGTAAACCAACAGCAGCAGGTGAACCAGAACGCGGACGCTTTCAACATGGTCTTAGGGCCCATTGCGAGGGAGCGCAGCTTCTCCACTACGGTAACCAGCAACTTGCCGAAGGACAAACAGGCGCCGGCTACGGGAGCTTCTGCAGCGACAGAAACGGGCAGCTCAGGCGCACCCACGGTGGTGCGGCGGCGGTCCACGAAGCAGAGGGAAATCTTCTGCATCGACCTGATCCTTCAGAGACATGCTCGGCAGCTGCTTCAGAACCACAAACTGATGGATCTGGGCCACATGTGCGCCTACCTGGACTTTCACCTGGTCACCTGGCTGTCGCAAGAGGTGGAGCGCGCGGCCAAGCTAGACGACTTCGCCCGCGCCCTGCAAACGCTACATGAAGAACTGCAGCTACCAACTCCCTTTCCACCTCCGGCCAAGGACGACTTCGCCCAGTTGCGGGACAGCCGACAGGCAGGCGGGATGGGATCGTCTCAGACCTCAGAGTCCGGATACTTTAGTCTGGCCACTCCCAACGGGGCGGCCACGCAGTCGCCGCAGCTGCAGCCAAGTATTAAGGAGGAGGAGGAGGATCACCAGCAGCCCAGCTCGCTGCCCGTCCTGAAAACGCGATCCAGTTCCCAGCTCTCCTTCGACAACTTCCGCTACCGGCGACTCTATTCGTTGCCTGCCTCCGAGGATGACCTTGCCGTGGATCCGCTGCCCGAGAAGCTGTCCATTAAGTTGCGTTACTTGCTGCAGCTCTTCATCGAGGCAAACTGCACGGACTACGCCCTGGTGCTTTCGATCTTGCTCCAGGATGCCGCTTCCATCTCCCGCATCGTCAACGGCATCATCCGGAGCGAGTCAGTGCTCACCTGCCGGCGAATGGAAGCCGCCCTGAAGCAGCTGAGCCAGAGCACTTTCGAGCACAGTGGATCGCTCTACCGAGGATTTGTGCTCACCCTCCAGCCGCACATCTACCTTCTGGAGCAGTACATCCAGTCCCTGGGAGACGTCTCCGGCGCCCCTCTCCGTGAGACCAGTACGAGTAGTGACCAGGGCGCGGACTCTGGCACCGGACTAAATGAAGATGAAGTAGATGATTTTGTGCCAAATCGGGCGGCGCAGCAAGGAAACGCCAACCAGTGGACGGTGTCGGACTTGCGGCCAAATCACCAGCGACTGACGCGCCACGCCAGCCTGGAATCCAACGGAAACGTACCGGCGTCGGGCGGCGGAACTGCCCAGTCCACCCCAACCCAGCGGCAGCTGCCCCGCCAGAACAGCCGGGAGCGGGAGGGCTGTCGCGTCATGTAAGAAGCCTCCATACTCAGTCTAGGACGTAATACGCAATACGTACGAGTACTTTATGTGCATGTCTTTTGTAATTTGTAAATCCGTGATGAAAAGCGTTATGTTGCTGTAACTTGTTGAAATTTTCCGTTAATTGTAAGTGAACGTAATCATTGTCACGGGGCGGAGGTACAGCCGGACTGCGAGCGGAGTCATCCTCGTATCCAAACAACGAAGCATCGCCGGCAGACAGAAAATATAAATAGAAAAAAAAAAACTAATCCGTAATACTGTATGATGCATACGTAACGTAATCCATTATTTAGTAGATGAAATTTGCTGCAATATTTGTTAATTAAAATTATACAAACAATATACTTAAATATACAAATCAAATGCAATTATATTTTTACTAATAAATGAACTATTTAACAATAAGCTCCACGACTGTTTTGTTAGCTTCGTTAGCAGGTTTGGGTCATTCCTATTGATTGCCCATCGGCCTTGTGAGTGTCATCGGATGAAGAGTTTCATTTTGGCTTTCCAAGTTCGCTGTTTTGTGGTTACAAAATCGTGATTATTTTATCCCTATTTATATCCCTATATTCAGCAACTTTTTTTGATTATTTTCTGGTCTGAAAGTGTAAATTTACATTATTTTTTGGCGATAATCTAGTTTATAAAAGTCCACTTTTCTAATCCATATATTACCCCAGGTTCAGATAAACTTTATAACCCATTAGAAGGAGCTTCCGTCTTGTAGGGTTTTAAAATTGTTGTCTCGTGTATGGGCAGAGATACAAATTCCGCATTTCTTTGTCCTTCAGAGCCCGTCAGTGGAATCCCTTCCAGAGTCGCTTGTAATTCGCTTGCACACGGCTGCTGTTAAAGTTAATCGCTGTGACTGATTCATTACGTGCTCTGCTTGATTTGGTAATGCCACTTGTGATCGGGATAGTTCTGCTGCCCCGCAGAGTTTCTGTTTTGCGAGCTGCGCTTTCCAAGTTTACCGCCAAGTCCTCGCGAAGGCAATTTACAAAAGTTCGTCACCCACTCTGTGTTATTGCTTGCACTGAGAGGAATAATTGGTTCCCAAAAATGGGATACGTATTCGTTGCAGGCATTCGTTGTGCTTTGTGTTGGGGAAGAATCTAAGTATTCTTTACCAAAAAAAACATCCACGGAAGAATGTTATTTACTTAAAAGTAGTTTTTAAAACTATTCCTATTTTTGTAACATATGCATAAATTGTAGTAAAAAGGATGAGGTTGTTACTTATTAAAATGGTTTTTTTTAAAGAAAGCTCACTAGATAGAGCCTAAATTATTAAATCAAGTAATTATAAGCTCAACAATTTAAAAAAAAAAAACGGGATTAAAGTGCTATAGAAAATTTTTTTACATATTTATGTACTCTAAATTTATTGTCAATTTTTAGTACTAAAGATTTTATTGAGTTTAGTGAAAGGAAAACATATTTATTCTTAAAAATAGCAATAATTTATCAAACAAAACGGCGCATATTTCACCTAAATCGGATCATTCGGACTATTGTAATTAAAGCCTTCAATTACATGCAAAAATAGGGATTCCTTTTTACTACACCAAATATGATATCCTTAGATTATGATATAAATTATTCTCAGAGCAACCGCAGAATTTCGAAACTTTCAATAAGGATCTGATATTTCTCCTCTATGGATTTATAATATTATATTTAAGGGCTTATAGTTAATATAAAGTGAAGTATACTAAAGTAGATTCAAGATATTATTAATTCAAATAGTTATAGCATAAAAATTATCATGATTTTATTGATAGAGTAGTACTTTATGTAATTATAACTATTATTTTGTAGAGTGTAGAGTCCTGAATCCGCGAATGCCGTACCAGGGAACTTACAATAAAACCGTAAGTTTTACCGAGCGTAATCACTGTAATGTTGCGATGCGACAGCCGGCCGGTCGGTCGCAGAACTTGTGAGTTCCGTCTCCAATCTGGGAGGGCCCCTGGGGGGCAATATTCAAGTGGGAAGGCATGGAATCGTGCACCTCGCATCCTTCCGGACCTGACGAGCAGGGCCCGGCTATTGGCGCGGCTTCTGCCAGGACTCGGCCGTAAGTTGTGGTGGAGGCGGGAGCGATGGCAAATAAATAAAAGCATCAGCACCAGACACATTGCAAGTTGCAGCGGAAGTCGTCGCCGTCAAGTACGCAGAAATTTTTTGAGAAACTTTTACGTATCCTCCTTCAGCGGCCAGAAGCTGCCAGGAGCAAGCCACCAATAACAACTGTAATAACGTCTCAGACAACAAAACATTCCGCAGAACCAGTAACGATACCCACTACAATGTAATCAACATGGCCACAAGCAACGAGGACAATCCTCTCCAGATGGGGAGTCGGGGCGAGTCACGTCATTTCCCAATCACTCCAGGGTTAAGGATGGGATCGGATTATGGGCAATACATTATTATATCGTTCCACCTCTTGCCTGGAATTTATTATTATAAAATATGGTTTTTAAAACTAATTAAAGCCTTTGTCCTTGCCAATTAATTCCTGGAAACCTGAAGAACAAACCACAAAACGAGCTCTAAAAATTAAATAGCCTGCCAAGCAAAGCTGCGATACATTTTTGTTTATTAATTTAAATGGATAGCTCTTTATACTTTCAAGTAACATAAGCTGTGAAAAAATGCCAAGTATTTGTTTATTTATCATTGCAGGAATCGCTTTTGTTATTTGTAGAATAGTTGCTGTTGTGGGAGAAGTTTTTCCGGAGTTACCCGTACCCGTACCCGTAAAATTTGTTTTAAAAACCCGAAACCAAAAACAATTTCATTAGCATAGATTACGAGCAATTCAGACAAAACAACGGCTTGCATTTGAAATGAACCCCGAAAACAGACTGACGGCTTCAGTTGCCCTTCTGGGCTGACCCTTCTTGTCCTTTTCCGCCCCAATCTGGTGTGCAGCTCAATGGATCTGAACATAACCCCGACCAGGGGCTGCCAAGGCGAGTTCCGGGCTCACCCCCGCCCGTCTGCGATGTCGGTTCCATCGAGTCTACCATTTTTTGGTGTAAAAATTTCTAAATTGTACATTCATTGCATTTGCATTTTACAAGTAAATCCCCAACTGCCAATCTAATGCATGTTGCAAGAGCTCCGCAAACTCGATTCCTTGTATCAGTCTGTCCGCCAGTCGGTTCTCGGTCGGTCTGTCGGTTTGTCTATTTGTTTGTAGCCAGCCAAGCGTCTAACCATTCGTCCAGGCACCCGATACCCTGGCCCCGAATCAACGCCCTGGTAGAGACTCCCTATCTGATCCCCGGACCCCCGATCAGCGACCATGCCGGCGCTTTTGTGCTCAACATAGAAAAGTCTACACTTTTCTTCTTTTTTCCAGCCATCCAACCAGCCAGCCAGTCAGCCAGCCAGCCAGCATCCAGGAGCAACTCCCAACTCCGCTGCAGCAGCTCCTTTGAACCACCACGAGGCGGATGGTTGCCCCAAAAACATAATAAAAGCTCAAAATGCAGCAGCGACCGGCAGGGCGAGTGCCAGAGCGAGACCCCGGAAAACTTTTCCCCCAAAAATCACGGAATCAACTTGCACTACAGTCCATTGCCGGGAACTCGGCTCCATCTCCATCTCCATCTCCAACTCCATCTGCAGTCCTGTTTCTGGTTTTGTCCCTACATCGTTAGCCGCATTGAAGGCGCCCTCTGCCCCTCCCGGGTATTCGAATTACTTTTTGTGAGCTTGAATAGATAAATACGCTGCGAAGTAGCACCAACTGGTAGGTGTTGGCTCTCTGCCCGTCCTGGTCCCGCCCAGCCTACTGTGCTCCCAGGACTGCTGCGTCTGGCTGAAATTTGAAAGCCACAGTGCGACCTTTTCACTGAAAAATATTTTTTCCCCAATAAGAGTTAAGCTGAAAATCCCTCAATACTGCAGCAGGGATGAAATAAGCTTAATATTAATTTTTATAGCTTTTCAAAAGCTAAATAAAATACAAAATGAAAACTAGCTAGGTCTTTGGGGTAAATTGTGAATATTTTTCAAATCAATTGAAATTTCGGTTGCTGGAAGAAGAAATGATTCAATAATTGGAAATTTTTGGTTTGGGTTCCGGCGGACTTGGGTCAAATTTAAATGAACATATTAGATTACCATTTTTAAAATGATATTGACGATCGTTCTTTGCCTACTAAATTGCTTATTAATTTTTGCTAATATTTAATGTGATTGGGACTTGGATTATCAACATTTAGAAGCCAATAAATTCTACAAATAAGGATACACATTTGTATCTGGTCGAATAATATTTTTTTATGCACTATTTGCTTTAATTGCACTATTTTGCTTTAAAAGTATTGATGGAATTATACGAAATACAATATGTCAGGACTCGAATAAAGGGAACTTCCATTTTAATCTATTTCGAAGCGACTTTCTCTACAGAATAATGTCTTTAAAAATGCAATAGAAACAGCATTAAGAAGTGTTATTATTAACAAGAAGTATTATTATTCTTTTTTATATTAAATTACTTTAAGTTTTATTCTAATACCTATTAAGTTATTTAATCATGAATGATCATTCTAATACCTATTAAGTTATTTGATCATGAAATTAAATGTGTTTCTGTCTATTTTTTATATAAATGTTCTATTAAATATATATACCACTAGTACTTGTCCGATGGTATAATAAAATTAATACAATTTATAGACTATATGAATGTATTTTAAACTTTAGAATTAAAGAAAGCGATAAAGATAAGGCTATTAAAGCAGGGGTTTTTGAAATCCTTAAAGTATTTGTTACAAATTTTGTATTTTTTAGTTTGAGAAATATTATTCAAATAGTTAAAATCGTCAAAACCATATTCTACCATATTCCAGGATAGTTTTGAAATAATATTAGCTTAGTATACTTAATTAACCTTTATTTTGTTGAGTGCATCAGTTTTCAGTTGGGTAAGTTAGGGATTGGGGACTTTGTGTGGAGGTGTCTGAAGATGTCCGTCGCAACTGTCGAATTTTATTTATTTCACTGGGGCCAAGAGCTCACAATAGAAACGTTAATGGCAACGTCCGACCCCAGGCCGAGATCCAGGAGCGTCGGTAGTCGGTAACAGAGTTTCCGTTTGGTTCCTTGAGGCGGTACCGCCCGTCCCTTCCGCCCACGCAGCTGGACCGCACATTACCACCTCGTGAATGGATGGATGAATGTGTGAGGATGCATGTGTGGGATGGGCTGAGCGGGATGGGATTGGGTGTGCGAGAACGCCCTCTGCTCGTCACAAAAGCAGTGCCAAAGTTTTGGTCTTTGTTTCTCAACAGACCAACATCCAACATCCAACAGGCCCCCCTCCGGCTGGCTCCACCTGGACGAGGGTGTGCGTGCGCCATGTATATGTTAATGCCTTGTGCCCTGTTCACCTACAAGGTACCGCCTGCCACCGGAGCTGGGGGATGATGGGGAGGACGTTTTGGGAGCCGGAGCAGCGTTTTATCACGTGTCAGCAGCAGCAGAACCATTGACGTTGACTCGCCCCAGGAACAGGAGTCGCAGCTGCAGATGGAGCCGGAGCCGGAGCCGGATGTAGACCGAGAACGCGATGGAGATGGAGATGGACACGTGAGGAATGAGCCAGCTCATGTAAATCACAGTGCGAAATGCCACGATTTTTCGTCAGCCCGGTGACAAACGGGTTTTTGCAAATCATGTGGCATTTTCGTGTATTTTTTCTTATGGCGGCAAATATTTTTGCAAGTGAAAAGGCCAATTGTGTGTTAAACTAAACAAATCTCTCTCTATTGTGTGACTTAAAAGGTGATATAAATATTCTCTATTCGATGTGGGTGACTTTAACATTTCAATACCCGGTACTTTTCATCGTAAGGGGAACTAGAATGAGGATAGTTTCTATCCCTATAGAGAATATGTATTATTTTTAGCATAGAAAATAGATTCCCTATTTTAAAGCTTAATCCTATATCATTTCCATATCCCATATTCTTTGCAAATAGTGTTCTGTTATTTTTTAAATATTGGAATCGGAAAGTGCTTTGAATCTTTCCTAAGACTTCACTAAAAGACCTGAAATAAAGGGAAAAATATCGCTTTTAAGAAAGTGCTTTTAGTTCTTTGTGAATTCCAATGAAGGAAGAAAGATTATGGTTTGTGGTTTAAGAAAAATGTAAGTACTATGTAAAAATGTAGTAAAATTGTTAAACTAAACAAATCTCTCTCTATTGTGTGACTTAAAAGGTGATATAAATATTCTCTATTCGATGTGGGAGTCTGTAAGATTTCAATACCCGGTACTTTTCTTCGTAGGGGGAACTAGTAAGATGATAGTTTCTGACTCTATGGAGAATATGTATGTATTATGTTTAGCAAAGAAAATAGATTCTATACTTAAAAATTTAATTCGATATTTTTTCTATATCATACATTCTATGAAAATTGTGTTCTTTTAATTCTCAAATATTTGAATCGGAAAGTGCTCGAAATCTTTCCAAAGACTTGAAATAAAGGAAAAAATATCGCTTTTGGGAAAGTGATATGAATTCCAATGAAGAAAGAAAGTTTATAGTTGGTGGTTTCATTTATTTACTTCATTTACGTTTACGTTTACATTTACGTAAATGTTAAATACTTATTGTTAATAAAAATGGGAATTTAGAAGCTACTTATTTTTGTATCTTTATTCCATACCAGCTGTAAATGATATATTAAAGGAGTAGATTTCATGGAGTATATGGGTTACCGGGATGGATTACCTGGTTATTGTTATTGATTACTTCTAAAAGAAATTAAGCCTTAATATTATTGTGAATTTTGAAGAAATAAATCTTGTCACGACCTCTTCCAATGTCCTTCTCTTTGGCTTCTTAAATAATTCAGTAACCGAATAATAAGTAAAAAGAAAATTTGTTGATTACTGTGTCACTTGTTTCGACCTTCCCACCGAATCGGTGCAAACTGTCGCCATCAGACTATGTTTTCATGGCCTTTCCCTTAACCGCAAAAGTTTCCCCTAGGCCGTGGGGCGGATTCCAGATTCCAGATTGTGGATGGCGGATGACTCGCATCGTCCTGTTGTTCCTGCCACCCCTGACTGACCTCTTGAACCTGCACATTAGCAAGCCAAACCACTGCCACTGCCGATTTCGGGCCAGAATAACGAGCGTTCCGCCAAAGGAGGCCTGACGTGACGGAGGCATTAAAAGCAGGAATACCTGGAGCGGCGTAGGGGGACCCCCTCCGGTGCCGCCATTTCTGTCATTGAGGTGCAAAGTTTACCTCATTAATTCATTAATCAATGTGTCTGCGCCCTGGCCTTTGCATTTGTGTTTGTTTTTGTGTTTGTGTCTCTGTCTGTGACTGTGTGGGTGTGGGTGTACGTGGGTGTGCGTGTGTGGGGCAGAGCTTCTGCTTTGTTTTGGCACTTTTGGACGAGCAGCACCTGTACATAATGGCCTTTGTTCTACGCCTCGGATCTCCAGGAGGCGGGGCACCAGCTTACGTTCCATTGCACAAAAACCCCAAAAAAGTGATGTGGGAAGGCGACTGGGATGGGACTGGAAGGGACTTCGGCATGACTGGGCCACTTCTGCTTGCCACTTCTGCGCCTTGGCCCTGCGAGGAACTCCAATGAAGATTTATGCTCTGCTCCAGTTACCATTTGTAGCCACCTCTCCCATAACCCACACCCCGCTTTTCGTCAATCATTTCTGTTTGCTAGTTTCGATTTCGATTTCATGGCTTTTACACGCGCTTTCGGGCCAAAGAAGGAGCCAAAAACCAGAAACTAGAGCGAAATTTATGCAACTCACTTCCGTGGGAACTGGAAAGCCATTTACGCAACACAACAGCAAAAACTTAATTTCCTGACCGTTCGGACGGTTCAGACCGTTCCGGGGTGGTTGGTCCTGTGCCACACCCCAAGGCACGACCTAAGGCCATCTCCTTCAGGACCCGTAACATATGCCAGAGATCATTAAGAATTCGCCCCGAAACTATCCCCGGCCAGAGATAAACTGCAATTTTGCTGCAACACCTGTGAACTGCTTAAGTTTTAACCAAAAGCTGCGCCATTTATGGCCGAGGCAATAAGCTCCATCCGCCCGCCACTTGCTCCCCAGGACCTGCGAGGATGTAATCCGAAAGATTTCACCCTTTATGGTCCTGCATCAGTGGGAGGCGAGTCAGTGGGAGTGTGGCAAGTGCATAATACTGGAGCAACATAGCAGCAGGCGAGGAGACATAAAAGTCCATCCGACAAAGTAAACCAAAGTGCCGAGCTAGGATCATCAGGACTGATTTCGAGAGTTTTTCAAAATTGGTAGTTATTTTTTTAATGGGATTTCATCTGAAAAAGTACCGGAACCTTTTCTTAAAAACTCCTTATTTGGTAAAGAAAATAAAAGGTAAATCAACGTAAAAAGGAAACAAAATTCTACAAGATCACATCTTTGATGGTTTTTTTTAAGAATCAGACTGTTTTTATCCCAAAACTTTTATGAAAAACTAATGCCAAAACATATTCGGCTTATATCTAGAAGATCCTTGATATCAAACCTTTATTTGGACACCTTTGGTCGCCTGTCTTGAAAAACAAGACTAGTGGCTAAGGAGCCAAGTTTCGGAGTATGTGTTTTGCTTAAGATCATTTATGGCAGAATTATGCATATTTTTATTACTCCAGACTTGCATTAATTCAAGCATTATTGCACTTTACGACCAGCTGCTGTCCCTTTGGCTCCGATACACCCGAACCCACCCACTCGGAATCCTGGCGAGCCATGTCGGAGCCAAACAGCACAGACAGGTCAAAGGGAATCAGGTGGAAGGGCGTAAGAGGAGCATAGATTTTTGCATGCCTTGATAGGTCTGTCATTGAGGTGTCCTTGCTGCACCTGCACCCGTCCTGGCTGCACTTAAACGCCGCTCCTGCCGGTCCTGCCGGTCCTGCCGCCCTTGTCCTTGGGCCTGCAGGGGACACATGACTTGTGTCGAAAATTTCTGTCATTCGCAATGCTCGCCTTCCAATGCCTCCTTGCCTGCCAATGACGTTTGGCAGGTTGCTTTGAAATTTAGATTTTTATGAGTGCGGCGAGGGGCCGGGGCAGTAGTAGCTGCGGGGGATGCTGCTGATGAGAGTCCTGGAATTGGCACCGCCTATTAGAAGTGCACAGTTCGGCATTATTTCCCAAATAAACTGTGCAAATATGCTAAAACTTGGTCAGGTAAATGCGATGAGGCGATGAGGTGACTTCCATAAAAAGGGTTACGGGCCGTAGAAATGCGAAACTTGTCAGCAGGAATTGCTGGGGAAATTATTGAAATTCTTTTTTTTGGGTCGACCTGGCCGGTTGATATAGCCACTTGAATCGGATGTGACAGCATTTTACTTTTATTTCTATTCTTTCTGCATAATTTTCGCCCTTTTCCACCCCCCGTCGAGTGTCGGTTTACATTCCGGGGGTGGCATGCCGGGGTGGCACACCCAAATGTGGCACGCTTTTAGGCTCGCATTATTTCAAGTGTTTGAGTGAGTTTCGAGTGTTGAATTCGGATATCCTTAAACACATTTGCCCGCACATACGCCAGGACCTACAGGCAACCAGAATCCAAATAAGATGCAAAGGTGGTTCGAATAGTCTAAGGCACTCCCATCAAGTATAAACGGATCTGACTTTTTTATTGACTCACATTTAATGATGGGTTCAACCAGTTTTCCCTGGGATTGCGGCTTTAATTGTTCTGAGCCAACACATAATTCCATATCCCACCGACCAAAAACATCCAGGGGGATTTTGTTGTTTTGTCTCCATAATTCCCATTGATTTTCAGGCAACTGAATATTGCTTTCGATACAAAAACATCACGGGAGAGGGGAAATTGGCAAACGATTGCAGATTATATATCACATATAATGACACACCCGGCACCCGCTGTTTAAATCGCTGGCAAATTAAATGTTTTTACACATTAATTCGATTTTTTCACCATTTTATTCGGTCGTCTGCCGTCTGCCGTCTGCCGTTGTTTGTTTGCGTCTTTGAGGCTATTTTGTTATTGGTCAGGTTCTGGGTGGCAATAACTGGTATAGCTGGAAATCATTGTCGTGCTATTGAAAATAATTTAATATGCAAATTATTATAAATGCACATCACTTTGTAAAGCAATTTTAATAACTACCAACATGGCGGACAGGGCAAAAAGTCCTTAAACTGATTTCACGCAGGAGCAAAACCAACCGCAGTCCAACTAAAAGGACAGGCTGAATAAATGAATAAATAAATCTGCAAGCCGAGTGTTGAGCTCTCAAATTTTTGAGCTGTTTATAGAACTACCACAAATCCTCATATATATTGATATATATAAATAATGTTTTTATATGGGGACTTGCCATAATTGTTTCAGGACCTGGTCGAAAAGTTGACAAACTCGCTCTGTGGCTCTTTGTTTGTTGACACAGTTTAAGTGGCCACGGCAAATGCAAAAACTGAGTATTTTAACATTTAAATGGTTAATTAATAGAAATAGTTTATGGATTGAAAAGCTAGTTGGCCCGCCAGCCCCGGGCGCTTGGCCGAAATGATGAAGTGCGACAGGCTCTGATAGCTAAATCGATACAGAAAATATATCCTGGCTATCTCGACAAGACACTTGTCATAAATTTCAATAATTCCCATTTTAAGAAGTTGACCCAGTTGCAAGGCTCATAAAAAATGCATTTTTTTGAGTTTTTTTTTGAACAGCATATTTTATTTCATTTCATTTTTATTTCTTTTCTATTTTCGTAGTTTTTTCCAAGCATAATATTCACTTTTATAGATAATTTTTCAAACTACCTTTAAAAATAAGAGAGCTTTAAGTTGTTTTCCATTTTGGCGGTTTAAAATATTCTTTGTATTGCATTCAAAATTAAAAATTGTATTCAAAATCAAACAGTTTTGTAAATGCTTTAAAATGATAGTTAAATACAGTAATGAATGAAATAATAAAAACAATCATTTTTGATGTTGTAACATCAATTAAAAAAATATATAGTTTTGAATGAAACGCTCGATTTAAAACGTAAAAGTTAAAGCTTTTATCGAAACTTATTGAAATTTGTTAAAAGAGAAAGTAATAGATTTCCAAAATAAAATTGCTATCTTTAATACCTTTACCTTTATTTAATACTTTAATATAGGAATATCTAAGAAGATCGGTTCAATCGGTTAAGCCATTTCCGGGAAATCGGGATCACCGGCTTTGAAAATACCATTTTTATTGTTTTTATCCCTGAAAGTTTTGAATAAAGCTTAAAAGTGGCTGAAAATACGGTGAAAAAATAGGATATATTACCAAAAATTTGTATCAGATTGGGTTAAAAATTTAAGAGCACATTCTTAAATTTAATTATAAGCAAACTCTGAAACAAAAATATTTTTGAGCTTTTTAAAATTCTCTGTGTATTTATCCCCTAAGCCGAATTTAAGTTTTACTTTGGTAAAGTTTTTTGTTTTCTTTATTTGTTTCGGTTTTCCTCCTCATATTATATTTTATTTTGGCCTGGCGTATGTTTTTCCAGTGCCACGCCCAGCGACGGCCGGCGCCCACGGAGCTCCGCATGGCGCTGCGCCTCCCCTGGCAATGTGTTTGCGCTTTAATTGAATATAAATGTAAATTAATGATGCAAAAATAATTTTTGCTTCGAGGCTTACCCCGCCCACCCGGTTCGACCGTTTCGTCCGCTCAGCCCGGCTTACCCGGTTTTCTCGCGTGGGAATTGCTTATTTATATTAAAGGATCTGCGTACGTGTGTGCGTGGCGGCCGCTATTGTTGGAGCTGCAGTTTGTAAACATTTTCATTTCGCGGCGTATCCAGCTTTTATAGGCAGTTATGTAATTAATTTGCATTTAACTAAATTTGCATAAATAAATACGCAAGATTTTAAGTGCTTATAATCCACCCATACATACATATGTATTTCCGTGTTTACCAACACTATTCAAGCTAGGCCTTTGATTTCTGGATCCCCTACAGAGGTGAGAGTAAAAACACAGGATACTTTCTATATATATATTTAATATATATTTATTTTATTTATTTTTATTTTCTTTTTCAGTTTTCGTCTTTTGTTTTTGTTATTGTAAAAGTTGCTTAGCTTGCGGTTTAGTATATTACAAAATGATTTTAGTAAGTAACTTAAACACATTCATAGAGAGTAGTTGTTGTTGTAGTTGGAACTTAGCTCACAATCAAACAATGCAGTTCACAACGAATAAATGATGATGCTGCTTCCTGTTCTCGTTATCCTTTACTTCTGTATCAAAAATGTCATGTATGGCGACCTGTAAGTGTTGATTTGGCTGTGTGTCTCTGTGTGTGTGAGTGTGTGGGAGGTGTATGCATGTATGGTACGAGTATGTGTGGAGGCAACCGCTTGCATTTTATCCTTAGACAGATTGAGGTTAGGTTGAGCTCGGTTTGAGGTTAGGCTGAACTGAAAGTGTGATTAGGCCGGGCTGCCATCGATTTGGGCGCAGATGGCCCTTTCTCGACTAGGAGGTGTTTACTGCGGTTCCTACTCCAAGTACAGTTGCCTCCGTTCACGCAGAGCTCATTACTGTTACTTATGATCGAATGGTGTTTTGGTTTTAGTTGACTTTACGTTTAGTTTGTTCTTTGGGTGATTTCGATTCTGGGTTTCCTACGCTTCCTGGGGGGGAGAGGCCTGATGGGGTGGGGCTTTAGCTAATAGCTATATATATCTGTACGTTACACTCTATATAGGTATATTTGTATGCATATGTATGCGTATCTATGTATGTGGGTCTGTATATAATCCGTTCCATGCAGGACTTATACACAAACACTGAAGATGCTTCTATGATGTCGGCTATGTTAGAACTCTTTGATTGATGTACGAGTATGTACGGTATGTACGGTATGTACGGTATGTATGGTATGTATGCTTCTTCGCCTTCTTCAATATGTAACTTTGCTACTATGGCTAACGACAATGCAACTACAATTTTTGTGGGTTTCTAACGACACATTTAAATACTTTTTGCAAACTGCTCTACTTTAAAATAGTTTTGTTTTTTTCTGTTTTCTTTTTTTGTTAAATTTTACTCATATGCAATTCGATTTCCTCCTCTCGATTTCCGAATCTCTCTCAACTCTTTGCCCTGTTCGTGTTCCCATATGCGTTTCCGCTTCCGTGTTCCGCGTTTCGCGTTTCGTGTTCCGCGTTCGTTTCCGTTCCGCACCCTTTGTCACTTTTCGTTTCCTTGCCGTTGCCAATAGGCTGCCCAAAAAAGTATGCTACACTTCCTACTCGCCCGCGATCGTTCTGCGACCTTACTCGTATTTCTGCCTAAAACTAGAGTATTTGTTTAGCCTACTATCTCGCTCCTCCTATTGATAGCTATGCGGTTTCTTATTATTGCTTTTGCTTTTACGTTTCATCTCATATATGTATGTATGTATATTTTTAATATATATAGTCCTCCCGGGGATTTCGCGCTGCTCCTCTCAACGCAGTTCCTTTCACGTTTGAAAAAATCAAGGTACACACTAAAAATAGTTAGGTTCTGTTTTATCGCTTTAGGTAGGTTGTGTTTTGTTTTGGTTTTCTTTCTTTTCTCTTCTCTTTTCCCATTTTCTATTCCTCTCCTCAATCTCTTCCATTTTTTTCTTTCCGCAAAATAAAAACTTCGAATAGAGGGCCTAAGGACATATACAAATATCTTGATACTACTAACATGCTACTATGTGTTCTCTGTGTCGGTGTGAGTCTGTTTTTATCTAGGACCTGCCATCCAATCTGAATCCAGATCCAGATCCCAGAGGATTTCTTTGCCAGGTCCTCGAGATGCCGTTGAGTGGCTGAACAAAAGGTGTCTTTGAGGCGGCTGTGAAGGCAAAGTAAAAGGACGAAAAGTTAAACTGGCTAATTGGGTCAGTTTTAAAAACTTATTAGTTGGCTGAATAGAGTTGGCCGCCTGGGCTTGCTCTGCGCCAACAAAGGACCAAAATGGGAAAAGGACATGCCGCAGTGTCGTCGGAAAACAAGTCGTCCAGACAAACGGACTTGGAACCGACTTGGAAGCCACGCCATGCATTTTAAATACCGCTCCTCAGATCTGGAAAGTTTGGCTGGAAACTCCGATTCATTGGTTTGATATTTTCAGACTTTGTTTCCAGGCTTTCCATCAGCCCATCAAGACACCTCTTCTCTGACATCCCTGTCTGGCTTCCTTTGACTTTTCACAACACACACTCGACTCCTTTTGGATGCGTTTCAATGGGATTTTTAGTTTGCTTTTTGGGTTTTTTTTTTTAGATTTAGTTAGATTATTTTAGTTTAGCATTCTTTTTATTTTTCTCTTCTATGCTTTGTATATGTAGTTTTTGAAACTATTTTCCGACTTTTTATCGTTTCTATCGCAAGTACATTTTCCAAAACCGTTTTTGTTGTTTGCTTTTAATTAAATAATATGAATACATTACTTTCTGTCCTGTGTGAGTGTTTTGTGTGGGTTTTGTTGGTGTTTCTTTTTTGGGTGTTGGGGTTTTGTGTCTGTTTGCCAGTTGCCGAAACTAATTTCCAATTGGCGAGCCAAAGAAGAAATGTTTTACGTTTCGGTTTCCTTCCGCCGGCCTTTGTAATTGAGCGCCCTGTTTTTGCTTTTTGCTTTTTGCTCGGTTTTTGCCTTTCCACAGTCACGGGCAAGAAGTTTAATTAATGTTCCAAACAAAGGTAGCAGCTAAGAGGTAAAAAAGTGCTGGGAAATGGAAAAAAATGGCCAGGTTGCTATGACAAAGGACAAAGCGGGCGAATCGAAAGCCAAAACTATGAGGACGATGTCGGTTGCTCATCGCTCCTAATTAGACCTAGTTGGGGCTGCCAACTCGGCTGAAAGCGCCGCCATTCTACCGGAGACGGGGAAGGGAGGCCATTAAAAAGTTGGCCGACAAGTGGGAAAACCTCAAAAACAGGATGGCCCATATAAAAAGGCTGTGCCTCTGGCTGCACCAAAGTTTCACTTTTTTCCCTTCTAAAAGGACGAAAGTTTGTGTGTGTTTGTATGAGTTTGTGTGTGCGTGAGGCAAACTTTTAATAGTTTAGCGCAAAACAGTATTTTTTTGTTTGGTTGCTTGTTTAAATGTTATTTTGATTGTTTCAACTTTGAATTTGCATTCTGCTTACTCGTCACCGACTCTTCACTAATCGTAGTTATAGCAGTTATCCTAAAATATATGATTTGTATATATAGCTTGGGATCACTGTCGATCGCTTCAATGGGGTTTCTTCGCTCGCTCGCTCGCGCTACTTGGTATAAAAATTGTATGTTTTTCATCGCTTCATGCTTTGCTTTGTTTTTATTTTGTTTTTTTTGTTTGTTTTTTTTGTATAAAATACTCACATTCACATTTACAACTACGAACCACATAACTACTTAAAGACGTATGGTATTGTATATATATATATATATAGACTTTATAGTTATAGTTATCGTATCGTGTATATATATAAATTTACTTTACTTTTATATCGTATGTATATGGTATATTTTTACTACTTCGAGCAGATCTTGGCGGCTCCTCCACACATTGCTAAGAGTCCTCTACCGTCCGTCCTTTCGTCCTTTCGCAAGTGTTTTGTAGATTCTAGTGAGACATTTAATCCTACGCCTAGAGCTGCTAGAGCTGATCGAGAGCTAAATCACACACCCTGTTTAATGCTCCTCCACGATCTTCTATCATCTATCATCTGTCATGGCTAACAATTCCACAGTTAGTTACCAGTTTCCGGTTTGCGGTTTCCCCATTTCCGTTTCCCCTTCCCGTTTCCCAATTCCAACGTTCCTTCCACTGAAGAGTATTTACAGCTTAGATCTAGAAAATAGTTATAGTCTAGGGTGTGTGTGTTGTAACTTAGAGAGTTTAGTAGAACGAAGCGAGTTAGAAGGACAGGAGTCGACACTTTGAGTGCGGAGAGTATTTTGCTTGCGATCCTTAAAAAAGCAGGTAGATTTGCGATAGCTAACTTAATCGAAACTAGGAATAGAAAGCGAGGATGCCAATGCCAGTTGGCAGTTGTGATGGAAACTATACAAAGCCCGAAAGGAAAGTTGGTTCTTCTCTCACCTGTAATTCCCCATGCTTAGTCTTTTGCGAAACAAAGTAAAGTCCTTCAAGTCTTTTGCTGAAATGTCCTTTTACCGTAAGTGACTGAACCACCTGCCTCGCCTCTCTCGTATTCGCTTTTAAATGGACGTATAAGTTGTGTATGTGTGTGTGGGTGATCTACATAGTTGCACTTAGTAGCTCGACACTAAACTTAACCGGGTAGGGATAGTGGTGGTGGGTTGGGCCTGAACCACGCTCCTCCTGCCACCACCTGCCACTGGATGCCGTTCCTTCTACGATTGTTTCTTGCAATGCCCAACAAAACCCACCAGACGCTCAAGCCTTACATAAGTCAGACCCTACTATGATGTATACATAGATATCTAAATATAGGTATATGCTATATATCCGTAATCCGTTATCTGTTATGGTAGAAGGAGTGACTGCATCATGTATATATAATGTGTAGTCGGGATGTATATCTATAATATCCGTATCTTTTACAATTTCGCGTTTTTTGTATATTCTATAACGACAACAACAACTAATTATTGCTTTTCGGTTTTTCTCGACATTGTTTTTGCTTTTTAAATTAATGCTTTTGTTTTTTACGTTTTTGTTTTTTTTGTCAGCTTAGACTAATCTTAAAAAAATCTTTAATAATTTACTAAAACTCTAGAACAAAATCAACAAAACCGTGGAGGGAGGAGCTTAAATCAAAGGGACGGGCAGGTGTAGGGGTAAAGGACTTAGGGGGCTACGGGGAAAGCTTTTAAATGCTAGCTTATTATGAATTTTTAATGTCCTCCTCGTGCCGCGTATCCTTCGACGGCGTCCGTTTGTATCTGTAGTAGGATTAAGAGATGTCATTTATAGTTTGAGAGCTTTAGTTGAGTTGCTTTTCCAGTTTCCACTTTTCCAGATTCCTGTTGGCCATTCTGCCATCTACTGTGTATGAGTTTGTGGGTGTGTGTGGTTAGTTTTCAGTGTGTTAGTGTTGACGGTGGTGCCTGTGCGTCCTGCTGCTGCTGCTGCTTCTGATCTCCGGATCCGCTTAGACGGAGTCCCCTCACGTCCTGAGCATCAGCAGAAGCCACCAGGATGAGGCTCCCAGCCAGAGGAGCCGGCTGGTGAACTGCCCGGCCCGCCCGGTGCCCTGGCTCAGGCCCAGGACGTCGGTGGCCGAGCTCCGGCTGCTCCGCGCCGCCCCCTCGATGATGTTGTTGTTGTCCAGCTCGTGCAGGACCGGCAGCTCGCTCAGATCGGACCCGTCCGGCTGTGCGGGTGCGGTCCGCTCGGTGGGTGGGGCGAAGAGCCGCTTCGGCTTGCAGCGGCGGTGCTTCTTGTAGGTCTTGGTCACATTTATGCTGTAGCCTTCGAGGAACTCGGAACCCTGCGATAGACAGAGAGGAAATAAAGGACATTAGCGACTGTGGTTCTGGATCGGGATCTGTGTATAATAAATTACGACATTAATTAAATTTCTCCATTTTCTCTCCGCTTTTTCGGCGGCCAGCGAGGAAATTGAAAAGCTTATTTATGCCACAGACTCACTTTAAGATTCAGGAAATTAAAACATTAAGAGAGCTCTTTAATTAGCAGATTCTACGGATTTCAAAGCAAAGGAAATTAATGTAAAGATTGATAAATCCATACATGGCTGCACAAAAAAGTAGGAATCCCAGTCACCGACTACCGACTCCTAAATAAATTCCAGATCCAATTGCAAAACAATAAAGCCCCAAAAGAGGAGGTATCCTCCCTCAGAGACACCCAAAATAAAGACCCCCCGTTACCCCAGGGAGTCCCCCGTGAATTCCCTGGCAAAATTTTGTGTTTTAATTACGCTGAATAAATTTGTGTTTATAAATAGGTTGGATCCTGGGACTTGGGCTGCGGTCAAATATTTTATGCCCAGTCGAAAATCTAAATCTAGCGAATGTCTGCATTTGCAGAGACAAACAGGGGACTGGGGACCAGAGGCAGGGCTGGGCGTTCCCGACTTCATAACGATTGTTTACTAATAATATTATGCAAATCTCGCGACGGCTAGGACGTCGTTTGTTGTTGAATTTTTGACAAGGCACTTCATGAACCGTTTTGGGGGCGAGCACAAAAACGGAAAAACAAAACAAAAAATGGGCAGAATATAAAATTCGAGCTGTTCGAGGGGTTCGAGGGAGGCAGACACCACATCCAGGTGGTCCCCGTGTTGCCACTGACAGATATTTTAATTGAAAAGAGAGAAGCCGCCTTGGACGTTGCCAGTGACAGTGGCAGTGGCAGTGCCTATGCCGGTTACCGGTTACCGGTTGCCATGGCCATTGAGGTTGAGCGGTATAAAATGTGCAATTCTGTGTTATGCATAAATTGTGGACTTTAATGGCGCCACCCACGCCTCCACCCACTCCACCCCAGCAGTCGTGTGGGCGTGCAGAGATTGACATGCTAATTAGGTGGGTCTGCTTTGGCCTTTTCGTATTATTTTGTTTGGCATTTTTTGGGCCGTGAAGCAGGCCACATATTTTTTATTGTGCTAATTAATGCGACCTATGCAAAACAGGGTTAACCCAAAAGGTGACTCCTTCTGGGGGCTATGGAACTCAAACTTTAATCATAATGCCGTATCAATCAATCGGCGTTCCGTGCCATTTCCCAGTTGGTTAGGCATCCGGAATCCATTCGGTTTAATCTTCAACGCCGCTGCCCATCGGGGTCCTTTAGCTCGAAACTTTTTGCCGCCGGAATCCAGAGCCTTCCGACTCACTGGAGCCCAGAGAGCCAGGCCATAGTACCAGAGGCTTTGTGAAAATTAATCAGAAACTTCTTGCGCTTCCTTGTCACCTTTTTGTCCGAGTCTGGGTATATTTTTCGCTACATTTAACTGCCATTCACCTTTGGCCCGAAACCCCTAGTTCCTCCCCTGCTAATTTGTGCGTTTTGGGTTTTTTTTTTTACAAATTCAATGGGCCTGTCCGTCAAAGGCGGGGGGATGCTGTCGCTTAGAGCTTCAATGAATTATTGACCAACCGACAGCTGCAAAAAAGAAAAAAAAAAATAAGGCAAAAACTCAACCGAACTGGGCTGAACATTCAAGGCAATAGCACGGAAAATCGATGACAATTCAAGCGTTGATAATTTCGCCCGAGAGCCAAGCCAGGCCAAGTCGGTTGGTGGCAACAATTTCCACATTTCCTCCAGTGTAAAGTATTAAAGGATGCGGCGCCCGAGAAATATATGGTGGCCAAGAAGAAGGCGGCAGAATCATGCTCATATGGGAGCATTCAGTCAGTTGGTTTAAGCCATTTTGGACGTGAATTAGAGGCAGCTGGCTCTGGCGATGGGCCGAGCCTGGGCCTGGTTCACTGTGTGACCCATTAGAATGATCGTTGTCGAAGTCGTACGTGTGTCGGGCCAGTCGGGCTTCCACTATCCACTATCCAGTATCCTGTATCTACTATCCACTCCAGACTGCCGTAAAGTGGCGCCTAACAAACTCGAACGAACCAACCAACGCCGCCCATGGCCGCAATGCAATTGATTGCACTTTATAACGTGCGGTTTCCGGTAGACATTACCCGCATTTTGCCCCAACCGACGCTACCAGGATGTGGCCCTGCCAACGACGAGGGGGCTTGGGTCCTAATGTCTTTTCTGCTTTAACTCTCCTGCATTGCTGCACCAGCCCGCCCAATGAATAAATGAGCACTTGCCCGGGACACAGGACACGGGTGTGTGGGTTGGCCATCAAATGGCAGAAAGAAAAATTATCCCAGATATTGTCTAGCAATTTAGCTGATTAAGCTGATGGATGTAAAGCAGCAGGACGAGTAGGGGCGGTACCAGGAGCAGGAGCTGGAGCTGGGAAATGTTCCCGGCGATTAGGGTGAACGAGCGAAGTAAGAAAAACGAGATTGAGATGCCCAGATAGATAAAAAGGGTTAATGCGATTTCGACTGTGACAGAGCTGCCAGGAAGGAAGGTTGTTTCCTACTCCACTTGGAGAAAAGAATACTCAATCTTAGCTAAAAAGTTTGGCGCTTATCTACGGGCATAAATCGAAAAGTCAACTTACCGGCACCACATGGTTCTTGGCTCCCCAGCAGATGGGCTTGAAGCTGCCCTTGCGAGTGGCCTCCTGAAATTCGCCAAATTGATTCTCCCAATCGTAGGATATCAGACGTGCCTCCAGAGTCATTCCGGCCAATTCGGGTGGCGATGATATAAGCACGGGATTCGAGTCGCTGCAAGATAAAATAAGAGACGATGAGAGGCGGGCTAAATAACATTATTAACTTTATTATTATTGTCAACTTTGATTAGGACTTGAAATTTATTACACTCGCAAACCAGCCAAACCAGAGCCATCCCCTGTAAAAGCCCGAAAAGTCGCTTTGCCAGCAGATTTTCAACTTTTTTTCCCCCAAAAAATCCAAACTCCAGAGGGTGGGTGGCTCTGATCCCCCGGGCCGGTGGATTCCTAAGTCCTGGCAGATTTGCGCTGGGATTTTCGTTTCGAGGATGGCGCGCCGCTCGCTCAACAAAAACTTGAGCTAATTAATCTTTTAGATTTTCATTTGTGACGCGTCAAATACGCTGTTACATTTTCGGTCTGCCAGAGAGTCAGAGTCAGAGTCAGAGTCAGAGCCAAATCTAGAGCCAAAGCGAAATAAAAACCGCACACGGACTGACTCGGGACCCAGACCCCGAGGGGTAGAAAAACCTAACAAATGGGCCAAAAGTGTAAAACCTCAATGCTGCCCAATCAGTGGCGTAGTCCTGAGGGGGCCCAACCGGCAAACCTCGGCCGGAAGAACCGGAGAACCGGAGTCGAGGGAGATGACTAATGGATTGGGCCCAGGGTATGAGGCTCTGTTTGTTTACTGATTATTCAATTGTGTCAACCCCGATTCTAAAACCGAAAGGTCCTTCGCCTCAAACAAATATGTATAATTTGGCTGCTTAATTTGATTTCCATTTTTCCATCCAGGATTAGCCATTAATCACGAGTCCCAGCCAGGATTTGCAGGATGAATCGCTGTAGGTGATTTTGTGTTTAAAACTGATTTATTGCTCTCATTCGATGGTTGACGTCTTTAAATGTATTTTAAACTATTTTCAGGCAATCCTATTTGGCAGTCCCTTCTGAATAGACATCCCACCCAGAGAGCTAATCCCTCCTCTCGACGCCACTGCACTGGATGTTGTGCAATAAAAATTCCGTCTATATATTCATTTCATCTCATTCATTCCCTCCATTCATTCATTTCGCCTCGTTTCGTCCTGTATCGCAGTGTTTCGTCCTGTTTCGTCCTGTTTCTCTCGGTTTCGGCCTTTATCCACCTACCCTTCTGCGCCCCCCGACATCTCCGCCCTTACAATTAGGCTAATTAATTTTGTTCTTTGCCGGGCATTACGAAAAATGTTGCTTTAATTTCATAGAACACCAGCTTGATGGCAAGCGGGGCGAGTTGCGAGTTGGGGGGGAGCGGGGCACGCACATTTTCTTTGTGCTCTCCATCGAGTTGTTTTTGTCGGCCTGCAGAATCCTTTGGAAGCCGCAAACAAATCTCTTTTAATTAATTTATGATTCCACTCAATCCGCATCGAGGGTTGCGTCTGCGATAGTCCTCTTGAAGCCGGGCAAGGTGCCGTGCGGGGGTTGACTCTTGTGGCAAGCACATCGCAGGGGGGCTGGCAACGCGGTGGTGGGGGGCGGTCGGAGTGCCGCTGCAACAGCCGCAACAATTTGCGGTTGGAAACACGAAAAATATTAATGTCTGCGGATTGATTGCAAAACCTCCTCCTTCTCTCCGCCTCTAATGGCCCGGCCACTTGTGCGAGTCCTGCCCGCATGTCCGTGCGGTCCGCAGCCATGTCCTTGTTCCCGGTCCCCGCAATAATGATAATATAAAATAATATATGGCCGCCCTTCTCCTGGCATCTGTTTTGCGGCCTTGCAGGGCACTGGAAACAAATTTTTCAGTTTCCAAAACTTTGTTTTCCCAAAAGAAGGTCCTTTTCGAGGGTTTTTCTCCGTGCAGTTGCAGTACATCCCAGCAGGAGCACAAGGATCGCCGGCTAATATATCCGGTCGGCATGACCGTACCCGAGGCCGCCGTAGCCGTGACCTCCCACCTTCATATAATAAATATAAATGCAGTCGGAACTCACACAGATGTTGGTAATGTAAAAACGGGATAACATCCTGGATTCTGGAGTGGAGTGTGTACTGCCCCGCCCTCGAGGACCACTCGAAAGCTGGCCCCGCCCCGCGGAGTGGCATCAATCGTCGGCGTTTTAGCCTTATCGCCATTGACTCCATTGGCACTCAGTATAATTAAAATGATGGCCCGGCAGCAACAGGATCAGCCAACTTGCCGGCAGCAGGACAAAGGCACGGAGCACGGATTCGGATGCGGATTCGGAGTGGGAATGGTGAGAGTCACTGGTTTGGCATTGTTGATTATAAAACCCAATGGCACATCACAATGCCAGCCCCGAAATGCATTTCGAGCGGAACCAGCTCTAGGCCATACACCAGCTTCTCCAGCTCCTGTTCCTGCTTATGTTGCAGCTCCTGTTCCTACTCTAGCTGCCCCTTCTCCCGACCCTACAGTTGCATTTGCACTGCCAATCCGCATCCACAAACATTCCCATTCACATTTCCATTCCCATTGCCATTCCGAGCTGCTACAGCAACTGCAATGCGCTGGCAATGGGTTTATTTATGTGGCGTTATGACGACGGGGGCTGGGGCGCCAAGTAGCTGAAGGATCCCCTTCTATCAGAGTGTGAGTGTGTGTTTTCGTGCGGCATTTATGACCTCCTGTTCGCATTTGGCATTCGGGCAGAATTC
This sequence comes from Drosophila merina, assembly GCA_035047645.1. Classification (NCBI taxonomy): domain Eukaryota; kingdom Metazoa; phylum Arthropoda; class Insecta; order Diptera; family Drosophilidae; genus Drosophila; species Drosophila merina. The sequence goes on along the minus strand of JAWNPH010000059.1, from coordinate 22,493,738 downwards.
AATTTTGAACTCAAGCGAAATTGCAATTGGCAGAACGGCCAGAAGTCCGTTCCTGATGACAAATGAAAACTAAAGTGGCAGGGCGGAATGGCTATATCAGATCGGGCCATCTATTAAGGGTTCCAAAATATCCTTGCCAACTCGAAAAAATAAAAAAGTTAACAAGGAGACAGGGAAAACCCTGTTTCCATATCCGCGCATAATTGCGAAAGGTATCGATGACAAAAGAATTCGTAGGAAAGCGGCCAAGCCATCCGATATGTAAGGCCAAAGAAAAGGAGCCGTCATAAAGTAATAAAGGATATCATGAGCCTTAATGAGGCTCCCTTTTGGGAAGCGAATCGCGGCATCGCGGCACAAAGAGGATATCTATATCGCTCGGTCCCAGCCCCGGCTCCAGCCCCGAACAATTAATGGGAGCCGCGGCAAGGACTATAAAATGAAGCCAATTTGCGTTGCCCGACAAACAGAAAACGCCAATAAAAACAACCAAAGAGGTCAAAGGTCGGGGGACAGTGGCACAGTGAGACAGTAAAGCAGTCCTGCCAACGCACACAACTTGAATAATTACTTTGATTTTAATGCCGGACCGGACCGGACCGGACCAGAAGCAGGCCAGTGGCGAGCCAGACTCAAACGCACGTACAATTAAAATTAATTTCGGCGGCCATGGCAAGTGCGTAAATTGTAAAAACCACTATCACATTATTTTTTCTGGTTTTCCCCTTTATTTCCCTACGCTTTCAGTTGCCCCAAATGGTCATCGGTCGATGCAAAAATCAGGCAACAAAACCCGAAAACGTAAAACGTAAATTAAGCCAATAACGGGGCAATCCTGGGTCCTTGCCAAAGGACTCTCTGCCGTGTGCGTGGATGCGGTGAGCAGTGGGTGGACACGGACTTGGTCTTGGCTCTGGACTTGGACAGGGACATGGACTGGGCGCATGATCGATGAACCTCAGCGATTCCGAGAGTGCACAGGAAGAACCTAGAAGAGTTTCCTATTTTAAATCAGTTTCAATCAAAGTTTATTAGGTCTGTTCTGGTACTGTCAAGTAAGAATTAAATATGCTTTTTTGCAAACTAGTTTCCATCGATTTCAGCTTCCAAATATTCCATTTACTTTTATATTCAACAGAAATCATGGCTTAACAGCAAATGCTTTTATCACGAACTGGCAGAGGTCCTGTTCTGTTTCCTTTCATATTTTTCACAGAAATGTAAATACTACATTTTGAAATAAATGCAACTTCTGGTTTTCTCAGAACGTTGTTGGACCAATTAATTTAAAGAAATTAGATTGATGAAAATGTTTGGAAGAGATTCAACTCGAAGAGGAAACTGAATTTGAAACAGAATTTCAAGTTAACATAAAAGTGAAAATCGAAGGAGAGCAAAGCCAATTCTTTTTTAATGAATAGCCAGAATATCTTTGCAATCTGTGAAACACATAAAGTATCCTTTATGGAGAGTCCCGAAGTAAGCAGGATATGTCTGTGAATTACTGCAGAGAGTGGTCTGAGTAGGAACTTCTTCAAATTCCCACAATGCAATCCACAAATTGCAAATTGCCAAGTTGGAAACTTAATCTCGAGCAGCGTTTCTCACTGTGCTGCATTCCGTTGTGTTGTGCGTCGATGTCCTGATGTCCTACCTCCACCTCCATTCAGGACACCACCCATCGACCCATCCAGCCACCACCAGGCAATGCATTGTGTGCTTTATGTCCTTGGGCCCCGACGCACGCTAACGACTTCAATGAGTTTTGCATGATGACGATGACGACAACGGCCCCGACAACGACGTGGCCGTAGATGGCCACCCATCCCGCCCATAATTCCCAGCCAGTACCAGTGCCAGGACCTCCTCCTGCTGCCCTCCCTAATGGATGACGGAGAGAGCGTATCTGTGTGTGTTGGTCAATTGAGCCGCAGTTGAACTGCAAACAATTTTGGAAGCCCCTTGCCTTCGTACACTCGCCGAAAATCAGTGCGTATCAAATTAAATTGAATTTCGACCACAACAAGCAGCCCGACTCCTAGTGTCTGGAGGAGGGTGGAGTCCGGGAGAGTCCGGGAATCTGGTTTGGCATTTGCAAGTGGCTTATAATTACATTAGTTGCAGACCAATTGAGCCTCAATTTGGTCGCCGATGCTGCAGGCTTCTACTACTACCTGTGTGCATCATTAGCTTATCATTCAACGTGGCATTCCGGATCGGACGAGGCCACTCTATGGCCACTGTTGTGTGAACTGTCAGATAAAAACAATCAGCTTCACAACTATCAGCCCCGAACTAAGTAGATGGAAACATTTCATTTAATTTGAACATCAACTGTATAGTAACAGCTATTTTAAGAGCCTTATTTTTGGAAATATAATAAGTCTGTTCGGGAATGCATGCATAGTTTCGAGTGCATGGAGTCGGTCCATGCTCTATTATTGAACCATAGACGGTGTTTCGGTCCCCTTTCGGTCGGAAAACAATGTTATTGCTTCGACGGTGTTCGTTTTCCATCATTGTTTAATTAAACCTGAAGCGCACAACATGCGGTACCTGCGGGCGATCTCGACATAGAACAAATAGTAGCCACATATACGACCGCCGCTGACCACTGACCACTGACCTCTGACCCCCTCATAGCTGCAGTCACTCCTCGAACTCGTTCGTTTGTTGTCGTTCGGTTTTCATTATGAATTTTAATCCTCATATCGCATTCGCACTTTCGGTTGCAGGAGCCCGTTTTCCGGATCCGCATCCGGATCTGTACAGTGGAGTGTGGAGTGTGGGGGCGTGGGCCCGTAGCCGGACATTAAGCGCTACAAAATTGCAGTGCCCGTAATAACTGACTGGCAACAATGCCAAGGACCGGCCGGGGAGGAGTTGGGCCGGATAGGGGCCATTGTATTAAACAAACAACAACAAGCGCGTGAAAGAACAACGCCAAAAATAACAAGAGTCGGAACGAGGCCTGGACCCCGGGTCCGGGTGCTCCACCGTCCCATAACGACAGACAATTGCAAATGACTTTATCAATTCATGTCGATTTCGGGAGCACGCAGTTCAAGGGAGGAGGCCTTGTCCGTTGTGTTTGTGTGTGTTGCGAGTCCTGGGGTCCATGAAGTGGACATTGTCTGGACAAAAAGCCAATGCACGGCTCCTCCCATCACTTGCAACAGAAAGCTGTAGCCAGACAATGCCATCGATGATGGGTGTGGGTTCGAAATGCGACATTATGGCGATGGGTATATTAAATTTGAGGCAGCTTTCCCGGGCTTAAACCCTTTGCCAAATACTTAATCGATCCTCATTACCGGGCCCGTGGAAAACCAATCAGGCATCTAACAATTTTAACAGCTTTCCCCGCTTTTCATCTCATCGTCCGGGTAACTCATTTACGTGGCCATATTTTCCGCTCCTTACCTTCTACCCTCTACCAGCCGTAATCCATTTATGCCGTTTGCTTTGATTTGCGGTGATGGAGAGGACCAAGGACGAAGGACGACGGACGACCATAGAAAATTATCTTTGATTCGATTGCAGCCTCGCCCGTGTCAATAGGAAGTGATTAATAGGACGGGCTCCGGCCCCCACTCTGGTTTAATTTCGACTAATTTTCAGCGCACGCTTTAATACAATATTTATGAGTCCGGGCTGGTCTATCCCAGACCATCCATCGAGGGGTCAAGTACTGCGGAGAATGGACCCTGAATGACGGCTGACTGATGACTGGCTCCTCCTCGTTGTTTATTTAGCACTTGTCGGTAATAGAAATCAATATTTTCTAAATAAAAGCGAGACCTTCCTGGGGAGGTCGTGGATGCTGGTCCTTCGTCCTTTACTGTCTCGTAATTTATTTTTCCACATTCACAATTCTCAATTAGAGCCGAGCACCGAGGAGAGATGGCTGCCAGGGTGCACTCAGTTCATTTTCCGATTGTTTGTTAGGCAAATACTTCAGAAGAGAAAACCCGACGAGGAAGACCTCTTGACTCCTTCCCAGTCCTCGTTCCCGTCCCCAAGCCCTTCCGGCTGCCACTGCGAGTTCGTTAGGTGATTTGGTTATGCAACAACATCATTAAATCACCAATTACTTTAGTCAACAGAGGAACAAACCGAATTTCCTTACACACAATTCAAGCTGAATCTGGGAAAGAGGACTCCAGACTACGGACTCGGTTCTAGTGATGCTACAATGGATCCAAATTGAATGTGAATAGCGAGCAAATTGTTTCGGGACATTGTGCTAGTTCCCAGGGCTTAAGCTGCACCAATTTGTCGATTAATTAGTTAAAAGTCGATGGCATACATTTCTGAATAGGCGATGCCAGGCCCGATTCCGACCCCGAGATCCCGAGATGTGTCACTTTTCATTGGTCCCGGAGCCGGAGCCCGGGTAGCCGGAACCCTGCCAGTCGGAGGCAGTCGGGCACACGCATGCAATTTTGATAAGGAGGAAGGTAAATAAAGTACTTACGTTGCCAGTTGCTCGATGCCGAGCGAGTGCAGCACCGTGGGCAGGCTGGGGAGCGAGTGGCAGGTTGTCAGCTTCTTCTGGCGCGGATAGTAGAGTGTCAGCACCGTGCAGCTCTCCTCCTTCATGGTAAGCCCACCTGGTTGAAAGGAAAGGAAAGGAGAATCAGATGAAATGCATAAGAAATGCAGTTGCGAAAAACAAAGGCGAGGCATCCTGCTTGCCTTCCTCTCCAGCCGCGTAGAATGCAAAGAATTTACCGAGAGTCCTGCACAATTTCCTGCCTGGCTGGTCAGGTAAGCCCCTCCCTCCCAGGACGACCCTCCGGCTGGGTTGCAACAAAGGAGAAAATTAAGCGGCTGTTGCAGTTGGCGGAGCCGTAAAACAGCCAAGACGCCATCATAATAATATTGCAAAACGGAGACAACGCCGATGCTGATGGCTCGGAATGGAGCTCCCATTTGCTGCCTGGGTGGGAATTGCTTTATTTGAGTTGTCCTTGTACTTGGGCAGGGCTTTATTTCCCGGCCACACGCCTCACTGCCACTGCGTCCTGTCTCTGGATCCTGTTCCTTTCTTTTCTGCTCAGTTCGGCGAAACATCGTTACGTTTGTCTATTTGCGACTCGGTGTGTCTCCATTGAGAGTTGTCACCCGTCACCCGTCCACCCGACTACCCATTCCCCGGTCTCTGGTCTCCACCAAAACACTTCAGGACCATCTGCAATTCGCATTTGCCCGCTGAATTGTGTAGATTGTTTAAATTTGTGCAAGCAAGCAAGAAAGTCAAACTTTCGTTATATGCTTTTTATGTCACCACACTGCACTCTCTTCCCAGGAATCCACTTAATGGGGATGTACTGTACTGTAGACATACGTTAGTCACGCCTCGAAAAGGGGATCTTGGGACTTTGACTATGGGATACCTGGTACTCTTCAAGTTTCTTGAATATTCCCCGTTTCATATCTGAACTAAGCCTCTAGACGGGCTAGTAAACCCTTAAATAACCTCATTAAAGGGCATTCCTTCTATTCAATCTGGTATCCACATTGCCTTTCAATGCATTTCTGTATCCCTCGAAATCAGAACTTTCCATTATCGTTGTCTGTTGTGTCAGCTTCACATTTTTCCATCTTCCACTATTCCAATCTCATTAATAACAACAACATCCCCCTGGCGCTCCGGCCGATGTGCCGCGTTGTCCATTTCGCTAGAGTCCTGAGCAGCTGTCACAACGGCAGGAGGAGGACCAGGACCAGGACCAAGCCAGGAGGAGCTGCCACAGCACCCGCTTTAACACCTGCCAGATATCTCTCCCTGTGCTAAGTGAAATGTTTCACTGTCTTGGTTTATGTATTTTACAATGACGTGGCTCCAACTCCTCCTCCACCCAGATCCCGGTTCCTCCTTTTTGCCTTTATTGTCGCTGCCTTTGTCTTGGGCTTTCGTGTGCAACGATCCGCTCCGGTCTCCGTCTCCGTCTCCGGTCTCCGTCGACAACCGTCTCCTGTCGCATATCGTTTGGCTGATTTAAATGTGTCATAACGACGATTGCTCACCGTTGCCACTGCCTGTTTACACAACCAGGACACCCCAGACCACCCAGCCTGCCCCAAACCCAATCCAATCCCTGCTCAGGTTTACGCCCCAGCGCCATCAGCAATTTCGTAGAACATTTTCGTTCACGACAATGTTTTGGACTCCCACTCGCTACCCGACTACTTACTATGATTTTATTTTTGCAATCTTTATGGCTTGGCGAGTCAGTGTGCGCTTTCCTTCGCTTACACTTATATACCGTACTGTACTGCACTGCACTGTGCTTACCTAGGGTAATTGCCTTTCGTGACGAACTGTCATAAATGCACTCCGCGATGAGTCTATCCCCGGGCAGGGAATGCACCGATTGGGGCAGACGGCGAAAGTCCTGATAGGCAACATCTATATTGCTGTCGTGTGCAATGGGTGCCAGCTCCTCGGTTTGTCGTATCTGGGAAGCGGAGTTAGAAGTTTGCTCATTAGCATTTGCATTTCGTATATAATATATGGATGTTAGTCAAAGTATTCGCCACATGCAACGAATAGGTACAAGGACATCGTAGAGACACTCACCTGGCGCAGCTTAACCTCCTTGCCGATCTGGTGGGTGCGCATCATCACCGCGAATATGTTGATGCCCTGCGGGGGGAAGGCGTACCCGGTGCAGTCCTCGATGCACTGGCCCTCCGACACGACCCGCTTCTGGCCCGGCGGGATAATGTGGCGCCAGTTGGGGTCCATTCCTGTAGCGAGAGCGTAGAGAGCGAATTCGGTTTCAGAAAGGTTTCAACGCTTTTAATTAACGGTTCGATGGGGAGCTCACCTAAAAGCTTCCCCATTCCCATTCCCACCTCCCTATCAGGATGGAATGTGTGGCATGTGGCATGTGGCAGCCTCAGACCCAACCTCGTTATCATCGCTCATCAGTGCCCCGCGCACTCGCCACTCTATTTAACTTTGAACGTTGATTTTTTAATTCGATTTGTCGCAGAAAGTGTAATTACGTTTTAATTGCTGCTTTTGATGTTTTAACAACTTTGTCAATGCGCTGCCATGAGCTGGGTGGATCACATCCATCCCATCGTCCTATCCTCCAATCCTCCCACACCCACATATCAATTAAGGACTCTGCTTCGTTTCAAGAAATTGTTCGCTAATCAAATTTTTGCATTTTTGAATTTTTTGGCCACCCATCCCACACACTTTGCTAGCTGTTTGCTCCTCGTTGGCTCAATTAGTTAAATGTTGTGGAATATTGTTCATACACACAGGACCCCGCATATTGTGCCTCCTTTTGCCCCAGGCTCGATGCCACACTCCCCTATTAGAGACGCGTGTCGCCTGGCCTGGCATGTTGAAAAAAAATATTTGAAATTCATGTGCCATGTGCTGCTCCGCTGTTTGGCATTTCAATTGTTGTGCGTGGGTGTAGGGAATCCCCTGGAACCCGCCAGTAGGCCAATCAAAATACTTGGAACCTATTCTGAGTTCATTTCCACTCACTTTTAGCTTAAATTAGGACCCTTTTTTCCCTCTAGATCTCCTCTTTAATTAACAAAGTTGTACCTAAAAAACATATCTAACCTTTTTAATAGTATTCAAGTACTTTCAAAACCAAAACCCTTTACAATTTTTCCACTTCAATGCCACATTAGTTTGCAATTGCATTAAATTCTTTGTTTGTTTGGCCTTTTGGGCTTATTTGGCCAACGTTTTTATAGCCGTGACCTATTTTATGGTTTTTTTTCTGCCCCGATCGGGCTTATCCTTAATAATCCCATTGAACCTGCGTAAAAATATTAACTTTAAAATCGTTTGCATAAAATATCCATTTGGCGTTCGTGTTTTTCCCTATTTTTATTTTTTTTGTTTGTGCAATTTAACAATCTGGAAAACTGGAAAAGTGTTACGCAATGAATTGAATTTTTCCCCGCCTGTGAATAGCAACTATTTCTCTCCAATATATTGGAATATATGTAAATTTGCTTTTGCATATTTGTTGGCAGGATTATTTCTATTAATTTTCATACTCGTCGGTCGCTCCTGAATGCGTTTTTGGCTTTGTCATGTCCGAGTGGATGGGAATCAATTTTCAATTACCAAAAAAATTGTTTAACTAAGCCCCGGCTGTGTGTTGGCTTTAAAAAGTTTCCACATTGCCGCTTCGAACTCCCACTCCTCGTCCCTTGGTATTTTTTGGTCATTTTATAGAATGTCACGCGAACAAAATCAATCAATCTAGTGGAAGGGCGGGCAGGGTGTCGGACTTTATGATACCAAAAATTCTCTATCATCAATTTAATTGAAAATTACAATTCATGCGAGTCGCAAGAGGGCAAAGTTTTGCGAAAGATCTTTCTCTCTGGGACAGAAAGTTTCGACTTGAAAAGTTTCGGGGTATCCTTTAATTGATTTCTATTAAATTTCAATTCGATCAAGTCCATTTGAATATTATCAGAGACGAGCATCAGAGTTCCGAATTTCCATTTCCATTTCCATTTCTGTCTCTATATTTCTCTCATTGCGTTCGCCGAATTTCCATTCATTAAATCAAAATTCAATATTGGTCATGCGGACCATGACGATATTCCCTGGCATGGAGTCACGGGGGGTGATTGGCTCTATTTCTATTTGATTTGGCTGACTCCCTACCTCCCACGACTCCCCCCGGTTTGCAATTCATAACTACACATATTTTTCAAATCGATATTTAACGCTGGCTTCGGGTTTGGGGTTTTGGTGGCAGGGGCATGGGGCATATGGCAGTTGCATGATGACAGCCAGCACACGGCAATGGCATTGCCAAAAATGCAAAAACGTCCGATTGCAACTTTTCTAATTATTTTAAATGGCAATTTGTGTCAAAGCGTCATCTGACTCACTTTGTGCCCCAAAAACGAGGAGCCTCGCCGGACGGGCTGGGCTGGGCTGGTTGGTTGAAACAATTTGATTAGCGTTCATGGCAGGAATAGATATTCGACTCGTATTTGCATACTGAGGTCGCCCAATTGTTAACTGAGACTCTCTGATGAAATCATTTCTGGCCAGCCAATATTGTGGTTTCGAATTGGAAACTGACAATTTTAGTTGGAGAAGTACCTATCGAGTGGGGTTTTGCGGAGGATTACAATCCCCTGGCAGGCCAACCTCATTTGTCTCGCCCCCAGTCCCGAACCATCTCCAAGGCGCCATAAAAATTCTCAAAGCCGCAACATTAATCACAGATTCGTTGCATACACCAGGGCGCTATATCAATAACCAATTAAATTGAAATTAAATGTTGCCACGACACAAGCGGGGAGCCCAAGAGCTTTGGCTTCCCCTTCGTAATTCAATTTATAACAAACCAGGAGAAAATTGTAGCCAACATTTTATTTTATTTTTTTCGCAATGATTTTCCTCATTTTTTATTTATTGACTCGCGTCCCCGTACTCGTATGTGTGTCGGTTGTGTGCGTTAAATTCCAATTAAATATTTCAATGGCAAATACCGACTGACGCTCCATAAGCCCGCCCAATCGGATCTGGGCCTCCCCGCAGGACTCAGGACTTCAGTTCTCGCTGCGGAATTATACGAACATTCTCCCCAGTTTCGACTTTTCCAAATTGTATTTTTCTATCAAGATGTATTAATCCACTTCTCGTTCTGTTCTGTTCTGTTCTGTTCTGTTCGCTTCTGTTTTTTCCTACTCCGGAAGTTTTGGCAACACCTACTCAAAAAAATACAAAAAAAATAGAAATGTAGAAATAAAGGAAGAAAATGTGGACGAAGTTCTTCCAAGCGTCGGCGGCCACCCCCGCCTACTGGCCATGTCCCTCTGTGCGGTTGGGGAAAAGTTATATTGGTTTGCGTGACTCTCAACAAAAGTGAAATAACAATTGCAACAACAGTGGTGAGGCCCTCTGACCACCCACAGAAAACCACCCACAGAAAGCCACCCAGAAATGCCAAAAACAAACAACCGAGCAGGGCAATAGCAAGTACAGCTCCAAAGTAGAAATAAATTGTAAAGTGAAATTAGTATTTTAGTTATCCTGCCGGTGCTGGTGCCGGTGCCTGAGCCTGAGCCACAAAATGAATAACAAAAAATGAGTATCTGAGGTGGCTTCCTGGCTCCCTTACCTCCGAGAAGTACTCAAAAAGCGCTTTGCCCCACCAAGAGGAGGACTCCATGGCCAGGTGCCTGTGAATTGCTGTTTTTGCAATCGAGAATTTGTTGGTGAGCCGAGTGAATAGGCCACAAAGTATGATAATTGGAGGTGAGTTCACGAAGGAGGTGGGGCTTCAAGAATTTCTTTAACCACCCTCGCGCAGCTGCAACCATCGACCTTTTGAATTATTTAGTTTCTTAGCCCGAAAGCTTCAGTTTCGACTCGCCTGGCACATGCCAAGTATTTCCAATTGTTTGATTTGGATGCGTGCCTGTCCGAGTCCGAGACCGGGGCACGCCGAATTTTAAATGAAAATCTATTTGTGAGCAATCGGTAGCAGCTGAAAACCCGGTACCCGGTAGCCCTTCCGCGTCTGACAGCCATATTAAAAATTGTGACGATATAAACTAGGGTGGTGGGTAAAAGGTAGTTAAACTGCTGTCTGGGTGGCTGCAATGCCCCCGATCCGTGCCTCTTTTGTTTGTTGTTGTTCCGCCTGTTGTTGCAGACAATCCGGGCGAACCCAGCCCAGTGGCAAACACCCCACTAAACCGCATTTGGACAAGCCGGGCAAAGTCATAAGCTTTTGTTTTACTAGCCCCACCGATGTGGTTAGTCCTTCCATGGCATCATTGCACCATCTACGCCATCTACGCCATCTACCAGGGGGTAGATACCCCATCTAGTCCACTCGGCAATCTCATAAATTGCATGACATGAGTTGCATATGTATACGTATATAGAAAGTCCTTCCTCATCGCATCGCTCTATTGCATAAAATATACAAAAGGGCAGCAGCTGCTCCCCCACACTAGCAATTTATATACATATGTCGGCTTATATATATCTGGATATAGGGAGGATACTTACCGATTGACAATATGCCGGCATCGTTGGGTCGCAGGACGTGCGTAAAGTAGATTTTCAAACCCGAATTATCCGCCATTTGTCTGGCGTGCAATTGGGCAAAGTCGGGCTTCAAATTGTTGTAATGGGTCTCCATTAAATAATATTTGGCCTGTCGTGACTCGATCGGGTAGCCGGCCTCGTGGGGATACGTGAATCCCTGCGAAAACGAAAACGGAGACAAAAAACCAAAATTACAACGGACTCCATCGAAAAAAAACCAGAAAAGGCAACAAAAGAGCCTCCATGCGAGGATGTCAGGATGGGAAAATATGTTGAGTGTTTGTTTTTGTGCCCCGGCCCTGAGTGGAAGTTGCTGCTGCCATGGCCATGTGCATGGTGCAATTTAAATGCAGGTCCTGCTACTCCTCTGCCTCGTCCTCTTCGTCTTCGTCCTCCTCCATGGCGTCCTTGCACATCTCTTCCATTGGCATTCAATTGCACTGCGGGGTGCCCCTTGGCGGGCAGAAGCTATAACATGCTACTGCATTATGGCGCTCATCTGATGAAATTATGAAAATCCTTCCCCTGTCTTTCGGTCCTGCCGAAAGGAGCATCCGCAAAAACAAAAACATGAGCCAGGACCGAGAGTTCAGGGGCCAATAGGGCCAAGGTATTTATTTTTTCGGGCGATACTCTGACTGACGATGTCGGGCACTTTGGGTTACCTCTGACCTTAGTTTTTTTTTTATAAAATAACTAGCAATCTATGTGAATGGTTTTTTAAATTTCCAATAAGGATAAATATATTTTTAAGCTGCGTTTTATGTCTGCAAATGTTTTTCTCGCCTGAAAGTATGCTAGGATATATTTTTTTGAAGAGTATCTTCGGGTGAGCTCCTCAGCCTTTTATGCCTTTCTTCGTGCCGAAAGAAAGCATTTGCGAACGATAAATTAATATTGCATGCTTATGGTTATGAATGCTACGAGAATGAGGAAGGGGACTCTGGACAAAGGGGTATCCCATTCCGGATGCTTACCTCGCTGCCCCGCGACCATGAGGCCACGATGGCGTTGCATGCCAGCGGTATGGACCGGGCACCCAGGCACTGGCGGCCCTGCTCGCGTGCCATCTCCTCCAGCTCGGCGTGCGCTCCCTGGCACTCGTGGAGCGTTATGTGCTGCAAGTAGTGCACGCTGGACGATGAATCATAAATCGGCTCGTACTGCCAGCCATGAAAAGAAAATGAACCAGAATACGGGTGAGTTTCGGGGTGGCAACAGCATGGAATGGGAATGGGATTGCGATTGGGATTCGGACGGGGATGGTGATGGGGATTGGGGCTTGGGTGGGGTTACGCGAGACGGGGATAAATTTTTAATATTTCAATTTGGTTATGCCGAGGCCAAGAGACAACGACAACGACAACGACAACGACAACGGCAGCGACAGCGAAGAATGCAGAATGCACAATTCTGAATGCAAAAGCGAAACCAGAGACACCAGCGACAGTTCCTGCCAGACAATAGCGGAATGCCAGGACGAGGATGCGAGGACTCTCTGAAGAACTGCGCTTGGCCTTAATTATGCATTGTATTTAATATCGTTTAGTCCTGTCCGAGTGCCGATGTCGATGCTCCGACCGCCGCATACCCGTTTACTATTATCCGTTTTGGGTTATTTTTAAATTCCACAAGATTTTAGTTTTAATGAAAAAGGAATTCAATTGGAATCCAATCAGGAATATTTAATATTAAACAAATTAATTCAAATAGGTATTTGGGGATTATTTATTTATTTGTTTTTCTACAAAAAGAAGTATAGAAAGAGAAGCTATTGGAGGATCGAGTCATAGCTTCTGAGGCTATTGGAAAGGCTATTAAGGATTATTTTAAAAGCCTTGTTTTTTAATAATAACAAAATTAATAATATTTTTAATCTGTTTCTGTTACAATTACCATAATTTTTAGTTATTTTATTATACAAATTAGGGGAAGCCATTTCATATAATAACGAAAAACCCTTAAAGCTCAAAATAATAAACTTTTAAGGCAAAATAATCATTCCTTTGGGGACATCTAGATCGGTTTATTAAATAAAGCTGATATCAATCTATAGATATTTTTCCATTTTTAATAAAGTTTTCAAATTAATGTTTATTATTAATAATTGTAGCATTGATTTTCAACTTTCTTTCTTGATTTTTCATAAAAAAAAGGTAAATAAATGTAGTTTTTTAAGCTTTCCAGAGGATATCGGAAAAACACAAGGAACAAGGAGAGATAAAGGAACCAAAGATTCTTACCCGGATCAGGTGATGCTTTCGATTAATATCCTCCAGCTTGAACATCTTGCACCAGAAGAGCGGCATATCGCCGGCGGGCAGCTCCACGTCCTCGTTGCGCAGCTCCAGGACGCGGACGCGCTCGTCGTGGGTGGGCGAGGGCAGGGGCATCTGGGCGCGCTGCATCAGGACCATGGGCCGGTAGGGGCGGAAGGCGCCGGCCGGGTCCGGGAGGGTGCCAGGACGAACCGAGCCGTGCGGCGGATCGTGGGCGTGGTACATGTACAGCAGGCGCATCGTGTCGTTCTGCAAGGACGAGAGGATAATGGCGGGTTGAAAATGAGAAATGTGTAAAAAATTAGTAGCCAAAAGGTGGTCGAGTCAAGGTGGGTTGTCGGCGGGGGCAGAGTTCGCGATGTGGCAGAGTGGCGGAATGACGTTATAATGGCGTTGCAACAACCCAGAAACAGGAGCAATAATGTCGCTGCTGACGTGTACACGGATGCACTGTCTGGCCAGGAACCCGTTTCCCACCGGAAATCTCCCTCCCCTGCCCGGACTCGGGACTCTGCTTGGGGCAAGGTTCGCCTGCTAAATGAAGTACACACAAAAAAGGGAAAAGCTCGCGCCGGCGAGCAACAACAAAACGACAGGAAGGAAGCAAGGATGTTTGCCTGTGGGCAGAGCCTGGCCAGGTGGATGTTTGGTCAGCTGCTCCCGGAGGCTGGAGTGGTGCATTGTCGATGGTGGGTTAATGGTGCAAATTGCACCACTGGCAGTTGTGTGGCAGCCACGTTGCCGCACTTCGGATCCCGGCACCGACTCCGAATAAAGGATGAGAGTGGCATGTTCCTTGAAGGACTGACCGCGTTTCATTTATTTAATTCCCCTTTTAACGAATTAATTTGCTCGGAGCTTGCCACGTTGCCAAACTTCTGTGGCAGACAGTCCTTGAAGGGTCCGAGCTCTGCTGCTAACTAGACTGGTGCACTCTTGAGTCCCGCAATTGCATCTTTGGGCAACCAATTTACACTCGAGGTGGGTGTCCGTCTGGCCCCGACCCCCAAGTCTTGTGTATTTTTCATTCCGCATGTAGTTTTAATTGGTAAACCCGAAAAATTAAAGCAGTCATTAAAGAATCACAGCCCAGTCTATGGTCTATGGTGGATGGTCTCTCGGGGGTTCCCCCGACTGGCCCGTGGCCCCAAGGCTTTTGGAAGCCAACAGTCAGCTGTCATTGTGTGCCCGTCATGTCCACGTGTGTGTGCAGCGACACAGCAAGAACAACAATAACAACACATGTAGCAGGCACTCGGGGAGGCTGCACTGCAGTGTGGCAGGAGCAGGAGCTAAAAAAAAAGGATGAGGGGAAAAGGAAAAAACCAACGTCGGGCATCCATTTGAATTCATTGTGGCAAAGTGCCCATTGTAGCTGTTAAGTGGAACTGTAGAGTACCATGTTCGACAATTGACGGCCGAGCAGGAGCAGCTCCAAGGATCCGAGGGGGAGCAGGACCTGTGGGCCAGGGTCCTTGTGTCTACTTGTTCATTTTGCCAGCAACGAGGAGACAATACTTTAATTAACAATTCCCTTTTCTCTTACCCCGCTCGACGCCAGCCAAAAGCCAGCCATGGGGGTGTGGAGTGTGTAAAAAACCTGTACAAATGAGTCGGTTGTCCTGGTTGTCCTGGTCGTCCTGGCAAACACTGCGGGCGGTGGCAAACGCGCGCACTAACCGCCCGGCAATCGCCAGTAACAACAACCCACAATAACAGCAGGAGCTGCCCGAGTGGCAGTGGCCGAAACAAAAACTGCTGGCCAGTTTTAAAACATTTGGCCAGGCCAGGCGACAGGGACAGCCGGAGAAGGATCCGGCACAAAAGTCATTAACGCTGAGGCTACCGAAGCTGACTGGGCCTGGACATGGCCCAGATGTAAAAACACGACCACTGTGGCAAAAAACTCAACGCCCCTGCCGTCGCCGGATCGCAGGACTTCGGTCTATGGACTCTGGAGTGACCTGTAAATTGTCCAGGACAATGGCAGTCGATGGGAGTTCATCAAAGTGCCACCTATGGTTGAATGGTCAAAGCCAAAAGCAGGAGGCAAAAAAAGGATATTATTTGAATTTCCATAGAAAGAGTAGGAGTGTCCCCTAACAAAGGATTATAATCAGGAAATAAACAAACTATATCCTGAAAGAGTATCATATCTAGGAAAGCGTTTTTCGAATCCCTTAACCCAAAACCCATTAACCTTCCCAAGTCCAGGGCATTCTTAGTACGTGGGAACCAAGTGTGAAAAAGTGTGCTCCGAACTATGCACACGCACGACCAGGATGACGGGCAGGACGAGGAGTCCGGAAGGGCCAGAGAAACAACAACTGCGAGGCGGGGCCGAGGCAGGGCGAGCGAAAACTAAAATGAAATGAAAAGCTTCAGCAAGGATTACAACCAAAAATTAATGAAAGCAAACTGGCTGCGGTCATTTGCCGTGGTCAACGGTCGGCCAAGGCTTAATTGCCAAAGACGATGACGATGTTGTGGCAAGGAGGTATGGAACGAGCAGGAAGGGTGCGGTCAGGAGCACAGGTCACACTTTAGTGACTGCCGCAGGGCCAGAAGGACTCGACTCGAGGCTAATTGTGACTGCAGCGGTTTTCGGGCTTCGATTCCGAGTCGTACTCATCAGAGTCAGAGTCCGAGTAGGACCCAAAATCCTGCGAGGGTTGCACGACACAAAACCGAAATGCCGGTACAGCCTCGAACGGAGGGAAACGCTCGAGTGAGTCCTGCCGCCTGGTTAAGTGCACTCCAAAGGTCATTTAACCTCCGCTTGGATATGGGTGGGTTTTCAATGCTCCTTGCGGATTTGGGGTGGCTTCGTCCTGGGCCAGTGGTCCTAGCAGTCCTTTGCCCATTGCCATTGCGATTTTTTGGCTCAGTTCGCATTCATTAAGCCTGGTTAAGGTGTGAGTCCTTGATGCATTTGATGGGGATGCATCGGGTTTGAAAGGGACCTTTTATTGGACTTCGTTTTTGCGACAAAAAGCATAACGAAATTTGACAAGGACTTCTAATGAGTCACTCAAGCCTAAAATCCTAGTTTAAGTTTAAAGAAATATTGAAAACCCATCTTTAAAAACAAGGATACATAAGATAGTTGCATGTCCTTTACAAGAATCCTATTAATAAATGCCATAAACAACTTCAAACAACAATCTAGAGCTCCATTCATCACTACTTTGTATACTCTTGGGTTTTGTTTCTTCTTATTTCCTCGCCGAGAGCAAACTCTTGGCATTCGTTCACACATTGCACCTTTAAGAGCCATTTGCAGTAGTTGTTAATGGCATTGTTATCCTGGATGCGTCCTTTCTGCAAGGCTCCTCGCCCTTGCTCTCTTTGTTTCTTTTTTTTGCCCACTTTCGTTTTGCCGTTTCAACGCGTTGCCATAATGGGCCAATTGTCCTTAAATGCGGAGCGTGTTCCGCTCGCTAAGTTGGCTCCAGACTCTGCCCAGTAATGGCCCTGTGCGAGGTCCTGCTCCGGGCCAGCCCAGTGGTCAAGCCAAGGCAGGATCCAGGACCGAAAACTTTGTCTGTGCTGGTCCCTGTTTAATGTGAACGTAATTGAAATGCATTTACAATTGAATTATAAACAGGACAAACAAATGCTGCGCAGGACTCGTCTCGTCTCGCACACATTTACATGAATTCACACTTCAGGAGGGAAGCCAAGTTGCATTGTGAAAAGTTTCAGGAGCAGCTGAGCTCGGAGCCCTTCTTTCTCCTGGCTGGCTGGCTGGCAATCAAATCAACCGTTCCCCAGAAACCAATGTCCTTTGCATGTCCTGTGCGTGTGTGCTACTAGAGTGAGCCTTAGTCTCTGCTTTTTAAGGGTTTCAAGGGTTTTAAAGAGGGAAGACTCGGGCTAGCATCACTCATACGCCGTGTGGTCCTAAATCCTTTAATAAATTCCTCAAAATGACTTGAGCAAGGATAGTTTCTTAGCTCAGCCCTGGTTTCCATGTGTTTAGAAGTTGTTAGCCCAGTCACGTCGACCAATTTTTGTGAGTGCCCGTCGTGGGATCTGGCCTCCTGGCCTCCATTTGCACTTCCAAAAAACCCTTCGATATCCATTGACGAAAACTCAATAGGTTGATAGAGGGAGTCCCTTGTTTCTCCCAGTGTGAGTCGCTTTCGGTTTAGAGTTTCTGTGAATTTATGCCACTCCAGTCGTCATGGGGGACTTGTGAAATGTTTTCGGAACTTTCTGACAGATGATTTCAATAACTAATAGGCAGAAGTGGCCATCATCTGGATGCTCGATGCTGGGCGGGAAGCCCTTCTCATCCGTAACGTAACCCCTTCAGGTTGCAGTCTAATTGCCGTGTCAGAATCTGTGATTGCCCCGACCAGAGAGAAATCATTGGGCATTGTTGACAGCCACCTGGATCGGCAACTAGGTGAGGTCCTGGCAAGGGACGAGCCAATCAGAGCCAAGTATTTGCATCTCTGTAATCGTTTTCGGTTCTCTGCTAAGTGGCTTAATGATTTTTGTTTCATTAAATTGAGTCTTCTATCCGAAATGCTCTCGGATTGCCGAATATTTGGACACATTTGTCTGGGACACGTTTCTGCATTTGTTGGTCGTGCAATTGACATTAATTTGATTTATTTATGGAAGGCAAAGGCCATTCAGCCCAAGGCGCAACTGCTTTTGGCAATTGCATTTAAATTAACAAATCTAATGAGGTTTCCTCGTCAGCACGGCAACACGGCAGGACGGCAGCACGGCATCCATTTAGTTTTGTGTGTAAATGAGAATGTTGTTTAAACTGAGAGGAAAATTAATGTTGCTGCCCGTAAATTATTGCAGCAAATACGTCAGGATGTCCTGGCATGTGTATGTGTATGAAACTGAAATTACTTAGCGCAGGATACTCCCTGGCCACTGTCCACTGGCCACTTCTAAGGAGATTAAGTCGAACGTGTAAACAAGATTTCGACTCAAAAGGAAAGTGCCTAGTCAGGCATATTTCCCAAATTGCAGCCAAAAGAAAAGGTGGCCCTTCTAATCCCATAAAGGATATCTTGGACTCTTGGGCTGCATTTCGGTTTTCATATCGACGAGCATTTGTCATGGTTACGTCCAGGACTTGACTTGTTTTTGTTTTCAATTCTAATAAATTGGAAAAACTGCTTTTTATATTACTGACACATTTGTAGCTTAACCTTCCTCGATCCTCGCCCGATTCATATTCATTTATTGAGCAAGTCTGTGTGCATGTCCTGGAAGGAGCGTGGAAGGAGTGCGGGGTCAGAGCAAACTGGCATATCCGTTGCTTTATTACATTTCGTTTAGTTTTGGCCAACTGACCACTTTTTTGCGGTTACTTTGTGTGTGTGTCGGTATCTGTGTCTCCCGAATGGCAGGACTGTATCCTGTATCCTGGCTGGATGGCTGTGTGTGTGTATGAATGTATCTTAGTTGCTCGGACTTTGCGGTTGCTTTGGTCACTAGCGCGGTATTTGGCTTACATCAAAATACGAGCGTAAAAAAAACGCGGACTATAGAGTCCAGGGGATGGTGTCCCTGTCCTCCGTGTCCTGCATGTCCTGGCTCAAAATGAATTTACTAACCGAGTTTGTTTTGAGAGTTTACCAAATGAAAAGCTGAAAAGCAGGGTGAAAAAAATGCAAGTTTACTTCGCCATTTGACCATAAATAATATAATAAAATAACTACACCGGTCGGGCAACTATTGCATACTTTATGGCGTCCTGTAGGGTGGCCCACAAGTGGCCCAGGACTGCTCCCTCCTCTCCTTCGTCTCGCAATATGTGGTCTAATATTTTTATAAACAAATTGGATTTGCACAGCTCAGGGGGCGAGAGGGAGTGGCATGAGCTGCGGTTTTCTATATATTGTAATTTTTTGCCGGTTTTTTGTCGAGTGGCGCCCTCTGGCTGTCAGCGTTTGCCACTTTAATTACTTTGGTTCCAAGGATGCGCAGCTTTTGCACCTTTTTTGTTTTGGCTCTCGGCCCGTTTTGGCCCAACCCTGTTGCTTTTGACATGGCCAGGATCCCCTGCCCCTGCCCGCTGGTCGTTCCCGGCCTGTGTCCTGCATCCTGCCGCCCTGAATGGCAACTCAACTGGGCTCGTTATTTATGACCCCTCCTCGAAACCCTCGAAACCCGGCCCGTGCTCTGCCGTTGAAATGGCCAAAAAATATCCCACCTCCCAGCTCCCAAAAAAATACAAACTGAAATCTCTCTTTGCCGGCTGCTTTGTTTGTCATTGCATTACTTTGGCTGTTAAATCCTCTGCTGGAGTTTAGTGTTGCAGTCCCAGAGCCAGGCACCTGCCCAGGACTAGAACCAGGACTAACTCCTCCTTGTCCTCCTCCTCCTCCTTCGCGCTCTTTCAATATTTGTCGCTTTAGGGCATTAAAACAAACGTTTCCCCATTGCGTTGTGTTGGGTTTGCCTTTTGCTTTGCTTTGGCGAGCACGTTTCCCATGCAGTCCTGCTGCCACAATACCATCAAAATGAGTCCTGCTGCTGGTCCTAGTCCTAGTCCTGGTTCTGGTCCTGGTTCTCCGCCATCAGTTGCCCTCCAAAAACAACACACACCACATTCGCAAACGGCAAACTTCTGGACGCGAAACGCGAAAATCACAGTCCGAAAATAAGCGCAACAAGAGGATTTTTTTCGGGAGAGTCCTTGAATGGAGGAGTCGCTTCTAAAATACTCTAGTTTTTGAATCAGGAAAATATATAAAAAATAGGGAACTGGCATAGAAAAGGATTTCAAAACCAAATTAAAGGAATTTATTAAACTCAATAATTTGTTTAACAAGAAGGTTCAACTTTCTCAACCAAGTCATGATGTCCTGATTGCCCTAAAACCCTTTTTTCTGGTATAATAACTCTTGGTAAGGGAGATCCTTTACCCTCGTTGGTGCTTCGTCCTGCGAATGTGCAATCGCTCGTGGATTCGTTCACTCATTCGAGGCTCGTCAACTCGCAAACTCGTGTGTAAAAAGGGACAATGCTGGGTTTTAACTTTAATAAACCGACTAGTCGGGCCCAGCAGCACTCCAGCACTCGCCAGGACTCCCCACTCCCACATCGCCATCGCTCAAAGACCACTTTTCGGAACCAGGCAACATCAAAATCCACATTTGACGCCGCCACCCTTCGGTGGCTCGGTTTGGTGGCTCGGCTCGGCTGCTGCTTCTGGGCTGGTTTTGGATGTGTACTTGATTTTTGGGCAAAGCGGCAAATAACATTTTTGTTTGGCTTTGACGTTGTAGCAATTGCAACGGTTATTCCATTTACTTGACAAATATACAAGGACGTAGCGAGGTCTAGAGCTCGGGAATCGTTTAAAAGTTGGTGGGGAAACTTCACCAGCGGAGTGATGGATCGGAGGAGGACTCGAAACTTTCCGAAAGCCGGAATTATGCGCAATTTTTGTTTGGCTGCTCGGCCAGTTTAAAGTGGTCTGGCTTAGACGAGTGTGTTTGTGTTGGAAAGAGGCTTTCGCAGGGCAGGGCTAAAAGCGGTGCCGTATCCTGACCTTTTTTCCCATTTTCAGTTCAGTTTTCGGTTGCATTGTGAGCTTCAAAGCAATCAGCATAAAACGACTCCCCAAAAATGGCAGAAATGGGAAAAACATTGCGAGGCGTAATGAGCGGCAGGGCCGATCCCCACGAGATGTGAAAATATTTCTGCGATTTTTCCAGCTTCTCTCCGGTGAAGGTTAATTTCGTCATATTTTGGCGACCACTTGAACTTTGCTCCAGCATTAATGGCTTTTTTTGTCGAGTGGCTGGGGAGCTGTGGAAGCTGACCACCTTGTGCACTTAATTCGGCTTTTAGTGGGCGTTTATTTTTTCGGGCCAAAAGGCTAAAAATGTTCCGTTCTGGTCTTGTGCTCTCTTGTGAGCTTGGCACTAACAAAGTGCCAAAGGATTTCCAGTTGGCTGCCTGCTGACTGCTGCACCGAAAACCTGAAGGACCTAAAAAATTAAATCAATTTGATTCTCGTAGCACACTTTTTTTCTGATGAGCTGGCCCCCTGGACGTTGTATTTTGTTGCAGGACCTATTAAATTTTTAAGTGCCGAGCTGCAACCGCAAGACCCGCAAACACCACACGAGCCCCGACCACTCCACTAATAATTCATTATAAAAGTCAGTGCTTTGGTTTTGGTTTTTGCGTTCAGTTGCGACGCGAATCCATAGCCATCGCCATCGCCATCGCTATGGCAGGACCCCTCAAGGACCAAGTCTCGAGCTTATGTCGTGACAAACTGCTCACATATGTGGCCCGTAGGGGCGATGTCGGGGTGTTGGTGTTCATGTTTGTGGCACGAATTTGCCTGGAAGGAAGGCAAGTGTCTGTTCCCCGAAACGCTTTCTCAGCGGAATCGCAGGACTTCCCCTCGCAGGACTCGGCGAGCTCGGGTTGAGCTCGTTTTGAGGAATTCGCTTCTTTGATGTAAAAATTGCATCGGCCAGTGGGGTGCGAGGTGGAGTCCTGGGCTCCTCGGGCCTTAGCTCGCTTGTAAGTGTTGAAAATTACTGTCGACTTGACTTGTTGCCTTTTTGTTTCTGCCGTTGTTATTGCTCTCGTGTGTTCGTGTGTGTGTGTGTGCAGGCCAGGACCCTGGCAGGACCCCATTAATGGGCAAAAATTACTGTTTACAATTGGGGAAACTCTACGTCCTTTCCCGCCTTTGGCTTGAGTGCAAGTTTCGTGTTAAAATAATAAACACATAGCAAAAATTGTAGCGCCATGTGCGGACCGGAGCTAGAGAGGAGGAAGTGGAAACCAGGACATAATTCCATTACACAACTACTTCAAGTTGGAGCCGGGTCCCAGACCCCGATCCCGACCCGGGCATAAATTATATTAAAAACAATATTTTTAGCGAGCTTCGAACTCATTTGAACTTCACACGGCAAAGTTTTTTGCCAAACGAGTCCTTCCACTCCACTCGTCCTCGTAGTCGGCATTTAAAATTACCCGGACAACAGAATGCCGTGGCCAGCTTAAACAATTATGCAAGAACCGCAGGAAAACAATATGAAATTATTATAATGACAATTAGTGTTAATTGTCACTTTCGGTGCGGAATGCTGCTTTCGTCTCTGAATTATAATTTGCAGAGTTTAGTGAATATTTGCATTTTAAATGAGTTTCTTTTGGCCTAAACAAACAACAATAATGGCCCAAACACGAAACATGAAAGTCAATGCAAATTAAAATGTCTAATTACTCAATTATTTTGCACAAATCAAAATAAAAGCTCTCTATCTATCCTCTGGAGGACCCTCAAAGTGGGTTCCTGTCCTCCTCCGCTGGGCTTCTCAATGACAATTTTTGAAATTGAGGCGTTTTTATGATCGGGGAGTGACGCGGGCTATAAAGATTTTAATGATTCCAAGTGGGCGTCGGGCAATTAAGCGAGTTTGAGAAATTTAATTAAAGCTGCGAGCCGTATCTATTATTGGTTCTAATAAATTGAAACCCATTCATTATCAATCCAGAAAAGGGCCGGGCCGGGGAGGAATAATTAAGCTGCCAACTGGCAGCGTCCTAAAAAGCCAAAGCCAAGGAGTAGAGGCTCAAAATTGAGTGATAAATGTATCTGAATCTGTGGCTCCTGCCAGTCGTCCTTTAATCCTTTTGTCATTCCAGCTGTAATTCAGGGTTTGGGGATAAAGTTTGAGGATAACGCAGGAAATCATTAAAAACATTTTCAATAAATAGGAATTGACCAAAGAAGGAATAAAAGCTGGAGGACTTCTTTTCCGTCTTCGTCCTTTCAAGAAGGGAAATAAAAAATCAGAGTTCTTGAAATCAAATTGAAATGACGCACTTAATGGCATTTTATGGTTTATGCGCAGTTTTATTCTGGATTCCCTTTCCTTTCCATAGATTTTCCGGCCAAATTTTCCGAGTCCAAGTCCTGCGAGTCCTGGTAATTCCGTTATTAGTCACGCTCTTCGCGCTTCATTAATGTTCATTACACATAAATGAACCCACATCGATTGATATTTTTCAACTCCGACGACGCCATCGTTGGCGGTTTTTAGTGGCCGTAATTTTTGTATTGTGGTTGACGTTTTCGCGGTTTGTCTGGCCAATGGCCAGCCCCTCCTCCTATATGTGCGTGCACTTCCTTCCTTACTTCCTACTTCCTACCTCATCCTGGTAGTCCTTTATTTATTTATGAACCCAAAAAAAGTAAGCAGGAGCCCGCCAATAAAAAGGGGTTGCTCGCTTGGCCAATTTCCTCCGACTGATACAATTAATTATATAAATAAACATTTTTATTTATATTTATAGGAAAATTTGTCGAGACAAACTTTGAACCTTTGCCCGTCCAGATAATGCCCTCCACATATGCTCTCGGATAGGGGTCGGCCCGCGGGCTGGGAATTTATTGAACACGCTTAATTGAACATTGGCAGCTTGAACGGTTGAGCAGCTGATTGACTCCGCCTCCGCCTTTGCTCCAGTCTCTGGCTCTGGCTTTCCCTTGAACCATTTTTTATTCAACGCTTTTTTATGACCTTTCGCTGGAGGGTGGCTCGCCGGTCGAATTCTTGGAATCGTTGCAAGTTATTTAAAATAGGATTTTTTTATTATGCGCTTAAACAGCTGGAAACTTTGTTTTGTATATTAAAAATTCAGGTCCTCGCTGCCTCCTCCTAGGCGGGGTTAATTTTGGGCAACCTTTTTGGGCCAGAGGAGGAGGAGGAGGTGAGGAGATTATGCCACTTGAGCGGCTTATACCGATAATTCCATATGGGCTGGATGGCTCAGATGCTGAGATGCGCTTTGAAGTGGCAGGGAATCGAGAAACTGATACGATTAGATTGTGAAAATGCGTAAAGGGTTCACAAATTGAATTATTTTGAAGAGTTGCTACTACAACCCGAGGTGAATCTTGCTTCAGCCCTTAAGGTTTTCATTAATTTCCAAAAAGATAGTAGAAGCCTGGGCCAGCTGTTGGAGAAACGCAAACAATTAATAAATGTTTAAGTGCATGGCAAATCATGCCCCCAACGCTGACCTCAACTCAAACCTTGCAAATGGCTCTGCACATAATAAATTATTAATTTCCACCCCAACCCGCCCTTTGCCACTGCATCCCCTTCCCGGTTGCACAACAAACAGCGCTTAATTTGCCAAATGGTTGCCTCTGCTTGCTCTCCCCCATCGCTCTGTTGCACTTAATGCAAAAAACTGCAAGTTGTAGTTTACTTTTTATACCCTTGAAAAAGGGTATTATAATTTTGTCCAGAAATGTGTAACGCATTAAAGGAAGCATCTCCGACCCCACAAAGTATATATATTCTTGATCAGCATCAACAGCCGAGTCGATATAGCCATGTCCGTCTGTCCGTCTGTCCGTCTGTCCGTCTGTCCGTCTGTCCGTCTGTCCGTCTGTTTCTATGCAAAAAATAGACAGTAGTTTTAAAGCTAGCGTTTTGAAATTTTTACCAGATCATTATTTTTGTTGCACGCAGATCAAGTTTAAGAATCGGTCGGATCGGACCACTATATCATATAGCTGCCATACAAACGACCGATATGAAAACAAGTCTTTGTATGGAAAACTTTTTTGTTTTCCAAGCTATTGCAACCGAATTCAATATGTATCCATTTGACATAGCCATACATGATTTGTGAAAGTTTGGTCCGGATCAGATCACTATATCATATAGCTGCCATACAAACGACCGATATGAAAACAAGTCTTTGTATGGAAAACTTTTTTGTTTTCCAAGCTATTGCAACCGAATTCAATATGTATCCATTTGACATAGGCATACATGATTTGTAAAAGTTTGATCCGGATCGGATCACTATATCATATAGCTGCCATACAAACGACCGATATGAAAACAAGTCTATGTATGGAAAACTTTGTTGTTTTCAAGGGTATACCATCTTCGGCAAGCCGAAGATAACTTTTCTTACTTGTTATTCATGAAATAGTGCGGGGGAGGGTATGGCAGGGGCGGGACAGTGAATATTCAACGCGCGAACGGGCAAAAGATGCAAAATACCTTCCCAGAAATTGCACAGAAACGGAAATCGGTGGAGAAGTTAAGTGAAAGCAAAGCCAAAATAGTAGAAGGTTTTTTATAAAGGAAAGGTTTTAGACAAGACTAAGCTATACCCTATACCCTAAGAATATATAAAATATTCTACCTCTTTAACTTCCAATAAGTATTCCCCATCATAGGGTATCTCTAGTGCTCTGGAAAGTAACAAAACTCCCCTCAGAAAGTAGGAAAAGTAGGAACTCCCTCTATTTGCTCGCAGGACCCCTACTTCGGGGTCCTGGAATTGTAGCAGCGTAGTTAAACGAAAAGCGAGGAGCGGGGTCAGCTAAATAGAAATTCATTAAAAGTTTGCATTGTGCTCGAAAATTGCCCCGCAACAACATTTCGGAGAAGCTCCGAAGAAGCTCTCCGGCTTATTGCAAACTAATTTGTCGGGGAACGATTTGGCCAAAAACGATTTTCCTTGCTGGTGACGCGACAAAATCCAATTAATACGCTAGACAAATAAAGTCCTGGGAGGGTCCTTGAGCGTTTAGATAAAGCAATAACCAAATGTGTCTCGAAACAAACACGCACTTTCCTCCCTCAACCGTCTTTCGGGTTATTCAAACTTGAGGCCCACTACTCGTATATCTCAATATGCAGGGTTCGTCCTTTGTCGCCATGTCTGGCATATGTATCCTTTCCTGTTTCTCGTTTCTGTCCCTCCCAACGCGCTTTTGTTTACTCAACTTAACCAGAAAGTTTTCTTTAAGATTTACGCTCAAGTTATACGTGATAAAACTTTTATCACTATGCCCGACCCATCCCCTATATCCTTGATATTTGCGGCTTTGATGGAGTGCTTAGAGGTGGCTGGCGATGAAGAGATTTCGATTTGCCGGCTAATTGCGCCACCAATATTGCGGATTGGGGCAGGATTGTGAGTGCAGCTAATAAGCAGCTAGGATCGAGTGCAACCCCTAATCTGGGGTTATCCTTAATCTTTGTTATTTTCTCGCATTTGGATCCGGAAAGCAAACGTTTTGCTGATTTTCAGCTGTTGGCCATTACACAAGGAGAAATCCTATAACCTATGACCTAAGGATAACCCAAACGAGAAAAATATGTAGCTTATATTATTTCATTTCCAGGAGTCGGCACTTGCTTAGAAACTTTTTTTATTAACAAAATCTATGAGGAGGCGGGCATAAATTTCACTTGGTCCTGCGCCAAACTTTCGCCACTACATCCATTAAGTAAAGGACTCTCTCTGAAAAGAAGGAAGGACTCACCGTTATGGCGATGTCGTGACTGGCGTCGCATGTGTCCAGCTTGCGGCGGAACCGGAGGACGGTGTGGGTGGCGTTCTCGTAGCCCAGCATCAGCATATAATCCTGCGAGGGATCCACCACCGGCTCGGGGTTTCCATTCCGTGTGACGTGTCGATCCTGTAATGAAATGCAGCGAAAACGAACGGGGATTAATGAGTGGAAAATGCGAGAAAAATGCTTAATTTACGTTTGAGCTCCGGAGCTGGAGCTGGAGCTTTCGTGTGACGAAACATTAAGGAGATTTCGGGTTTCGTTTTGGTGTGATTGCGGAAGTATCCTTGTGTCATTAAGAAAGTAAGTTGCCCAGGACACGTGCTGATAAATAAAATCTCCATTCATATGGAGACTACTTTACGCTTTAGTGAAATAATTTGAATATCCATCTTGCCACACAAAAAAAAAAAAGGACTTGGCTTTCTCAGCTTCTCAGTTGGCCTTTCGAAGTGTTTTGACAGAGCTGCCAAGTTAAAGGTTGTTTGGAGGAGTCCTGCCCAGGACCCTGTGCAGGGAGAAGCAACCCTTTTTCTGTTTAAAAATACAAAACTTACTCCTCTCGGTATATATAGCCTCCTTCAGGCCGCTCCATTGGACTCTTTTCTTTTTGTTGGCCATGTTGGCCAGATATCCCTGGGAGGAGGTCGGACTGGGAGGAGTCCTGCCTGGGAGTCCTGCCTGCCTGGGTGTATGTATAAGAATTTACATACACCCACACGACCCCTGCCTGGCAGCACAATATTTGGGAAATGTTCTCCGAGTTTGTTGTGGCTGAGTGGCGGGGCAGAGTGTCGGCTGAGAGAGGAAGGATAGGTGGCTGGTAAAAGGATTCGGCTTTTCATATTGGCAGCTGACTGCAAATGGGCGTTATGCTTGCCGTCTTCCCCTGTCAGTCCCAGTCTCTGCGTCTTTTGTTGTTTGGCAAAAATTTTGATGATGTTGCCAAAGTCAAAAGTGAAGTGGTTGGGGTTGGAGAAAATTGAAGCTGATGGAAGTGGGTCGGGTTGGTTGCTTGTTTCCATAAAGATATTTTCTGAAATTTATTGATTTAATTATTTGCCAAAAAGTTTTTAAAGGGACACGGACACGACACACTTAAGGATCTCTCGTTTATTACGATTGTATCCGCCGCAGCTGGTGGTCAGTTTTTCCAGGACATCCTCCACCTGAGCTTTTGATTTATTTCCGTTAATGCTCCGTCTTTTATCACACTTGGCAGGATGTGCACTTTCCCAAGCTGTTTTATCCATAGAAAAAAGCTGTCTATTCGTCTTTCTTTTGTTTCTAGGACCTGCCACATCCTCCGACCGCGTTGAATGTTCAAATGAGCGTTTTCCATCATCTAATTACGGCGAAAAGTTCCCATCTTCCTACTCTACACGCTCACACCTGAGGCTGGTGCAATTAATTTGCCCTAATTTATATCATCTGTATCCTCCCAGCCCTGCTCCTTCTATTCGTCCTGCGTGATGTTGCCGCCCGAATTACATGCCAGCATTTCATTAATCATATCTCAGGCCCTGCACCATTTGCCATTTTAGTTGGCTAATTAAAAGTTTTTTCCTACTTCGCAGTGGCTGTCTCTGTTTCAGACTCTGTTGAGGTTTTTACAATAAATTTTGTAGAAATATTTCCCATCTATGTGTGGCTTTTTTTTTGGGTAATCTCGGAAAGCATAATTCAAGATCGCAGGCGCGCAGTTCCTCTTCCCGGAATGCCTGTTTTGCACAGTTTCCCTTTTAATTTAACATTATCTGGGCAAACAGGCTCACATAGTCATACCTTGACATGTTCCCGCTTATCTATGAAAAAGAGACAAAACGACACAAGGCGAGAGAGACAGAACGACACAAGGCAAAAGAGACAGAACGACAGAAAGCGAGACGGAAATTAAAAATACGCGCTGCAATGTTGCAAGCCGGCAAACACGGAGCGACGTTATCAGGATCTGCGTGTGCGTGGGCGTGGCTGGTGGAAAGGGGCAGGGACCGGGTCGCTGGGGGTCGTTGGGGGGTAATTATGCAAAAAGGGAAGGCGCATAAATTTGCAATATTCTTGGAGCTGCTCTCAAATGCCAACGACGCGTCGTTTAAACTCCTAGCAACGTTTTTTTCCTTTTTTTTTATAGGTGTGTGTAAGCCCAAGGAGCAAGGATGTCGCCAATGTCGAATGGAGGAGCTTTCGAAGAAGGGTATTCCAGAATTTTCATTGGTTTTGCAACAATTCAGATTTCAAGCAGGATCTAGACTTTATTTTCAAAGATAGAGTATCTGATTTGGAACTTTTCTCTATCAAGAATCTGGCACTTTCTTCTTAAGTTGCATGCCACGTTGACTCGGCCCTACTGTTGTACTTGTCGCGGCTCCTCAACTCCATGCTCCTTGACGTCCTCCGCCCTCGTCCTCGTTGTCAACGCAC
Source organism: Drosophila merina (assembly GCA_035047645.1). Lineage (NCBI taxonomy): Eukaryota > Metazoa > Arthropoda > Insecta > Diptera > Drosophilidae > Drosophila > Drosophila merina. The sequence continues at coordinate 22,464,622 of JAWNPH010000059.1, read as the reverse complement.
ACGTTTTTTTAATTGCTGAAATTTTATCACACCTTCATGGTTCGCAGGACTCGTAAATTGTAATCCTTGCGTCGTCCCGACTACTTCTGCCTGAGCAGTCGTCGCTCGCTCTCTGGCCTGGCCCGCTTTGGCCTTTTTGCGATGTTGTCATTAACGTCGCTGCCTCTTAAGCATTTAATAGCCTTGTCAAGACTTTAATGCCTTTTAGCCAAGACTGCTCCTCTAATACTTGTGTGTCCTGGACCTGGAGAGAAGCTCGGTCGGATGAAGGGGAGAAATCAATAAAAGCAGCGCACAAATTAAGCACCTTTTGAGCTCGTTCCTCGTTCCCCGGTTTACTTTGCTTTTTCAGGCCGCAACGTAAATTTAATAGGATTATGCAGCAGGGATGTAGAGGGAGAGTCCTTCGAGTGCAACCCTTCTTGGCCTCGCAAAACACAAGTGTAATTGCTCTGATTTTCGCTTGATGGAAACTTTTCACACCCATCCTTACGAGGCAGGCATCCGCCCAAGTTTTGTTATGCCAAAAACAAACTTTGGCAATTTATGATAATTCAACGTCAGCTGGGACAGTTCTGGGGAAGTACATTGTCCCGTGGAGTGGGAGTGGCAGTGGGAGTTGGGAATCATCATCGCATCTCCATCCGAACTGACAGCTGGCTAGCAAGGAGGCCTTCCTTGCTCTGTAAGCCTTGCTCCGAGCACACATTAAACTTATTGTCAGATCCTGCCACTCGCCCACGAATGCCCATCTCCGTGTACAGATTTTCTCTACATAGAAAGGGTTCTCTGCCCTGCCTCGTCCTGCCACACAAATATCCTATATGTACCCACCTACTTATGTACAAAGACGCAGAGTGCCTTCGGAGAGAGAGTTGCCTGGAAAGTTCTGACCGGGTTTCGATAGAAAATCTTAGCTACCGACAGGATTCTTTGATTTAGATGAAATGATTTTCAGAATCGGCTATTATTGATTTCTTAGTTTTAATTTTTGTGGCAACTGCTAGGTCCCCCCTCTGCGGCACGCCTCTTCCGGCTGCCAACTGAGACTATATATATTGCCATTTGGCAGTGCCAAAACTGCATGCAGATTTTACCCAAAACCAAACCCCGCATCCTGTTAAGTTGGTGGCATTGTAAATTGTTTTCCTGTGCACTGCTTGTCCTTCCTTTCCTGCCAGGCATCCTTCCTAGCCTGCACTTGATGTATGCCAGAGAAGGAGCCTCCACCCCCCAAGTCATCCGCCTCCGCGCTTGTTTTGGCTTAGGAATTGATGGCGTCGCCGTCGTCGTCGCTTAATGCCTTATGTACATTTGATTACGTATACGCCGTGTTGCCTGCCTATTTGCCTGAAGGAGTGCACAAAGTACAGAACCCTCTGTGTCTCTATCTATATCTATCTACTGTATATACCTCTGTGTAGTGTTCTCCCTTATGTCAGCGCCAAAAAGAGAACCGCCTCGGGGCAAAGTCATCATCAAGACCGAGACCGAGACCGAGAATCTCCGCCCCGAATCAGGAACCAAACCAATTCCGTTCCAAGCCCAATGACGCTGATGAGCTGATGAGAAAGGGACTGGGGACTGGGACTGATGATATTGGCATTGGCAGACGACTTCAGTTGGCTTAAATTACCGCTGCGAGCAAGTATATCAATTAATATAGTTAAAGTGCGTTCGGGATTGGCCCGAAAATGCTTGTATCCTGCCAGCCAGCCAGGAGTGCTCTCCAACACAGAACTCTGGCAAATTAAATCGTCCTGTCTGGATGTCTGGATGTCCGTCTGGCTATCCGTTCATCACTCAACTAGAAACTCATCTTGAAGAGAGCTGCGTGTGTTTGCCTAACCCTAGACTTGGCCAGGCTTGCTGCGTAATCATCAAATATATGCAGACTCGGCAAATTGCTAGTTAATATTTTATGAAATCAAACAGCAACAAATTGTGCAATGCAATGCAATGCAACTTGGCTACTATTGTAGATATTGCCACCCATTCTCCATTCCTTTCTCCTTTCTCCATCTCCATCGAAGCAGAGAAATGTATTTTATTAAAATTGAAATTGCCCAACGGAGAGCTTTGGCTTTTATTTTAGATTAAATATCAATCACTTTGTCTTGCCCAGTCACTCTGGCCATTTGCAAATCGCGATCTGAATGAATGTGTAATATAGAAATAAGTGTCTGCCATTTGTCAGAGCCATCCAGCCAGCCACTGATTTTTCCATCGGACAGTTGCACAAAAAGCCATATTATGATTAAAATGGAAATCGGAATGGATGGGGAATCGCTTTTAGGATGGGGACTTTATGTGGCGGAATTAAATGCATCTGCAAACAATCAAAATCAAAGTGGAACACATCGCAATGCAAAAAAAAGCCACATCCGGGTTAATGCAACCGAAACAGTGAGGACTCTGAAAGCTAATGGAAACTTTCTAAATTTCTGGCAAATTTTTCATCTATTAGCCGAGTGGGTGGGTAATGCCAGATAATGCCATTGTTTTTCTACCCCTAATTGGAGCCATCAAAGAGATTCTTTAATTTGGAAAGTCAACGCTTCTGGGCCATTGTTTTTTGGCAATCTCAGTGGTCTAACCTCCAGGGGGGACTTCACTCTCGACCATTTGCATTAAATTATTTCTCAAGCCTCGAAACCCACTTGAAGGGTGCCTGGGTGGTGATGTAATAACAAGCAACCCTTTTAACTAGTCCTCTCAATTAATGTCATGTACACAACCCACTTAGCTAGTCCCCACTGTACGGTATACGGTGCGGCGTCATCATCAATGTGACGTACATATCAAAAAGGCAAATTCAATTAACAAACTTTGCACGTCACTCAAAATTAACTCCAGGGCCCGGCACCCGCTCTGCCACCCTCTCAGTTCTGTTGACAAATTCAACAAAAAAAGTGGAAAAGCATAAAAAACCAAAAGAATTATTAAAAGAAACAATCGGACAAAGGGAATCGGGGGACTATTTTTTTATATATCGCTTTCAATTGTCCGCGAGTGCCGCCCAAACGCTGTTAGCTCTCAGCCACACCCACGCAGCTGCGAATCCGGATGCGGATGCGGATATTCCGGCTGACGATGATGACACTCTAAAGGGATGGTCGCATTATATAATAATGCGTTTTCATAGTTAAATGAAATTATAAAGACGAAAAATTGTATTTGTCATATTGTTAAGCTGACGACTGTCACTTTTTGTGGTTGTATCTTTTTCAGCAGCTCCCTGGTGGGTGATGGTTGATACCCTTTAAATTTCCGGGTTTCAAGGGTTTCCTTAGACCAAAAATAAATCAAAAATTGTTTTAGTTAAAAGTTTTTTTTAACATTTGTAACTTCCTTCTTGATGGGTAATCCCTTTGCCCATCACGCAACCCTCCCAAGATACATGGAAACCACTTTTGAAAAGCGATCCGTTACGGCTGCCATCGAAATCTGTTGAATGTATCTTCCACTCAGACAGACAGCCGGACCCGAAAAACTAAAAGCAAATTCAAATAAATTTCCAATCCCCTTGTGCATTTTTAGCTGCGCAGCCTCCGTGTGGGTGGCGGTTGTGGGTGTCCTTTTTGGGGAGGGGCTGCCTGCCTACGTGTCGTTTACCATAAAGGGGAGAGAGCGGTAGACCATGAGCGGTAGATGGGGGGCGGTAGATGCCCTTAAGGGCTGCATTTATGACACTCCATTTGTCAAGCGAATGAACGACGGCTGAAACACCACGGAATGAAAGCGAGAATTGAGGGATTGGCATCGAGATGTGTGTGTCCTGGATGTCCTCTGTGTCCTGTGCGCCTTTCTCCTGACACTGCGAATTCAATTGCGCTTTGGTTTCCAATCTCGAAATCCTCGAAATCTATCTCAGCTCTCGCCTGACACCACCAGCAGCACCCCTTCGTCCTGTTTTGTTTGAAAAATTTTGCATTTCGACGCTGACTTCAAATCGCCTGACATTGACGTTTATTAAGCGTTTTTGACACTTTCTCCGCCACCAGAGAGTTATCTCAGAAAAATGAACTTCCCAGGGTCCTGGGTCCCGGGTCCTGTCCCGTACCGTCCCCCCTCCACCACTTAACCACTCAATGTCACTGGCAGATTGAGGATTGCCCCTGACATTTGGATTATATTCCCCGCCGGCGGCAAATGTTCGGCTATTTAATATTTTTGTGCAAAATTTTATTTTAATGAGCAAATGCCGCAAATGGTGGCTGTTGTGGCACTTCCTCCCGCATATTTCCTGCATATGTGAGGGGGCAACCTTTTGTGGCAGCTGCTCCTTTTATTTGTTTTTTGTCTGTGACTTTATTTTCGAGTTTGGCAAACTGTCACTCTCTCCAGTGGGGTGTGGGTCTTTGTCCTTAATATCCTAAATTCCAGTTAACGAAAATTAAAAACAAGCCAGGATACGAGTTCGAGTTCCAACTGCTCATTAAATGTTTCCGAGTCTTCACCCTTTTCCTCACGTTCTCGCAAAAATTGCTCATTTCCCGAGCAAATTCTCGTCTAAATCCTTTCCCTAATTACTTGTCCAGTTGCGTGCCTCCCTTTTTTGGTCCAATTTAGTCACTCGTCGTCGTCCCATCCGCCTTGGCATCCTTTTTCCGTTTCGTCCTATTATTAAGGCCATAAATCCATGATCGCTTTGATATGAGGCGGCTCATCTTCCTTTGCTTTGGGATTCGTTTTTATTTCGTTTCTCGCCCCAAAAAATGCCCCAAAACGTGCCGAGATGTCGAGAGCCCTTCGGCCAGTTTCCAGTTTCAGAGTTTCAGAGTCGCGGTGAGGGTGGGTGCGAGTCCTTCCCCGACTCCACCTCCGAGTCCTTCCCCCAACAAGGAAGATAAAAAATGTAAATATCATTGTTTGCGTCATAGTCGAGGGGGCGGGGCTAATGGGTGGCTGACGGCCAAAAGGCGAATTCTGGCAAAAAAAAGGTTAACAACGACATTGGCATTGTTTTCACTGCCGGCGAGCGACTCGGAAAACACGTTTTCGCATCCTCCCCAGTCTCGGTCTCCACCCAGGACCTCTTTCCATTTCTTTTCTCTGATTTTTGACAAGTTTGCAAAAGGTTTCCCCCCTGCTGGCCCCAGGGGAACGAACACCTTATCACCAACTTATTGCATCCGCCGGCAACAATTTCAAGAGCCTCGTCCTTGTTTGGATGCCAGAGTGTGTGGGTTTTCCCCTTTCTGGACCCACAGCCCAGAGTTTCCCCAAACACTTTGTGTTGTTGGTTTTTGTGCCCGGAGGCGGCTACGTAAAACGTTTTAATTACATTTGTATGTTAAAACTTCAATTGACGCAGGCAGCGCCCCAAGCCAGGAGTCCTGCCTTATCCTTTCCACCCCTCCCCCAGGTTGCCGTGCCGCCCAAAACATTTCGTTCGTTGCCTCAAACGCTTTTGAACTTTAAACGGGGTTGCGAGTGTGCTTAGATGGGTGTGTCTGGAGTGGACGATTAGGATATAACTAGATTCCATTTGCCGCCGCCGCCGAGTTTTTGATACTCGGAGGTAAATGGCAATCTAGGAATCAAGGAATCTAGGACTCTAGGAAGACTTCCCTGTAGCTAATCGAGGATAAGGGTGTATATGTCTGGCAGCACATTAAGATTAGAATTCAATGCAATTGGAAATGCTAATTTCCTAGGGTATCCTGCATAGCGTAGTCCTTGCTTGCTTGTTTTTATTTCCTCTAACCCCCAATTTAATTTAACTAAATTCAAATCAAAAGCTCAAGCCAAAAACAAACAGCCGAGAAGGAGTAGGAGATGGCAGAATTAACCAAGTCCTTAAGAGAGGGCGACCTCTTGGCTTTCGGCCCGAGGACCTCCCGAAGGATGTGGAGGGAAAGCTGTCAACCTAAGCGGCTGACACTTGTGTGTGTCAATTTTATTTGATGAAAAAACAAACACAAACAGAGCCACGATAGGGCTGGGCTGGGAAGCTGGCTTGTTGCTATTTGTAGAGCGTTCTGATTGCTGTAGCAGCTAGCTAGTCCTTGCCAGGACATGGCCAGGACACTCCGGACCAGCTGCCATCCACACACAGAGAGCCCCCTTTTAGGGCCAAGTGTTATCGGTAAACAAATAAAAAAACACATTCGAAAGAACGGAAAGACCAGCCAGGCCCATGGGCTTTATCCTTAGCCTCTCCTCTCCCTTTGTGTACTTAAGGGATAATTTTCCACCCACCCACACAGCCCACTCGCATGTGGCATGCGGCATGTGGCAACACTCTCCTATCCACTTATTTCATTGTTCGAGAGCAATTCCCCAATCTTAATTCACTCAAATTCGATTATTGCTCCGTGCACTTTTCCGGCTCCGAGGTTAAAATAAACTTTTTCAGCTCTGCCCAGCTCTTCCAGCTTTTTCAGTCAAGAAGTCATTTATTTCTACGCTTAAATGGCGAAAGCAACAGCTCAGGGGGGAGTACGAAATGTTCGAATAAAAAGCAAAAACTCAAACGGGGACCTTGGGCTGTTTGTCGAGTAAAAGACCAGAAAACACAAAAAACCAAACAACCATCATAATGTCGGACAAGAAATCGATTTTTTTAGAAAGTTAAAGATCGAAAAATAATTGGAGTTAACATTTTTAGTGTTTTTTGAGTTTCTTGCAGGATTAGCTTTCATCTGACTTCTGGCTGACTACACTTTCAATATCCGGACATCCAATTACGTCGTTTTTTTTTGCCCCGGAATTATTGTTATTTATCAGCAATTATTTAGGCACATCTGCTATCTGAGGCCACCACACTCCCAGATACTCCACGATACTCCAGTCGCTTCAGATTTCACACATCCCCAATTACTTTACCTGCCAACTCATTGCTAGATTAACCGAATTGCCTGGAACGGGGCAAGGACAACGTACTTGGTGGCTGCCACCCCGGGAATAGACAGCCAACCCCCAGTCTGGGCTCAGACAGGGGTTCCGAGTTGTATCTGTTTGAAAATTTTACTTTTGTGCATTTGCGCGCTTTGTGCTTTGTCTCTGAAAGCGTTTCTGTTATCCTTGTTCTGGTAGCAAGGCTTCCCAGCCAGTCGCTTGAGTCACTCCCCCGTAAAATGTTCGCTTTGGCTAGATTCGGGTTTATTGGACTGGGCTGGGTGCTTCAGTGCTTCAGTGCTTTGGTGCTCACCTTTCCACAGAAACACCAATTCTGGCGAGCCAGGCACACCCTCGGCTCTGGTACACGCTTGCCTGCGAGGAGCAATAAAATAAAAATTGAAAACACAAAGGATTTATAGCTCCAATAGGTTTTCAAGGAGCCTTCAAAAGCTCCGTACAATTGCTATGAGGGCTGCAAAAACCAGGACTCTCTGTTCTCAGCTTTCAGGCCGAATCGAATTTTTGGGTTGCCAATGTTTTGGTTGAAACGACTAAAGGATACTCCATGGGAGATCCTGATTGAAAAGTTTTGATTAATTGGATTAACTTTTTGTTTAGGGTTTTCATAGGGAATCGAATTCTTATCGAAAAGATCGATTTTTATCGATAATATACGATTCGCAAGATCTTTAAAATAATCGATTTGTATCGATAATAGACGGACTCGGCTGATTAGTCGATATTAAAGTGCAAAATCATTAATCTTTATTAAAACTAAAACAAAAAAGAAACTTGGAAAGTAATTTTGTTGTCCTTTTCCAGGTTCTGCAGCCTGTATATCCTCCAAAGTACCCTTGACTCATCTACAGGGTAGACATATATAAAAGGAGATATATTTTAGCAGCCATTTCATTGTTTATGTGTCTGGTTCAGGGTGTGGGGCTTTGAGTGTCCGCCCAACCGGCCCACCGCCCCGTCGGCCCATCTTGGGGCATATGGCGCCCACAGATTTAACTTCTCTGATTATTTTTCCACTTCCGGCTGCTCACCACCCAATCCACCCAATCCACCCAATCCACCCACAAACCTGGTGCCTCTACCTTTTCTGCCCAATTTTTACATTGATTGAAGTATTTTCCGTTTTGTCGGCTTTCGCACGCCTCGGGCCATGTGGCTTTCGGATTTGGATTTGGCTTTGTCTGCCTTTTAGACACATGCAAAACAAACAGGAGGCAGAGCAGGGACTTTTATCCTTCGGCAAAGGTGTAAATAAATATTCTGGGCTGGAAAACTTTTGTTTTTTCCTCCCAGGACACGACTTTAATGAGACGGAAGCGGCTTTGAATGCCTCAAAGTCCTTTTACTTTTCCTCGCCAACGCGACGACCTCAAGAACAATATAAAAAGCCGAAGCTGTTGGTGGAATAAAAATAAAATTACTTAAAATTTGTCACAATAAGCTGACGTCCTTTTTCCCAAAGCTAGCTCCGATGTTTGACTTTCTGGCTCTTCCTTTTCGTCTACTTTTTCCCAGGATATTTTTTTTCTTCGCTTTTTCTTGTATTATTAAAATTGTTTTAAATTGCGAGGGAAGAACCTCTGTAATAGCCAAGCCCTCTAATGGACCATATTGTGCGTTTGGTTTTTCATTTTTATTGCGAATTTAGGCATCATTAGTTACGGTTTTTTTAATAAAAGACCAACGGCAGGCAGTCCTGACCGAATGTCCTGGCCAAGTTTGATTTGTGTGCATTTTGACCGCCTTAAGTGCGCCTTTGGGTGCCATTGTCCGACTGGATGTGGTCAGGCTTTGTTTGACTTTTGAAAACTTTTGACGGAAAGTTGAAGAATAAAAAGTTTTGCGGCCCAAATGGACAAGTCTCGTATTAGCCAAAGCTGTTGCCCCTCGAATGTGACCTCTCCTTGGTTTCTTTCTGGGATTTCTAATTAATTCTCCATCTCGAATAACCCGAATGCCTTCCGAATGCCATTACAGTCTTATATCAGAAATACTTATGCAAATAACTCAGCGGCTTTGCCAGCAAAAGAAACTCGGACCTCTTTTCAGTTCCCAATCCGGGCTTAGGGCTCAGAAGCTGCACTTGTCTGGGGCATGGTCTGGGACGGGGCCCTCCCGATACAGAGTCCGTCCACAATCTGTGGCACTTTAACACCTACCTAAGCGGCCAGACCGACTGATGACTGGGCCGGCAATCATTTTTCATGCTAAGCTCCAACGTCAGCCATTTGGTTTATGGCCTTAATCCTTTTCTACATAAATGAGAGACCTCGCACCCAACCCAGCTCAGCGAATGCCACGCATTTCATCATTAGTCAGCGCTGATGCCCAGTTCCCGGTTCCAATTGCTCGACTCTGGCTACTGGGCACCAAAGGAGGGATTTATGCCACAGAAAATGCGACAGGGAACAGGGAACAGGGACTGGGTCTACGCATTTACTTTTGAATGTATTTATATATACGAGTACGAGTACATATGGATATCAGAGTGAGTGCGGTCTCTGCTCCATGAAATAATCAAGAGTGGAGCGTTGACTAAGTACCCAGGAAGTGCCAAGGTTGTTGCACTCACTCCCCGCCGTTTCTAATCGCCCAACCTCGTACCACCCCTTGTGCCAGAGTCCAGTGGCTTTTAATTAACACGCTGCCTGGTCAGAGCTCCGGAATCCTCCACAGCATCCGCAGCATCCATCCACAGCCTCATCATCATAATCATTCTTTCCATCATCTTTATGACTTTCGGCGTTTGCTTCTATTTCGAAATCAATTCCATGCACTTTTTATTACGAGTATGTGGGATGCAGAGAGAGAAATCTAATGGAAATATAGGACTTCTAGGTAGAGTCTATCTCCAGATTTCCTCTCAGTGTAATCTGTGAAATGCATATGAGCTCAGCATGCCGGCGGCCTGGCGGAAAGCCCCTCTGATACTCCTCACAGCAGGCGTCTGTTTAGCGCTTAATTAATGATGAATATAAAAATTGCCTTTGCCGAGTGATGGTAATAACCAAAGCGGCAGAGGAGAGTCGGATAAAGAAACATTCATAAATAGAAAGAATCCAAAGAGGCAAGATATTGGTCCTCCTAGGGGGCCAGTTGGCCAATTTCGATGTCATTTCGCGGAGACTCGCAGCGAGGCCTTTCGAAAGAATCCAAACATAAATATGCTTTCACGCAGCTGCAAAAGCCGTTAGTGGCAGATATTAGAAAGATACAGGTAGACCTGGCTAAAAGGTTACCATCGCTATCTGCATCTTTTAAGACGAGGCAGGGTGTGACTTTTCTTTGGGCTTCGCACAATCAAAAAGTGATTAGCAAGGCACTCGACGACATCACCGGCAATGTCAACAGCCCGGGAATGTCATGTTGCAAGGCCTGGGAATCGCGACCTGGCCAGATGCTTAACATACAAACACACTTAACGTGTAAACATGGCCAAAAGAGCGTTGACCATATTGGCAGAGACCAGTCTTTCTTTTTTTACGCACAACGAACAGGTACAAACAACGACAGCGACGGCAACGGGACACGCTAATATGACTGGAGAAGAAGCCTCCACCAGAAGAACCGGTCGGAACTGGTTTCTCCTCCTGCTGCTGACATTATCAACATAATCGAGGGGCAACCTCTTGGATCCAGCTCCCAGCCTCCATCCCATCTCCCATACCATTCCTTCTAAGCCTTTTCAACGCTCATAAATTGCGAGGCCAAGACACCACAAAATATTTTGCAAACGCAATGAAAATGGTTGGGGCAGTGGCAGGGGCAAGAATCTTTCGCATATGGGCAACGGTACTTTCTGCAATTATCCGTTGAACGTTGCATGGGTCCAGGCTCCTTTGTCGAAGATGCGGCCTCCAAAAGCAAATACGAGTCGCCGAAAACAACGCACTAATGGCCCGAAGGGGAGCTCTCCCCTTGGGGCACAAAATCCCAGCCTGTTTTGCGGTTTTTGAGGTTTGCGTTATGTGTAATAGATTATCAAAATGGTTAGAGACTGGCTGAGGCATCCAGGCAACGGTTTATGTCACATGAATTTAATGAAATTAAATTTCCTCGCACACAAGCCCGGTCCCGAGCCTCGCTCCTTCTTGAAAATTTTGATGTGTGCGATAATTTTAAAAGTCAACCAAGTTGCCAGAGAAGCCAACGAAGCCAAGCCAGAGAGGCAGCAGCCAAGACTGCAAAGTTGGCCAAGACCAAGACCAAGACTCTGGCCAAGACTCTGGCCTGGTCCATCCTTAATCTACGCAACATTCTGCAATCAAGTGTGCATATTTACTTCCTGTAATTGAGCATTTACGGCTTTTATGGCCTAACGGATTTATCCCTTCTCCCGGCTCCCCCCCCTGTGTTAGCCTTTTCCATAATTGTTACGGCTTTGGCTTTAAAACTGACAGACAGGACAGCAGGAACTCTGTCTGGCCGCTTAAGTCTATTGATTATAAACTTTGTGCATAAATTGTAAATTGATTTGGCAGTTAATTGATTTGCCCGAGCACCGATGTCTTTGCCCCAAAATGTATATATTTTGATCCGTTTAGCCCGATTTGATTCGCTTCGATTAGATAAGTACTTTGTAGAAACTTTTGCATGCATAGTTTATGTTGCGAGTCTTGGGACTTGGGGAGGAAGTAACGATGAAACGATGAAAGTTGGAGGGTACTCTGAATGCCCTTTATCTGTAGATATCCCACTAAGCTCTCCTACAGAAATATCACAACTTGGAGCAAATCGCTCGAACAATTGAAGCAATTTGGCGGCGGAGCCCGAGGCAAGCGTAAATATCACAAAATTGAATAACAAAATATTTATGCGCGTCGAGGAGAAGAAAAAAAGAAATAATAGACCGAATTTAACTATTATTTATTTGGTTTTGTCTGCTCTCGAAAGAACATGTATATATTCTATATTCTCGTATAATTTGCCAGCATGTATTTATGATTTATGGAGTCAGCAGCCAGTGTTGTTGTGCGTAGGCGAGTGTGTGTTGTTCGAGGAACAACAATGGTGAGTGAGTGGGTGAGTGGGAACCCAGAATGGATGAATGGACGAGAATGCTCAGCACGCGAATCGCTTCGGCAATGGATACTCGAAACACGCACCGAAACTATCCAGAGACCAGAGCTCTACAGAGAGACCCCTGGACGAGGGGCGAACAAATTGGATAATGTCTATAAAAACTAATTGAATTCTAAGCGCTGAAGCGCTGAAGCGCTGAGCACGCCACAGCTGTGAGAAAGTAATGAAAGTACCAGCGAACCAATCAAATCAACCAAAAAACTCCAACTCCCTGGCCTCAAGTGATGACATGCAAGCTGCTGGAGGAGATCTTGTGTGGGCAGCACTGGAGTTCTGGAGGGGCAGCAACAGTTTCACACACAAATTGTACAAAGAGAAGAATTACTCAAAAACACTCCAAGATGTTCGCATGTCATGCCGGCAGAACCGAAACCAAAAAAAATAGAAAACAAAAAGCTCATTACTCATATGCCAATCAAAGGGACTGGACCCCAAAAACAAGCCGCAGATGTCCCGATGCCAGACCTGGACCGCACTGCCATAATTAATCATTCGCCGATAATTAACAAAGCACTACGTCCAAATAGAACAACGTGCTAATGCTAATGCTAATGTATCCGCCAGATACACTTGAAGCTAGAGGATGCATCATGCTGGCCCGCTTGGAGATCAAAAGGTTGCCAAAACAGAAAAACTCTCTTGTTTCAATTTTGTTCCAACTTTAATGAGATTGTAATGGAGCTTTATTTTTGTGCAGCGTAACCACTCGAACTCAGTCCCAGAGATACGATACATCCCGGGCTGTCAATTTCATAAGTAACCTTCGGTTTGAGTGATGTACTACGATGGCCACATCGCCATCGATGGATGGTCATTAGCGAAAGATGACGACGACGACGACTGTGATGTTGATGGCGCTCCGCTGATGTTGTGTACTCGTAATTCTTCTATAATGGATCTGTTATCTCTGCGCTTAATGGGTTAAGACCCCCAGTCCCTGGACCAGCCCCTGGCCCTGCTCGGACCTAGAATGACTGACAGACTTGAAGCATGCTTAAAACTTGAAATTAAATAATTAGTCGCTGGAGAACTTGGCTTTTATTTTTTTCGTATTTTTTATTAGCCGCATATTTAGATGGGGCCAGAGTAATGACCTTTTAAGTACTTTTAAGATACTAATCGCCTCTTGGTCTCTGTTTTTGTTGTCCGCTCTAAACAGCTAATGGCCTGTGGTGGTGCTGGCTGGTGGCTTGTTTGTTGTAGTTCACTTGGCCCCAGCCACTGCAACAAAGTCAACCATCCAGCCAGGCTAAGCAGCCACTTTGGATGGCACTAATTAACGTCAAAAGAAGAAGCTTTTGGCTTTAGGCCCGCTGCCGTTGAAACCATTTTCACGAAAAACTTTTCTCAGATGCGTATTAATTAAAATTTTGATAAGACTCCAGCCCATCAGCCTCGGGGCTCTTGTAATAAAAGTTAAAAATAAATTACACGGAATTTGTATTTCTCCCAAGGTGTGGCATCGCTTCGGCGTTTTCGGCGGCTTATCGCAAAGGTATCTACAAATAATGGCCGACTAATAGGCCCCAACCCTAGACCCCAGACCCTGCCCTGCTCTGCGTGATTATGTCAGCTTTTCAAGTGGATTCCCGACTTTGTTTTTAACCCGGCTTGGTGCTCCTCCAGCGGCGAAAGTGTGCAAAGTTTCTGACCCGCAGGGGGTCTGTCCCGGCTTATAGAGTTACACTTGTTGTCGTCGCTGGCGGCGCTGTGGGAAATGTCAGACCCAGAAGCTGACCAACCAGCTGGCCAATAAATGAAATCCGACTCTGCTCCAACTTATCAAATATTTGTCTCACCCTGAGTGATATCCCTAAAAAGGATATTTACTCGAGATACATTGATAGACTTGATTGTTATTTGTGCTTAGCTTTGTTTGTTTGCATTCTGAATGCATTTTTCCTTCTTAATTGAGAAGTTTCTGTCGGAATCAGACTTACTTTCCAGTTGAATAGATCTTCAAGAGTTTAAGAATCCATAATCGCGGCAGAATCGAGAAAACTGTGCCAGCCAAAAGGCATTCCAAGTATGCCAAAAACTGAGCCAAATTGAATGCGAAAATTCCCACACATTGTTCAATCTAATGAGAACTATGTCAATGCCTGCCTTTTGGGAGAAATACTTCAGCTTATGCTTATATTTTTGCCCTTGGGCTGGCACTCGAGATAAAAACTCTCGACCTCTTCTGGGTTGTGGGTTCTGGTTTCTCCTTAAAGTCAAGAATCGAACAAAAAGTCGATAGGAATACATATTTGATGGGGAAATGCGTTTCTCACTCCCCTGGCAGTGTGTCTTGAATTTTAAATGAAAATTCCATAAATGCCGAGCAACAAAAAAAAATACACAACCAACTCGGAAATATTTCAACTCCTCCCCCGCAATCGGTTCGATTGAGACAATTTTATTGAAAATTCGAAAAATTAGCCAATTAGTGCTGCTTCGAAATGTCATAAATATTTTTTGAATGCGAAAAACACACAAATAATTGAACAATTTGTTTTAATTACTAACCTGTGACCAGGAGGAATCCTGAAAGGATAAACAATCACGTTTTCCTTTGACTTTTTCCCTCACTGCACTTACACTATTAGCACTCAATTAATATATCAAACGGGGATATCAGTTTCAGGTCTAATTAACCTTTGAACCTCTTCACAAATCAGCGCCTACACAAAAAGGCACAACAACAGCGAGTGGGGTGGCAGTGGCACATGGCGGTTGCAAGGTGACAGTCACGAGTCCCATTATACGATATTGTATGTACAATTTGAAGCAACTCGCAATTACCAACGACACGTCAAGATGTGAAATTAACACCGTCACACAGCCAGACAGAAAGACAGACAGTTGGACCCAAGGGGTGGCATGTGGCAGGAGTTAAGAGGCGGGGGAGTGGCCGGCAGACAGACATATTAATGTATATCTGGCTCTGGTATTTAACATTCAACAACAATAACAATCCGAATGTGTGTCGGTGTCGTTGGCTGCCTCGAAAATCATTAAATCACACAGCAACAAAAACCGTCGAGAGGGAGAAAGCTTTTCCTGTTTGTGTCAGCCGAACAATTGCAGGGAGGAGCAGGGAGCAGGGAGGAGAAGGACCTGCCCCACGCATATCCTGGAAAGCACACACAAAAAAGCGAAGAGCTACGCAACCACAGCACGCAATTCTCGCATTTCATTAGACACTTGGCAGCGACGACTCCTATTACTCTTCCCGGGGACGCCACAAAGCCACTTCCTCCTGGACAGGAACTATTGCCAAATGACGTCGTTCTCTGGCCAGGGTCAAGCTCTGGCAATTATTGCCCTAAACTCTATCGTTCCCCAAGGGACAACCTTTAAAAATAAACCCTAATTTTGGGCAAAGTAAACAACAAACACGCCAACAAATCGGCAATAAATATTTGACAGTATTAGCTCAGAGCTCCGCAGGATAAAGTGGCATAATCAAGGACCAACTACAAAACTAACTATTCCATTATCTAACCCAACTCGGGAGAAGTGCAAATAAAAAACTTTTGTGTCCAGTTCGGAGTTCGGAGTTCCCTGTGCCACTGCCACAAATGAGTTTGTCATTATTCAAGCCCTGGCCCTGGCCCTGGTTTTTGTTTCTGCCACAAATTAATTACAATCCACGGCGAGTGGCAAAATGTTTTTCTTGTGTATTTTTCATACAACATATTTATCAACACGGTTAGAGCGCCAAATGTTTGCCTTGGGAAGACGACTTTGTGGAGAATAAATTGAATGATATTAGGGCGACAACTTTTCATTTAGTTGGCCAGCAAGACTACTGCCAGGGACTGCCCTTAATTTCCGGCCACACGCATCGGGAAAATGAAAATGTTTTGCCTTAGTCCGAGGGAATGAAAAATCGTTAGGCCTCTGGCTGGTTTTTTTTTATTTTTGCGCTTCACTTACCTGAAAATAGGTTTGACCCTTGTCCACCCAGCCGATGGCCATATCAGCCCCGGCCAGATTGCCATCGGGCGAGAACCCGAAGCCGACGTATCCGAGAGTACGTGCCTGTATTTCAAACGTAATATCCTGATTAATGATTTGCCATAGTATGCGAAAATCCTCATTCAAATCGATGGCATGATCCCAAATGGGTGTTCCATCCTCGGCTCCTTCTGATGGCGAAGCTGCTGCGGCTCCACCCGATACCGAACCCGATGTCTTGTTGCTCCGAGTGGCCGACTTCCCGGCAGCCCGAGCTCCATGCGCCAGGCACCCCAGCAGGAGGAGGAGCAGCAGGAGCAAGCTGAACGTGTGGCAGGATATAAAACATGTGATTAACGATGACCGCCTTGAACTTGAATGCGTTCCTGCCACTCCTGCCACTCGTGCTTTTCTTGTTGGCTGCCACATTGTGCTGTCCGGCCGGTTAGCCGGTTAGCCGGGTGCTTGGGTTTAGCAAATAGTTGTGATTACTTTTCTTGTTGCCGGCTGGCTACAGCAGCCACGTTGACATTTATTACTCTCAAAACACTGTTCAGCGGAGTCTTGGTAATTACGCAACTGTTTTGGCCTTTTGTGATTTGCTTTTGCCTTCTTTGGTCTTATCACAGTTTCACGATTACGATTATTTATTTAAGCAATTTTACTTTCGGCCCTGCTTCCGGTTTCCGTTCTCATTAGTTTCGCTTGTCACCCGGACAATGCCTCGTCGATGGCGAGTCCAAGACAGCAGCACCAGACGACGGATGCAACCTGAAAAAAAGTAGCAGAAGGAAAAAAAATGTTATATAATTGCTATAATTTGTTGTCGGTTATAATGGCTGCAAGAAAGAACTCGTCTTTCGTGTTGCAATGCTTAAACGCATATAATTACATAAATTATGAACCGGTACCGGTATCTATGAGATACGTTTCAGACCCCAGTCGCAGTCCAAGACCAACCATCCACACATCACAACAAAGTTGACGCTTTGATGGAAGCTCCTCAGCATTTTCCTTGAAGCGTTAATTAGCCTCGACACGCAGTTTTCACAGAAATGTATCTCGAAGCTCCACTCCACTGAGCTGGGAATGGAAAGCCTCGGCTCACTGACAGGAAGATGACAAATACCTCGAGAATAAGTAAGCTTTACTTTTTTATAATACTCGTAAGCTGGAAAGTCAAAGAACCTCGTCCTGGCTTTATATTTTCGAGTATTCGAATGACTAATTCCGGGTTACCCGCCGCCGCTCTCCGATATCAAAAGTCCTCTGACTCACACGCAATTAGTTCGAGGCCTCCTCGGAGCAAATCGAAGATAATTACAGCTTGTCATAATTTTAATGAAGAAGGTCGCTCCGAGCTGAACCCAAGCTCAGTCCGGTTGCCTAAGTGGAGGCGGGGGACTCGACTCGACCAGACCAGACCAGCCCAGACCCATTCCGGGAAAAGGGATTTATTGTATTAAATCGTCGCGGCTTACCCGGAGGAACCGCAAGCGCATTGACGACGGCGTCTATGGCTTCCCACCCACCTCCAAACCTCCATCGCAGCTGTCTGCGCATATTTGGTGTGCGGTTACATTTGATTACGTGCCAAAAGTGCCCGCCCATCGTGCCCCATCCTGCCCCTTTGTGCGACGCCGCTTTCGCCTTCGAATCTTTAATTTGACGTCGTCGTTGGCGTCGGCGTTTTGGGTAAATGTCAAATGGTTGGTAATTTGTTATAAATAGCCAACTTCCGCTGCCGCGGAACACAACTCATAGATACATCCCGGGCCGGGGCGGATACTGTAATGTATTTGCGCTAATTCCAAGTGCTTAGTCGCGTGTTCCAAAGTTGACAAAGGTCAACAAACGCGCAGCCGAACAGCCAAGAAATTGAAAAGCCTCAAAACGAAGCCGACTCTGGGATACTCTCCCTCCCCAAACATCTCAATAGTTGCGCCCCACAAAAATCTCTGGCCAATAAAAGATAATTTTAGGAAGTTCCTGCCATCACGAACGAAATGTTGATTCGAGGAATGTATCTATAAGATACTGCGGCAGCGGCAGTATCTAGCAGATTTCTATGGCACATTTAGGTGACTTTTATGTTTCACATCCTTCCTAATGACAAAGTTATTGAGGCTCCCTGCTCGGCACGACGCCTGTTATCAAAAATGTATCCAAAAGATACACAATGGACTCGGAACATTGTTGATGTGTTTTTTTTCTCCCTTGCCACAAGACTCTGGCTCTGCCTGGTGGATGGCGCTGAGTGACGGCCGGGAACGTTAAATGACGTTGATTATAATTATGCGGACTTGTACTTTGTACTACACAGGGCTACAGGGCTTCAGTTTTCTTCTCTTCTGTTTGTTATTATTATTGCTGTCGTCATCATCATCATCGCAGTCATCATCGTCATCCTGTCCTGTCCTGGCTGGCTTCGACTGCCGTTGATGGGGCGGTCAGATGAATGATGTCTCTTAAATACAGACCGAGTCGAGGCAAGGCCAATCGTACTGCTGCTGCTGCCGTAAAATTCAAGCCAATTTAGCCTGGAGGGAGGCGGGTTCCTCCTCTTCCCAGGCTCCCCAATCTTCCCAAGCTGCCCAGCATGTTGTCCAAGACGACATTCATAAGTACAAGTGCTCCTCGACGGCCTCTGGCGCTGGCAGCGTGACTCCGCGTGCTCCTTGGCCAAGGCTTCCATCTCGAGGCACCCGAGTATCGATCATTTTAGGGCAACATCTCCGAACCAGCTCGTACTCGTTTTCGTATAATATTATTACTTGGCGAATTAACTGCGCCGAAAAGAAAACAAACACAAACTCGAAGATTGCTCTGGCAACTGGTTCTAAAAGGCACGAAATAGCTTCCGTAGACACATTAGTCGCTTTTACACAAAAACCAGCAGACAGGAGGGGCGAGCAAAAAAGATGCAACTGAATGAGGCACATAAAGGCCTTCCCAAGCGCCGCAGCAACATGGAAAAAACAGCAAAAAAAAGTTGTGGCAAGTAAGAAAGAAAGAAAGATAGAATGAAAAGGGGCCAGGAGAAAGAAAAGCAAGAAAAATGAATACAAGTCAAAGACTTTGTCCAATGGTTTTCATCGTTGCACGATTTGTGGACGGAACTGGCGGGTACTTCCACCCAGGAGGGAGGCAGGGCAGCAGGTGGCAGCTTCTGTGTGTCGGTCGGACCGATGGACAGATGGACAGCGACATTGATGAGGATGTTTAGCTCGAGTCACAGTGGAGCAAGTGCCAAGGCCAGCTCGAATTTCAAGACTCGAGACAACTTATCAAATAGTTGACCTCCTTAGGGGGAGAAGGATTCTCTGAAGGATTCTCTGAAGGATTCTCAAAACTCATCCAGTTAATTAACTGAAAACAAAGATGGACTTTCGCCTAAAGGTAAGTCAGGATCTACATATTGGCAATTTATCTTCGTTTCGAAACCACAACCCCAAGACCAGGGCTTTCCTTTCCCCAAAATCGATTCCATTCTAATTACAATATTTAGCCAACTCATTGACCTAATCACTGGCTTCCCCACCTCCTCCTCCGGTTCACACATCATTAATAATTTAGCCAAAAGTGTGTGCGAAATGTGTTCCTTTCACCTTCGAATCTTGCAGATGCTTTCACATTTTAATGCCACAGTTCATGCCACAATTCAATATAAAATATACTTTCTAATCCCATCCCAGTGTGCGAGATTCTTTCGCTTAGCCCCCGCGTATCGCGTATGTTTTCCATTTAGTAGATACAAGCTGCAAGTTGCAAGTACCCGGGGCCTGCGTCATCATCGAAGATGCAGCATCATGAGGCAGAGGCTGCGGCAGCTTGATTATAAATGTACAAGCCAACTTGTATGACATGTAAGTTGTTGTACTTGCATCCGCGACTGCCGTCTTGGTGTGTATCTGTGAGAACGTGTATCCGAGGAGCTTGCTTGTGCGGTTGTCACTGCACCTGTCATCCTTTCTGCATTGCTGCCTCTTTCGAGAAGAAGAAAAAAAATTATTATTTATCATTGGCGGGGCAAGGTCTCCGAGACAAGTCAAACTGGAAATAATATGCATATATATACGAGATGCGGCGGGGTCCACTAATTACTGCACATCATTTGCTTACTCGACTCCGCGACTCCTCGACTCCGCGACTCCTCGACTCTGCGACTCCGCGTAGCCTTGCAGATTTAATTGAGTAAAAAAATTGACTAATTAGAGTGAGTCCAAAGCACTTGGCTCCAGGCAACACAGGCAGAGGCCCAAAATGGGGAAAAAAAACCAAACCCAACCCGACTACCTGTTCTCATTTATTAAGGCCTGGTCGGGAGCGACTCCGGTGTCGTCTTCGTATTTAATGATCATTAAACAAGCTTGCAGCCAATTGCTCTAAAAGCCGCAAGCTACTGCCCAGTTCCGCCACAGTGGGCCTGGAACTCCACCAAGGCAGCTCCGTTTAAGGCCTCTCGATCCGTTCCACTGTACCTGCAGACCCTCGGACTCTGATGAAGCTGCCAAGTGGCTGCCTTTTGTAAATTGCACCGACATTCCAGAAGCTCCTCCTCCCCGTCCTCCCCGTCCCAGCGTAATTTAAATAATCATAAAAAATAATAATTCCTTCTATCGGATGGGAGGATGGCCATGCTCTCAGCCTGCCGCCTGTTGATTATTATAGCCCTTGTAATATCTTTTGCTCGTTAGCAATTTTCGTTTCAAATAAATAGTAATTAGTGTGGAGTCCAAAGGAGTGGAGTGGAGTCCTTCGATGCCTCCGACGATGCATTCCTCCACCACCTGGAAAATGGAAACTATTGCGCCAAGTTTTTTGCACTCCTGTTTTGGGCACTTTTATTTGACATTTTTCATTAAACACGAAATGAAAAAAGGCTTGCCTGTTGGCAGGACGATGAGGAGGGGCTGTCGGCCTCAGAGCTGCGTTGACATAACATTTTTATACAAAACCCTGCCACTGCCACTGCCCCTGCCCCAGTCCCTGCCCCGATCTGAAAGTTTGAAGGCATCTGGGGAAATATGTCAGCGTTGTTTAAGTTTTTAACATTTTAAACAGGGTAGAGGGTGGGTGCTGTAGGTTGCACGTTGCAGGGGCAGAGATTGCTATTTACTCTGGCATAATTGGCTTGTCGGCATAGTTATAAAAAGTTGGTGCCTCCTGCAATTGGATTAAATGAAAGGATACATAAGCACACAGAGCTGGAAAGTTGTCTTTGGAGTTGGATCTAACGAGAGGCAAACAGAGCCTGGCTAAAGGATATCCATCTTATCAGGGGGCGGATGAGGGGGTTGACCCCATCCCCAGGTTGATGGATTACTTTAGGAGGTTGACAACCTGGGTGGTGGTGCCGTTCCCGATTTCCGAACCCAACTTAAATACCGAATCCAGGCTTGGTTTACTGTTAGCCTGGAATGGAGACTTAAGTAGTTTAAGAGAAAGCTGCTAGCTGTGTGTCATCTTTTTTGGCTTATCAGCTGCGCCTCATAAAATTTTGCCTCTTCTTCTGCAATTGGAAGCTCCGCTCACTTTTCTGCCATCTTCCCATCCCATCTCTCCAAAAAACTTTCTTTTGTTTCTGTCTATTGCTAAAAGTCGGGACCTCGTAACTACTCCACTCCCTCTCTAACCCCTCTACCCCCTCACTATTTGCAGTTATGTTTCCCAACCAGGCAAGTGAATTTTCTCTTTTTGCACTTGATATTGTTGCCGTTTTTGCTGCTCGCCGCCTGCCGGCTTCATGGGAAATTCTTTTCTCTTTTACTTTTTCCCTGTACTACTCTTCTCCGTTGTTTTTCATCTTTTTTTTTTTTTGGCAGAGTGAAACTTTTCAACGCTTCACCCTACATCCCTGGGATGCTGCCTTTTGCATTTTCGTTAGGTATGAAGGTAGGAAATTTAATCTCAAAGTCGTCATCGTCAACGCCGTCGTGCTCCTTGTACTTTCTTGTTTTGCCCGGTGCTGCTTCTTGCTTGTTGTCGACGACGTCACACAAAATATTTAATTAATTTTTCGAATTTTAATTAAAAAGTTTCCTTCCCGTTACGTCATCGGCACTGCAGAATCCTTAGTCCGGAGACCCAAATATTGGGTGCGAAATCCGTGTCTGGTAGGCCTGTCCCGCTACTTGTATTTTTGGGGCTCTTTTTATAGCTCTTCAAGTAGCAAATATTTGATGCCAGGTGGGGCCGTGGACCGCTGTAAGAGAAATCCGATCCAACTCTTCCTACCCAACGCCATCAATCAATTCGCTAAGGAGCGAGGCGAGGCGGAGACGGACACGGGGGCCAAGTCTCCAAAGTCCATTCCAATAAACATAAAGCAAACACTTAATTGTCTGTCAGCGTTAACAAACCGACAACACAAATATCATATGACCAGGGGGTGGTAGTGGGGGTAAAGCATATTGGCCAAATGTTGTTGTGTTTTTGTTGTTTCTGACACACACATACTCGTACATCACCTGCTGGGCACTGGAATGTTTTTTCCACAAAACTTGTAAGAGATGCCAGGCGACTGATAGGCGAAGAGAACTCCCAACCGAACTAAACTCTCTTGCATGCATTTTCTTATCTGTGACAAAGATCTCCTGGCCATTAAATTAACACTTAATGACTAGTGTGTGTGTGTGCGTGTAGGTGCAGACGACAATGATGACTGAAGAAAAAAAAATGAAAAAAAGGGCAAAGAGAATAAAAGATCTCTGCAGCAGCCACAGCCACACATCATTAAGAGACAGCGGGGAGGCGTTGCCGGGCTTTCGTCCGACCCGGTCTTTAGATACCCTACAATAGGACCAGTCCGGCCTGATGACTTTGTTAGCCCGGCTGAAAGGAGCTGCCGGCGCATAAAGGGACAAAGGACAGCCTCTCCGACAAAAGACACAGTCCCTGCGATGTCTAATCTTTTGTTTGCCAGCCCTAAGGTTGTGAAAAATGGAATTATGCCACACAGGCAATTGGATTAAAGAAAGAAGATCTCATTGCTCTTTTGGGTTTACAAACGGAGAAAAGATTGAAACACGCAGGTGAGTTTGTACAAAAAAAAAACTGTGAAATATAATTGAAAAAAATCTAATAATAGGAGATTATTTTTGGACTCCTTCCATGTCATTGAAAGTTATTTTAAGAAATGATCACTGTACTCTGTTTAATGAATAAATTTTAATCGCATCACCCTGTTTGCTGTCATTTAAGAGCTGCATAGAGTCTCCACTCCAGTGTAGAGCATTTAACGGTCGTTGGAGTGTTGGGGGGAAAATATCTCTTCGATTCCATCTCATTTGTATCTACATCTCCGGCGGAGTATCTTGTTTGCAGCCATAAGTTTTCAAATTGTTTTTAGACTGACAAAATAAATGATGACAGGCGAGGCGGCGCGGCTTTATCGTCTCCTCTCGCCTTGCCCCATGTTGCCAAGTTGTTCTAATTTTTTCTGTTCCCCACGGAATCGACTTTACATGCTCGCTATATCTGTTGGATGTTTGAATTTTAGATGAATAGATAAATCTGGATGGGAGATACGTGGAAACTGCGTTTCAGGGAAGAATCTTTGGGAGGTGGCAGAGGCGTGCGTGGGCCGGAGTGGGACACAATTTGATGTTTCTCACTTAATTTGTTATGGCGAGTGGCAACAAATTTCCTGTTTTTTTGTTTTCTTAAATAGTTTCCATAGTTTTATGATAATTCAAATGTGTTTCGGGCCCTAATTGCTGGAATGCAAACGTTTTGCTGACCGACCGGATCGGAGGAATGCGGCATGAAGTGGCATGAATATTTCAAATCGGAAGAGACTAACCGCAAGGACAAAGGCAGGGAGGGTAGGAAGAAAGTGTCGGTGATGAATTTATTGCATAATTGAACAGGACGAAATCCTCTCTCTCTCTTGGAGGCTTTAAAATGCATCCTTTCGGCCAGGACACCGTCTCCCGTTTGTTATTTATGAGCTTGCGGTGAACCGAGCAGCCTGTTAGGGTCTCTCTCCCAAGGGGGTGGTGGCAGGCGTTTTGTTTAATTAAGTAGCATAACTGTAAACAAATTAATTTCAATATTAACAAAGAAGATTATTGAAAATCTCTCGCATTATTTACAATGTCGAATGACAAAACAAATAAATTATTAATATTCCGAGAGCTTCGAGAGCTCCGAGCTTCGAGCTCAATGACAATGCATAATATTTCCCTTTGAGGAGTCCTGCAGAGGGGTGGGAGAGGAGGTCCTGGGAATGTGCACAAAACACAAAGCAGCCATTTGAGTGTAAACATTCTGTACGATTACAACTTGGGTTACCGTTTTAATTGTCCTTGCCACAAGCCGAGACGCAACCACCCAAGCAATTTGCCACACCCCTCCCCCCTTGTTAGCCATCCTTTCAAGGACCTCAATGTCATGCTCAGCGGGAGGAGCTCTCAATGGGGCAAATGTAGCTTGAAAACGGTGGCCTTTGTAGAGGGAGGCGCCTCCCTGGGGCAAGTTTAACTTCGAGATGGAAGAGCAAGTCACTTGTTGAGAGGGTTTGGCGAATAATAAAAACAATTGGGGGAGTCCAAAATAATTGGAGGGGATGTCCTTGTTGAACCCCGAGCTTTCCTTCGACAGGATTAAACCTTTCTAATTCTTTTCATTGCAGGAAGGACATCAAATTTGCAATGACCTCGACCTCATGGGAGAAAAATGTGTAAGGTAAGGGAGAGGGAGAAACAATTAATAAAGCTCAGTGAGTCCTTGCAAGTCCTTGCAATAAAGCAAAACCTTAAGCTAGACAATTAAAGCACAAAGCCCCCGAATCGCTCCGAAATGCCATGCGGATGAGGGCTGTCAAAGGCAGTGACAGGATATTGACTATCTCCTGCTACTGCTCCTGCCACAAAGCCTTGCCAGGACATAAATATAGTCCGATATGGAGGAAATCTTTTGCTCATTTAAAAAATTAACTTCGAGTACCTTGCCAGAGGCACACACACAGGACACAGCACACAGGACCCTGGATCGGGGGATACAAAAGCGATTTATTGGCTACGCAAGATAAATGGCAAAATGTTTACAGTTTCCCAGGATTTCCCAGGACTTCCCCCGCACATTGAAAACGAAACGTAAGCATTTTCCATTTTCCGCAAAGGTTTTTTGTTGCCGCTTGTCGAAAAACTTTCGGCAGGTTTTCGCTTATTTTTTCGCCTTTTTTGGCCAGCTTTTTTTTTGGCCAGCTTTTTTTTTGGCCATTTTTTTTGGCCAGCTTTTTGTTGTTGCTACACATGCGATAAAAATGGCTCAAATAAACTGGCAGAAAGGGGCGACACGAGGCAGCGGGGCGACTGTTGCAAAAACATCATTAGCATTACCAAATAAATCACATCCGTTTTTCAGACACAGTCCGAAAATGTAAGAAAAAAAAGCTTAAAGAAGGGGAACCAGGGGAGTCCTTGCGACTACAAGATACTCTACAAACCCAAAAATCCCCCCCTAAAGAGAAAAAGTCCCCCAAAGCCTGACCAACAGATTTAATATTTACAAATTGTGGAAATTATTTCGATTCATATCCGATGCAGTTTCGGTTAAAAGTTCGCCTCGGTACTCCCTTAGGTGGCCAGGACACGCCAGGACTCATGCTCTTCGGATACCCTTGTCATATATGGCTGGCCGTGGTATATGAAAAGGATAAAAGCTCTGAACACCGGAGTGCAATAAATTTCTCTCGTGACGAGCATAAAACTTTTTAAACACAGTGGAGAGAGTGGAGAGTGGGGGAGCGGGAGATGGCAACAAAAATAACAATACCACAACAGCAACAACAACACAAACGCATAGCGAAGCGGCAAGTTCCGTTTAAATTCCTTTGCCTGCCACCCACTCTCCACTCTCTCCACTCACTCTCTCTGATCTCCTCTTCCCACACCACAGTAATGCACACACATGGGGAGGCTTTAACTGTGTGCAATCGCTGTTTGCCTTCCCCCCAGATTCGTTCTGCCCACTTTGCTCTCCACTCTCCATGCTCCACTCTTCTGTTCTCCCGTTTTCCCGTTATCCTCCGCCATGGTTTTCTTTTTTATTTGTGTGCATCAGTTTGGATTTTGCGGTTTGATCCTGCAGCCCAGTTCCCACTCTCCACTCTCCACTTCCTACTTTCTACTTCAGTCATCCCTCAGCGTCGTCTCCAATGATAAAGTATGCCAACTGTCAGCCTCCTCCTGCTCCTGCCGCCGCGTGCCACGCCCACTACAGCCCATACATCAGCTCAGCAACTTTGCTCAATAAATTTCCGAGCGGAGCGCTCAAAAAGCGGCGCCCCCCGCTGGATGCTATGATTTTTACGGATGTGCAAATGTGTGTCCTGGTAGTGGTACTGGAAGGATGCAGGACCTAAACAACTTGCTTAGCAAGGGCTACCTGTGAGGCAGAAGCTCTCAAAAACTCAAAAGTTCAATTTATTGGAATGCAAAGTTAAAAAATTCCTCAAAGTCCGCCGGAATTTATCGTTTTTATCGGCAGATAGAGAAAGTTTCCAAAAGATGAAGGTTATTGAATTTCGCATGTCCTGGCTGCAAGGATACCAAAGGGTATGAAATTATAACTAGTTTTGTAACAACATGAAGCGTTTACATTGTCCGACCACGGCCCCAGAGCCGACTGGGACTGGGACTAGGACTTTGGCGTGTTTAACAGAGAGTCCTTCCCCCTGTCCCGACTAGGGACATCCTGCGTCCTGTTTGGGTGCCGTCACAGTGGCAAATTTTATTGTTGGCCATGGGGATGGGGATGGCGACCGTGCCTGTGGAAATATCTGCATCGGACATAAATGTCAACACCCGAGGGGAGGCAGGACCTCGCAGGAGGTTGTTTGTGCGTGTTGGTTCCTGTCTAAGCCAATCTGCAATCAGCTGCAACGTTGGGTGTCCTGGCCAGGTCTCGTATCTTAATTTTTGGCCAGTAGCAGTGGCAGTGCCAGGACCAGGACGAGGAAAAAGATGCATTCGAGTAACGTTGCAGACATTTTCGGCCAATTGGCAAAATGGGTCAACCGAAATAAGCACCCGATCCTTGCCACCCCCTGCAGCAATCCTCGTAGTCGTTGCAATTGATTGAATACGTGATGTCCATGCAAAAAACAAACTTAAAATCCCCCGAAAACCCCGACGGACGAAAGTGGTTTTAAAAACGAAATTGCCGCAAAAGCTTTTGCCGTTTGCACACTTTTAATCAATAATAAAACTGGGCTAATACGCGAGCAAGGATGGGTATTGACCATGTCCTGGCGTGACTAGGCCAGAAGGAGAAACAAGGACTCGAAGTGCTAGGTTTCCGGCTGAATATTCAATTAAAGCAATTGAGCAATTATCATAATTCTCGACAAAAGTTATGTCTGAATGATCCGGAACTCCTTCAGCGATTCGCCAAAACCCGACCTGGCGGGGGTCACTTAACCCACAGGAAAAAAAGGATGCCCGCGATGATTGGTTTGTTTTTTTTGGAATAGTAATTATAAGGAGACACATTTTTATATAGATTCGAAATATCTCTCTCCCGGTAATTGTTAATTAAAATTTCGAACGAAATGAGAAAGTCGGGTTGACCGTCGGCCATCGAAGCGCTGATTAATTAATTTATTTTTTAAAAGAGAAGACCAAAAGGGGGAGCTTAATGCAAAAAGTAAATTTATTATTTAAAAATATTTCTTTATAGAGTGCTGGCAGGGAGGGGGGACAATGCGTAAATTGAATAAATTTTCGTTAATTGTTCCCGCGCACCTGTGTGTGGGTGCACATCCTTGGTGTCCTTTTCGTGCGGTCGATTTGTGGCATATGAAAAAATATTAAGTGGCACCTCCACAATCCAGAGCCACCCCTTAGGCTCATAGTCTGCCCTTTGACATGCAATACATAATTTTTACGCTATGGAAGCGTGTACCCTGTCCTGCCCTGCCGGAGTCGGGCTCATCCCGATGGCTCCTGGCAATTTGTTGCCTTTTTTTGCGAGCACGGCCAGCGAGTTTAATTAATTTACATGGAATTTACAACAAAAACAAGAAGAGAGGTCGAGGGGCATCTACAACGGACATGTGAAAGTTTAAACGGGAAAGGTGAAAAATGAAAAATAATCGAATTGACCGACCGACCACGAAGCGATACAAAAATGGCCATCGATCCGTGTGTGGAGGCCTAACGGTGATTCACATGACATCCGACATTTTCCACAACCGTGGCAGACAGTGTGGCAAGTGGCACGGGGCGTGTGTTGCATAAAATTTTAATTAATGTGACTACAAAATGTGACTAGTGTGGCACGAAGGGAGGTTGGGGCAAGCAGGTGATATTTCACGCCACGACTGACCCAGCGACAGATAAAGGATACACGAGACAGTTATAGAAGGAAATCAGGATCAGGACTAATCCTTGGAACGGCTCTCAATCATTAGACCGATTTATATATGCTGCATGCCCCATTGTGCGGCACAACAAAAGAGGCAGAAAAAGCATTTAGTTAGAGCCACAAAACATTTTCATTTTCCAGCAAGAGCCGGAGCTGCAAAATATTTTCCCAAAAAATATAAAACAAATCCGTAATCTAAATACGAATTCCTGGCCAGGACATAGCCAGAGCTAGAAAGGATATTTGGCCAAGCATAAAACGTAAGATTTATCTGGTAGGTGCCCTTAACCAGGCCTACCAACCAAAAGGACGCACAAGGATACTCCTATACATACATATGTTAATGGGAAAACATTTCTCTCTCCTTTCGTCCTTTCTGGTCCTGGCTCCTGGCAGCACCGTATTCATTTATCAAAAATAATATATTAAATTGCCAGCATTGAATGATATTTTAATTTGCATCTTCGTCGTCTCCGAATGTTTCCTTTTGAATAAAACATTAAAATGTGAACATTTACTCTATGTCTATGTCAATGTACGTAATGTTCTCTATCTATCTCTCTCTCTGGGTGAGTCTTTCTCTTTCCCACTCACTCTGACAATGGGTGGGTGTTTGCCTCTTATCTTTATTTATTCAAAAGATAATTTTATGTGTTCCGCAGTCGAAGCATAAAATTACTATGTCGAATATTGTTTGAGCAAATAAAAACGGAACTGAATAAGAGTCGCATGCAAAGTGGCAGAGGGGGGGAGGCTGTGTGGCATGCATCACCAAAAAATGGCTGCCTAACTGTACATCTGTATAACTGTATGTGTGTGTGTGACAGGAAATGCTCTGCAGGACTAGAAGAGAAAGCGGAAACGGCATCAGGACAAAGTTCATTTACATTTATATGGTCTGCTTACAATGTTAACGCTCGTGTTTGAGTATGTGGAGCTCCCCAACCTCATCCTTATCCTTATCCTTCGGTATAGTCCCCCTACTGCTTTTAAACATTATCCAGGACACCCCCGGCATACTGTTTGAAGAGACAGTGAGTCGTCGTCGTATTTGTCTATTTGCTTTATCATTGCTGGCTTTTGCCAACTGATAATCTTTATGGCAGTGAAATATTTAATTTAATAAAAGCTTTCCCAATTTATTTAATTTATAGACTTTTGTTGTGTCAGAGAGTGTCTGTCTGGCTCTGTTTGTGCAAAAAATCGACTCAAAAAAGCGTATAAATGATAAACATGTATAAAATATGCCAAAATAACAATTGAAATGGGGGGATCCTTCTGCTGTCCTGGAAGCCAATAAGCCAGACTTTGCCCTTGTTGTTTGATGATGAACCGAGTTTAATATCGAAAGAAAAAACACAATAGAAAGGATACAACATTTCTATTTGGCTAATTGAATACGAACCCGACACTACCGACACTCGAAACTTTACAAAAAATAACAATAATTCCTAACCTTTTACATTTATAAATCCTTTTTTTTCGTCCTTACCATCCTTACCACATTTCAGCATTGCAATCGTTTTTTATGCGATTTCATGTGAAAATTATTCAGAGCATGAAATTTATATTTTTAGATGAAATGGCAGCGGCAGTCGAGTTAGAAAATGTGTCGCGTTATAGAGAGGGTAGCGAGGGGAAGGATATTTTTTGGTTTTTGGGTTTTCGGTTTTTGGCAGCCAACTCGGCGCCTTTTGTTATGGCCGCTGATAAATTGTGGCTGATACGCAAAATGCAAAAATAAAACAGAAAACCGACGGAAAAATAACAACAGCGAGAACAGAAGTGTGCAACATATTTACAGGACTATATGGGGGGTAATAAGAGGGAGGTCCTAGATCCTCGACAGAGCTAACAGTAAATAAATAATGTGGTTAAAAATTTGCCTTCACGCATGTGTGAGTGTGAGTGCGAATGAAGTTTGACTTTGAATAATGTTTGGATTGTCTCTGTCTCTGTCAGAGGCTAGAGAGACGGCAAGGATATGGGGACAACAAGGACAAAACAGAGGCTGTCGCTGGTGCAAAATAAATCGAGAAATTATAGAACTGTGACTAGTATAAGAAATGGTCTAAGACTCGTGGCTCAGAGAGCGTGGCAAGATATATGGCTGTCAGATGGGAGCTGGAAGTGGAAGCCACAAACCCAGTCTCAGCCTCCTTCTAGAGGTGCCACATGCCTCAAGACTGGCAACTGCACCATCTGCCTTCGAAATGAAAGGGCAAAAGTTGCTCAGCAAACACAAAACCAGGAGCAACAAATGGATTAGACCCTGGCAATGACCTGGGAAAACATTGCCAGGATATACAGGACAATCCTGCTTAATAGAGCAGCAGCAGCTAGCCCCTGGCCATGTTTGTTTTGATAATCTATCCAAATTTGTATTCCCAAAACGATGAAAGAAAGGCCACTCCCGGACCGAAGAG
Organism: Drosophila merina; assembly: GCA_035047645.1. NCBI lineage: Eukaryota > Metazoa > Arthropoda > Insecta > Diptera > Drosophilidae > Drosophila > Drosophila merina. The sequence goes on along the minus strand of JAWNPH010000059.1, from coordinate 22,433,933 downwards.
GGTATCCCTATCATAAAAATTGTTTTCTTTCGTGTGAGTTTTTTATGTGTCGATGCCGTAAGTCCTTACCGATGGCCGGCAGGACATAAAAATTGTTTATTAACAAATCAACAGGAATAACAAAAAAACAAAGCCCTGCGGATGGATGCAAAGGCCTGCGACATTGACAAAACATTAAAATCAGCAAAAATTTGTTATTTGTTATTTGTTTTTTTGTTGATTTTGTTGCTTTTGATGCCCGTGGCATTTTTCAAATCGCTCGACTTACGAAAATGCAATAAATTGCAGACGTAGTAGGGATTTTTTCGCATAAATTTTATAAAAAAACGAGAGAACTCACCGCTCACGATGATGATGATGATAAAAACCGATATATAATATATATATACTGTACAGTCGCAAAGTAAATAAGGAAAAAAATATATGGGAGTGTGTGTGTCATGGGGCAAGGAGCACCAAGAAGTCGTCCAACATCTTGGAGTTCACAATCACAAGAAAGGAAAGGAATATTTATCAAGAGAAAAAATGCCAAGGCAGCTTGGAGAAGGGTGCTGGGGTTAGGTCGTCGTAGGGCTTCAATATTTATGCATTATGGATATTAGTTTGAACCACAGGAAAAATACCATTAAAAGCAAAAGCATGAAGTCGATTACGCGCCAAAAGCAAAAATTGCAAAAGCTGCAGGATGGGGCAGGAACCGATTGGAAGGACGACGACGAAGCGTTTTGAAACTGACAGCCTTGCAGGGAGGTGGGTGAGGCGATGGCATAGAAAAAAATCAATTTACTTGAATTTCTTTCCCCCACACGACGCACCTCCTTGGGGCATGAATGGGACAAAGCCTTGAGGGCCGGATAGTGGGAGTGGCTGAGCGACAGCAGCATCTGCTCGAGTCCTTCTTGCTCGTAGATTGCCAGCGACATTTCGACTGAGTTGCAGGATTATTGTATGGATACGGCGAGGAGGAGCACAGGATACAGGAGGACTCTCGCAGGAGACAATTTGTTTGACGTGCAACGTGTGGCGAGCGGAACCACCAGCCAAATCCAAAGCCAGCAGCCTCGTTAGGGGAAAAAAGTGTCAAGGCATTTCCAAACGTCATAAGTCAGAGTCGAGAACAATATCCAAGATAATAATCGAAGACCCTTCCAAAAAAAAAACGAGAAAGATAAGAAACATTAAATTCTCCCAAACACTTGGCTTGATCCTTTTAACCCTTGCGCTGTGACGCATAATTAGCCCGAACTAACCCTGGGGTTCCTTTTTATCGGCTTCGGTGGCGACTCGAATCAATCGACCCACCCCCCCGTGGCACTTTCGCCTAATTTATGCCGGGGTAGGGGCTCTCCTTTACACTCTGCCGCTTCCGTCCTGGCCGCACATAAATATTCATCATTAATACGCTTTACGCTTTCGGTAGAGACTGTCCAGAGCGGGTATTGACAGAGTGGCCTACCCTCTGGCCAATAACCATTTAATTAAAAGAGTTGGAAAAAAGGAAAGTACCTCTCTCTACCCTCCCTCGACTTCGACTCAAATTAAGCGAAATTCTATTAAAAAAAAGGGCACAACCCAGCAAACAAACAAAACAAAACAATGAAAAAGCAAAACAAACATTTCCCAGTCCAAGCTTCGACTTCGACTACGACCCCACGCACCCATCGTTAATTTTTACGATATGACTTTCAAGTCGTGGAATTTTATGACTTTAAAAGCTATTTTAGAGGCCTCTAGTTTTATTTGACAATGTTTTTCCGCTTCATGCATAAAAATTGGCGCAGGCTCTGAGCCGGGACCCCATTTAATGGGTCTTTATATGGCCAGCAGGTCGGGCAAGGGTTAAATGTAAGCCACACACATCGCCGGGACTTGTGATAAGGGAAATTGATACAATAAAAAAATGGTTAAAGAGCAGCCATTAGCCAAGTTAGTTTATCGAAAAGTAAGTGCATTCCTTCTGGCTCCTTTCTGGCTGAGTCATCGATAAGAACTCCCGGGTTTCCATATCAGCCGCTGATGGAATATTAATGAAAAGTCTGGAACCCAGAAGGGTCCGAAATGGTAGCAAATGGAATTAGTAAATGGCCTAAAGACCCAGATAGGGCTGCTCCGATAAAACCTGTCATAAATGCATTAGTGCGGCTTTTCGAACACAAAACTTACTCATTAAATTTTGGAATCGATTCGAGGGTCTAGTCGATGGATTTACGAACCTGTAATGAAAAAAATGAACAAATTAGTGCCATGACTCGACAGGGATATACTAGAATCTCTCAATGTATCATTATTATTCCCCTAAAAAAGTGTTTCGCAATAATTTTTTGAATGGTGTGCAAACATTTGCGAAATGCAAAAAGTCAACTTCCGGCTGTAAAAATATGTTTGCACAAGCACCAGCAGCCAAGGCAAATATTGTCATAATCATCGGGTATTTGGCTTTGTTTGTTGCATAAATACGAGTGCATTATCAGAGAGGGGAGTTGTCATTACAGGAGCTGTTGAGCTGAATTTTTGGCTCAAAGCCGTGGGAAATGTCACCCCGACGACAATCCATGTTTTCCACACAATTTCCTTGAGAGAGAGTTTTCAAGGGAATCTAACAAATTCCAGGTCTCGGCAGGTAAAGGGAAATGCAACAAAAACCTGTATACTTGCATCTTGCATAGAAGTTTCCACAAGAATGAGTCGCAACCCCTGCCTTTGTTGCCCTTTCAGACAGGTGAGGCAAGAAAATGTTGGATTTTTTTTGTATTTTTTTGTACCATTGATTCGGATTTCATTCGAATTTCTCTGCAAATGAATCGCTGGATAGAAACCTCTAATCAGCAAATGATGCCCCGACATCAAAGAGATGCGAAATAACAATGTCATCCAATATCTCTCGATATTCACATTCGGAATCGCAAATAAATTCGACATCATTATTTAGTAAATCTCCTCCTGACTTTTGTACTTTCCGGGCACTAAGAGTGGCAAATAAAAATACAAAACAAACAAGTCCCAGCCAGGACGAGAAGGAGGAGCAGAAGGATACTCCACTCCACTTCAGACCCGCTTCCAACTCCAAAGTTGGCAAAAGTTTTTCCTTTCCAGCTTCACTTTTTGGTCCTGCGAGCAACTTTGTTTTGCTTTTTAGTACTTTTGATGACTTTCTGCCGAACAGATGTCGATATAATGCTAAATGTAGTTATACTATATATGCCATATACAGAGCACCAAGTACCAAGTGCAACTACACTTGAAGAAAATATATAAAGTTTGAAAAAGAAAATGAAAATTATGAATCATTCAAAGGTTAGTTATGGCCAAGTTTTTGCCTTTAAACAAAGCAATTTGTCTTTGGTTTAGTTTCTTCTAGTTTCTCCCAGTGCTTTTGCTTTAAAAAGAGAATCCTGGGGCCACTTACATGCAGGCAGTCGCAGCTGGAGTGGCCCAGGACCCAACCGCAGGACCAAAGAGCAACGCGGCAAAAGAGAAAACTTCAATGAGCGGCAGGAGCTGCAGGAGCTGCTGACTTTGCTCTGTTTTGTCCTGGCTCGATGCTACTGCCACTGCCACTGCCTGCACACACACTCATTTGATTTGAAAAGATGCAGGCAGCAGGCAGCAGCAAGGACCAAGGACGCAGGACGAATCCAAACAGCCATTAAAGTCGCGTTGAGTCGCAGCAACGTTTTTATTATAAACGACATAACTACGTCAAACCGAGTTAACCAGGAAACCAGGCACTGAGAAAAAAACGGGGTTCTCTCCCTGTGCCACCTTTGTGCATTTTACGTCATTTATTGCAACTTTGTGTTTCCCGTTGAAACGCACTTAGTTGCACCTCCCCCAGGGTGGACGTAGAACAAAGGACCTCTCCGCCAGACGTTTTTAACAAAATGAACAAGCCCGCCGAAGAAAAGAAGCTACAATGCTACTCCATACTTAATTAGCTGTTTGCCAGTTAAAAATAATCAGCCCCAGCCCCGGTCCAAGCCAACTCAAGCCAAGCCAGAAAGCAAATGAAAGTCAGTAATGAAGAGGAGCAGGAGCAGGAGCAGGAGTTGGAGCAGCAAAGGATGTCCAAGGATGGCAACAAAGTTGCTGTTATTGCTCCGGCTTTGCCTGCATTTTGTTTGTTATATAAAACGTTGTAACAAATTTTTCATTAAAAGAAATCTAGAGATGCAAGAAACGCTAGGAACGAAAAAAAAAACGAACGAAGGGCCATAAAAAATGGCTGTGGCCGGCAAGGAGTCGGAATAAAAATGAAGGAAAGGATAAGGCAGCCGCCGCACTCCTTGGAAGTAGGAGTAGGAGTGGTTGGAGGCAAATTGAAACCAACTGCGCCTGCAACAAAGATCCCGGGGATAAGTCCTCGGACTTCTTTAAGAAATTCAAGTCTGCGAGAGACGGAAATCAGGGCAGAGAGATCTTAAGTAGGAAACTTTCTAGGCATCGTCAAAAGATGAATGGGTTGATTTCTTTCTTAGGATTCTTAGAAAACACATTCATAGAACGGATCTTCCTCCAACCACAATGTTGTGACTTTGGGGAACATCTCTTTGTAGAGGCTTTATTAATAGATCACCATAAAAGTCCGATTTCAATGCCTCATGAGTTCTTATTCAAATGCTGATATCCGACGATATATCAAACCCTGGATGGGGGATTGGAGTTCCTAAAGGGCCCTCAGCTGCGTTACTAAAACTATTAACTAAAGAGCTGGCATAATTAAAGGGCGTGATGGGGCCATCGCTACCACCACTCCATGGGGGGATCCACGGGGAAGTGCTCCCATTTCATCATATCTTGACGTCTCGATTTTCTCAATCCCATTCCCAGAGCCATGCCAGAGCCATAGCCATTGCCATGCCCATTGCTAATGCCATAAATAAAAATCAGTTTATGTGGAGACTCTAAAAAACTTTTCTTTATGCGCTTTACATAAAAATAAACCACACATAGAGTCGGGAAAATGAGATGGAGATGGGGTCTGGAATGGAGAAGAATCTCCACCTTCTCCAGCCCGAAAAGATGGGAGATGGTCTTTGATGAGGAGGAAAAAATCCGCTTGAACGAACGTGATATCAAGTTTCGAACATAAATCAAGCTCACGCCCCCGAATTCATATGGTTTGGAACCGCAAAGAGTTCCCTAGACTTTCGGCTGAAACCGAAAACACTAAAAACAACTAATTTATGACACCGAACGACGTCGGACGTAGCAGAGCACATAGTAAATATTTTTATTAAATATTTTATGGTTTTCATTACACATTGCCACCAATTCCGGCTTGTGCTTTATTAAAGCCTCTGCCTAAGGAACACATGATGCATAAATAAGAAAGCTGATGGGGCAAGGAGGAGGTTGTCGCCAAGACCAAGATGGGGAAATTTCAGTTTTGCCGAAAAGCCAAGTCAGCAGAAATCCCCGCAGACTGCAAAAAGTCTCGAATCAGGCCACAAATAAACAAAGTAACTTAGGGGGAGCGAGGCAGGAATCGAATATTAGAAGGATCCTGTACCCTGTCCCAGGCTAATCGATTGGGAGAGTCCTCACCTCTAAAAAGAAAGAAACAAACTTTTTCCTCAGACAAAAAACAAAAATAATATAAAAATAATAAAATGTGCAAAATGCTTTTGACAATTTCATTCAATTTCCAACTTATTTCAACAAATTGTTTGACTTTGTCAACGAGACGAGACGAGGAGACGAGGAGGAGCTCCTGGAGAAGAACCAGTTTCCAGTCGCGATTTGTCACCGCAGACAAAAAGCGAAAAAGCAATCACATGTGCGAGGCCTCGGGACCAGACCAGAGGGTCGTACACCCGGAATATCAAAAGTACACCCAGAACAACTACAAATAAACAGCCGACACACAATCGTCTAATTTTAGAATCTTTAAGATACACTCAAAAAGATATCAAGAGTGGGGAGAAGGACTGCCAGACAGACAGACTCGAGGCCTTGTCATCGTATTAGGTGTAATATAAAAGTCATTTAATGACATTGACTGACATTTTGATGTTTCATAAAAAGCAACTCGAGCAGACACAGACGAGCAGGCGATGAAGAGGCCGAGTCCGGGACTAGGCGAGGGTGGCAGCCTACCCACCCAGGACCCAGGCACAGGCACAATAGTTTGACAATAGCAATAAAAGGCCTACCCTGAGCTTCGTCGAGTCCTTGTCGTATCGCTGTGGCATCTTCATTGTTGGGGCCAGTCCCTCCCTCCCTTGTGGCAGACGGTTCTGGCATTTCCTGGTGCGGTGCCGCACATCGGCGTGCGAGATTTTCCACATATTCAAAATTAATACGTTGCCTTATTCATATCCTAGACACATTTGTACTCCGCCGAGCTATCCGCCGAGGGACTCACGTGCTCCTTCCTTCGCGAAATGCCAAAACGAAGGATACAAAAAGAATCTCTGCCTTCAGCTTTAAGGAATCGCCTCGAAAAAAATGGTAAACGCAGCGAAGCGCGCCCAGGAATTTTGATGTATGCCGAAAAGGACTCTAAAAAGGCACCGAAGGAGGTCCCTCCGCCATTGTCTCAACACGTTTGTGGCATTCAAAACGACTCCAAGGGTTACTTTAAGAAATATTTGTAACTCAAGAACTTCTTTTTCAACTTCAAGTAGGTAAGAAAAAAGTTAATCAAATAAAAAGCTGCAACCTTTTCAGGCTTCGTCTTTCTTTTATTAAGATTCTTGTATTAAGATTACCTTCATTATTATTATTTCTTGATATTTCTCAATGAATTTCCAATCGATTGGATTTCTCCCCAGATTAGTTTTCAAGCTACCGAGATTGGAGCTCCGGTTACGTGCTCAAAACCCTTCTTATATTTCCATACAACGCGGCTATTGATGTCCAGGACAGGACAGGACAGGACGGGCTAGTCTCTCCTCCGACTCCCCACGCGATTCAATTAAACTTTTGCCATGTTGCACCGTTGCAAGGCTCCTCCTTTAAGCCGTCTTTGGTGCCTAAGCCGCGTTTAAATACCACGCCCTGGCATCCCTCCGCTAATCTGCATCGGGAGGCGCTATCCGGAAGGCGGGAAAAACCTTTTAGCGTGCATTAACTGTAGCCCAGGAACTGTGCCAAAAACGAGGAGGAGCTGGCCGGGTCTGAAATTTTTCTTAAATGCTCGCCGGCTCGCCGGCTTCTTGTGAATTTAATTTCAGCCGCGTAATTACTTTGTAAACACATGAGCAGCGACAAGGGGCTCGAGTCTGTGGCAGGGGCAGGTTGCACATAAAAAAAGACTCTTTAAATTAAGACTCAAAGATAGCCACGAAATGGGGCAAGAACAACATGGGATCTTTAGAGTAAAAAAGCGTTTAAATATTTGAGTTTTTTTAACAAAAAGAGAAATTTCTTCTTGTGTAGAAACCCATAAAAGCTGCAGACGCGGCAGAAGAAAAACTTGGCCAGGCTCAGGGGAATTGGCCAAGTGCTTGAGCCACCACCGGCTACTCGACTGCATCCTGGGGTGGCCTCTGGTTCCTCCTGGTCAGCAGGCCTCTGTCTCGGTTCTCGGTTCTGGGTTTTCGGTTTTCTGGGGTTCTTGTGCAACGAACCAACCTAAAAAGTTATGAGTGTCTTGTGAGTTTTGTGGCAAAGTGCGGTTGCAAGTTTCCCCTGCCCCGTTCTGCAACTTCTGGCTTTTACCTTTGCCTCCTTGCTGCCTCTGCTACTTGTTTAAAATTTATGCGGTAAATTCTTAGCGCGCACTTTATGTTCGAAGCAAAAGTTAGGGCTACGTGTAGGACTACTCCTGCTCCTCCTCCAGGCTGGCCACAAAACTATGCCAAGTGTCTGAGGACTCCACGGCGAGGCCCTTTTTCTGGCCAGGTGATAAATTCCTGGCAGCGGCCTTAAGAGATCCAAAGGTGTTGGAGGTGACTTTTTGAGGCCGTCGAAACATTCAATTAAATGTATTGGTTGCTAGCCAATATCCTTTAAGAGGTCCTTCCCAGGACCCTGGCTGCCAGTTAAGTGCCGCGGCGCAAATATTATTAAAGTTTTTGGTGCGTTTCAGCGTGAAATTGATTTTCATACGCCTGCTCGGCCACAATCAAATTGCCGAAGCATGCACACGTTAAATAGCGCGGGTTGAAAAAAAAGGATATATCTGCTCGACACACACACATCCTGCTCCTCCTCCTCCTCCTGCCTGGTAGCTGCGTGTGTGTGTTTTTAATTTAATAAGTGCGGCATCCATCCACCCACGATATCCAAATACCCATTCCGGTGGCTTTGTTTCGATCGAGCGATGGTGCTCCGATGGCATGCAAGTCACATTCTCGATTGCCAATCAGCGTACAATTGAAGCAGCATTAATATAAAACCTGGGGCTGGGAAGGGCTTCTACCGAAAAAATGCCATGCAGAAAAAAGATTTTCGTTGACATTTACAAAAAAAAACCAGATAGTGCAAAGGGGAAATAGTGAGCAACGAGTTGCAAATAACAAACACAGAGATTTGGTTTTGGTTTTCATGCACGTGTAGGTTGGGGCACGGTTGAGTGGCAGAGCAGAGATATTCGTATTTGCCAAAAGGTAAATGTGGTAATACTTTTCAGAAACAAGTTGCCATCATTAATGACTTCCTTGCCTTAAAAAGAGTCCAACCCAGAGAGTCCTTAGCGTCTTCCGAAGGCCATAACCAACTATGAGACTCCAAAACCGGAAGAAACTCCATCGATTTGAAATGGAAAATTGTTTTTTTTCTCCTCAAACCAAGCAAGTCCTTCCCCTCTACTAATCAAAACTAAATGCACAAAACTAATGCCATTAATTCCAGTAGACAAAATCTGAATAGAGAGAAAGCCAGTGCGCTTTTGGCAGCCATAATTGACCCACATCATTAGCCCAAAAGGAAATGAGCTGCCGCTGCTGCTGCAGCTTCTGTGATGCTTTCCAAAAAAAGGGGCAACAAGGACTCCGCAGCTTTGCCGGACGATGGAGCAAAACTTGAGAGAGAGCTGCAAAAAATTTTATGAAATAAAATTATCTACACTTTGAATAAAGGGGATTGCAGCTGTTGAAAGAAGGGGGTCATGTGCAACGTCCTCCTCACGCAGGATCTTTACTCCTCCTATTGCATCCCCAATGCTTTATGTGTTGTCCTTGCCTCGTCTGCTCCTTGCCAAGCAAATTACTTTGCATAACCATGCAGCATCAATGGACGGGGGGTGGCCCTGAGTGTGTGGCACGTGTATGTGGTTCGAGGTTCTCGGTGCTCGGTTCTCTGTTTTTTTTTTCTCTCTAAAGTAAAACAATCCTGGCGAAAACGAGAAACTTGGGACTTCATGATGGGGCACTTAAACTAGTTCAAAAATTTTAGCTCCTGCTTTCGTCAACGAAAGCCTTTCGCCGACGTTGCTGCCATCCTGTCAACCGAGGACACACAACATCCTATATACCAGGGGTCGGTTTTCGGGTAAATAAAAACACACACATACTACACTTTTTGGGGGCTAAGGACTAAGGACCAAGGGTGGTGTCCTCCATGCGGGTCATAAGAGTCTGTGCTGGCTGTGTTTTGTTTATGGTCTGGGTTTGTGTGAATATTTTATACTCCAGGACGCTGGGCGAACTATACTTTGCTTTATGGCACCCCAAAGTACACAGTGTCTGCTGCAACTATACGCCAGGACTCCAGAACTATCCTGCTGCGAGTGCAGGCGTGTGCCTTGGATTCGATTTTTGTTGACCTTACTCTTGAGGCTTGAAGCCTGAGTATGCCCCGGCTGGGGGCGATGATCTCGCAGCTGGAACTAGGGATCTTTGAGCTGAACCCCGTCCCGGGACAATAAATCCCTCAGTCAGGCAACCACCCAACCAATTATAAGTAAAAAAAACTTTCCGCTAGCATAATTCTGTCCAGTTCGCTGGATATTTTCACTTGGCTGCTCCTGCCAACACCTTTGCTCGAGGTCGGGAGGGTTAGGTACCCTAGTTTTTTCTATCCAGCCATTTGTATGCAAACCCTGGAGTTGTCGAGGAGGAAGAACCAACCCATCCCCAGGACCGAGACCATCAAGTTTGCTTACTTGGCTTCCCTTGGAGATGCTCTTGCTGGAGCTGGGAGTCGGAACTAAAGCTGGTGCTGGAGCAAAAGCTGCTGCTTCGCCTCCTAAATTTACCTTAAATGTCATTTTGTTGAATTTTTATTTATTTAGACTCCCTTAGGGCTTACCGGGCCTCGTCTTGCGCAGACGCTGCAGCTGCACCTTGGCTTGGGATGCAGTGCCTCCTCCCCAGACTCGTCGCACAGGTACTTTGTTTGGCAATTTATTTATATTTAAATTTCCACCTCAAAGAGTGTTTAGTTTTGCCTTGAGCTCGACTTACTTTCCTTCGGTTGGGAAAGTTTCTCTTTTTCTTTTTTTTTCGCCTGCGGCCGAGAAATAGTGTCCTGCCGGGCGAGATAACTTGTTGTCGCCACATCCTCCGAGTCCTTCACCTGCCAGCTGCCTTCTCTGAGCTTCCTTTTGTTACCGGCAGCTGGGAGCTAAGAGCAGGCTCATCCTAGCCAAGTTTTTGGCGCAACTTCCTGTTCGATATTCAAAAAGATTCCCAGGCCATCTTCTAGGCAAGTTTTGGAAAACTTTTAATCAACTCCAGTCGAGATTCGGAAAGAGACCCCAATCCCAATCCCAATCCCAATCCCCATCCATTCGCAGATACTAATTTCTGACCAAGCGGGATCCATTGTCACCGCTCTGAGGTGCCTCGCTCTGAGGTTGCCGTTTCATAAACTTTAATCGAAATGTTTTGCCTCGCAGAGGAGCAGCAAAACTTTCGCCACTTGCCACAACCTGGGAGTGGAGTGTCTGTCATTTGTAGCATCCCTGGCATCTCCCTGCCATCCTCCTCCTATCCATCCATTTCCCACAACCCCTAGACAGAGTTGCCCGGCTGGAGCCTGGAGCTTTTTTCACTATTTATCATTGTCAACTTGAGTGCGACGTTTGGCGCTGCTGCTGATGCTGCTGCGGGATGGCTCCTTCCTCTGACTCAGGCCCGAACTGGTAGCTGATGCAAGCGACGTTGCCTCCGTTGATTTATCTTTCCGCTAAGCAGATGTAACATTATACGCCACAAATACATCCGCCGCCGCTTTCTGGCTGGGATGGAACGTCGCAGGGCCTCTGGGGTGCTATATTTCGTGTATTGTCAAATGGGCGAGAAGGGAGAGATCCCCAAAAAATACCCCGAACCCAGGCTGGACCCAATGGTCAAAGTTTTTGTGGTGCGGATGTGGCTACCTGACTAGGGAGGCGCCCCTGAGAGGTACCCCAGAAGCCATAACATTCTACTTACCTCTCGCTGGTGTTTCAAATTTTTTCAACAATTGCCGCCAGCAGAAATGTCGATTCAAACCGAAAACCGAAAAAGAAACTAAAAATATATAAAGACGCGATAAATTCCCAGCCATGAGCTGGCGGCGGGTCAAAACCTGGGCTCGGCCTGGCCAGAGATTCCATTCGCAGACCGTAGACAGGCCAGAGACTCCCCCAGCATCCTCCCCCGGTTGTTGCTATTATATTTATTATTATTTTGCGATTCAAACGAAGTGATATAAATGTGTCACGTTTTGCGAGTTCACACATACTCCGGGCCCCATTCCAAAGCTTAAGCCATACAGGTACTGCCAGCCACAACAATCGGCCAACACCAACAGGCAACACCAACACCAACGCCTCCTTTTGTTTTCCAGGCCAGCCCCTCACGCTTTACTCTGATTTTTACCCTACCCAGTGAGGGGTATGAGTCTTGTCGTCGGAAACCCTGACTTGGTTAGGAAAAAAGCTACCCAATGAGTCACTAACTCTGGCTAGTTAGGGTATCCGAGACATTCCATATAGCCTTTTGTTTCGCTTCGCCTTTTCGACTGCTGCCTGCTGCCTGGTTTTATTTCTTTGGGGGGTTTTGTTTCTGTTTCAGTTTCTTTTGAAAGTTTGCGCAACAATTTCGTGAGCGCTGGAAGATGATTTGTGTTTCGAACTGAACTCGACTGGTCGGGACTCTCCAGTGAATCCGAGGAGTCCCCATCAGATACACGTCCAGCGGGCAGGTCTCCTGCCCCTCGACAAGCATTGTTCCTCGTCTCAGACTCGGACTTACTCCTGTTCTTTTCTTGGCTTTTGCATTGCCAGCCTGATTGGCTTCTTTGCATTATTCCTGGGCCTCGTATCAGTTACTGCTGATCAGCATTAGCACCTCTGGTGGAGGGCCTCGCCTCGTGAATTGCCGGTACGTGTTGGTTATGAGGAAGAGGAACCATCGCATTCGCATTCGCATTCACCATCGCCATCGCCATCGCATTGTGCATCTGCAAGATAGTCGATGGTGGCTGGTGGAGTAAAAATATTCAGCATCTGGCACGTGGAGTGGGGGTGTGGAATGGATGCATCTTCGAGTCGAGTTTCGAAACTTAATTCGAGGCAGGCAAGTGGCCGATTGATCCATGTGTGTGCCGGAGCCCGATGTGAACTGCATCTAATTTGTGATAATCTGTGGGAAAGACTCGTACAGCGCGAAGAATTGCTTTCAGACTAGAGCAGTTGTGGGAAGAATTCCAAGGAAGCTTTCTGAAGGCGAAGACAGGCTTCAATTGCCAAATAAATATGCGAATACCTATCGAACCACCTGCCACCTTCCAGCCTTTATAATTGAGCTTAACCCTGCTTAAGTCTGAAAACCCTTTGGGGCTGCCAACCCTTTGGGGTTGCCTTGGCAAGCAGACAAACCGCAACCCAATCAACTTTCTTTCCTTTCCCCGGCAACCCCATCACACTAATTGTATGTCCTGGGTTTGACTTTGTCGGGTCTTATCCCACCCACAATCCTTTTTTCTCTCTGCTCCAACCCCCAAGACCTACCTGTCGTTTGTTTTGTAATGCAAATCTTTTGCTTTCATCTGCTTGTTATAAATCGAAAGCTATTAACCGAAAAAAAGGGGAAGAATTCGCATTTCTATGCCAACAAGAGGCATGTGGCATGCGGCATGTGTGGGGCCTGTGTGTGTTATTTGCATTTGAATCATTCGTTTGTGCGAAATCAGATTAAATCGTATAATCGAATCTGATGCTTTATGTACCAACCCGATGACAAAAGACCCAATGCAGGCGCTGGAGCAACCAATCAGATGGACATCGTGGCAGAAATTTATATACGAATTCGAGTATAAAAATCAATAGCATCGAGCATTGAAAATCCTATGCACATAAGCCTCGGCACGTACAAAACGTTTCTGGTTCTCGAAAAAAAAACGACGAGTATAAAAAAGGCGACCCCCCGAAAAAGCAACCACAGGAGCTCCCAGAAACTTTCGCCAGACACATGCGGCGGGAAAATACTTTTCAAAGTGAATCAACAAAGTCGGAAAAAGGGTTTGGGTTTGGGTTTGGGACTCTCCTGTTGAATCCTTTGCCAGAAATGCCGGAAATCTTTTTGTCTCAGCTGATCAAAACACAGCAACAAAGTAAGCCTGCTTTGGCTTGAAAAATTCAAATTAACTCGATCATAAAAGCCAAGATGAGACTCCTCGATTTGGGTCTCGATTTTGGCCAAAACCCGCTCCCAATCCCATCCTGTTTGCCTTACACTTTGCGCTACATTTTAACTTGAAATTAAGTTTGTGTTCACGTAGCAAACACGAACAACGAAAACAACAACAGCCCAGGACGGGATTTGAGGGGAAACCTTTTTTTTTGCCTTTGATTTCTTGGCTTGCACTTTTTTTGCCGCCTCAAGTGGCATTCGAGTTCGTCTTCGCTGTGAAAATAGTTCGTTAGCCTTTCCAAAAGCCCGAAAAAGCCCGAAAAAGAAGCAAAACTAAATTGTGTTTTTACCCACAGACTCCCCCTCACAAAAAGGGCAAAAGACTTTGTGTGGGTGATTGGTTTTGAGGCGAAACCAAATTATTGGCATTTATTTCTCGGTTTTGACTTTGTGTTTGTGCTGCAGAAACGTCACAACTGAAGCATCTAATGCGCTTACAGGGGAGCCAGAAGCTGCCTAATTAGCAGCCTGAATGCGCTAAGACTACAAAAGCAGCAGCAGCCTGCAGGACGAAGCGAAGCCCTCTGGGGAGAAGGAATCGCAAAGTTTTGGCAAATTGAAAATGCGCAAAACGACTTTGACCAAATCTCTAGAGCCCATTGGCAGGTTTCAATGCTGACTAAGCGGTCAGGATGAAGTAGGAAGCTGCCAGAGATCGATGCAGAGATCCATGACCTGAAAACGGAGTCTCTAAGCTAATCCCAAATTCCATTAAACCGAGAAACACAGAAATGAGCAAAGCTGACGATGATCTACATTTGTAGCATTTCAGTTTCTTTCAATGATTTGCCAGCTCGCAGGATAACCCGAGCAGAACAAAAGGACTTGTCAAACCTCTGTCAGAGGCAGCTAGGTATCCGAAAATGTGCCAAATCCCATACCAATCCGATCCCAAACCAAAACCAAAGCAGCAGCAGCCATCCCCTGAGAACACACATCACCCCTAACCCTGTGTCCTGTGTCCTGCCAGAGATCCTCAGCTGTTGCTGTTGCTGGCTGTCTGGCTGTTGTTTTTTTTTATTCGTTTTTGTTCAATTTGAATGATTTAACATAAAGCGAAAAGGTAAAGCCAGGAACACCCCTCGCGTAGATCTCTTTCTGTTGCCATTGTTGCTTCTTCGGCTTCTTCGGCCTTATAAGTGCGAATCTCTTCTTGCCACCAAACGGGGCAACGAGGCAGAGGCAGCGAGCTCGCGCAAATAATTTCAATCGTCGTGAATCATGAATAATTCAAAATCATCATTACCAACACCTTTTGAGCCGGGCCTGGGAAACGAAACCAGGGCCAGGAGACGGGAGACTGGAGGCGGGGCAGGCAGCAGGGCAGGCGGAACGCGGAGTGTTGCCCAAAATGTTCACACTTCCCAGAGGCAGCCAAACAACACAACTTTTGCTCAATCTGCAGTCCGGGCTTTTGGAGTGGACAATGTGGTGAGGGTGCGATGGCGCGATGGTGGCAAGAACAGAGGGCAGGGGCTGGAGCAGAGGCGGCGTGCCACGGACGGCGGCGGAGATGCCGCTCAAGTGCTAAAGTGAGGCGGATTACTAAACCAGCATAAGCAAAAGCTGTAGCTGTAGCTGAAGCCGAATCTGTGTAGCAACCACCACGAGCGTAGACTACTTGTGCAGCATCCCAAAAAAATAAATAAGCGAGACAACAAGGGAACTCGAGAAAAACTTCCACAAAAAGGTGACTTACAAACCGACTTACAAAGTGCTCTAAAAAGCTGGGAAAGTTAGTACAAAATATACAGGATTTCACTTAATATTTAATCATTATTAATAATTAATAATCATAATCAATATTAATATAGTTTAAGAGTTTAATAATCCATAATTATCTTAAGGAAGGAACTCGTAATACTGGATGGTAGTCACTTTCAAGAATAAACTTTGTTATTTTTCTGGTTTTGGAGGGAATATTCTAAATATTCTGTTTATTTTGGATAGAAAACTGCTTTCTTATAAAGTTTAGTGTCAAAAAAAAGACTTACTCTTGGCTTTGATTGAATTCTAAAAGAATGAAAAAGAGTTTATAGAAATTAATGCTTCTTTTGTTGCTTCCAAATATCAAATTCCCCGAAAATCAAAGCTTAGGCATTCATGAATCATTCGATTTATTCAAAAATAAATAAGCTACTGAGCATATTTCAGCGGCTTAAAAGTGTCTCCGATCTCTGAAGCCTTTCCCGGAACCACAATAACCTCACCTTAGGGTATCGAAAAAAAAGACTAAAAAGACCTCCGCCCCCTGGCACTCCCTGGCCAGACCAGGCTGGTTGTTGTTTCAACGTCTATTGTATTCCATCGTCGAAATATGAGGCACGACTCTGGCATTAAACTTCAAACTAAAAAAAAGACTCAAAAAAGACTAAAAAACGGGCGCTGAAAAATGCCAAAATGCAGCCGTGGCTAGGACCCTGGTGTTGGCCAGGCCAAGAAGAACAATAAAATGTGAACAACACCAGGGAAGGAGCCAGAGGAGCGAAAAGATAAGCAGACGAACGATGGATGCTGGCGAGGATTGGAGCCCGAACCCAAGACAGAGCCACTTCAGACTCCGCGATGTGCAAGTGTTGGCAAAGAAATAAAAGTTGCTGACCTTAAGCCAAGCCTGGGGTCTCCGTCTTTGTCTTTGTCGTTGTCTATGCAGCCGCAGTAAAGTTTTATTCTTTTTTCCTGCTCCTCCAGCAAGGATATGAGGGATAAAAAGTTACTGCTGCAGTTTGCAGTTTCCACCAAGAGCGGCAGCTGTTTAATAAGTTCAAGCAATTAAAAGTGTTTCCAAAGGTTGCCACAAAGGAGGCGGATCAAGAGGTGGAACTCCTCCTAGTCGTAGACATTAATAGGCGTATAGGTTCCGGGAGGGAACCTTCAGAAGCAGAACCTGATTATGGCGTTGGCTTAACGATGTGAGGATCATAAATGCATCTTAATGACTGGACCTGGACCGTGTCTTCAAGGTCCTTTAACTCAAAGAATATAAATTGCAGAAACAATCTCCTCTTCTGCGTTTCCAAAATATCAAAAGCAGACTTTCTGCTTCGCAGCAATTTGGGTCATTAAAGTTTCGGAGAGAAACACACAAAAAACTTTGCCGCCAAATGCAGCCATTAAAAGTGCCAAAAACAAAATAATTTCCCAACAACAATCAACTATTAAAAAAGGTAGCCTCGCCATACCATAAAAAGCATAAAAAAATGCACAAACACAAAATCAAACATAAAATTAAATTAATGGCCTAAGCACCATCCGCCCCCGAAAAAAGGTTCAAAAATGATGGAAAAAAGTAAAAGAAAAGACTCCCCGACTCTCTCCGATAAATTGGATGTTTGCGAGGATATATATTTCTCCGATATTTGTTTACGAGCGGACTTTTATACGCCCAGCTGTTGGGGTCGAGTGGAGTCCAACCCACCCACTTCCCACTCCCAATCCCGTCGAAGATAAACGTTTCCTCCGCTAATTTGAGTCTTTGTCACGTCTTACCATATGGAAATATTATTTGTAAATACTTTTATGTTCCGTACGTGACCAGGACACGGAAGGGGGAGGACACATGTGCCTTCGGGGGTCACTTCATAGAGTGCGTAAAAAGCTGCCAGAGTTCAACTTTGTTTTTTATTGTGGCGACGAAATCAAATAAAGCGTTTCTCCTCCTTGGTCCTTCGTTTTTCGTCCTCCGTCCTCGAAGCAAATTTGGCAAACGCAAATCCCTCGAAGAGGCAGAAATGTCATCGTAAAATTGCCAGACGGCTTAGCGACGGAAGCGAACGAATAAATAAAAATTATTTCCAGATGACATATCAACGCGCCTCGCCTCGACTCGCCTCGCTCCGATGCTGACACCTTAAAACCTTAAAACCCAAAATGCGCTTACAAATACAAAATGTTGCGTGTTCGCCCCCGAAGGAGCGAATGCGAAATCCTCCCAAAAAAGGAAACCAAAAAATAAGCAGGACCGGTACAAATTGAAACGTTGAAGAAATTACAAAACTGTGCAGAATCGCAGGCAGACTCGAGAGGATGGAGGCAGACTCGACTGTCAGTTGCCTGGGCTTCCCGTCTCAGACGTCAACTTAACGTGAATAATTGTCTAAATCCCAACGACAAACACTTATTGTCCTGGATTAGCAGGCAGCCGAAGGAGGAGACACGAGAGGAGACTCGTGAGGCACAAACTTTTCAACATTTTTTTTCCCTCCTCCATTGTTCCTTCGAGCCGCGCACTACTTTAGGACACTGCCACCGACGTGGTATATGAGTTTCGGGATTTATTCAAAGCTCCGACTAGAAACTAGACTAAATTCGGTTCTCGGCGTTTTGTTTGTCCAAGGACTCTCATCTTTAATTGCCAACGCAGCCAGGAGTATCCTTTTTGCCCTCTGAGGTCGTCTATTTGCCCGACCTGAGGCTTTTCCCAGGTGCCGGTAGAGTCCAGGTTGGTTTGGTAAGCGTTTTAAATTTAACAAGCTTCCAGGTTGGTAGCTCTCCTCCTTGGTCCTTCCTTCTGTTTACCTTCTGCATTTCTTTGCGTTCAATTAATTTGCTCGCAATTTGGTTGGCAAAGAATCCACGGAGAGACGACGCAGTGCCACCGTATAGATGGTGTATATCTTGTTACTCAAAGACAAAAAGCAAACTTTAAGTAGCATAAGTAGCAGACTCAGGAGGAGAACTCAATATGTAAAAAAAGGAAAACTTTCTCTAGGCAGGAGTAGCTGGATCCCCGGCGGAGGCAAAAACTTGCTCCAAACTATTCCGGCAAAAACCCCTTTCACGCGGCAGGAAAGTTTCCAGAAAGCAACCAGCAGGTGAGCATCGGGAACTTTTCGATTTCATTGCCAGCCTCAGAATGCAGTGTCCTGGCAGCCATTGCCGCGCCTCGAACTTTTCGAAACATTTATGGTTTGCCAAAGAATGTGTTGTGGAGAATATCCAAGCTATCCACTTCAAATGGGCTCTACGAACCCTTCTATTAGGGTTACTGATGCTCCGTTGATATAGGACTTTGTTAATATGGAAATGTGGTTGCCCCGGACCCTACACAAAACTCTATTCATGCTTCATTAACTCTTTACCCGAAATTTCTTAATTAAAAACGAGTCCTAGCTCGACCGGGGAGTGCATTCAATTCCCAAAATCCAAAACAAGGCAAACAATCCCGATCCCGATTCGAATGCGAATCCACATTCGTTTACAATTGCCAGTTGGCTGCGAAGGATTAGTTTCAGATTTGTTTGCCTCGCTAACAAGGAGGGAGCAGAAGCGAGTAACCCTAAATCCGAAACCGGTTATCGGCAGGACTGCCAGGACTGCCTGCCTGATACATACAAGGACTCGCAAGTCTATGCAAATCTATGGCAGAGCAGAGCAGAGCAGAGCAGAGAACAAAGTTTTTAACACGCCGTGCAAAGGCTGACTCGGACAAAAAGGATATAGGAGATGATATATATATATGCAAATGGCATTTGAGAGGGTCGTCTCCTGCTGCCGGTAATGTCCTTCAAGGCCTACGCCTGCTACTGCTACTGCTCCTGCCGAGCTTTTAAAAACTTTCAGCTCTGTTAAGAAGGAGCCGGCTTCAAGCACAACGAATTTCAATTAATAGCCAGCGACAGACCGACAGACCAACAGACAGACCGAGAGCCATTTCCTGCCAGTGTCCTTTCACTTCCTGCCGCCTGCCGCCCCCGTCGGCTGACACTAAGCCCAAAGGCTACAATCAGCTCAGCTCTACTGCTGTGTTGGACCACCAAGTTCACTAGACAATTTATTTTTGCTTTCGATTTTCCAAGCTGTCAGTTCACGCTTAAATGCGCACAGTTCAATTTAAAATGGGTAGCCTAGCAGACCAGGACATGCACAAGGATACAAGGATACGCCCCTTGCCTCGGCTTCCACTTTTTTCTGCTGCTGCTGCCTCCTCCCGTATCTGTTTCTCTGCTGCCTGCAGTCGCATTCACAAACTGGGTTAAGAGGTTGTTATCCTTATGCCGTGTTTTTGAAAATAGGCAACCAACTTCGAGGCTCCTGCTCCTGCCTCCGCCCCTCGCCGTATCCCTTTGGTGGCCTGTTTGTGATGCCTTTGCCTCATATCCGCTGCAGACACACGAAACGTCCTGGCAGCCAAACCGCAGAGGGAGCCGAAACCCAGAACCAAACCCGGAGCCAAAAGCAAAGCGAAAGCCTGGGAGGGAGTCCTAGGACCTAGTGCGATGATCACAAGGATTCTATCATCATCATCAGGATAGTGATGATGAAATTATGAGCGCAAAAGCATTTGCATTCATTATGTATCACATTTTTTCCAGCTCCTTCGCTGGAATGCTGCTCTGCTGCTCTAGAAATTAAACTAACGCCGCTCGTTAGTCTCAGTCGCATCTCCGGAAGGGGTTCTGTGTGTTCCGAGTCCCTGGAGTGCTTATACGCCGGGGCTTTAAGGATTCTAAAGGATATATACTGCGCGAATCGACTTGCAAAGCGTTAATGGATTTTTTTCGCCAGCTTTCTCGTCGGTTTCCACTTTGTAATGCTGCCACGTATGCTGCCAGTTGGGTTGCAGTTGCATTCAATTTATTATTTGAATTACTAATTAGTATTTAAGGATAAAGGATAAAGGATAAAGTATGAAGGATTAAATAAAGAAATTACAAAACCTGCATTCCATTTACCAAGTATCCTAATTCTAGGACTCTAAAAAGACTCCTTTAGACTTTTGCGTTCAATAAACAAGTTTTAGACGATTTCTTTATCCTTTAACAATTCCCTACTTAGAAAAGGACCTTTTTCCATTAACCGGCTAAAAAATGAAGCATTTATAACTTGATTATCGCCTGATAACTTCTTTTTTTGTGCGTTAAATGCATTCAAATTCGAATTTATCCTTTAGCCAGGCTCGGCGGAGAGATGCAGAGGTCCTGACGGTAACAGGCGGGCCACTTTTTCGTCTTCTTTCGTCCTAAATGATTACACTTAACTAGATTTGCATATATTTTAAAACATTTCCTTATGCGCACGCAGGACCTCACTCCGACTGACTGTGTTCTGTGCACAAAAGGATTATTAAGGAGCTTCATATGTAAATGAAAAGCAAATGCACAGGACAACGACGACAGAAGTGAGACAGATAACCTGGAAGCCACAGTTTGGCAAACACGGACAGCCAGGAGGAGGTGGAGCTCCAGAGCCAGACAATGTTTGGCCTGGGATCCTGCCGAGGAGGAGAAGCGTGTGTGGAACGCAGAAGGAGGCTGCAGGAGCAGGGTGGCTACCCTAGAAAGTAGGTGAAAGCCAGAGGCAGACGGAAAGCCAACTGAATCCTTACTCCCAGCCGGCACCCGGCACCCGTTCGTTGGCCCGTAATTTATGCTTAAGATAAAGTCCTTGAATAAATACATGGAAAATCCTTTGAAATTGAAATTAAATACGAATATCATCTTTTTTTTTATCCTTGTACGAGGACTCGCATACGAGGACGAAATGCAGACAAAAGAAAAGGCAAACGGGAAATGAAATTAACATTTGAGTGCGCTTTCCCCAAAATTAAACGAGACTCCAGGAGCAGGATCAGGATGGGAGTCCTGTCCCCTCACACACACACAAGTCCTTGTATTTATTTATTGAAGCTTCTTGTTTGGGGTTTTAGATATGTGAGCCATCTTATTTAGCATTTTTGGTATTTTTGGTCCTGAAAATCCTCATAGATTGTGTGGCAAAACATTTTTCTTAGCCATTTGCCATATGAAATTAATTTTACAGTCAGGCAGGCAGGCATGTGCAGCTTTTTGTGGCAAATAAACAGAGAGGGAGTTGCGGTTACCTCCGGAAAATAACTGAGAAAATTGGAATAGAAATATATCTAAAGAAACTTTATTTAAATCGGACTTGGAAAGTAATAGAATATTGAGGAAGTTTATGCTTTGTCCATGCTATCCTGTGATATCCTGGACTCTAGACTCTAGATAGTTTTAGACAATTAAGCTGTTTTTATCGTTGACTTGTGGCAAGATGCTTTCCCCTAAAAGAGAAGAGTCTTTTGGCAAATCTTCAGAGTCAGTTTGGGGGCTTATTCTGTTCCTAAATCGGCTTTTTATTTCCATCAAAATTAATAGAAACTTTACCTAGAAACTATAGATTTTTGTTCAATAAATTTTTACTCATAGAATATAAATTTGATTTCAGGTTTTCGGTTTCCCATTCGCCCCTTTGGCAAAAGTTTTATTATTGGAAAAGCAAACATATTTCCATTGAATTTTTAATTTGCGGCTGGGCGAGGATATGTGGCTGGTGGCAAGGGGCTGGGGCATGCCTCCCGGCTTGGGCATAGAAAAGCAAAGCACAAAAATTAATTATGAAACATTGTTGGAAAACATTGCATAAATATCAATGCAAAATGCAATGAACAAACAAAAGGATTCTCTCGTCTCTCAGTCGGACCAGACGTCACCTGTAAATGGGATTTGAAAGTGATTTTCAAATCAATGCAAATAGTTTACAAACATTTTTGGAAACAGGACGAACCAGGAAAGTAATATCCCCAAGCATCAGGATTGGTATTTCAAGTTTTTATCAATTTTCGGCAGTCAAACGCGAATTTCCAACTCGATTTTGTTACCTCATCGATTCAAATGGCAACTAAACCCTTCAGCTCCTAAAATCAAGCCAGAAAGCATCTAAAATGTAGACTATGAGGGAGGGATAGAGGTCGGGACGAGGGCCCATAGGCCATATAAATTTCAATCTATCATTTATTCAAGTCCTAGGCCAGTCCTGGCGTCCGGGCTGCCGTACCGTGCCTCTCATTGCCATAAATCCCCATCAGAGATACGCGTATATTTATTTACTGCAACTCGCACAGATATTCTCGTACAAATACGAGCCACTCCCACTCCCACAGCCACCCACGCGGCAAGGACCTCGCTGGGTGACAAAAATTGTAGCCAAAAAATAAAATAGATCTTCCTGCCCCGCCACGGTCGCCACAGCCGCCTTATTTCATATTTTATTTGCGATTTTTTTTCTAGTTTTTTCCTGCTGTTCATTTTTCCTGTGTAAATATTTTGGAAAATGCGTTTTTTTCTTTACTCCCGAATGGCGACTGTCGAATGGCGAATGGCGACCATTGTTGTATCCTTTCGTGCACCTCCGTAAAAGGATTTTTTTCGCCCGTTTGGGCTGCCAATTTTTATGGTTAAAATATTTGTGTTGCTCTTGTTGGGGCACGAGGCACGCGGCACGGGGAAAGCTGCTAAAATATTTATGACAGACGCCGGGCCTACGATATTTCAATATTCAGCTACAGATAGGAATGGATCGTAATGTTTGGTTTGTAATTAAAAAAACTTTAATTGAAAATTGAAGAAATCGAATAGAATTTTTATTGCCCTTCATTAGGAATAAAATGTCGTTCGAATCAATCAATGAGATCTTATAGGGGTTACCCTTCGATTTCCATAAACTCTAGATTCTAGATTTGTTTCAAATTTAATTCCAGACCATGGGGGATCCCGAGTTTTTCCCAAAAAACTTTTAATTACCTCTCTGGGTGCTCTTGTTTCCACGCCGTGTTTGGCCTTTTTCCGGCAATTCTTGTCTCGGAAACTTTCCCCAAAAACTAAACTTTACCTCGTCCTGGATTCGTTCAATTTCTGACTCTTTTGGGGAGTACAACGTAGAGTTCTACAAGTTAGCAATTTAAACTTTTCATATCCTCCGATAATTAACTCTTAATAATCCTTGAAAGATGCTTCTTGCAGAGCTTTTTTCTTTTCTAGGATTCAGAATGCAAAACTGCAACAGAAAGAAACAGAAATACTGATTGAATGGCATTCCATTGAAGTTGATGGATGCATTAAGAGAGGTTCGTCCTTTTCCTCCTTCTCCTCCCAGGATAGGGTTTTGCGGTAACCGAAAACACACACAAGACAAGCCCAGAGAAAGGACTGTAAAGACAGAGACGGAAAGCTGGATGTGCAAGGCACACATATCTGTATAATGGATTGCACTTAACATGCCACACACAGCAACCGCAAGTGCCGCCGCAGGTTCCCCCCGCCACACTCCCTCTCGCTATCCATCATTTACACGAAACTCACCTGGAGCTGGATTCTGGAGCTGGAATCTCAGAGTCAGAGCTATTGGAAAAACTTTGACTATCTATCGTAATCCCCGGCAGCGTAACGTAACGTAACGTAACGTTGTCTAATCCTTTTGTTTACGTTTATGGTAATCCACAGTGCAAGCGCACACACCCACGCACACCCGCGCACAGTCAGACACGAATTTGCATTTGAAGTGAAATTTAAATTTCGGCACACATTACGTGGGAGGCATGTCCTATGTCCTAGTCCTTGGCAAGCGGAAGCGTAACGGTAGCGCGGTTAACTGTTAACTGCTCGCATCGCGTAACGGGAAAAGCGTCACGCTCAGTGCTCAGCCAAGCGTCCCTTTAATGTCCTGGAATTATTGTTGCCAGGATTTGTTGCCGGCTCCTGTCTGTTTTGATTTGATTCGTAAATTATTCGCAAATGTCGCACTGTGAAACCGCTTTTTTACTTTAACAAATACTCTATTTACACAATCCTATTCACGCACTTAGAATCTCCGCAAGATTCGTCTTCGTCTTTCGTGTTTTATTTAAGAGATTTGCTTCTCGTGTCCGGCGCTGTGAAAATCGCTGAGAATCATCCGCCCCGTGTACCGTTCGCTCAGAAATTTCGAAACTAACTGAAAAACTGGATTTGAAGTTACTTGGCCCGCGCGGGCCACCTGGCCTGCCTAGTCACGAGATATCACGAGAGTAACGAGACTGACACGAGGGAGCAAGAAGAGAGTGAAAGTGCTGCGGGAGAGCAAAATGCACAGAAAACAATTACCTAATCTTGTATTACTGATAAACGAATTATTATTTTTATTATTTGCAGCATGTCTATATTACAAATTAATAAGAGATGATACCATACATTTTTGCTAAATTGCAATGTATACATTTTATATCTTGGAATTGCTACCAAAATTTGAAACAAACCAAAATTCAGTGTGGAAAAATGGGGAATTAAATGGAATATTGTAAAATTCACTTAAGAACTCTTTTTTAACCAAATAAATTAATGAATTAGTTTTCTTAGCAAAATTATAGAGCAACACCGAATAGGCTAATGAACGACCCATTTTTTCTAGTGCAAAATGAGAGCTGAATGTTATTGCGCAGAAAGAGAGGCCTCTCCCGCTTCTAGTTAACAGCAAACACGCTCTCGTTAACAGGGCTTTCCCAACAGCGGCAGGTGCATCTGTTACGGAAATTGAAATGCCAGACGAGAAGCAATTGAAAAGGTTCAGATGCCATGCACGTAGGCTAATTACCGCAATGTAAACAACATTTTTGAGCGGCACAATGCAAATGAACATTAGACAAAAGGCAATTGTTTTCGGCCCGGAAGGGGGGCGGCACTCGCAGGCTGAGCTTTTATTAATTCTATTTTTTTTTGGAGCCTATTTAACATGCCAGATATGAAGAGTCATTGAGGAAATGGGGCTTGGCTCTGGAATATTTAAATGGCTAATGGAATCGCCAACAGGTTATGGTTTCAAAGCCTAGATTGGCTTTTTTTTCAAAAACTTCTTCAAGACAATTGTATTTATTTCGTGAAAAGTTTCATTAATCATTTGGAATAAAACAGGAAGCTAATAATAAAGTTTTCCATTCCGAATCTTGATGCGAATTGTTACTGAAATGCGCCAAAAATTCTTTAAAGAAACTTCGTTTTGCTAACTCCGGGCTATTTACCTTTTAGCCGCCAAAAGCAGTATTGTCAGCCATAACTATGGGCGTTATCCCGAGCCCATCCAGACATTTAAGCTCAGTTTTTAGCCACATGGGGACTGACTTGGCTCATAAACTTGGCCCACACTTAGCGTTTTCAATCATACACACACTAACAGCAGTTAACCGCACCCATAACAGGGCTATAAAGTGCACGGCTGGCTTTTAGCAGAGTGTTAGCGGCGCCATTAACATTAACATTTCGAATTCATAGCACAGCTCGCAGAGCGCAAAAACGGCCCATTAACAGCAGAGCGGCTCTTAAATTGATGGCTCTCAGTTGGACCGTTAACATGGCGCAATTGAGATGTTAATGTTGTCGTAGGTTAACATGTAAACAATGCCGCAGTTGAAAGCGCTGTTAAACGGTTGAAAGCCATATTGCCGGCATAACAGTCTCACGCCATGAATATTTAATATGTTTATCTGCCTTAAATTTGACAGAAGCACAGTCTTTATATCAAGTTTTGCTTATTTCATAGTCGAGATGATACTACCTACCTGTTTTCCCTTGGCTTAGCTCGGTAATTCTATACAAAATCCCCTCATTAATGGAAGCCCCAGCAATGCCTTAACAGCATTCCACCGCCAACCGCAAAACAATGTTAGTTCTTTTCAACTCTGTAAATGATAAGCCCTTTCAATTTCAACCGGCTTCTGTTGTTCAACTACAGGAATCCCTTCAAACCGGTTTTAGTCCTGAAATATTTTAAATTTGGATTTTATTATAGGTGCTAATTGATAGGGATTTTAATAATAGAAAGTTTTTGATACTGTGTATATAAAAATGAGTTTTGAATGAATTTTGGGTTTTAAATATTTGCAAAAGGACAATTGCTAGTCCGACAACGTTTTGTTTATCTCCGATTTTGCGTCTCCTTACCATTTTAACAGTTGAAGAATTCTCCGTTAACAGTCGCCACAGGACTTTGTCCTCAATTCTGTTGACAGACAGGATTTCAATGTCACTGTTACTGAGAGCGCGGCAAGAGACGGCCCTGTTAACGGGTTGCTTGAGAGAGAGTTACTGTTGAGAGCGCGAGAGTCTCGCTCTCGGGTTGTTGTATCCTTTCAGGATGTTTTTTACTTCTGTAACGAATCGTTTCCGAACCTATAAAGTAGACATATTCTTGATGAGGACTTTAAGCAAAGTCAATGGGGTGATGTCCTTCTCTATCCTTAAAGACAATGCCGTGAAAGGGCATGAGAGGGTCGGCCATCGGATGTGAAAATTCCTGAGCTCTCAGGACACTCTGCCTGTATCTCTCCATCGCTCTTTATCGTGCTGAAATGGTACATTAATAAATGAGTGTTATATGCTTTGTCCTAGTTGACTTCATGACATTCATTCATTCATGGGATCCTCGAGGACTCGCACCCGCCCCTCCTTCGCCTTCGCCTTCGCTCGGAAATGGCCTTTTAAATGGCTTTTTCGTTTTCGGCATCTTCCTTGCCGGGTCCTTGCTGCGTTAATTGGCTTTTTTATTAACTAAATTGTGTATATTTAAAATTATTCATTATTTATCTGCGCTTTATTTCAAATTAATATTGCTCTAATTTATTTATGCCACTTTTTTTTGTTACGTTTTTTAGCCGGCCATCTCGCTTGAGCATTTAAATTTTTAATTATATTCCGTTATTTATTTGTATACATTTTTTGTTTACCTTACACCCACCCACCACCCCCTGCTGACGACCCATCCTGGGTATTGATTTTGCAGTCATTAGTTTCCCGTTGTTTGTTTTGCTTTTTATGTGCATTTTTAATTAGCTGACAGCTTTGAATTTTTGCAACTCCCAGCTCTGACAGTTGTTTTTGTTGCTCTTGTTGGTTCTGCTGCTGTTGCCGTCCTTTGTCCGCTGACCTTTGACATAGTCGTAGAAAAACGATGACAGTTTATGGCTGGCTTTAATTGCTTCCATCGCCCGCTCGTCAAAGTTAATGTAAATGGCTTGTCAATCAATCAATTGATTGCCGCAGGTCCCCGGATATAGATTTAAAGCCCCATTTTTTTGGTTGGACTCTGTCCATCGGGGGGATTAGCTCTGCACATGGGGATATGCCCCATGGACACGCCAAAAGCCGGCAAAGGGAATAAGTTAATAAAAACCAAATATTAAAGCTAAAGGCGCGTTACGGAAACCAAAATACGAAATAATATTGAGGTTTTTTTTAATAAACAAATATAGGTGACTTTACAAAAAGGGGAAAATATATATTATTTCAATATTTGAAAAACTTTTAAATGAATGGGAAATTTTTTTCGCGCTTTTTAGATCAAATAGAAGCTAATAATATTATTTTACAACTGATTTAATAAACAAAAAAATGAAGCAATTAAACTATTTACAAAAATGTTTCAAGAAATTCAGTACTTAGTTTCTTTCCATTAAAAAAATTATTTTTTTTTTATATTTCAATCTATTTTTTGATGGATTAGTTGGCGATTTTGCAATATTCTTCAATTAAAGTACAGAAGAACTTTGATCTTTGTTAAAAAATATGCAAAAAAAACAGAAAATGCTTTAAGGGTCTTAACCCTTAGGTTTCCTAAAATTTTAATATTAAATTTAAGAACTTCTGAACCCTTATGAATTGTTGTTCTTTATTATGATGTTTTCGTTATTCAATGAACAAAGTCAAAATTTACCAAGTAGCACTTTTTGTGATGACTTCACTTTATCTTTTGTGTTCGATTTCACAAGAGGGTTCCCTTTGTGGCATTATGTTCCGTGTTATTCTTTGAACCCTAGTGGTCATCCATCAGGAATGGAATCCATGAATGAACCTAGCTCAGGCCCTTGTCAAGCCACTCTTTCTCTCTTTTCAACCAAAAAGGGCAGGGCAGGGCTCGGGTTTCCAGCTACGATCTACCTGTTGCAGGCGGGAATCGCACCAATCGCCGCGGGTTTGGTTGCACAGTAATGGGTCGTGTGTGCCCCAGAAACAGGTTGCCCTCCGATCATTGGTGGAAAGTCAGATAATGGATATGGAAACAAAATTAACTTACTTAGTAGAGCAGAATAGTCAAGATACAATACTTATGTTGTATAAGAGGAAACAAGCAGATATTTCCTTTTCTATTTTGTTTCCATATTTTTTGAAATATGCGGCTATTACGGATGCAGTTCGTCACCTACTTGCAGGCCCCTTTATAGAGATTCCTTCACTTATTCATTCATAGGCTTTTAAGCTACAAAATATAATCATTAAACCTCAAAATTTCTGTTAAAATTTTAAAATTTAATCTTTAATATACAGTTCATAGTAAATATTTTATACGGGTGCTTTTCATCACCTACTTGGACGCCCATTCATAGGGATTTCGCGTAAAAAATAAAAAAATAATCAATAATTCTTCTCCAAATTTCTGATAAAATCATAAATTTATTATATAATTTGTTTAAAAATAGATTAATTTAAAATTTTCCTCAGAACAAAGTAAATATTCTATACTTGTGTTATTCGTCACCTACCTATACTCCCATTCGCCCATAGTGATAGGGTTTTTAAATTTAAAAATAATCATAAGCTTTCCTGGAAATTTCTCATGAAACTTAAAAAGAATTTAATTCTATATAAAATCAAAATCAAAATTTTTGGTTTAATCCTCAGATCAAAGAATATATTTTATAAGAGACTTTTGTACTAAATAACGTTCAAAAAATGATGTTTTTTATTATATTAACAACTAGCTATATTATTATAAATAACTAGCAGGTGCAAAGTAAAAAAATATTGCTATAAAATTAAATTTCTATCAAAATATTCTAAAACTAAACAAAACCTGTCTTTAAATATTGATTTCCCAATCATAAGAGAAATTAGGCAGCCCTCTTGAGGCCGCTTGTTTCTCAATTTTAAATGCAATATAAATATATTGACCCCGAAGTGGGAGTATAAATTTCGAAAATATAAACATTGAAACATTGAACAAAATAAATACAAACAAAAGAATTTAAAACTAGTTCTTGAAAACTATTAGCCAGCCATGGGGGAAAGCTTTAATGGGGAAGTGGCATGCAAATATAAATTCGATTTGAAGCACAAACGCAAATATTATATACAAACTATATAATACACATTTTTGCCGAGTCTCCGGGGATGATAAGTTGAGGAACTTTTGCACTTAAATTTCATTTGGCGATTGTCCAATTTCCATGATGCGTTTCCATTAATTTATATAAATTTATGCAATTACTTTTGTTTATTTACTTGACCAGAGTTGCCATTCCTTTCTCTGTCGCAGTCGCTGTCTCTCTCGTTGTCTCTGTCTCTGTCTGTCCATTCTGCGGTCTGTTGTACGTCCTGTTCTGGTCTCGCTTCATATCTCCAAGCCCCCCGTCCACACTCGATCCTTGTTTGCATTGTGTTCCAGTGCATTGTCCTTGCAAAATATTTGGGTCACTTTTGTTGTCGCTGCTCAGTTTCGGTTGAGCAGTGGCTGGCGCGGAGAGTGGCGAGGGGTGGCTGGGTGGGGGCTCAATTTTTTATTGACTTGACAGGACTCCATAGGACTCTCCAGGACTCTACAGGACTCTCTCTGTCGCTGTCCCTTCACTCTATGCGGAGCTCAATTTAAGGTCGCATTGTTGCCGACACATGTTTGACGTGTACAAATTTAATTTAATTTATTAAAATCATTATGTGCACAAAAGCAAAACAGGCGACTGAAATTACCCATGGAATGTCCGTCCCCAACCGGAGCTGGGCCAGGACGAACCTGGCCAGGACCACGGCCAGGACGAAGGAGTGTGCCATTGAATAAGTTTTAATGATGATTGCAGCGGCGTGCAGCAAACCGACGACAAATAACAAAGGCGATGGAATCACAGAAATTTGAATGGTCTAGCCAGGAGGAAAAGTCGCACATTTGCTATCCATTATGGTTTTAAATCGATCTAAGGACTTTTACAATAAATAAAAGCTTTAAAGTGGAGTTTGGAAGGTTGAAAATCCGCAGTTTAAGGATAATTTATGCATAATGGGAGAAAGTCTAAATAATTTTGGTTTCTTAGTATTTCTTTAATTGAATTAATAATCGATTTATTTATCCTTTTTTTTTGTTATAACATCTTGCGTGTTGGCCTAATTACCTCTCTGGCAGGACTCGCTGTAACTGGTTCTGCCTCCACCTCGAACCCCGAAACCATCTGCACAGGATACCGGACTGGAGGCCTTTGACGAGGACAAATTCAAAAAGTCGCCGCTCACTCTGTAGTACCCGAACCACTAAGAAACCGCAAATTTAAATTTGTCGCAATTGCGTCAGTAGGAAATACCTGCACAGCAGGTCCTGCGTTCCAAGGACCTCCAGCAGAACGGGGCCAGCGACGCCGGTTAGCGGCGACTCGATGGTCACTCGGGCAAGACGGGCCGACGGGCAAGTCGGGGCAACTGGAAGCCATGTTGCTCGATAGACAGACGTTTGTTGTTGAATGTCAAGGGAGTTGGCCTCCGACAACCTACGCAGATAGTCGACCCCATCCTCCTGTCCACATCCCTGGACTGCCACTGCCACTGCCACTGCGTCCTCTGCCACTAGCATTGTCCCCTTCGATCCTGCATCCCCTCAGCTGTGTCCGTCAGTCGGTGCGTCAATGACAGTCAAATAATTGACAGTAGTTGCGTGTTTGTGTGGCCAATCATACGCCACAAACACGAGGAACCATCCACACAGCTGCTACCTAAGCCCCTTCCTTGCCACACTTGCCACATCGCCGCCTTCCTCTGCCTCGCAATCGGACACTGCACTTGCCTTCTTCTCTGAGCCATTATGCTGACAGTACACTGTAACAATTTTCTGTACTTTATTATTTAAGTGATTGATTGATGGATGATATCTTTTATAATATTATTTTAAAGGTTTTTAAGACCGAGATTTACTCGCAAAAATTCATGTATTTATTTGTATCTTGTAGGTGGCTCAGTAGTTTACAAAACTAAGCATCTTTTGCGGGATTGATTTGAAAAATTATAGAAATTTTATAAAATATATCTTCGATTTTGTTATTAAACAATATCCAAACAATTTCTTGTTTCACAAAAATAATAGAGTTATCAAGGCATGTCAAAATATTGCATATAAGATTCTTAAAAAAGGCAAATATTGTACAATACTTCTTATTTTAGGGAAGTTAGAATTTTATTTTCTTTGTTTATAAAAAAATGTCCAGAAAATATATTATGTGAATCTATAAAATTTCGTATCTCTGTTCCTGAATAACTATATAAAACAATTAATTATTACAATACAAATTCAGTTCAAAAAGTAATGAAAAGATTTAAATAGTTTAAAGCGAACGACAATGAAGAAAAAAGGATCAACTTACTTAAACAGCAACTATAGGATAAGGTTTCAGGGATAAATAATGAATATTCTTTAAAAAATATATGCACAATATAAGTTAATATAAAATATATGTTTTTTTAGGGAAAATGATTGCAAAATATGCCAACTGGACTAAACTTTTCTGCGAGTGCACTCTACTCCAGGGAGGCGACAGCGTTTTATTATGGCAGACATGACACTCAGCTGCAGAAGGATATGAATGTTGGCAGAAGAAGCGGCGGCAGAGGGGGAGAAAACGAGTTATGTCTTTGGCCTGGGCATGGATTTTAATTTTTATTGCACACCCGACCGTCCCCGCGTCCTCTCGACCCCTTCCGGCCTTGGTAATGGGCGAAATTGGTTAAGAAATTAGGGAAAATTAGGGGTTGGCAATATCTGTTATTAGAGTCTCCCGGCCAGAGTCGGAGTCGGAGTCGGAGCGAGGGTCCTTGTCCCTGTCCGCAGGCTCGATGAAGAGCCCGAAAGCATTCTGGATGTGTGATGTGCAGTGGGAATGAGCTGCGACATTGCGACAGGCTGCCCCTGCCACATGACCATGTGTGTTACATTTTTTTTGGCAGTGCCGCAGATCGGGGATCACCATGAGGGTTGCTCAGGCGACTCCCTGACTTTCCAACTTCCAGGGTTGTGCCGAATAATTAATGGTAGTTCGCGGGGCGGAAAGTGTTTGACTAATCGATTGTCAATGAATTGCATTTGGATTGCTATGGAAAGTCGTGACTCAGTCACTTAACCGTTGCAATTGCTCCGCTAATCAATTCGACGCGCGATTATCAGAAGTCGAGGAACTCCAGGAGCGTATCCTTTAGTCCAAATACCATCCGAAATCCTTGCCAACTGTCTCACCAACCACCTTCTGCCGATGACCAAGCAAAGTGTGGGAAAAAGGCGGTCAACTTGCTTTGGCAATGATTTACTTTTCAGCCATAACTGGTTTTAAAACCAATCCACTTGTTTGGTTGTAGCCGAATTTTGGACTTTGAGAAGGTTTTAGGTTTCATTGAGCTAGTCAGTATAAATCCAAGGATTTCTAATGGTTTGGAATGAATTAAACAAAGTTGTTATTACCTAGATATAGGTTTCTTTAAAATTTAAACAGATTTTAGTATGTCTTTCATGGATTCCATGGGTAGTTAAGCGCTGGTTTCTATTGTTTAAGAGAACGAACTTCTAATTTCAGACTTTTATTTTCGTAAACATGTAAAGAGTTATTACAATTATTACAAAAATTATAAACAGCATTTTTAAGAAAAATAAGTATATTATGAACACCAAGAAACAACAAATGTTAAGAACGGATTATGTGATGCTTATTATGGGTTTATAAAGTTATAAAGTATTAAGGCTCATAAAATCTGAAAAATGTCCTTTACCTCTTGGGTCTTGAGGCTTCTTTTCCCTGAGAGGCCTTTTTGGAACGTTCACCTTTCATTACCCAAACTCAAAAAGTTCTTTTCAATATACATAGATACTGATCTCTGTTGTTTTTAATGATGGTCCAGAAGCTTAACCATTTTCGGTCATTTTGTCCATTATAAACTAAAGAGATCTTATTGCAAAAACAAGGGACATCTTCGCCGTTCACCTTTATTTTTGTCTGCCAGTAGTTCCACCTCTTTTAGTTTATAATTCCTGAGTCAACGTTGTTTTAAATTTCCCTGCAGAGGGTATTATAATTGTGGTCACAAGTATCCAACGCAGTAAAAGAGGCATCTCCGCCCTGTAAAATACTTATATATATTCTTGATCAGGATAAGCTCCGTAGTCGACACAAACCCGTCTGTCTGTCAGTTTCTACGCAAATTAGTCTCTCAATTCTAAAGCTATCGCCTTCAAACTTTACAAACACCTTTATCTTCTTTGCACGCAGTATAGCAGTCGAAACGGCTGGGATCGGTCAACTATATCATATAGCTGCCATATGGCTGAACCAATGGAAATGCTAATACTTCCTTGTTTTTGCTGATAAAAGAGAGAGAGCTTCTTTTCTGAGGATCTGGGACAATCTAGAAAATTTCATACGAATCAGACGACGATATCCTATAGTTGCCATAACTTTGGAGTTTTTGGGAGTAGATCAGATTTCATAAGTTTTGGACTTTTTTCTAAACCTAATCGATTTTATAAGGAACTGTCCTGATGTTCCTATATTCTTCTAAAGGTCAGGCAACCTTATCCGATATTTGGTATATTTTTTGGCAATAAATCTGTAATTTGACTGCAATAGTTTATAAGCTTTCGTTTCTTCTTTCATTTATATTTAAATCAGAAACCAAAATAATTCATAAATAAATCATAAAATTTTATGAAGATGAGGAATGTTTTTAAACTAATATTATTTCTGTTATTATTGTCCCATTAATAGTCATGGTTTATAGAGCTTTTTTCAATCGCTTTAAATTGGTTTGGGATATTTTGACTATTAAAACTATGCACTTAATAGGAGACTATTAAATAAAATATTAAGTGTTTGGGCGCCACTGCCCTGGGCACTTGTCGTCTGGCCCTCTAACAGAGTCCTGGCCTGACCCAGATGGCCGGGGTGACTTGTCCAGGCCATGACCAGAGCAGAGCAGAGGGCGTAGCCTTCGCCAGCCATCAATTTATTAATTTCGAGCTGAAATTTTTGTGAAACCAGCACTCGTTGCTCCGGTGCTGGACCTTTGCCTGTTGCATATAATTAGGGGCGTTGTGGGGTAAATTGGTGGCCAGGTTCCGGACGGAGCAGCAGGCTCGTATCCAGATCCAGATTTTGTGCCCCACGGCCATGCCCGTCGACTTCGGGGCGTTGACGTTGCTTGCGACACAAATTGCTGCAATCGGCGAAAGCTAATCAAGGCAGAACATGTCTCGCCAAATTGCTCCCCGAGCACTGAATGGGAAAAATACGAAATCGCATGCAAATGCGACAAAATATTTTATTTAATTTACCCCACCCGAGGGGGGTTCCGTCGGTTGTGGTGCCACACGGGGGCGCGTTCGACATTTCGCATTTGACGTGTGGGGGTGTAGGTGGGTGGGATATATCTTTGTATCTGTGTATGGGTAATAGCAGGGCAATATCAATTTATTTTATGAATTGCAATGGCAATAACTTGGAGTTCTTTCCATCACCCAGCAAACAGGCAAATAGATAGAGAACGGAGAGCGGCGGGGACACAATACATTTTGCACATTTCTTCCGCTTCATTTCCTGTAAAGGAGCGTACATTTCATAGTGATTGGATTTTATCAGTGTGGCCTCATCTTTGACACTCCGCACCGATTCCCGGCTGGGGTAGGATTCGGATTCCTGGGGTAGGACACACGAATCGATTGGTTACGCAAGTGAAAAATTATTATTACACCAGCACCAGGACTTAAGGAGTAGCTAGGGGATATTGGGATTGCGGAAAGTATCCGGGGGAGCTTATTGGAAGTACAAAAAAATCCTTAAAAACCGTCTATATTTATGGCAATTGAGTTAAATAAAACAAACTTTAATATTTTGGCATCAGAAATAGAGAATTATGGAAACAAGCAAATATTTTTACATATTTTAACGTTAAATATTTCAATCTAAGAGCCGAAAAGCCCATTTCCGGCTAAAATATTAATAAAATTTCATATACAATACATAATTTATTTTAAGATCCTGGAAAGTCGAGAAAAAACTCCATTTAATTTAATTTATTTAATAATGTAATAATGTATTGATGGTCTAAATATCTAAAATCCTTGTAATTTCATAAAATTCAATAATTGAATGCATCCTCCATTTTTGTATTAAATTTTTGGTCAATGGTTTCAGAAATGATTTTAATAATCACCTTAGAACTAATAAGATTCAAGCTCATCACTCAAAAACAATAAAAGGATTTTTATAAATTATTTAATTTTATTAATATCACTAAATCATCCTTCCTTTCATAAAATAAAATACATTCATCCATCCACTGTCCCTAATAACAGGGTATCCTTTTTTACATCATCCCTGAATCCAAATCCGCATTCTGCACTTGTTTTCGTTGCGAATTTTTTATGTCTGGTCATTACTGCAAAAATTGTTAGAGATATTTTTATGATTTGGGGGTTAGCAGGAGCAAGGATCGACCGAGGAAGGACGATAACGGGGTTCGCTTCTGCCTTTTGTCAACTCTGGGCAATGCAGCATCAAATTGCCGGCTCGTGTGCGCGTGTAAGAAATGTGTTTTGATTTAGTGTAGCATTTACATAAAAAAGTTTCATCAATTTCCGCTCCACGCCCCTCCTTGGGCACGCGTCCTTGGCAAAAGGGGGTAATCGGCCGAGGGATGAGGACTATCTCGGCTGGCTCATCTCCCTGGCCTGCGTCCTGTGTCCTGTGACTTTGATGCATAACTCTCGACTTTTGTCGATCGGTTACGCTGATAAATGCCTCGATTGGATTAGAATATTTTCCACTCTAGTCGTTCCTCCTAAGCTGGGGGGCGTGGCCGGGCCGCGGCATGTGCTTTACGAAATTGAAATTGCGAACGAGGAAGGCGGTCGGTCATGGAAATTGAAAGTTGTCCTGGCCTCAAATCGAGAAAAAACGGGGATCGGGGAAGTGGAATAAAAAATGGAAATAACGCAGCTGTTGAACACATCTAACATATCTAAGTCCTAAGCCCCGGGCTTAGCCGGGGCACTTCCAAACTTTGAGGGTCCAAGAGCCAAAGGGGCTGTCGAGCGTTCATGACAGCTGGGGTCCTGCCAAGATTTGTCACAGTCTCGTATCTGTTTTGGTCGAAGGATTTGCACGCCTGATAAGCCGTCCACTTATGTCACAATTTGCATTTCCCTTGATTGGGGGGAACACTGTATACGGGATTTCCACTCACCTTTCCCCTGACTTTTTGTTTGTGATTTGTTTATGGTTTCTAAAAACCTTTACGCTTTGTTGAGCTAAAAGACTTTGTGGAAAATGCGCATTAATTTCTTTTATTTCTAATTCAATATAATAAAGATACTATCTATCTAACACTTACATAATGGGATTAATATCCCTTACCTTTCACTGAAATCCCTGCCAACGAAGGATTGAACTATATGGCGCTTTCATGTAACGTACGGCTTGGAATAAAGGGATAGATTTGAAGATAAAGATACAACATGAAGTATAGAAAACTCTTAGAAATCTCATTGCAAAACGCATTTGTAAAAACGATCTAAAATTTATAAGAAACTGGAAGGAAGAGTTATTTGTTGGCTCCAATGAAGGGACATCACTTTAACCAAAAAAAAAACGAATCCATCCTCTTGCCATCCTAAATCCCGGGTCCGGACATCCCAGAAACTTTAATTTAAATTTGATTACTTGCCCACATCCTGAGCAGGCCGGCACCGCAAACGGAGAGTCCTCGTGGAAAGGACCAGATCTACGCAAAACATTACATGTGTAGCCGAACGAGTAAGGGCAGAAAAATAATCTCGCAGTGGCCGAAACCGACAACCGTCATTAACCACAAATCCTTTACTTAACAGTACGTAAATTTTTGGCACGGCCTGGCTCGAAGATAAGCCGCACTCCCCCTGGGCGGAAGGACCATTTGGGGGGGCGGTTGGGGGGTTATTTATAAGCACATATCATTCGACCTTGAGGAAAGCGGGCCCAACCTCAAAACCGAAACCCGTACTCTCCGAGTCGTAAAAGCCACCAACTGTCGCTGCGTGGGATTGGGATTCGGATAGGGTGTTGGGGCTGGAGCTGGGAGGAGGAGCTCTCTAATTAAACACTCCACATGAAGAAATAAATTTGGGTCACATCGTTAAATAAATATAAGTGGGTCGTTCCTCGTCTGGCTGGCTGGCAGGGCTTTGGCTTTCCATTTCACGATTTACATAAAATCACCAAAAAAGTTAATTTATTTCCAGCCTTTTGGTATTTTGGCCTGGCTTTTTGCCCTTTGCCAGGAAGAGTGTGTGTGTTTGGGTGTTGGCCTGGCTTTATGTCTGACATCCTTAAAGCGTCAACCTCAATTAAGTTATTAAAGGGTTCCCACAGTCTAAGAAGGAGGTAAGCTGGCAGAAGGACCCCTCCATAATTTAAATCTCCAACAACGCTGAAAAGTAAATAATTTAATAAGTCAAGGGAAACTTGGTTGATTCTATTTATTTAGCAGGCCTTGATGACAAAGAGGCTTTTGATTTTTATTAACAACTTAACTTTTTATGGTTACTTAAACCTCTCAGAAGTAGAAATGTGTTGCTCGATCAGCTTTATGGGACTCGGGTTACCATCTGTTTGTCTGCAAATATTGTTCTTGGCCATGAAACCGGAGCCAGAATTTATTTTCCAGCTTTCATGCGACTGTGCATGTCAATTGGGGAGTCGAGAGCGATTCACCTACACATGTTGCACATTGCGACTAGAAAACTTGCCCCAGTCTGGCACCTGCCTGCCCCCACCTGTGTACCCCACCTCGTACTACATTCTGTCTGTCCCGGAGTCCAGGACTCGTAAGCGGCCTCGTAAGCCGCATTCGCAGTTGTTGTTGTTCCTCTAATGTCGAGTGCGGGGGGAAAACGTTATATAATTACACTTTGCGCATTTTCACAATGAAGTAACAATGTTTTAATTAAACCATTTGAGGGCCAAATAACTCTTGTTTGCTCTGGAGCTGTGGCACTGTGGCAACAACAGGGATGGGTAAAAAGCAGCGACAAGGAGACTGGGAAGGAGCTGTGGCAGGGGCAGGAGTTGGGAGAAACGCGACCTGCAACAGAGGGAGAAGCTCGATAAAAGAAAATTCTTGTGGGCTTTGTTTCTTTTATTTGTTTTCTTTTTTGTACATTTTTTGCGAGTTCTTAATTAAAATATAATTTTATCAAACCTGTTTTTGCTTGTTAATATTTTATGCAATAAGTTTTATCCAAACAAAAAAAATAAACTCAAAGCGAGGTTTGGTGCAGAAAACAATATATTCATTTTGGTGACAAATCTTTGTTGCGCGTAATCGGGTTCTTATTTGTAACTTATGAAAATACTCTAAAAAAAATTCATAAATATTAAGACAGTATATCGAATTGTCTGCCAAAAAAACTTAAATTAGAAATTTTACTAAAACTTTATGGATTTCGAAACATTCTTAAAAGTTGAGCACCACTTAGTTTTTTGTGACATACAAATCATTTTACGTCTATTAGAAGGTTGTTTGTAACTTAAGAAAATACTTATTAAAACACTGAAACACTACTGTCTTGTCAATTCAAAAAACTCAAAATACAAATTTCATTAAAACTTTTAGGATTTCGAGACAATTTCAAAAGTTAAACGACTTAAAATAATTGCTTTTGAAAAACTTTGCTTAATTACGTAAATAATTCATGTCAAGAACATTATAAAGTTCTTTTCTTAAAGCAAGAAAATTGTCCACTAATTACTTAAAGTACTTTTTAGGCCAAAAATGTGTTTAAACATCGCGTTAACTTTTTTTTTTGAGCAATCTGGTTAACAATATGTTGGAAATACTTTCAACGATACATAAAAGAAAGTGGAGGAAAATAAATGAGGCAGTTTTACAATTACCACCAAGCTCAAAAAACGCACACGCACTCGCCAGGATGTGTTTTCGGGGGCGGTGGTGGCAGTGGGGGCGGGGCGCTGGTCCCGGGTTCTGGGTTCCAGGTCCCAGGGCTGCGTAATGTTCGGGGCCAAGCTGTCTGTTGTGTGAATCAACCCGTAGTCAAGTCACTTGCACCCACGCCCATAGACCATACGCTGCCACACCCCTTGCCCCGTTGCCCCGTTGCCCCTTTACCATGTTGCCCCTTTGCCACGCTGCCTCTCGCATTGCGCAATTTGCGCAAGAATCTAAAATTGAATTGTTGAGCTGCTTTCGCAGCTGCTGCCCCACAATATCCACACATCCTCCTGCCCCGCCCTGGACCACGCATACTTCAAGTTGCAGCAGCAGCAGCAGCAGCAGCAGCTTCCCTTCCTCGGTCCGTCAAGTGAGATTCTGCCACAAAATAAATAAAACCAACAACAATTTGGCCGTTTCTGGCCATGAATCTCCAGGAAAAATCTTTACTTTCGTGAAACAAATAAGCGGAGTCCAAAAAAGTAATAAACCTTTCTCTGTTATGGTTAATAGATAATATAAAATAATAAAATTTAAATAATTAATTCTAAAATAATTCTTTTGTATACAAAATTGTATCCTTTCGATCTTCTGATTAATTACAATAAAATATCTAAGCCATCCGTAAGTTTTATAAAATGTTAAATATTCAAGTTTCTTTGAGAGAACGAGGTCAAAGGGTAAGCCAGGCAGAAACTCATAAAATGTAATATCTGAAACACTTGCAACACAAGTTGAATTTTAGTTTATTTCCAGTAGAAAATCCTGCCATTTGCGAAGATCCTTTCAGTGGTCCTTTGGCCTGAACTCCACCATATTTGAGATGTTTTCAACTTTTGCTGCGGTTTCCAAGCAAAATTCCATTGCCTTTGTCAGCATTGCGTTTGTTTTGTCTAATTGCTACTGCTACCCCCCTCCTGCGGCAGCACCCCTCCCCCTTTTGGGTGCAACGCACACACAGATACACACATGTTTTGTATGTGTACTCGTGTACATTAAGTGTATGTACATCTAAATTTCCACACGTCTAATGCCAGACATTAGATAAAGTATCTTCTTAGGCGGATGTGCGTGTGTGTGTGTGCAGCACACACAGATACTCGTGTATGTAGGACAACGCATAGTTTATCTTCTTGTCGAGTCTCAGCTGCGAGCTCGAGTGTGCTGGTCAACAGCTTTTTACAAATTAGCCAGCTAACGGAAATGCAAACCTGTGGGTGAGCGGTCCATGGGGGTGTCTACTGTATATGTGTGTGTTTTGGCCCGTTCATGCTGACTTGGAACTTCCGGCGTATTTATAATTTATTTCCGTTCCGCCCAAAGCCCACAGCTCCCTGCTGCCAGCCGCCAGCTGCTGGCCAACCCCAAAAGTTATCCCAAGTGTCCGCCCTCGCCTTGGCCCTTGGCCCTTGGCCCTTGGCGGGTGTATGTACTCAGTAGTAGTATGTGCTCGGTCGGCTTCTGGTCGGACCAATTTATTATCCGCAGTTTAATTGGAAAATTCTGATTTCCATTTTAACGAATTAGCACCTGCGACAAGGGCTCTTAATGAGTTATACGGCCACTCGCTTGAGATGACACGCCAAAAGCGCCAAAAGAGTTTCACGGCTTGGAAGTGTTTCAAATTCCCGACACCTACTACAAGGTTATTGCGATATCGGGATTAGTTTGGGAAATGCTGAAATGTATGCTACAATTATGGGTGATATTTATCGGAAAATCTTTTCCGAAAAAACTTCTCGCTAGAAAAACCCGCGTACCATCCTATCTAATATATCCTATATATCCATGACTATACTAAACTATACGAAAATTTATGAGAAGGTAGTAGTAAAAATATGATTAAATATAAACACAGTCACGTTTCTATAAACGTGATACACTAGTTTTAGTTTCCTACCTTAACTGAGAAATAATACCATCCTCTCCATGAATTCAAAAATAGATTAATAATATAGATTGAGGAATGATGTCTCTTCGGTTAGAAAAAATTTTTAAAATAATAAACATGACAATTGTGTGATGATGATCTTACTTACGACCATAGGGACGTCTATAAGGATATAATCAAAAAATTAACCACAAATCGGTTGAAATTAAGAAATCGTCCCAACCGATTTAAGGAAAGAGTTTTCAAGAACTTTGCGTTCGGTCTTTCCAGAAAAAATGTTCTCAGTCTTTTTATTAAATATATGTACATTATATACTATATACTATACATTATACATTATATATTCTATTAAATATATATTATTAAAAATACTGAAAAAGGTAAAATGGATTTTGAATACCCGTTACCGTTCTTTACCTAAAAAAAGTAATTTATTTAATAATATTATATCTTTTTTTGTTCATTCCGAATTTATATGCAATTTCGTTAAGCCAAAATGGCTTATTTGGATAATATTTTGTTTTTAAAAGTACACGTTTTTATTTGCAAAGTGAAAAGCGGGAAATGCTTGATGTTTCGCGTTATTAAACGCTTTCCTTCAATAACAGAATTAAGGATTCAGCAAGTTGGGGCTTGTATGCAAAATATTGTACGAGTATGTGATGATTAAAAAACATTTATGTTTTCCAATGTTTCATATTTTTTGGTAAATCCCGGCATACCCTGTGTAACCCATTCGTACTTACTTACCAACGCTTTGGGTCCGTAAATTACATTTTTCGGGCTTCTGCAGGCCACACACAAACAAACACGAGAGCAAACATATAAATTGCAAGATTTATATGACAAATTTTATTTAATGCATTTTTATTTGCCTCGTCCGTGTGCGGCCTTGTATCTGTGCGGCTGGGAGGGGGCCAGAAAGAGACCCAAGGGACCCAGGAGGTCCTGGCGGTGGTTCTGGTGGTCCTGGCGGTGGTCCTGCCTGTCCTGTTTTATCCAGCGTCCAGCAGCCTGAGCCCGTATTTATTTTCCCCGCTGCGGCCGCTTTTTTGTTGACCGCACCAGGCTTAAGCTTTTGCCCTTTTTAAGTGCTTTGCAATGTGGAAATTGCTAAAAAATGAAAAGAAACAAAGGTGGAGCCGCAAAATTATAGCCGCGCGAAGAGGCTCGTAAAATGACGTTCCTCCAGTGCCCAGTATCCGTGTATCCGTGCATCCGTGGATGGCATTCGATTACAATTCTGCATAAAGAGACGCGGCAACAGGATTAGGATCGTCCTGGAAATCCCAACCCGAGCGGGGATTGAGCGAAGGGTTTGGGGCGTAAAGCGGATTTCCGGGCTTTACTGCATTGTGATGGAGTCGCAGGACAAAGTCGCAACTTGGGCTATCCTGGAAATAGATTCGATGTAATTATTATTGCCGGTTGGGGGCTGCAAACTTGCAACTTGCAACTCCCTTGCCCCATTCGTGCTATTGTTTTCAACAAGCTTGTTTGCCTTGTTCGGACTCTTGTTTTATTTTCCGGCCATACCATACCATACACTGGGGCCACATTTAGTTTCAATTAAAACATTTCAATTTTGTGGTTGAAAGGAACACACCCACGGTCGGAATAAAACACGGAACAAAAAACAACGCGGCACAAAATATATATCATGGAAAACATCAAATTAGTTTTCGTGTAATAATCTGACACTTGCACTTCAGGGAAGGACGCTCCTGGCC
The DNA here is from genome assembly GCA_035047645.1 of Drosophila merina. NCBI lineage: Eukaryota > Metazoa > Arthropoda > Insecta > Diptera > Drosophilidae > Drosophila > Drosophila merina. The sequence continues at coordinate 22,390,987 of JAWNPH010000059.1, read as the reverse complement.
AAACTCCCTCTGAAAGTCATTCAGTCGGAAATGAAATATATTTTGAAAAAACGTTGACAGCAATTTAATTTAAAACCTTAAAAAAATGTCACCGCCTACATATATAAAGCAATTCAATTAGTACCCGCATGTTTAAATGCTATATTGTGGACATTTTTTTAAGTTCTTGTAAATGTATAAATAATTCCGTTTCTCCTCTTACATCCTACATCCTTTATAGAAAAACCCCTTCATTTATAAAAATTAATACATCTTTGTCTAAAATAAATACAACATGCTATGAAATCGCTTTGGCCTAATTCCTTTTTTTACAAATTATGAAAGGAACCCGTATGAATGCTTTTTCAAATCTAGGTCTAATATGTACATGATAATTAATAAAAAATTATGGTTTTTCATACGATTTATTCATTTCAATTTTAATTAGTAGGTCAGATAATTTTTTTGTCTCTTAGTGACAGTAGAAAAGGATTTATTAAGTGAGGAGCTAATAAAGGATTCTAATGAGGAGATAAGCTGGTGACAAAATTTCTTCATTAAAACTTCCAATCAATAAAATAATATATATATATAGAAATTACTAATAAAAACTAACTTATATAAACTAACTAATAAAAAGACTATAACCAATAGAAATAACTTAACTTCGTATTTGGAACAGCTTTTGGTTTAAATCCAAAAATGAAATAAAATTTTAAAAAATAGTTGACTAATTCTGAGTAAAGGATAAAATGCAGAGGAAATAAATCTAATATTTATTCTTTAAATATTTACAGAAATCCCACTCCCTGAACTTGTATGTGCCTTCATAAATTATAGATTTACTCGAAAATTTGTATGTTTGTTTTTTATTTTGAAATATTTAAAACTCTTGAAAGCCAAAATGTAGACAACTCTTCGTTGTACGAGTAAACCCTCAAAAAATACACGAAAATGATTCTAGTTTCAATTGCATTTAATGTAAGTTTGTTGGAAAAGAAGTCAAAGTGGCTAAAACATCTTTAATTAAAGACATTACCCCCCATTAGGACTTCTCCAGACTTCTTACCGATTGAGGCATTAAGTTGTGAAACTCGACGAAACACACACTGAATGCTTTGTTCTGATTGCTCATACTTTTAGAGCCACTTTTGGTAATACAATTCAAACAAAAGCCAAGCTTATCTTGGCCATTCAGTCGCTCAGAGCCTTTGGGACGCAGACAACTCCTTCTGCAGACATCAACAATGTCCCAAACCGATTTCTGATACTTGACCCCAGACTCCCCCGTCTCCAAAGGACCCTGGGGTGGAGCCAGTCTTAGTTACTCTTCTGGGGACCTTTTATCATTACCACCATTGAGTCGGAGTCATAAAAACAAGTAAGCAAACTGCTTCAGTTTCAGTTATGTTTCAACCGAATGTTGCACACACAAGGTGCAGGGACTCTGCATGGATGGGGGAACCATCCATCTTAGGAACTCATTATCTTTGGCAAGTTTTTAAACAAGTTAACTCTGCTTTGTTGCGCAAACCCTCATGTATTTATTTCATATCAACTCGTCGTCCCCTCAACTCGCACAAAGTTCAACTTCATATCAGAGCTATCAACACACCCATTTGCCCGTCCCTCGTCCTTTTTACACAGCTCCTGGCTGCCAACATTGTTTCCTTTTCCATTGTTGCTGCTCGCCTCTGCCGGCTCTCTTTTGGGGATAAGAAGCCGCAATTAGAACCGAGTAACAAATTTAAGTGGCCACCCATCCACCCACCCAGTCGGCTGGCAACTACCACTGCTAGTGCCCCTTCCACCCCACATGGAGGCACTCTTAACTAGTTGTCGTAAAAATAATTGCCGACTACTTAGCAGTCCGAAATGGCCAGCACCAGCGATCCTTCTGCTCCTTCCTTAAGTCTGTCTCTCCCAGGACTTGTCTGCCAAATGGGGCACTTTTTTCAGAGTCCAAAGGTGCTTCGAGGGAAGGAAATTCCCTCTATGGGGTCTTGAGATTGCTTGGAACATCCGATGTTTGGATTAGAATTTATTAACGAATATCCTGTAGCTAGTATGTAAATATTTAACTCTTCCTTTTTAAAACGACTTTTGGTTTTTATGATTCTTAACTAGTCTCTAAGGGAAGGAAGATAACACAAATTGTGTGAAATTGTTACAACCATTTGTTCTCTAATTTAACTTTTATTGTAAATGCCATAGGAGTTTTTATTATATAAATTTACAGAATATGAAACTCACAGAGTTAAATAGTTGGTTATGGTTAAATCAGATTAAAAAAGAATTATGTGAAACCTTATATATAAGACTTAAATTTTGAAACATATTTTTACACATTTGTACATATTTTTTATGGTTTTTAATTCCAGTTTCTGATTACTTTCATGCTAAAATTACTAATATAATTTTTGTCACAAAATGGTTTAAAAAAACTAAATAACAATCACTTCCAATTGGTTTTAAAATATGAAAAAATTTTGATTTGAAATTATTTATATATTTGAAAGTGTTTAAGGCCATAGTTTTTAAACACTAAAAGTTTGGGAGGATATCTTTTGAAAGTTATCTATTCTTAAAGAATATACGATATACTATATTTTATATACCTCTTTACCTATATATATTTTTACTTATATTTTATTTTATTTCTTTGTTTTTATATTTTATTGCATCTACCCAGTCACTTATATATTTTCGTACTTCACACATTACAAAATGCATTTTAGAATTAATTCCAAATTAGTTTACTTTACTGATACGTGTTAGGACATTCTCCCTTCCTCAAAATAGTAATAACTTCCGATATCTTAAAATATTTGAGAGTTCCCCCCATTTCATGAAAAATTTTGTACAAAAATCCCGTTGATGCCCTTTATCAGATCTTATATCAAAATAAGAAATTACTCGGAACTTGGTTGGGAAATAGAGCAATTTTTCCACAACACTCGGGGGGGTTGGGAAGTTTGAAAGTCCACCCTGTCATCGAGGAAAATCTTTGATATGGATTTGTTTACCAATTTGATCGAACAACACTCGCACTCGCACTCGCATCATCGACAAGTTATTACGCCCGCAGGGATAACGAGTGTACCGAACCCAAGGTGGTTTCCTTGGCTTTGCCTTTGGGTTTATAAATAAGAACGCCATCGCAGCATAAAACGGAAAACTGGGAACCTTTCTGGCTGGTCGGTTTTGGGGATGCTTTGGAGATGGAGGTGGAGATGGAGATGGAGATGGAGGTGGAAGTGGCAACCTTTTGAGCCGTCCAAACAGTTGGATGGGTCGTAGTTCATTTCGCTCTCTTTGCCTTTCCGCTTTGCTAGTAAATTCAAACACTTTGGCCTCTTGGCCAACCCAGGACTCCTCCGAGAAGGGTGGTCAGGAGAAGACAATGGTTCCACAATTTGCAGAAAAGTCGCATGTAATAAAAGTGCTGGCTGGAATGGCTGCTGCAAGCGAAGGCAAAAGATACAGAGACCCTCGGCCGAGAGGGCTACCGGGCTACCAGCATTTATATTGTATTTACCTACTTGTTTTTTACTATCTTCAAATGCTCTTAGCCACCTAGAACCATCCACTGGAATCCTCATCCTCATCCTCCCACTGGCAGTCGTATCTAGTTCTATACGCTCAACGAAGCTGAAAAAACAAGTCGAGCGTCGCCTGCAGTGCGCTCGAGGTATAAATATTTATCTTTTCCAACTCCCTACTCCTTTCTCCTTAGTCCTTACTGGTAACACAAGTCCTGTCTTTTATATTTTCTATTTTTACTACGATTTCTTCCACGATTTTTTCACATTGTTCGGTCTTTGTTTTAAGGCAATCGGAACCGAAAACAAAATCGCTGGCTGGAGCGAAAGGAGGCAAAATATTGTCTATTGATTGATTGTTTGTTCTACTGCACGGTGCGCATTATTAGATACAATTTATTGTGCAGCTATGTGGAATGGCAGGCGCTGCCTCGGATTATTGTTTATTTTATGACACGTGCCACTGCCTCGCCCCCAGGTCCTTCATCGTCGTTCCAAAGGAGCTCATGCCAAGGGCCTGACACGCGCAATTGCCTAAGCCTTTTGCTAATAATGCCAATATCTCGGACCACACGGGGAGACAAAGGATGTCTGACCAACGACATGGTCCTTGCAAGATACAAATATCGACATAACAATGCTCATTGGGAGTCTCTTAAATAAATTGGATTGAAATTATAGAAGTATTTTAAAGATAAAGATACATTTTTGTATCCTTAATTGTGGACTCTGTCCAACCGAACATCTAATCAATATACCCCTCGCATTACTTTCCACACACAAATTCTTCAACTAAATAAAATAAGTAGGTGGCTGCCGGGGCAGGGTCATAAGCTGACCAAGTCCAAGGGTCCTGGACACTTGGACTCTACCCCCATATCCTTATCCTTTTTCCATCTCCATCTCTGCTATGCAAATAAAACAAAAAGTTTCCCTTCAAGACGATTGTAATTGTTGTTGCATGTTTGCCTTGACAAAGACCAAAAGTTCCTTTCAACAGTTGGCATGGACATGGGTGTGGGTGGTGGCTGGGAGGGGAGTGTAGCGTGTGGCATGCGGCATGTGGCATATGGCAGAGAGGGAGCCAGCAGGATCAGCAGAAGCAGCACAAGTAGTTTTACGGAATAGTCTCGGTTCACTCCAGTCCCTTTGTTGCCAATGTCAGTTAGTTTAGTTACTTAATTGAATAGTTTGTTTTTGACATAATCTTTATGGGTCTTTTGTTTTTAATGCCAATACACGCATACAGCCAGAAGCCAAAAGCCTGCGAAGAATGCGCCACCACCGAAGCACTTTCTGGAGGAGCCAGGACCAGGACCAAGTCAGGGCCAAACAAAGAAGTCACACGAGGGCTGACATATCCTTGGGCACATGGGACATTGATTACAATCTGAAAGGACCCGATAGCCAGTGTTCCAGATAAGGTAGGTGGCTTCAAAAGTTTAAAAATTAAAAAGTATTAAATGGAAATCATTATAGAATACGGAATAACTTATCTACTTCAACGAATAGGGTTTTTAGAGACTTGAAACTTGACGAATTGTGAATCAAAATTGTAACCAACACCTCTGCTGTTTAAAGAACTTTACGATCCACCCTCTGACTTACCTTATTTTCCTCCCATAAAGACCCCAATCCATATGTCCTGCCTCGTCATCGTCACCGCTCCCATCGTCCTTCTGCCGATGACCGGCACAAAAATCTTAGCCCACACGGACGAATGCTTCCATAGAAAAGGCATTCGAAGCCTTCACATTGTTAGGATAGCCCGGTTAGTCAATGAGGTCAGAGAACAAAAGGTCCTGCCCCGCCGGACTACCAGAAGCTCCAGAAGCTGCGAGAAAGCGCCTATCGCCTTTGAACTAAAACTGGACGCAGCAAATTACAGTTCTGGGGCTTCATCATCCCGATCATCGCCATCTCGACAGCCTCATCATCCTCAATAGAATCGTTGTCCTGGTCCTCGTTCTCGTCCTGCTTTGTGTGATGTGAGTGAGGGAGTGTGTGTGTTCTTGGCACTTTTGGCGCCGGCGATGGCAGCTTATTGAGTGGCTTGTAATGTGTTGATGAGATGTGTTCGGGAGGTGTGGTCATTGGCTCGGACTCGGGATGGCCGAGCCTCTGTTATTGTTTTATTGTATGGCCAGTTGGGGCCTCGACTGGCCAGTCGGCCGAGCCATTGAAGCCATGGCCAGTGTGTTCCTGGTTAATTAATTTCTGAGCTGACCGACAAAGGACTCCAACGAGAAGGAGTCCTGTCGCTGTACCACCCCCACCTACCGATTAGGACGCTGCGATGAAGTGGCGCTTTCGAGAGCTTACACGCAGCTTAGCTGCTCATCTCCGACTCCGATTTAGTTACAAATTGGCCATAGAAGGTAAACACTCGGCCTTTCGCTCCGAAAGGGCTCGAGTGGTCTCTCCCACATATTTAATCAAGCTCGAGTTCGAGCACAGGTCCTGGGAATTAATAAGACTTCCCCTTCATTTGATTTCGTTGCCTCAAGTTCTCCTTGGGCTCCTTTATTGAGTTGCCTTCGCCCCGGAGCCATGGGTTTTTATTCGAGTCCTTGCCGGAGCACCTTGCTGGGCACAAAACAAACACCCAAGGCTAAGAGGGGCATGCGGCATGGCGAGGGCGAGGGCGAGGACCGGGGGCGGGGCACAAAAGCGCATAAAGTCTAATAAAAAGTGTGCAACAAGGGAAGACAACAAGAACTATCTTTCTATGGCCAGCAACTCTCGTTATCTGTTTTCGGGCCTTTTTTCCTTGCTCCTCTTATTTTTTTGCTGCTGCACTACTAATCCAGGCCATGAGTCCTGCCCAGGACATCATAGGGCAGCGGGGAGCGGGGGAGAGGCAAGAGCTTGGATACGGAATCCAGGAGCCTGGATCCTAGATCCTGGCAAAACCATCCTTGTTTGCTTTTGGCTTGTTACATTTTGATTAAAAAACGCCCACGCGCATAAGTCGAACAGGACACTGTGGCAAAAAGAGATGGACAGATTGGTAAAGTGATAGAAGGAGAGAGGGACACAAAGAAAGAGATGGCAACTCTAGCAATCGAGTCAAAGGCTTGACCCCCGAAAAGCAAAAAAATCGAAACAAAAAGCAAAATGTCACAATAGTGCACTCAAAGACAAAAGAAAATGTTAAGTCTGCCGGGGGGAGGACAGCTTACAGTTTTAATTGAACATTTATCAAGTCGATTGGGTATATGTTTTTCACATCCTTATAGAGTCCTTAGAGAGTGGAGGAGGAAGGAGACTCTAGCATAGAGATCCTTCTTCTGGCAGCAGCCTTTCAAGGCAAATCAAATCAAGAAACGAAATCGTTGAGACTTTTTATTCTTGCAATTAGTTCAAAAGAGGTCCTATATTATAGGACGTTAAAAAAGGAGCAACATTTTGAAAGAACAGCCTTCAAGGATCAAGGATCCATTTCCTTTTTTAGATTAAAGATTTCTCAATAAATTCCTTATAGGTTAAAGGTCCCTCCTAATTTCTCTTTAAGAAACTTAAGGATGTCATTTATCTATCTTCTTAATACAACCCATAGGCTTTATGTATCTAAAATACAATTTCTTATAACTTTTCTTTCCCCACCTGTTATTATTTTGATAGATATTCCAACTCCAAGAATATTCCAACTAAAAAAGATAAAAATATCTGAAAAGAATCCAAAATATATATGTGGTTTACCAAGAATAAAATTAATTTCCTTTATTTCATAGAATCCTGTTTAGAATTTAATAAAACAAGAACAAGCCCAATGCGTAAACAAATGTGAATCGAAACCCAGACACTTGTTTCTCCAATCTTACAGATTTGGTTTAGAAAAGTGCCCCAGACTAGGATGTGTTCAGTGACTTATCCGACGGGGCACGAAGGCCGGCTCATGTTTGAGTTGGAAGTCCTGGAAACCGCCAGAGCCGGGCTCCCAATAACTGTGATTGTGTTAATTTAAATGTCAGTCAAGTAATATTTTTCCACACCAGCAAGGACGATGGGATCACTAGCTAGTCTGACCCCGCCCCCGGTTGCCTCTCCAGGTCCCGGGTATGTGGTACATGCTTTTTGTGCATTGTGCGGCATTGAGGCGCACAGGACGTAGGCGTGGCCCGGTCTAAAAGCGGATAATCTACCAAAAAAAAATTTAAAATTCCTAACAGGTTCAAAGGAAGTGAAAATGTGTTACTTGTTTATTAAGTGGTGGGTGCCGGGAGGGGCTGGGCCGCCCCCAGCTGGTGGCCCGGAGTTAAGCTGAGCAGGGGGTCTCCCGGTCACCGTCCAAGGGCAAACGCATGTGCAAACGCATGAAATTTCATTGCTTGATTGTCCCACAAACACACCCACACAGAAGGACATTGTCGAGTGCGTGTGCGTGTGTATCTGTGTGTGGCTACATAATTTTGCGCTTGAATTCATCCGTGAGCTGTGCCACGCTTAGAACAATCCGCCCGGAAAGCAGCGGGATGGAGCGGTTTAGGAGCCACCTCCGTCTCGGGGGAGCAGCGAGCCTCCTGGATTCGTTAGTGAAAGCAAATACCAGGACCCAGTCCCCATACCACAGCCCCGGGGGTTGGGGAAGTCCCTGCCACCTTCCATAAGCCAAGGAGCTTGCATTTACAATATTTTTTGTTTGGCTTGGCCAAGGAATTACGACTGATTCCGGGAGTTTGTCATATTGGAAGGATTCTGGATTAAAATGCGATTGCTCGACATGGAATCCCTTTAAGAGTTGCACTTAATAAAGGAAGGAATCTTAATAAGTTCCAACCACTTACCAAAAGGGCATTAAAAAGCCAACCAAGGCTCCAACTTGAAGGCCTCTTCATAAATGTTTTCGCACTTCCCAATGTTGAGGGCAATTGTAGGACAACAATGGAGCGGCAGAGACAGTTCAGAGGAAGTCACCGAAGCCCATATCCCGGGGGAACATCCCCAGGACTCGCACCGGCCGGTGGCGTATGCGTGATTTTTTTGTGCACCCGCCTGGTATGCTAATTCAATTTTGTTTGCCTTGTCTACACGCCATGTAATGAGGAGCACAAACAGCGGCGAGCACAGCGGCAAAAAGATAATGATGGCGATGATGATGTGTTCCCAATTCCCACCCTGGAGCGTCCGCCTCCTGGCCCGGCTGGGTCGGTGGGCCACGTGGCCATTACTCCGCGCACCCCACCACCTCGTCCTGAGAGTCACGTGCTCCGGGTCGGACGTCCTGCGCTCGGGCATCTGGCGTTCATCATTTTTTACACGCAAATGCATATTTATTTTTAATTAAAAACTTATTAAAAACTAGTTAAGCATCAACTGCAGCATTTTTAATTACTTTCGACAAAAGCTCGCTGCTCCCCACAGCATTCCCAGCATCCCCCTCCCCATCTGCCGTGGTCCTTTATTTCATTCTCATCAATGCAAAAGACGTTTGCATAAAGCTCTTCAAAAGGCGGAGGAATCCTGCCACAGCGAAGTTACCCTTTGGCGCCAATCAGCACAGTGGAAAGGTGGTTTATGGAAAATTCCCGATACTATTTTATCTTTTTGTGAAGATTCAGAAGAGTCAGTCAGGGCAAACCGAAAGCCTTAACCAACCACTCTGTAGATTTATTGAATCCCCTAACCACTTTTCAAGATTATCATAAACGACTTTTTCCGAGTATACTTGCCGCAGGACATGTTTTTTATTGTTAGAATATAATTCATTAACCGGATAAGGCCTAGAAAAGTTCCTTAAAAATTTTAAAATTTTTTACTCCAAATACACGAAAAACCTTCAATATTACCTATTGAAGTAGGTTTATCTGAAGCCTAAATTTAAGGTTTTTAACCTCACCGGAAGGTTCTTCAGATTCAACATTTATTTTTAATGTTAGTTCTTTTTCATAGCAAGCTTAAGACAATTACAAGTATTCTGTTCAAAACTTTCTTTCGATTTATGTTTATTCATTTTATAATGAATGTGCTTATGGTATAGCTGATTATTATATTTTCAATCGAATCTTTATCTAGCTGCAATAGACTTATTGTATCATCTATTCGCTCTATCATCTATTCGCTTAGAGTTAACATTTATAAAGATCTATTACGGGTGACATAAAACAGGTTTCGTCTCCACTTAAGGCCATTTAAAACCTTAAAAAGGCTAAAAATTCGGAGTTCCTTCTTATAAATTAATATAGTTTTTACAATACCAAGCCACTTTCTTCAAATATATCAAAACTTCATTTATCAAAGGTTAATACTAGGCCCCGTAATCCAGGACCTGGACCTGGAGTGGATCTCCCATCAACCCTAAACATCTAAGGGGCTTAAGGTTTTTCCAGTTGTCTTCCCCTGATGGAATTATTTATGATTATATATTTTACTATAAATACCTAATCGTTTCCTTGAATCTACAAACCTCTAACCCCATTCAGGACATCTTTTTTTCGATTCCCTATGACTTTGGTCCACTGTGACCCGCGGGTGCTGGTCGGACCCTATTGACTCATCGTTGATGGCTCGCCTGGCGGCTTCTGTTCTTCTATTGCATGGATTTCAATGGTTCAACATTTGCTTTTGGGGTGCGTTGCGTCATCAGTTCCCTGGACCCTGTCCCTCCATCGACCCCCATCCTTTGCATCCCCCGCTGGACGGACATCACCCTACGGCCAACTAAATTTGCATTGCTGATATTGAAAGTTTTTTGGTCCTGGCCGCACATTTCCCCTTCCCCTTGCCCCATCCCTCTCATTCCATTTTTTGTTGTCTATGATTTATGTTGGTTCGTTTTGTGGGCGTGGCACGTCTGTGCATGTTCTGCGGTTGCGTTTTTAAGGCTGACGAGCAGCATCCCTGACCCCCATCCCAGCCATACTTCCGAACTTTGCAATTGGAATTCAAAGTCCTTTTTGGTTTGGCAATTTTGTAAGCGAAATTGCCGCTGTCTCGTTTTTCTGCGTTTTCATTTTCATCGCTGGCGTTTTTTTTTCTGCTGCGCAGTTATTAGAAGAAAATGTTTTCCACTTGCTGCCCACTTTTCCCCCAGTTCTCGGGGTCACAGTTGGCAGAGGTTTTTCTCTCTGGCCTCTGTGATGAGGGTTCCTCCTCGGCTTCTTTCAATTTTCGTTGGAGTTTTTTGCGAAGGGTTAACAGGGTTGACATCTTGTGCTGGGAATTCCGGTTTCCGTTGCAGTTTTCTTTGAGCTCCCGCGAATTCCCATCCCCCATCCCTCGCTTTTTTTGTTTCATTTTTTTTGGCCAACTCTTGTTGCATTTGGGACATATTTCGATCTGGCTTTGTGAGCATATTGCCTAAAAAGGCTATCAAAGGCAGCTACAAAATTGCAACTGAACATTCAGATGAGGACACATTTGGGTCCAACACTAATAGGCCTTGATGAGAATCCTTGTTTTAAAATCAATTTTAAATGTTTTTACTAAATAGGGATACCTATTGGAATTAGAATTAGAAACTAAAACACTCAAGATTCGGAGTCTTCTTATAATTAAATAATTGTATTCGATGGATTACATCGATTTATCACATTAAAAGGCTTAACCCTGTTAAATCTTACCAAATTCATCGTTCTTCTTTTTAATCTCTATTTATTATTAATTAAATAAAAATAAATAACACTAGCTTTACAAAAGAATCCAAATAAACATGTAAAGGGTGTCCAATCCTCTAAAAGTGACAGTTGGCAAAACCCAACAAGGAAGTTGGCAACGCTGAATGCAGGAAGTTGACAACACCAAAATTAGTAAAAATTAGAAGAGTCAGAGCCAAATTTTGTAGTTGGAATTAGTACTTTTATAAGCATTTATAACATTATTAGAAAAAATAAAAATCTTACGATATAATAAATAAATTTGAAAAGAATCTAGTTATTTATTTTTGAAAGTTTCTGTTGTTTCGTAAAAAAATAATTTATAAAAGTATTTGTTTCTTTGAAAAGCCTTTAGCATTATTCACTATATTTTTTAATTATGACGTATTTTCAACTTAATTCCATAAATTCTCTATTGGAATCATTATTCAATCCGCCTGCAGGAGGCTCCAAACAACATCCAATACCTTGGTTGGAGATTCAATGTTGAAATCTATTTGGAATCCTTCTCTGAAATGGAAATGCTTCAATTCTACAATAATATCAGTTAAAGATTTCACATTGTTTTCCGTCTTTAATAGTTATAATTTTTCTGACATTTACAGAAGCCCAAGAACCGACAATAACTTAAGATTCAAATATTTTTTTGTGTCGTGACATGTCGCACCCATTCCAGTTTTTTTTTGTATATTTGTGGCCACAATTCATCTATTAATCCCCCCAGTGTCTCCTCTAATAATCGCCCCCTGCCTGTTCCTCCGCTACATTCATGTGCTAATTCCATTTGTCAGAGCTATAATATTTATGTATCTGGCAATTGAAAGAGCCATAAATCAAAGGCTCTGCCCAGATCCCTCCCATCCCTCGAAGGGATGTATTTTTGTCTATAAGAAATTATTCAGTTTCTTGAATGGAACAGCTGAATAGAATACAATTTTCGTCGAGTCCTTGGCATAAAGTTTTCCTCAGATCTGCACATATGCATTTCCAACTTTATGCTTAAATATGTGATATATACTCTGGATGGCACTTGCTGATTGTGCTGCCAAAAATCCAGCTGAAATTAAATGACAAAGTCAAAGGCGAAGGGCCGAAATAAAAACTTTCTCGTACGAGAGTATTTTGGCCAACAAACACAGCTGACTGTGACACCCCCTGCCGTCGTCCTTATTTCGTCCTTCGGGTGGTCCAGTTTCTCTTGTTATTTTTTATGTGCCAAGCCAGCGCAGTGGAAGAGCCAAGCCAAGCCGGCAACAAAAAGCGAAAGCTCGCACATAACTCGTCCTTTTTTGCCCGCCAAGTGTGTGTGTGTGTGTCCTGTCTGACGGTCTGTCTGTGTTTTAAAAAGGTTTGTGCTACATTTACATTATGGTGCTACAGCGACAATAACAAAAACAAACGGCATAATCTGCGAGAATAATTGAAGAGTCTGGCCCGGAATAAGGAATAATGAATACCCTTAATTGAGCGGCACGTTAACCCAAAGGACATGGCCATTAGAACGAACGAACGAGAGTCCCATGGAAGCCAACTGGATTGCCAAGTTGAAACACCCCGAATCCGGGGCAGTGTGGCAACAACAAATAGTTGCCTTTGGCGTGGCACAGTGTGGTGCAACACCCTTCACACCTTTTCGAGCCCTTCTCCTTGGGCCTTTATTTTTTTCGGAGGCCGTTCGGAGGGCGTTCCAAAACTTTTGCCTCGTGTGAGCAGGAGTGTGCTTGTGGCAGGCTCAGGAATCGCAGACATACATAATTGAATGCTCGAAAAAGGCAGGCCGACAACGGCAACGGCAACAACGGCAGGACTTCTAACATCCTGGCCATGTGTCTGGCTGTGTTTTGGCCTCCATTCTATGGCCTGGCTCTGGCCGGGCTTCGGCCTGCCTCTGACTCTGACTCTTACTGTGGTGGGGCTGGATGGTGGTGCATTGCTTTGGGCCAAAACAAGGAATGTTACAATTATGTTCTCTTCACACTTTTCAGCAATTTATGTTTGGTATGTGGATGTAGCCTTCGTCCTTCTGCCCACTCCCACTACCACTCCGCCGCTTAGCCACAGCTTGACACTTGAAAACGGGCCCACAATAATAATAATAAGGACAACAGCAACATTTAGGATGAGGATAGGCTGGGGGGTCCTGCTTAGTTGGCCTTCTGGGGACTGTGGCCTTTTGGGGCCGCTCGCAATTATATTTTTCCCTCTGGTTAGTTATTGTATTTATGTCGCTTAAAAAACCTTGCAACTTTTGGCCATGATTTATGCCTTTGGAATTGGATTTTCTCTCCGCCTAAGCTTTTTCTCCTACGGCTGGCTCCCTTTTGTTTCGCCGGCTTGGCTTTCTTCTTCTGAATGGGCATAGGGCATGGGCGGCCTCATTTTCGTTTTTGAGGGGTGGATGGGGCTGCGTCAACAATAATTCATGACAAGAACACAAGTGGCAACAGTTTGTCAGCCAGGCTGTAAGCCGTGTACGGCTTTAAGCAGCTAAGTTGGCCCTTTAAGGGACAAGAGCCTCAAAGGCATCAAAGGACATCAGCGAAACACTAACTTTCACATCATTTTACACTTTCGCATAAAACACACGATATTATTTTGCGGAGTAAGCAGCTTTAGGTGGCATGCAACTACATACTTGTATATTTCAAAACGGCAAGGACATTGGGAGCAGTCTCTTTGTGGACCTGGGGAAAAGGATACAGCCCTGCTCCGGTAACTTAACGTTACGATATTTCAACGTTTTCGGCTTCCATTGCTTTTCCAGTTGTCCCCGTTTTTGGGCAGCCCATGGGAGGAGCTGGGTGGGTCTGGGTGGATCTGGATTGGTCTGGGTGGTTTCGCTGATGCTCGCCCGACTGCACTGAAACACACAATGGAGTTATTCCAACGGAAAAACACATGCACTTCCGCCGATGTTGACAACGCGACGGCGGGCGTAACTTGATGGGTGGTGGAAGGTGGGTGGTGGGTGATACGTGGCAGGAGTCCTGCAGCAAAGAGCAAAGCCATCGGCATCAGCAGCAGCAGCAGCCGGCTTCCATCACCCCTCAAAGCGAGAAGCCACCAAGTGCAGCGGATGGAGCACCTACAGCCAGGCGATAATTGAAGCATATGCCGTGGCAGGCGAAAGTCGCACTCCGGGCGTTACTTTAATATATGTATAACCCAGCGAATGTTCTATTTAAAGTGGGTAGAAAACTGAATTTGGTTTAGAATATTTCCGGAATTTAATCATAGAAAACTTTCTCGTTCTCTCCTCTTTCGAAAGTCTTTTACATAAAGCCAAGTTTTAGACAATAAATCACTGAATCTTTATCAAAAAATTTACGTACTTGTTTACAAGAAGGAAAACTTCTCAGTAAAAAGATTTTACATTGAAAAATATTTATTTCCCAAAATTTCAATAAATTAAATGAACTCAATTTCTTATAAATTGCAGAATATATATATTTTTTGTATATGAAGCTTTCGTCACCAAACTATAATACTCTCAGTAAAACCAAAGGAAAAATGGTAAATATTTTTCAGTTAAAAAAGAAAAGACACTAGAGTCTTCATTTTAGACAGAAGAGGGAGTACCGGATATCTTATATAAATCATACTTAGTATTCTATTTTTAAAGTATTTTAAATAAATTAATAAACCATTCACTTTTTGTTTTTTTTGCTACAATATTTTTGATAAGAATAATGTAAAGAATTCTACCTTTGCTGCCCTTTTTTTCTTAGATATTATTTGGTGTTAATATTAAATTATATACACTATATCCTTCAACTCAATATTATATCCAGGTGAGGAAAAATTTAACAAAATGTTCCTGAAAACGTAGTCCTCCCAAAAATATAAATTTTGGAAAATGAAGATTATTTTTCTAATTAATATGAATAAAGTAGAAGTTTATGAAAGCAAACAATCAGTTACTTAGAGAGTAACTAGATATAATATTTTAAAGTGATTTATTTTCAAGATATTAGGTTGAGATCAGAAGACTACAAATGATATATAGCTGGGGGGCTACTTAGTCGCCACTATAATCTATTCCTTCCCGATAAGACAATTTATTTAAAGTTCCGTTCGTTACCTTGCACCTTTTCATCACTTGCCCCCTTTTGGCATCCGTAAGAGCGTGGCAACCTTCCAACCTTCCCATTGCAAGGCGACTCGTAAAATGCAAATAATGCAACCGATGTTGGGTTAGGAATCAGGACCAAGGAGGAGGACCTGGGGGCGGAGTGCTCTGCATGTCGGTATCGGGATGTTGGGACTGTATGACGTCGCCCAGACTATCGCAAACGATGCTAACTGACGACGGCAACTGGCAGTGACTGCCACAGCTTTTCTTTTCCACCTCGACCCGGCCCCTGCCTCTGCTCCTGCTCCCCGATATCCTTCTCCGCCTTTTACCATTTCCAGTGTAAGTAGAACATTTTTCATATTTTCTGGCTGCTGCCGTTGCTTCTGCATTTCAGCTCCAAAAATGAAACCGAGCATGCAAAACGGGGCGACGAATATGCAGTCCCAGAGATCGGATGGAGGGGACGGAGCTCCATGGTTCCTAGGACCCAGCACCCAGGACCGGGGGCACTGCGAGTGTGAGTGCAGATTAATGGATGTTGATTTTACAAATTCAAATGGCAAAAATATGCAAGAAAGTGTAAGAGATGCCAGGAAACACTGAGACAATCCAAAGTAATATGCTAATTGGGATTGCTTTATTTAAAACACAGGGGAGTTTTGTTTTTTTTTGGTTCTAGGATATTTATAAGGAAGGGAAAACTTTCACTTCCTTGGATTGGAGGTAGATAAATCAACTACATTTTTAAAAAACTTAACAATGTCAGAGATTTAAAGGATTCTCATTCACAAAAGGATGCTCATTTTAATACAAATTAGGGTTTTTTCTATTATTTTTTACATTACAGTCCATTTATATATTATTTGTCAACTTTTCTGAAAAAATGTCGAGAAAATCACGGAGTATTTTTCCAAAATCTTTATATATCAAGTATATTTTTAATATCATACTTGGAACATCTTTTCGAAAAAGAAACGTGAAGAAACTTAAACTATATAATAGAGATTCAATGATTCAATGTCCCTTTTATATAGAAAGGCATAAGTATTATTCTTACAAAGCTTCAAGGGAAATCCTACAATTTCCTTAATATCCTTACCACATATTTCTCTCAGTGCTCCGATGCTAGTAACTCCCACAGATGCATCTGCAACTCCCACACTGGCTCCTTCTCCGACTCCCCTGCTGGAGTGGAGCATTCAATTCCGATTCCGATTCCGTTGCCGATTCGGTATCCCGAATCCGAGCCCGGCTCCCGGCTCCCGGGTCCCACAGCTCCATCGCAGATCTCTCTGCCGAGCTTGGCATTGTCGTCGCAAATGCGATAACTTAGCTACCAATATGCGTTGACTGCCAGTGGGTGGAGGGGAAGGACTTCGAGGCGCTTCTAGCTCTAGCTCTGTGTGGGGCATGTGTGGGTGTAGAATGGGTGGGGATGGACTGGATGGATGGGCTGGTGGGTGAGCCGTAGCATATGCACGGCTGCATTTGTCAGCGGAGCACAAAAATGAGACAAAGTGACGCAGCCTGCAAGGTTCCCGTCTCTCCCCAGCTCCACCCGCCATCGCCAGTAACTTGAGGATAGAAATAAATGCGCATTTATGGCTGGCAATCCAAAAGTCTTTAAGATTTTCACATTCCATGCATTGTGTGTCTGCCAGGGACAGAAATCGGACAGGACTAGAGTCATTTTTTTATGCGCTATACCCTGGGAGTATTTTCTTCGAAGAGGATGTCCATTTTTCTAGAACTAGAACTAGAAATTTTTAAAATTCTTTATCTATTTTGAATAAAGCTATTTTAAAAGTACAATAATATTTTGTTCTAACCAACCGAAAACACTTTATTAGGATTCAGACAAAAAAAACAATTTTGCGAACTAATTAAAAAGGATTTACGTGAAGCCGAAATACTTGTAGATATTTATTAAATATTTTTCTAATAAAATTTAATATAGTTTTAAAAACTAGGTTTGAAATATAAAAGACACAGAAGAATACAAGAAAAGACACATAAACTTAAAAAAAAAGAATTAAATTTAAAAAAATAAATAAATCTGGGGAGAAGATTATATTTTGGTATCAAAACTTTCAATAAATTCAAAGATTTTTGAAAGGGGCTTCTAAAAAATCACCGTTTATTAGTCTAAAATATACATCTAAGAATCTAAAGTAATGGGTAAACGTAATTCGATACCAGCAAGTCCACCTCCTCCTTAGCTGGGACTGCGTGCAGTGCACATAAATCGAGATCCGCACCTTCCTTGCCATTTTCAGGATACGAGAGGATGGCTTTTCTTGCCGTCGCCACCGTCACCGCCATTGTGCGCCGTTGCCTGGGAGCTGGTAGCTGGTAGCTGGGTGGACCGCCTTGGCCTCGACTGGGCTGGGATGCCGCGTCTTGGCCGGGTTAGATAGCGATGGAGAAGCAAGTGCCAGGACTGTGGCTGCGGCTACGGCTGTGACTATGACTGGGAGCGACTTTGTGCGATATGATAGCGTGAGCGGGACGCGCGTTTTATTGTCCTTGTAAATCGTTGCCGTACGTTTCGGCATTAATAAAAGTTAGCAAATAACTTGACAGACCGAGATAGAGCATGGCGCAAGCGAGACGGCCTGATGGCTTGATAGCCGCAAGTGAGGCGGACTGGGGGCTTCGGGCTCCGGGTTTCGGTTTCCATTTTTATTGTGCTCGTCATCAAGTTGATTGTTGATGACTGCCTCCAGCTGCAGAGCGGAGCTGCGTCCTTTGGGATCCATCCTTGGGTCTGCACGCAGATAAATACGTTTCAAAATTCTCCAGGCATGTCCAGCTAACTATACAAAATATATCATAAAAACCATTACCTTTATATATTCTTTTTTTTCCAGTGCATGCATGAGTCTAGGGCTGGGATGTATTCATGCCAGGCACAAAGATATTGAGTAATTTGTTGGGTCAGGCGGTCAGCGTTGTGGTTTGCATAGCCAAGCAGGTTTCCTTTTTATTCGCCTTTCGTGGCATTCTGTGGGGAATCCCCCAGTCCTTTCCGGGGTTTACCTGCCCCAGACCTGCAGCTTTAAAAAAAAAACACCAATCATATATTTTATAGAAACGAAAAATAAATTACTTGCCATTCTGTATTCTTTTTACGATTTTAATAATCTTAATTCGAGATTTTTCATTCTTAGATAATCATTTTTCACGAAGCTTTTAAATCAAGGATCCTCGAGAATACCTTTGCCACGACCCGATATATGAACTCTTTAAGCTAAAATATACAAAGCTAAGATATTACGCTAAGATATTAAAAGTAGTAGGATTACAAAACAATTAACTTAGTTTAAAACGTGTTAAAAATGACTAAAATTTAAAGAGCAGTGTCTCCTTTGAGCACATGTCAGTGTGGTTCCAGTTTCTGATCTACATATTCGCCACAATGACGCCTTCCGTTGGCAGCAGGAGGGCACCAAATTGCACAAACAATCCTTTTTAGAGTCAGGATGCGAGAACAAGAGGACGAAGACGAAGACGAAGTGGAGGTGGAGCTAGTGGGTTCTCTGGAGCTACCAGGTGGAGTCAGCAGCAAATAGATTAGGCAATGAATTGATGCATACCTGCCAACAAAGAAGGACGAAGTTGGGAGGCAGGACAAGCGAGTTGAGCGACAAGAGAGTTGAAGGTTGCAAGTTGTGATAACCGAAAACCGCAGGACGAGACAGGACGAAGTTGGCCCAAGAAGGAAAAGTCAGAACCAGTGCTGCATATTGAGCAGAGCTTGATAAAGGGCTTTGGCCTCGCCCTGAAATTGGTTATTTTAACTCTTCTGGCACTTTTTGTTGGTATCGTTGAACAGAATTTCCTGTGGCAAGCCAGGCCAGGCCAAGATTAATGGAAAACGAGCAAGACAACGGATTCGGGCTAAAAAATAACTTGAATCTTTAATGAGGAAAGGGAGAGCTGCTGCTGTTGAGCTTAATCCCGGACTCCGGCTTCTCAAATGGCATCTCGTTAGCGCTCAAGTGATTCAACAGAATGCCTAACATGCCTAATGTCATCTGACGCGGCGCTCAAATTAATAGCCAGCCACTTTTCACCTGACCACCTCCTACTCCTACTCCTCCACGGGTGGTTCTGGGAATGAAAACGTAACGTTTTTCCTGCGACATTGCGATGTTCTTTCAGCTAATCCGCAGCGCAAACAGCAACAGCGACGCGGAAAGACGAAGGACGAAGGACTCTCAAGTGCGGAGCGTTTATAACAGAGCCTTAACAATTCCACAAAATAAATGGCCACGACTTGGTTCAGGAGCTCTTCTCTCCTCCTCCGATTTTTATGCGTTTTTCTTCTATATACCATAGTACTTGGCAATAAAATGTGAAATGCGAATGCCAAATGTAAGCAGCACCCAAATGCACTGAGAGAAAAGTGGTGCAACTATTATGCTACCAAGTGGAGATTAAGGAAAGCTTTTGGCTGACTTTTCTTCCAGTGCATTGGTCCTCACACTTACATGTGAAGGAGAACTGGCCATTATGACTAATGGTTGACATTTAACTTAATCTGCTTAAGATGATTATTGAAAATGAGTGCCACTTATGCCAAATGTTGCGTCATAAATATTCATGCACTCTCTCCACGAGGAGGCGGCTAACCAAGGAGTAGGCGTGGCTTAGCAACAGAATCGGGAGCAGGGGCAGGTTTTGGATATAAAACCAGAAGGGAGAACACTCGCATTTATCGGAGACGCCTCCGCTAATAGAAAGTCTCCTTTTCAACCAAAGGCATAAAAACTTGGCAACTTGATTTATACATAAACATGCTCCTATATATACGTATATATGCCCCCACCCTGATCCAACATAATGCATATGTATGCCTGATATTTATGTATTTTTATGCCCCACACTTAGGCCGGAAAAAATCAAACTCATTTCGAGTTTTGGTTCATTCTGTGCGTATGCTCCTATGGCTGGTGATGTAGAGTATGAGTCCGGAATTTGATTTATTACAATTCGCGTATATTTTACAATTTAGCGGCCATAATTCATTTTGTCGGTTTTGGCGATGCGCTCCCTCTGAGTGGAGCATTAAGATATGCACATGCACTTTGACACTTACTATATACGAGTATGTGTCCTGATACATAAAGGGGATTATGTCACACATTTGCGGTTGCTGCAGGATTGCAAGATTACATCGAATACCTGGAGCTAAGACACATCGATTTGATACTTTGAGGTTGCTATTTATATCTATAAAGATACAGATATCTAAAAACATATAGATAGAGGAAGTATCACTATTTTTAGCAGCTTTCCTTCTGACCATACTTCTAAAAATTATTCTACATGTTCTATAGGGTTAACCATTTGTTTAAAGCAAAATAGATTGTCTTTAATTAATTGTTTAACCCCTCAAAATGAATTGTAAATTGTAAATAAAAGGATTAAATCAGTAATTTCCTCAGAAAATTAACCAAAAACCACCATCATAACTTGGAAGCGTCATTTCAAACTAGATTAAATTTTCACCAAAACACTTTCGCGGAAGCCCATTGGCTTTGAATTCCGAAACCCTCCAGCCGTCCCAGGCTCCGTCTCTCTCGCACCGACGCCCAGCCGGCAGCCGGAGGCCGTTCCCGGGTCCTGGGTCCTGCTCCCGAGTCCCAGCCATATTGCAGCTAGCTGGGCCACGCTAGAGGGCGTAGATTTGGGCCCGGCCTGCGGTTATGTTAATGAGCTTGCACACAATTAGCAGCTGCTGCTGATTCTGACGCCGCCGCCGCCGCCACTGCAGCAGCAAAGGTCGGGGGGCGGGATCCCGAGGAGGACACTCCAAACCATTTCCATGTAGTGGCATTTGCGCTTGTCACTTCAATTATAGTAAATATTTAATGCCATAGCGGGACGATGCTGGAGGAGGTGGACCCGAGACCCGAGACAGGAATGGAGAGTGAGGAATGCGGAAAGCGGAGGCCACAGGGCGTGACTATATAATAATCAACGCACAATCAGTTGGGCATTCTAATAAATAAATAAATAATCCTGGTCCTTGCTTTAATTACACAACGCAAAATTAAATTGAAAATAAAATGCCGCAGATTGTGTTGCGGATCGGTAGAGGGATAAAGGATACCAAAGGACATTTCGGGGCTATTGCACGCATAGGTTTTAAGAACAAAATGTTCAATTAACTTTGATGCCGGAATTAGTAATGGATTGAGCTTTGCCAAGTGTTTAATCAATATTAAATTAATTACCCAGTTTATTTGCATTGCAATGCTAATGACCAATATGACCAAAATGCGGTTGAGTAATTACAATATTGTTTTATGACTTCCGAGTTTGATATTTGATTTTCTTGAGAATGGATGCAAAGTTTATTGAATACTTAAGTGGTCAAGGGGTCATTCCAGGGCATTAGAATATCGAGTATGGATTCCTAATTTTTTCTCCCTGCGATACTCCAATGAAATGCATTTGCAATTTTGCGTTTAAATATTTCAAACACGAATCTAAAAACCGCCAACCAGCCAGCCAGTCAACCAGCCAGTCAGCAATCCAAGTTGCTAGTCAGTCAGCCATGGCCTGGCATCATTTGAGCTATCGAACTGAAAAATGTCCTTTTAAATTACAAAATTGCAAATTAAACTGCAGAAGCTGGGCTGGGGCGGATGTCCCAACAATCAGTTCGCAGTCTTTGTCTGCACCGAAGCACATTCCGCTCCTCCGGTTCTCTCGGTCACATAATTCAATTCCAGACGAAATACATGCAATTTCTTTTGCCAGAAGAGAGCTCAGCAATACATAAGTAAAACATAATTGAATTCAAATTTGTGCAATCGTAAGTAACTAAGATACAATTATGTACGTGGCTGGTCTGCTCCATTCTGTGTGTCTCTGTGACTCGTCGGTCTCTCGGTGACTTTCTCCGCTGCCAGTCCCAATCCCCGTTCCAGACGACTGTCAAGTCTCGTCATGACTACATTTTGACACACAATTGAAAGGCGCCGAGGACACACGCACATGCAGCACTGGCACTAACTCGCAGCAGGACTCGGTACCCGGGACTAGGGAGTCCTGTGAGGGGCTCCGGCAGACAATGAAACGTAATCACACTAATGGCTCCAGGAGCAATGAAGCGCACGTAATTGGTAAAGAGCTCTTCAGGATGCGACGCAGGAGTGTTGAACACCGGTGACTGTAGTGTTGTGTAGGGATATAGTTTTGCGCAGCGATAGATCACTGAATCCTTAAAGATCACTAGATTATCCTTTCAGATATAAAACCACATATATTATTGACTGTGACACCGATTTGCCACTAATAGATAATTGCAATCTCCAATCAGCGATATTTCCTGGAAAATCACATGCACCGTTTTGTGGCATGCAGCCACCCACAAACCCACACACCTGCAGCACTCTTTGCCGAATCTATTCTGTAGAACAAGCTTTTGTGTCGCTATATTGGTTAGCTTGGTGGCTGGCGGTCCTAGAGAGTTTTTGGGGTCCTGCTGGGCTGGCAGAGCCATGCATTTTCGTATAGCACAGTTTTTAGGGCGTAAGCAAAAGTCGTTGACGTTCGTTACCAATACCGCAGTAGCATACTCAGGAGGCACTGAGAGAAAGTATTTATGAAATAAGTGTTATAAAAATAAATATTTCTTATAATTCGAAATGTATTTCAACTATTTTTTTGTATATTTTAAGATACTCTTAGGGTACTCCTTAGGGTATTTATGTTCTCTACGATGTGCATCCCTAAGTAGGACTTATTTCTTCCCGTTCAATGCCACACAGAGACGCCACACTGCTGCAGTCGCACAAATCATGACATGTGATGTGATGTGAAGAAACCTGCGCGCCAAAGAAATGCAATTACATGTTACCGTTGCTTTCTCCTGGCTTGCGTGCTTCGGTGTGTGTGTGTGTGTTAATGCATCCTCGACCGTGTGTGGGTGTGTGCTTTATTAATGAGTTGAGTTTCAGTTTGAGTTTGAGTTGCGACCCCGCCTCTCTCCCCAGCGCCCTGTAAAGTTATGTTGCAACTTTGGCAACGGCATATTGAAAAATGATGCAAGTATCTCCATTCTTGTGCCGCCTCCTCTTCCATTTTAATGCGAAAATGAGCGACTGTCACTGGGATAGATGGAAAGATGGATGCGGGAGAACTTTGAATTCGGGAAAGTAATGGGAAAGTGGGCGAGTAATGAAAACTTTTTGCTCCTCCTCTGGATCCTGCTCCTGCTCCTGCTCCTGCAGCTCCTGATGAATCTCGAGTAATGTCGTGTGTGGTAAATTAAAAATCAATAACTCATTTGCCAAACGTCGTCGGGCGAAGTAACACACAAAAGTTGTCACAACCAACAACGGAAATGATCATCAGCCCCCGGATGCTTATCCTGATGGAGAGATACGGCTTAAGGTGTACGCTTTTGTATGTAATTTGCGTGGCTGCAGAAAGAGTTATGAAGATTATTAAAAAGGGTTGTGGGGGTTGTCCTGGCTAATAGGAATCACGGAAAGTTCTTGCAGGTTCTGCAGCATCCCTGAAAGTTTCATAATCAGAGTTTAGGTGATTAAAATCCGATTTTGTGCAGAGTTAAAATGTGATATTAGGAGAAGATTTTGCAAATTTGATTATCTAAAGTTCTGATATTCTAGTCAATCCCCCAAATGGAACGTCCTCTTCGACATCAAAACGTTTGAATGGCCGTCTAATCCATATAATTGATGCAGTTAGCAGTTAACCTACATTCTAAATACGCCAACAGCTCTCCGGCATTCAATCCAATTTCCTTGCCCCAAGGACTGGCCCCCTATCAGGACCCGATCCGATGGTTTCATTCACTTTAGTCACTTTGCCTGTGAAGTGGGCCGAAAAACCACACAACTGACAAATAATGCTAATGAGCGTACAAAAACTGCCATTTGCTAACCAATGAACTTCCGTCAATTGTCGGCGAGTGGGTCGGAAAATCGGATGCAATGGCTGCAGAAATGGCGGCACTTTGCCAAGAGCCTCCGTCCAGACAGGCAACCGAAATTTCGCTACAATAATAGTTAGTGGGGCAACCGCAGGGCTCGAATCTCGATTCAGGCAGGGCGCAGCCAGAAGGATACGACTGCAAGTAGCCGGGCGTTGATTGGACCTTCTGCCTTCCGCCGTTCTCATCCAGGTCGGTGTCTTCAGTGGAGCAACTGCGCCTGCCCGACTGCCGACGGGCATTTATGTCAGTTTGTCACGATAGGCGATGGAAGCGCACAGATTACCTTGGTTCAAGTTAACAACGGATCCAAGCCACGCCAGACACCAGGATCCCCACTCCAGCCTTCAGACTCCTAGCCCACCCAGGCCACAGCCACGTCCAGGACCGACCTCGTTCTCGTCCTCGTCCTCGTCCTGGTACTCATCCTCATTCACATCCAGATCCACGTCATCAAAATTCAGCGCCAGCCAGTGCCTAAGCCCACAGGCTAGCCGGAAAAACGGTCGACCCAATGAGGCACACTGTGTCGGTGGAGCTGCAAAAAGCTTTAATTTTATTATCCAAAAATATATTTTAGATTTAGAACTATACGGAAACCGATCTTCCCTTTTGAAGAATTCAAAATGAATCAATTATAATCAATTATTAATCAATTAATATCTTTCTAGTTATTTAATATCATAATCCTTTATCAAAACCCGAGCCACAAGAGGATTCTTCTACTTCCGCGTAATCCTTTCTACACTTTGTTCTATCGGATCTATTTCCGAAGAATTAATTTAAACCTTTTCTTTAAGGACATCCACCCACTGTGCCATGAACTCTGTAAGGCTTCGGAGTTTGAAAACTGGCAAAACGTTTTGTGCTCGCGTGCAAAGCTGTTGAATCGCATTAAAATCAGTTTGCTGCATCTTCACTGACTGCAATTTTCGGGGCAAGGACAACACCGGCATGCCATTGCCAATGGAGAGCGGACCCGAGCCCGGACCCAGAGGCGGAACCGAACGGGGCGGGAAGGTCCTTGCTCCTCGCCTACTCGCTCGATTGGCTGCTGTCAGCAGCATTTTATGTTAATTTTCATTAGAACTGCCGGCGTGGCTCTCCGGCTGCCCAATTTGTATGGAAAGTGAATTTGAAACTTGGCTGCCCACGCCTATCCCCGCCCTCCGGCTATTGCAAAAAAGTGTGCCAATTCCTGGTCCTTCAATGTGTGGGTGTACGGGTGTGTGGGGGTGTTCGAGTAGGCGGCAATAAAATTGGACAACAAAGTATTTTTCAATTAGCCATGAAGCCGGCGAGGGAGTTGCCATGCAGTGGGTGGCGTGTGGGTGGAGGGGTCGAGATGAGCTCGTAAAAACAATAACTGTAAACCTGTATGCCCCTCCGGTCCATTCCAAGAGGCTGCAGGAATTTGTATGGGAAAATTGCTGCAATTGTGACACTGGAACCGTCGGCAGAAAACATAAATTGTTTTATGGGGCTTCTCGTTGTTTTAATATGGGGGATTTTCC
Source organism: Drosophila merina (assembly GCA_035047645.1). NCBI lineage: Eukaryota > Metazoa > Arthropoda > Insecta > Diptera > Drosophilidae > Drosophila > Drosophila merina. The sequence goes on along the minus strand of JAWNPH010000059.1, from coordinate 22,365,311 downwards.
TGCCTTTTAGACAGCTTCATAAAAAAAAAATAACACCCATGCACAGCAAAAAAAATGTATAAGCTTTCGATTAGAGAATTATCCAATTAAAATAGCAGGATTATATTTCTAAATCCAATTTTATCACCAATTTAAAGGGAGTTTTTCTAAACTTTCCATAACATTAATCCAAAAAAAATTGCCCCTTACTAACCCTTTTCCTGTTTGTATTAATTTTCTAACATTGTTAGTTATCCTAGGAATGTGAAAAAAACGAAATATTAATGAATGATATTCATTGTCCTTTTTCCTGTGACAGAAACCCTTAGTAACGCACTACATTAAGGATAATATAGGGTATTAGGAACCCCAAATTAAGTGCAGAACTTACCACATGCTGGGTTTTGTGTTTTTTGATTCATTCGTTGATTCGGTTAGAAAATTAGGAAATCATCAGCGCGTCATCATCTTAATGAATTTCCATAAATTTTGGCGATAATAATTAAACGATAGCGATTCCCCGGGCCTGTCATAGTTCATTAGTGCAGTGGCTCCTCCACGGCACCCTTCTGCCACCCACAGCCACACCCACACCCAGAACCACCCCAACCCCAACCCACCCTCTGCATCAATCGTTTGCTGTTTATGGCTGCCTAATTACAGCAATCAGGGATCGGAACGAATCGAAACGGAATGAATGGTTACCAAAGGCAGTAGCTGCGCGATTTTCCCACAGTCTCACATACGCGGAGCTCGAATGTAGTTGAAAAAATAATTTCCACTTAATACTAATTAGTGGACATCGGAGTGGTCGGGGGCGGAGTGGTTCCGGCGGCGACATAGAAGAGCTCCCAAATCGCGTAAGCAAGTCAGTGCAGTTTGTGGGTTTTATAGGCCTCTGCGCCGCTTGCTTCATTAAGCTGCATTTTCAGGCCAGTCAGCTACAGAGTCGACAGAATTGAGAACATTCATTATGCGCCCCCATACATACACGGATACAGTGTACACGGTACAGTGTTCATTAGCTAATGGGGTTTCCTTACATTAATAAATAACTTGAGCCTTGACCGTAGATGCTTAAGCAAAAAATGGATATTTTGGAATATAAAGAAACGTATTTGCAGAATCTACACATACTCGTACTCTACTTCATTCTTTAGAGAATTCTTTTATTCCACTATTCATATATTAGTTTTTTAATAAGGGAGGAGATACCTTTAACAAGTTTATAGAATTCTTAATAGAAATCAGGGCATCTTATTCTGAAATTTGTATCTTTTTCAACAGATAAACTTAATTTTTTTATAAAGATAAGGAATTTAAAAGGGGTTCGAAAGGTTTTCGTGTTAAAATGCATAGTTTTGAGAGGAATATGACCTTAGGCCATTAAAAAAAATAAAAACATCTAGCATACATTTTCGCGAAAGCATCCTATTTTAGGTCAATTGTTATAAAAGATTTACATCACTAAATTATATCACTAATATTAAATACATCACTACTTTCCGCATTCCAGCCGAATATAAATTTAAAATTCAAAACTAAATCTTAAGTTAAATATTTAGTTATATAGATGAAACTATATTCCAAGAAAATAACATCATCTACTGAATCTACGGAATATTAATTTAGGACATACATAGGTATGGTTACATCTCATAAGACTTATGCGGTTCCCTCTCCATAAAGGTACAGCCCACCTCGCACCATACCGACGGAGGGACGTTGCCGTTTATAGTACGTTTTTAATGGCAGGGATAGATTTGGAGAGAATAAAGTGTAGAAAGGATTACGAGAAAGTAAAAGAGTGAATTTGTTGTTTGGAAAGATTCTATAGAAGAGGAAGTAAAATATAAAGAAATGTCATAGAGGTCTTGATGGTACGAACACAGTACCCCAAAAGACTCATGCAGGGTACATAGTTTAGTATAAGAGTTTAGGAATAGAGGACTAAAATGTCTAGTCAGTCTATTAGGAATGTTGAATTTTAGGCGTGTTAGTAGATACTACATCACCATTAAAAAGGGTTATATAGGATAACGTCGCCCAGCATCTGAGAGAGGGTGATCTTAGTAAGAGTCTGCCTAGATAAGAAGGAAGGTGAAGGTCTGTATCACACTTGGGTCCCGTTCAAGCTTACTGATCGATGATGAGGAGGCCTTACTGTACCACATACCTTGCATACATATTACCCACATCCATACATACTCACCCATATACATATGTAAGTGGCACTTGACTTGTTCGACATAAACATGAAAATGATGATGTCACATTTGCACAATTGTGCGTACAGCATCGCCTCCGGCAGCAACAACAACGACAAATTGAAGGGGCCAGTAATTGTTATTGTTGTAGGGTCTTTGGAAATGCAGGTTTCCCTATGTATGTAGGTATATGTAATATATATTTACCCCCAAAATCCATCCCCTCGCACCGTGCACCGTGCACCGCAGAGTGTACTTAATGTGCGTAGTAGATCGGGCAAGCGTAAATCTGTTGATATGGCGATTAAAAATCGAACCGCCAAATGTATAAAAAACAGCGTGTATGTGTGTGTGTAAAAATGGCCGACACTATTGGAAAGGATTTTATTATTTTGAATCCATTCCCCGGTTTCAGGACGATTGCCATTGTTTTTTGTATGTTCTGCAGTGGACAGGACAGGCGGCAGCGATAAAACAAAAGCCGCTTTTCAGTTGAAAAGTTTAATTGAACAATGATAATGTTGGGGGGTGCGAGGGGCGGTGATTTTTTACTCGCAACATCCAAATGTCGGTGTATAAAAAATAAGCCTATAAAAATATACAGATTTATCCTGTAAAAATGGTCGGGCACTTTGCCATCACAACACGGAGAGTTTGTTAAAGGCCGAGCCAATATTGTGATAGGTTAGAGATCGAAAAGCGTTACGTGTTCAATGGTCGATCCATTATCGCCGCTAATCAACCCCCTTCCAATCCATTTCTGGACTTGCAACCCCCTGACACTTGGCATTCTGTCGTTATTTTCCCGGCAGTCGCAACTAATTTGGCCCCGAGGCGCGCTCTAACTCCTCTTAAACTTATAGTCAAAGTTTGGCATCGCAAAAAGTGACGAGAAATCTCGAAAATCAATTCATTGCACTTCCATTTGCAGAAGGATGTCCGAGTGGAAACCTTATGGCAGCATAATTTCATCAAAATGGAAACTGGAGTGCACTGGAAATAGTTTTTACTTCAATTTTAGTCACAAAATGTCTGATTATATAAAATAATTCATTATTTTTAGTATTTTTTAGTATTTGAAAGCTCCAGGGACTGCAACATAACCTAAAAACTTAAAAAAAGCGGGAAAAATTCGGAAATGTTCTTCTTCTTTTTATATTAAAAATTAATTTCAAATACAAGCAACTGTTTTATAATCGTTATGTATTATTAAATTTCTTGTAAATAATGCGTCACATTTCTAAAATACGTATCTTTTCATGCCAGAAGGCTAGCCTCAGATTAATCCTGGACAAAATCCTGGATAAAAATATCACTAGATATGTATCTAGACACCTTGCCACTATAAATTCAAAACTATATTGCAAAAAGAACCAAGAACACAGCTATTTTTGGAAGTGCATTTTCCGCAATGAACTGAAATATGCCTCGGGGATATTCTTGCCACTCCCTGCCACTGTTAAAAGTTTCTCCAGCGGCTGGGAAAGAAAGTCCCCCGGCAAGACCCCTTTCCTTTCAGACTCTGCCAGCGGGGGGCTGCCGCTCAGCTCATTTGTTTGCCTTTGTTGATGCCACAACAATTGGCGACGCATTTGTAATCTGAAATCTGAGTCTCAGCAAAGAGCCAGCGCCCACTCCCCTACTTTCTGCGATTAAATAAAATCTATTACGCTGTGGCGCCTCACCGTCTCTATACATATACATATATTTATACATTAATTAAGACTTTACAGTGCGGATGACACATGCGAGAAGGGGCAAGGCAAATATGACAAAACAATAATGAAAGCTTTGACACGACTAATTGCCTGCGGCGTTTGCTGTCTGCTCGAGTTTCGCTCTCTCCGAAACTCTCTGTTCCGCTGCCACTTTCCACTTTCCACTCTCCACTCGGCGAATTTGTAATTGAAATAATGCAATTTCCGTTACTCGTTTCGAATACATTTCGCAGGAAATCTCAAAGGGCTCGTCGACACTGGCCTGGCCCAGTCCTGCCCTGCCCTCTGCGTTGCCCCTCGACCTCGCTGAAAACTTAAACCAAAATTCATTAAAACTTTGCATTGTTTCCCCATCAAATCCAGTTGTGCGTCTCCTTCTGGCCCGCTGTCTAACTATGTATCTCCCTCTGCTCAAAACTCGAGACTCGAGTGTGTGTGTGGGTGTGCCAGAGCGAGAGCGAGCTAGCGATTCTTATTTGAATAGGTATCCATTTTATTGTTTATTCTAGACTTTTGGTATAAGCATGTCGCGACTAATTCCAATTAATTCAGCAGACAAATATCCTCGAACGACGGAAGCGCAAAACTTGCAAACTTCCTATCAGGCACCCGCTGCCTCATGCCTCCCACCCCCTCGAGCACTTCCAACGAAATGCTGAGCATGCAAGCTTCTTCACTCACCAGAGCCTCCCAGCAGGGGGCCCAAAGGGGTGGCGGAGGTCTGTAGCTAAAGAGAAGCCTAGTGGGGGGGCGGGGGCTATGAGCTTTTGGCTTCGGATTTGGCTAGTTGCTTGCCATTGATTGTGCTCGTTGTTGTTGCTGTTCTTGCCGCTGCCCATGATGTTCTTGTTGTTATTGTTGTTATTGTTGTTGCTGGTTTTGTTATTGTTTTTGTTGCCAAGGTCGTTCTCCGTTGCAAGATGGAACAAACAACCTGAGAGTGACGCACACTGGTCAGCAACCTACTATCATAACCTCAAATATTTGTAATCGGAAGCTCTAATATCGAATATCGTTATCTAATATCGTTATTAAATAACTAAAATGTTGCCCATGATATTTAGTTTTTTAAAAATAAATGTTGAAGCCTGAATAACTGAGTTTTTATTACCAATTTAACTTATTTTTTAACAGATCATGCCGAACCTATTTCCATTTATATTTCCTGCTGTCTATTTTAGGGATGTTCACGAGTTTTTTAGCTTTAGGTTTAGCCTTACGACTTTCCACTTTAAAAACTAGTGGATTAGTTTTTTGAATAGCAATTATGAATAATTATGAAACCAAGAAATGCAACTATAGTTTTAGGTCAAAAAGAGAAATTGGTATAATTATAGTGGAACCCCTATTTCCCAATCTTCAATCTGGATGGTGGCTTGTTTTTGTTTTATACATCCTTCCAATTTTTGAATTTTAGAGTAGTCGTTCAACGCATATTTTAAGCTTTAAAGTTTGAAGCATAGTAGTTTTAAATATCTGATAATTAAAATAGATATAAACATCTACTGGAAAATTGATTTATAGCAGGTTTAATAATATTTAGTTATATAAGTATTAGAACTCGTATTAAAAATTAAAAATTGTACTTTCCAACTCATTTACGTGCATATATGTATACCATATGTTTCATATATCTCATAGACATCATATAGAGTATATTACATCATATATCTAAAAGATCCAACAGTTTAAACTCATCATTTAATGGCGAAAGATATTTATATTTAATACTAGATTCAAACTTAGATCTACAGCACCACGTAATACTAAATATACCCGAATTTTTTGTGTTTTTATGCATTTATCTTTTGAAACTTCTCATAAATGTTTCTATAACTAAGAAATATATATATTTCAATTGAATGATTTCGGATAGTTTGCTTCCATATTTCGTGCGGGGTGGGTGTGCATAAAATATTAATTGATTCTGTTATAAATCTTCATTATATAAAATATGATTAAGAAACCTAAATCCCACATAGTTGGCAAATAACCTCCCGAAATCAAACACCACTGTGCCGCATAATCAAATTGCCGAAAATGCGAGCGGAGCAGAGGGCAAATCGGAAACATTCAGAATCAGAATCGGAGTCCTGAAGTTCTCGGAGTCCTGGCCCCGGCATGTGTGCATGTGTAAAAGCAGCTTAAGTCCCCGCCCACTCCCAAACCCACGCCCCTGGAAATCTGTCTGTGTGTGTGTAGGAGTGTGCCCCGCTCGGGGTTTATTTAAGCAAGTTGAAAGTTTTGGCTTGGAAGATTTACCTCTGCCAGTGGAAGACAGCTGAAAACTTCTTTTTGCAGCACCATTGACTTTTGTATTTGTTACCATTTTCTTCGGGTAATTCAGATTTTAGCAATCTGCAACGTGCAACCTGCCGCAGTCACCGTCGTCTCATCCCCTGGAGTCTGTCTGTCTCAAGGATTTCTCCTTTTTGCTGTGCTGGTGTAATTTGTTTGTGCTCGAAATGCTGAAACGAACAAACCGGATTCGAAGGACTACGGCGGAATGATATAGGGCTTACTAATAGAATCCTGTTTTCATTGTATCCTGGCTCGAGTCAGCAACCTTGTTAAAACTTCAAAAAACAAATACCTTAAGAAAATAAATTCTGCAGACTTTTCAATCCGGAGACGAACCCTTTGCTAAGTATTTCATTAAGTCATATCCCTGCTCATTAGATGATCAAATACTCGTAAGTATCCTCCAGGAACTTTCTGAACAAACATAACCGAAAAGTTCTCGGCCAGATTGGAAACACGGCACGGGGTTAATTGGCGCCAAAAACGAAATGAAATGGATGCGACGTATATCTGGTTGGATGTTAATCATGTTATTACCCGGCAAGGCAATTAATTAATGTGAGCTATTCATATATTATGCATCAACCAGATCCGAATGTGTTTGTATCCTGCTATCAGCACTCCGACACACAGGACCTTAGAGGTCGAAGTCGGGAGTTGGGCGTTGAGAGTTGAGAGTTGAGAGCTGGGAGCTGGGAGGGAAATGTGCTGAGCCAAGCTGTCAGAGGCTTTGGAAATATTTGTTTTTATTATTATATGCATATGTTGACATTTACAAAGCCAACCGAGTAGGACAGGAGCAGGGGACAAGTCTCCGCTTGTGCAAATAACTTTTGTATCTATGATCCATCAGCAAATGCAATGGACGACAAAGTTTTACCGAGCAAAAACAAGATTTTTCGGTCTGAACCCTCAACCCTAGGACCATGGAAACCCCACACTCCATCCTACATCCGACATCCCACACCCCACGCCAAAACCATAAACCAAACACAGTAAAGACATTTAAACAAATCAAGCAATGAAGCTAAAAGTCCCTCAACCGTATCACACATGAGACCCCTTGCCGCCGAGGACACACAAAGTGGAATGCTTCATTTGGCCCAAAAAAGGCAAAAAGCATCGAAAGGGTTAACAACTGTGAGGGATGGAGCAATGGCGGGATGGGGTACTGACTGGTTTCTGACTGTCTTAAGTGATGAATATCTGGAGAGAATTTTTGGATGCGCTTTAATGGATAGATTGCGTTAGCCCAATGAGACCTCTGGGACCGGGAACTAAAATAGGCTTCAAGGGGCCAGAACGATACGATATAAGGGTTACTTTCCAGTGCTAATTCGGAAAACAGATGTTTCGTTACTTTACTTAATTGACCGCCAAGTGGAATCAATCGAATTACTGAACAAAATATGTAGTCATTATGTCATCTTTTGCGTGATTGAATAAACTTTTACTAGACTCCCCTCGGCTTCTATAAAACTTATACTTTCCTGATTGAGTTATTTATTATTTAATCCAATTTATCAAATCTTTTTACTTTTTATTAAAGAAAGAATTAGAACTCGCTAATATAATTGTATTTCTATGATAGATCCTCTATTTGTCTATTTTCTATTAGTAGTTCTTAGGGAGAATCTTTAAGACCTAGGGTATACGTATAGATATAGACAGAAACTGCCTGAATTCTACAGATATATCCAAGGATCTCCGTAGATTATTATCCTCAAAGGTTTTGTTGCAACACCGCTTGCGGTAAAACTTGTTTCCCATTTCAGTGTGACAAAATTTAATTTTACACATTAATTTGTGTAAGTGGAAACATTTTACATGACATTTAAACTTGCGTTGGCTGTGCCCGTGCCCGTGCCCGTGCCTGTCTTGGCTGGTGTCTGCTCCTTACTCCTTGCTGCTTGAGGTTGTCTCGTGGTTTGTGCAGCTCCAGCTGCAACCGCCCGAAAGATATACCGCACACATGCAAGGATATTGTTGGGGGGGTTGGAGGCGAAAGACGCTTTGCACTTTTGCCTTTTGGGGCGGAATACACCGCGTTCAGTTCTCAGTTCTGGGTTCTCACTTTGAGCTTATTTTTTGGGAGTCCCCTGCCCCGCCGCCAGGGTCTCGTAGAACCATCAAACTTTCCACGAAGCTGCAGTGGTGTAAGTGGTCCCCGGAGGTACACCCGCCGGGTGGTGTGATGACGAAGGTACTCCCTCAATGCGGTCGTGTAGTCAACTTCAACTTCACTTAAAATCCTTTTTGCTATTACGTTTCGATGCATATGAGGTTTTGTTTCGGAGGCAAGTGCTCTAACTCCCCCACCCAGGAGCCAGTACCCAGCGCCTGTCCCGCCCCCAGCTTATTTATAATTTAAATTTGGCAAAAAGTTTTGCCAGGTTGCATTCCCAGCCATCGCAGCCGAGTGGGTGAACTTTACTTTTATGCAAATGCCATACACAGCTCTGGGTTCGATGTCATTCGGAAAGTTTCCAGGCCTTACCTGGGTTACCAGCCAGTCATTATGGCCTATGATTATGGCTATTAGAGTGCAGCTCAGTCGGACTTAAGTCCTGACCGCTGGTTGCCCGTCGGATTTACGCCGGGTTTCCCCTACCACGCCGGTTCATTCGAAGGACTTTAAGCGGCGACACGGCAGCGGGGCTCAGCTCACGAAAATAAATACACTTTTTACAGCTTTATCACAGCCGAAAGGATGGCTCAGGACCCCCAAAAACCCACAACCCGAGATCCGAGATCCGAGACCCAAAGACAGTTGGTAAACTCCGACCAATAAAAATTAAAATATTTAAGCAAAGCGTAAAGATGCAAAGCTCCGCCGTAAAGAAAGACTCATGACCCGGGGAATTTCAGAAAAACTACACGGAGAGAATTTTTGATTACATTTCTTCATAAATTCATTTTATTGACCGATGTTGATTTTGTTTACATTATCATTGGAGGATTGGGCCATGGCTGCTCCCAAAACAGCCAGAATAACCAAAGCTAATTGCAGATACTTCATCGTTGTTTGCGATAGATCGGGGATTGGATAATATGGAAAGTAATCTGGAGGAGCTCCTTTTATAGGTCTGGCTTGAATACTGCCTCCGACTAAAAAGCTGAACTAATTGCCAGTAATTGAGCCAACACCACGTATCCATAACAATTTATTACCCTTGACATTTTTCAACAGTTTAATTCTAAGAAAGTTATATAATAATAAATAGCTTTGGTTATTTTTGTATTTGATTATTTTTCCAGTGTAAGATCGGAGCAGAACTCGAAGCTCGTCGTTGGGTTCTATAGAAGATTAAAAATTCCACACAACCTGGGTGGTTTCCGAGGGGGACTGAAAGTATCATTGCAAAAGTTTCATTCGCTCTTCGGCAAGAGATTTGGAAGCTGCGGTGGAAATGCCTGCAAGTAGGTGGCAGGGGCAGGAGCTGGGGCGAAGGTCCTTGCTCCTCCCTCCATCTGCATGTGCTAAGTATTTTCTCAGTTAATTATGCAAAGATATACGCTTAAAATTTTGCAATATTACGTGCATATTTCAAATACTCGACGTGAAAATTCCCGCAACCAGCGTAAAAACGGAGAGCCGTAAAAATGCCCCCAAGGAACAAAAGCAGCCGAAGGATCTGAACTCACACACAAATACACACCCACACACACACACTCACACTGGGGCATAGCGACAGATGTGTCAAGGAGGGGCCAAAGGTTATACCTCGTACGTGGCAGAGCACTGGAGTGCTCCCCTTTCGAAGGATGCTCTACGGCTGCAGGATGTGGGTTATTGGATAGGAAGGCGTAGGATGGATGGGCGGGTCAGGGTGGTGGGTGGTGGGTTACTCCCCAGGCGCACGACTTTTTAATTGCTCGTTTGCCTTGCAATCATCGCTCGTCGTAACGGCTTTTGTCGTTTATTGTTGCCGTTAGAGCCGCCGTTACCGTTACCACTGGCCTAAAAAGCGCCATGTTCTGGAGGTGTGTCTCTCGTACATCTCTCAGCCGTTTTTAGAGCAGCTAAAAGATTTTAATTCCTGGGTTTTTTGGGGCTAACAGGATCTTCCATTTTTGTTCGGGGGAAAGCGGTTTCAGGTGTCAACGAATGCTGATTTCTATATCTGTTTGAGAAACAAAGAAGTCTAAATTATTTAGGAAGGAACATATAGAGAGAATCTTCATACATTCTGGGTGGCTTCCCTTAAAATCCTTATGGGGTTTGTCATCCCAGTTTATATATTCTTTTACATATCGCTCATTTAATGTAGGACTGTCCTATGTTGACAGTTTCCGGCATCTTTTGAACTTGAAAGCTCGACTCGTAATGACATTTATCGACCTGGGATAGTCTTTTAGTAAATTGGTGGGAAGTTCTATCAAAAAGCTGCTTAAAAAAGATTGAAAATTCAACTTTTTTACTTCCCAAGTACCGGGTATCAAGACAGGAAAGTATGTATGTATTATCTTGCACTAATAGCTAAAAGCTAAATTGTAAATAGAATTCCTAGTTCGGGGGAACTTTTTTTATGGCAGCGATAAAGATCAACCCATTGAGGGAACTAATTCTGGGAATAAGCGCCTATATTCATGGCAATTGAGTACAGGCTCCTGTTTTTGGATGGCAAAGGCCCAACACGAAAGGGGTGTTGGGGGCGGGACCTTCAGTGGGTGGTGCCAATGGGCGGTGGTTGGACCTGCAACTGCGTGCCGTTGACTGTGATTTATGTGGGGCAGGCCCAATTTCGGGCTACCTCAGTTCGAGCCAGAGCCAGAGCGGGTGCCGCTGCCAGTGCCGTTGTTGGCAACTCAAAACATATGCATAGATAAATTATACGCGGTAAGCGCCCACAAAGCATCCACTCCTGCCACTCCTGCAACTCCTGCCACCCATCCACGACAACAACAATGGCAACATCAGCAAATAGCGCGAAGAGCAAACATTTTGATGTGACGAGACTAAATTGAGCATGTTGTGCGGTGGGGGCGTGGCCAGGTGCTGCCTTTCGGTCCCGGTCCCTTCCCTGCCCGGCATTCCGCTCTAAACAATCCGTTGAATGTTTTCAGATTTTTGTTACATTTTTTCTGGCTTCCCCTTTCTGTGTTTCTTGCCACCCCAACCCCCAACCCTTGACAGTTGCCCAAAAAAGTATTTGTATTGCACGTCAGTCAGTTGGAAAATAGATTTCTGTTTCAGTTATCATCGCGGATCCAGCCGGCAGATGCTAACAAAAGTTGTTCCCTTCAGCGGAGCAAGATTATCCAAGGCCCACTCAAAAAACTGAAAAGCTGAGTTCGAAATTAAATTGAAAATCAGTCAATAAGTATCGTATTTTTCTTCAACTTTTAATGCTTTTTATGGGCAGGAGCGTCCTTGATAAGTGAAAATAAATAAAAACAAACATTTTTAGAAATAACTAGTGTGTATTTTTAGGCATTCCTGAATTTGGTTTACAATTCTGTAATCAGAACACTAAAGTTTTAGAAAACTTTACTAGAAAAACAAGTGAGGAAAGTTATCTTCGGCTTGCCGAAGATGGTATACCCTTTAAAACAAAAAAGTTTTCCATACAAAGACTTGTTTTCATATCGGTCGTTTGTATGGCAGCTATATGATATAATTGTCCGATCCGGACCAAACTTTCACAAATCGTATATGGATATATCATATGAATAAATGTTGAATTCGGTTGCAATAGGTTGGAAAACAAAAAAATTTTTCATACAAAGACTTGTTTTCATATCGGTCGTTCGTATGGCAGCTATATAATATAGATATCCGATCCGGACCAAACTTTTACAAATTATGTGTGGCTACGTCAAATGAATAAATGTTGAATTCGGTTGCAATAGCTTGGAAAACAAAAAAGTTTCCCATACAAAGACTTGTTTTCATATCGGTCGTTTGTATGGCAGCTATATGATATAATGGTCCGATCCGACCAATTCTTAAACTTGATCTGCGTGCAACAAAAATAATGATCTGGTAAAAATTTCAAAACGCTAGCTTTAAAACTACTGTCTATTTTTTGCATAGAAACAGACGGACACACGGACAGACGGACAACCATCGCAGCCGAGTGGATGAACTTTACTTTTAAGCTTTAGCTCACGAAAATAAATCCACTTTTTACAGCTTTATCACAGCCGAAAGGATGGCTCAGGACCCCCAAAACCCACAACCCGAGATCCGAGATCCGAGACCCAAAGACAGTTGGTAAACTCCGACCAATAAAAATTAAAATATTTAAGCAAAGCGTAAAGATGCAAAGCTCCGCCGTAAAGAAAGACTCATGACCCGGGGAATTTCAGAAAAACTACACGGAAAGAATTTTGGATTACATTTCTTCATAAATTCATTTTATTGACCGATGTTAATTTTGTTTACATTATCATTGGAGGATTGGGCCATGGCTGCTCCCAAAACAGCCAGAATAACCAAAGCTAATTGTAGATACTTCATCGTTGTTTGCGATAGACCGGGGTTGGATAATATGGAAAGTAGTCTGGAGGAGCTCCTTTTATAGGTCTGGCTATAGTACTGCCTCCAACTAAAAAGCTGAACTAATTGCCAGTAATTGAGGCAACACCACGTATCCATAACAATTTATTACCCTTGACATCGGTTGAAATAGCTTAAATAAATAGATTTTAATAGATATAATAGATATTAGATTTTTTTGTCATTATACAATATTTATTAGATCATCTTTAAGGCAATTACCCTATAATCTAATTTTTCTAAACACTTTATTGATTCTTTGTAACATTTTTATAAAATCGAATATAAAAGAATATGTAAAAAGATAAAAATAATACTAAATAAACTAAATTATAGATGATTTCATCTGCCAGGATATTGCAATCTTCTACGAAACAGAATTTAGATGAAAGAATACTGCAGAGACTCTAGAAACGGAAGTAATTGAAAAAATTTGACACCCACTACATGGAAAATCCTTTACTCGTCCTCTTCCAGTTCAAGTGTCACTCGAAGCAGCCTGGTAGGGTTACTCTGTGCAAAAAGGAAAAATTAAAGTCATCCCGCAAGAATAAAACCGGTTCGCTCCAAATCTTTTGGCCAAACAAATCACAGCTGAGCACACACGCGCCCAGGGGGAACATGCATATCGGGATCAGGGGCAGCAGCAGCAGCAGCATCGTTATATCGATGGCATTCACATGTTTAGCACACAAACGAAATGCCAAAGCAAAAATATGCATACAAATCTATCTGTGCACATGGGATGGCCAAAATCGAGTCCAGTTTCGAGGGTTTTCCGACCAGAGGAGGAGGATGCTGGGGGTATACTGAAGTAGAGTCCTGAACTCGAATCTGAATCCAAATCCGAATCTGTCGACTACTCCACATTTTGTTGTGCATGGCAAACATTGCTATGGAGTGTGTGATGTGATGTGATGTGCGGTGGTGGTATACATATATCCTACATTGTCTATATGGGTCTTCAACCGCCACCCACCACCCACTACCTCTCCCCATTTTCGCCACACGGACGCTGTCCAAATCAATTGTCCAAATGTCCAAACTTCATTTGTTATGCGCATCACAAAAATTGAAGCAAATCATTTTGCCAATCGCATTTTGATTTCCAATGTCGCTAGCTGCTGATTGAGTGGCCAAGCGATGGATGGTTACCGGGGTGGCCGATGTCCTGGCTCCCGGCTCCTGACTCGCAAGCGGGGATGCTGCTGACCCCCATACAGCCGCCCCACAGTTTATGTTAATTCCCGTGTATATTTGTCGCCGGTGGCGCCTGAAATTATGCAATGTCTTTATTAATTTATCCCAAAACCAAATGGGATCCTTTAGAGATGAAAAAGTGGCCAGTCACTAAAAGTAGAATAAATATTTCTCATCAATGGCTTTTAAGATATAGAAAATGTACTATCTAGTATGTAGTCTCAAAAATTGAATATACATGTGAAAATAACAGTCATTCCTTATAAATGTCTAGGATACAAGGATATTAGGATATTTTTTATTATTTTTCTGTAGTGAAAATTTCCACAAAATTGCAACCACTGCTACTTTGATTAAAGTTTTTGAAATATGTATTCCTATTTAATACAATATATAACTCAAACCTTAAATTTTACAAAGCGTCCTTAAACGACCCCAAAACTATCATTTCCTTCAAAGATTTTCATTAAGAATTTGGTGTCAATTTTAGGATCATAAGTAGAGTCCATTAACACTCTCCTAGGCATAATTTTGATATAAGGATATTGTAAATTCTCCCTCACGAGTCCTTCTCCAAGTGTAGTTAGTTTCTCAAAGATTTATTTTTACCATGGCCTAACAATTTGAGCCTGGCTATTTATGCAGTGTTTAACTTGGCCTTCGGCGCACTTTGCCTCCGCCTGTTTCCTGCCCCTTCCTCAAAGCCTCCTCCTTCCAGGAGGCGACACGTTGACGCGAGGGCGTGGCACTTTCACGCCCCAGTCGCGTAACTCATTTTCGCCCGGGAAACGAGAAAGAAAAGCGCAGGGAAGTGGAAAAAGGGAGAGAAAGTTTCTTTTGCCCGCCACTTGGCACATTCTTAATTTCTTGCGTATTTTGTCAAGACAAATTGAATTTTTATGAGCGTCTCCGTCGTCGTCGCCGTCGCCGTTGCCGTTGCGTTTGTGAGTCGCAAAAGAAATCGCAAAAGTCGCCGACGACGGCGATGGCAGCAGAAACTTTAAACTTTTCTCATCTTGCGAAATTCATTTTATCACAAGTAATTACTTTGTAAATATCCCGAAAGCAAGAAAGCAGGAGCAGCTGCCAGCTGCCAGTCGGCACCTGCTGTCCGGTGGCTCCTTAAAGGCAACTAAAATGGGTTTAAAACATGGTTAAACGGAAATAAAAAGCCAGAGGTTGAGCTTTCAAACAGTTTATTAAATGTTTAATACAACTTGCCATTGGGTCCGTCAAACCGCGACAATTATTTGCACAGAGAAAACATAATCAAAGATGTTAATGATGAGCTGTTGAAAGCAGATGCGATGGGCTACAAGAGCAGCATTGGCCAAGACGCTAGGGAACTCTGGAACGAGCTTAGTCGAAGAGACCGAAGCCCATGTCATCGTCCTCTTCCTCGGACTCGGACTCGGCCTTCTTGGCCTCCTCCTTCTTCTCGGCGGCACCACCAGCAGCTGGGGCAGCAGCGGTCGAGGCGGCGGCAGCGAACTTGCTGGGGTCCTTGATGTACTCCTTGATGGTGGTGGCCTCCTTGAACTCCACATCGGTGGTGGCGGCAATAGCCAGCAGGTTCTTGAAACCGTTGGCAATGCTGTGCGGGGCCGAAGCGATGGTGGGGTATCCCACGGACAAACACACGGCAGCCAGGTTGGCCACTCCCTGTTGGAACTTGGCGCGCAGATCCTCGGGCTTGATGTCCAGGATCTCGGGCGAGAAGATGGAGCCAGAGTCGTAGACCTGGTTGACGATCAGGCCGTACGAGAAGGGCGAGATGTTCAACATGTTGAGCAGCGTTGCCTCGGAAGCGCCGACCTTGTCGCCGGGCTTCAGGATGGGCACATCGTTGATGATTTCAATTGTTCCCTTGGAAATCTTGGTGGGGATGGACAGAGCCTGGAAGAAACTGGTCTTCTCGGGTCCCAGACCGGTGTTCTGGGCTGGGATGATGACGTTGAGGGGAGCAATGGCGCCGGGACGGGCCGGGGCGCGCACCTTCGACTCCAGCAGCTTGTCACGCACCTCAGCGAGATCGCCCTTGGTGAAGACAAAGCCCACGTTTCCCTTGATGTGAGGGAGGAGCTTCTCCAGCTGGGGGTTGTTCTCCAGATGCCCGCGGATAGCCTTACGCATCATGGTGTTCTTGCCCATCAGCACGACGGCCAGGCCACGCAGGCTGGTACGGATGTTCTGCATCTGCTTGGAGCCCACATTGTCGGCGCCGACAATGAAGCACTTTGGGAACTCGTCGAACAGTTCCTTTAAAAGAATTGGCAAACATTAGCTCAAAACAGGGACTCTGGGAGAAAGGAATTCAGGTACTTACCACGACCTTGATGAAGTACTGAGCCTTCCATGCTGCTTTGTTCTCCCTAACCATTTTGAATAAGTATCAGGGACTCGTTTGCTGAATTTAAGAACTGCAAGATAAAATTATATTAGCGATTGTTTTTTGTCGCATCTTGCGATTGTTTTTATTTGGAAAGGGCCCAGGATGACCCATTAGTCGCATTTTTTTGGTAACTCACCAAAGCACAGACTTTTCGGTTTCGCTCACAGAACGGAAAGAGGTGAAGTTGGTGCCGGAAATGGCGACCAGGGATGCCAGACAAGCGGTCATTTTTTCGACGGTGACAATTTGTTAGAGATGACACTTTTGGTTAAGGTAACATTTTTTTAACAAAGGGGCAACGACTGCGAAAGTGTTACCGGATAACAAACACTTGGATAATAAATACTTTTTTCTATTATATTTCTGTTTTTGTATATTAGCTTTTAGAGTTAATATAATAATATGAAATAGAATAGTGCAATATCGCTATTAAATAAAAATCTAGCTATTTTTTTTGATGGTCTGCATTGCTATAATTGATGACCGATAGTTGGCAGCACTGCAGAATCTCAAAACCAAACGAATTTCGTAGTCTGTTAAGTAGACTCTAATTTGGACATAAATATTGTACATAAACTCGATCAACGAAGAAGTAAACAGTCATTTATCACCATGGGAAAAGACTACTACAAAATTCTGGGCATTGAACGGAACGCCAGCAGCGAGGATGTAAAGAAGGGATACCGTCGGATGGCACTGCGGTACCATCCAGACAAGAACGACCATCCGCAGGCGGAGGAGCAGTTCAAGGAGGTGGTGGCTGCCTTCGAGGTTCTCTCGGACAAGGAGAAGCGCGAAATCTACGACCAGTATGGAGAGGAGGGTCTAAGGAGTGACCAAGATCAAACGACCTTCGGCCAGCCCACGTCAGACATGGTTCCCTTCATGTGCGCTGTCGGCGGAACAGTGCTCTTTGCTTTTGCTGCGTATAAAACGTTCCAGTTTTTCACTCGCAAAAAGGAACCAGCACGCAACAGCGATGGATCATCTTCCGAGTAAAAAATTAGGGAAAATTTTTGTACATGGTCAAGATAATCGGACATTGATTATTTACTTTTCCTGCTCATTTAAATTTAATCTTTATGTTTGTTTTTATAACTAAATAATTCTGTAAAGTTGAAACATCTTTAAGTCCTTTTATCAAGAATGAATCTTATATTTTCGGATATCGATATGGCGTCCTTAAATTTTCTTTAATTGAATAATACTGAATAGTATGTGATATTCGATTCCTTTTTTGATATATTGATATATAATAATAAACAAAAATAGCCTAAGAATATAGTAGAATACAGACAAAATGCAAACAGATGAAAATGTACTTTGAAACTAGAAAGTCAATTAACTTAGTCAATGAATCTATTTTATTATTGTTAATATTTAATTTTAAAGTACGTACCTTAATCGATAAGGATAATTGACTATTTATTATATTGGTATAAATTATATTGGCTAAATGAAAGTTAAAGTTTGTGAAATATAGCGATGAAATTATTAATTATTAGACTGTTTTGTGTAAACATATTTGAATATATATGTAAGTTATTGAATATAAATCTTTTATAATTGTTGTTATTACTGTTATTGGGATCAAAAGGTTAAAAGGTAAATTAAAGGGTCACAGAAATGAGTAGGAAGCGATAATGAGATTGCAATGTACTTGCTGATAAGTTTTAAATAGAAAATGTGACTAACAAGAAATTATTTCTGACATTTGAACATAGTTGATCGTCGCTTGATATTGTTTGAATGTATATGGATTTTTATAATTTACATAAATTGTGAAATAGCAATTTTTAAAAAGTTTCGGATAATTAAGATTTAAACTGTAAATGAAGATTTAATTGTAGAAATAAGAAGTTTGCAAGAGTTACTTTTATATTCATACTTTTCTGATGCAAACTTTGGAAAGCTAAAATTGTCCTGCGTTTCAGGCAGTGTCCTGGTCCCATCTAAAAGTTGGTGCGGTCATCCCCTTCGTTATTGTTTGAAAGAACCAGCAATTCTTGGAAATGAACAGCAATGGAGACGAGCCCCTATGTAGATTCCCTTTTAAACCATTTTATTAAAACGGAAATGGTTCTTAAGTGCAGTGACACTTTAAAAGGAGCCTCGAAGATAAAGAGTCTTTTACCAGTATGAGAGTATGTAGATTCCGCTTCAAGCAATGCAGTAAAAACTGCCGGAAGTGCCTTTTATAATGCGATTAATAATACCGTCAAAGCTTAAAAGACAGGTTAGACAAAATCTCAGAAATAATAGGTAGAAACCTTTACTCTAAGTTGTATGTCGAGTTGTATGATTTATTATCCTGGTTCTTTTGCGACAAACTATAATTTTACTCTACCTATGCTTAAAACTTTTTCAGGACAAATTTTCAATTCACTTTAAAATTCGAGAAAATTTAAAATTGGCGCTTCGATTTCGATGACATGTGTAAACTGTTTTCGATTTTAAAGCGAACGTTTCGATTGGTTTTTTCTATTCGATTATTCGAACACATTTCATCAAAATTAATTCGCGATAAACGAAAAATCATGCAGGAGCTTCTTTATTTCTTTCTTTATAAAAGACCAAATTAAACGAAAAGACTACTGAAATATAGAACTTGAAATATTTATTTATTGTCAATTCATCACAACCAAGAGAGTGCAGCCCTGGTAAGAAGAATATTACACTTCCTAAATATGTCTAAAAAGCAACACGAAAATCCAAAGCTACCCATAACTTCAGAAAAACAGGTATTTAAGCAACATAAAGTTAAGGCTTGTAAAATATTGTGAAAATAAAAAACGTTTTATGGTTGTTATGATTTCAAGCAGTGGGAATAAATACACGAAAAAATTTAGCTTGAAATATTCTGTACGGGCACCACTGAGGCTAGATGCGATGCACAGCAAATTCGCGGATTCAGATGTTCAGATGCTTTGCGCGCCCTCGAAATAAACAAAAACCACAAAGCCTGGGAGTCGAAAGAGCCTTGTAGAGCCTTGTGCACGTGGCGGCCGGAAGGGAGCACCCAGCAAACACAGCGATACAGTGGTTTCTTCATCGAGTGAATCGAGTTTCTTCCGACATTGGTAAGTGCGATAAGAGCGGATAAGGTCCAAATCTGCCCATTACTGCGCATTACGTTTGTCACAACCAGCTCTAACTCTCAGTAATCCAGCCTCAGAGCTTCAATTGACCACCCAGAGAGCAGCCGCAGCAGCAGCACGGATCCGAGCGCGATGTCGACGCCGCGCAATTCCACCGATCCAGCAGGTCTGGCCGTTTTGCTGGCCAATGCAAATATCAACGATAACAACAACAGCAACAGCAGCAGCAATAAAAACGGACGCAGCCGAAGCAGCAGCGCCAGCAAGAACAACCTCACCCCGAGAAAATACATGGCCCCTGGCGCATCCAGTTCCTTCAAAATGTGCCCCGCCAGCAATTCGGGAAGCTACGCCAACAACAAACAACTAAACTCGATCTGCCAGCGGGCTCAGTCGGGTCAGAAGATCATGATTATAATGCGGGGACCTCCGGGTAGTGGCAAGTCCACCCTGGCCGAGACTATACTTCGTCAGAGCCGCCTCCTCGATCGCCACGCTGCCACGGAGTTCGTCTTCAGCTCAGACGACTTCTTCAAGACGAGCCGCGGCTACACATTTAATTCCACACTCCTGCCGGCAGCCCACGATTGGAACCACGAAAGGGTGCGCGAGAAGGCTGTTCGTGGCTGGAGCCCCATCTTCGTGGACAATACCAATACCATGACCTGGGAGATGCTGACCTATGTCAAGATCGCTGTCCAGTACGGCTACATTGTGGAGCTGCTTGAGCCGCAGACCAGCTGGAACAAATCGGCCAGCAAACTGGCCCAAAAGAACATTCACCAAGTACCCCGCGCGAACATTCAGCGGATGTTGGAACGCTTTGAGCGAACAACAGCAGATGATCTTATCCAGGTGAGCTATGGGAAGATATATATTTTGTTACTCTAAAAACTAACAAATTACTTTTTCTTTGTTTTAGGTAATTAATATTGTTGGGGAAACCTATTTTCCCAGGAAATCCATTTGTGGTTGTAAGTTGCGTGTGGAGATCTCTTATGATAAGTGTTTAGATCGGATTTTTTATCGGAAAAAAGGCTACATTTATACTTCTCATCCTCATATTTAACATTTAAAAAAAAAAGATATTTCATTTTTCATGTCATTTAAAAGATATTTAATGCTATTTTGTTTAAAGTTCAACAAATGTATAGTTCTTACTCTTTAAACTCTAATATTATAATATATAATTCTTCATTAATATTAAAAAAAAAAAAATTGTATACTTGCAGATGCTTAAGGAAACCAAGTATACGGTGCCACTGCCACAGCTCCGTCAATGCCCGCCGCTTCCATCCGTTCCTGTTGTGTGTTCTTTGGATGAAGGCGCTGCACCGGAACAGGAAGTGTCCTCCCTTCAGAATGAACCCAAAAACTTCAAGCTAAACGCCAATGCTCAAAGCTGGGTACCCTATGAGCAGGATGCGCCTTCCTACTGGTCCCAGGCATCCGATATCAGGGAGACGGTACCTCCAGAGACTCCTCCTGTTGCTGCGAGCGAAAAATCGTTGATCGAATTGCTGAGGGACGAGGGCAGCACAGAGGAGGCGTCGCCGGTGCCTGAGGAACCGGAACTAAAACACTTCCAGCGCCATTGCCTCAACTGTCCGAATGAGCCAGTCGGCTTCGCCCTGCTGCGTCAAATGTATCCAAACAAGCAGCTTAGCGGCCTTTGGGACCTGTTTGTGAAGTGCAAGGCGGACGTGGACTGGGCCGTGGATATCCTTCTCAAAGAAGACGAACTAAACGACCAGATGGAGTCGGATCCCTTTGGCGTTGAAGCGACTCTGAGCCCAGAGGAGGCTGCCCAGTTTCAGTGCGACTGCAGTGGCTCGCCAGTACCAGTTCCACAAAATACCGAGCAGATCCCACACTCTCCATCAAACACTAAGCTCGCCCCAAAGCCGCAGCGACAGGCGCGCAGCAAACGCAACGCGGCATCAAAGAAGGAGCTGCAGATCCAAATTGAAAACTGTTTTGTTTTAGGTGAAGACTTTGATGAAAAATGTTTAAACGAAATTAATCTGTTTGAATTTTGTTTATAAATTTATCATTATAAAAACTTTCGTTTTTTTGTTTTAACTTTTAGCCGACGAGCAATATTCGGATCACACTCGCAAGATTCGCGCCATTCGCAATGGAGTTCTTGATCAGCCCATTCTGCCTCAAGAGGTCCCCGAGGAAATAGAAGCCGAGGAGGATGAGGGCGAAGACAATACCTTGCTGGAAATGGAATTGGATCCAAAACTTATCGAGCAGCTGCGCGCCCGGTTCCACACGGAAGACGAGATGCTGCCGTCGGAGCAGGAAGCTCCCACTGCCACGAAGGTTTTTGTGCCTCGCCAGTTGGCCAACCAACTCTACATGCTATGGCGGGAGGCGGTCTACAACCAGCTGGAGGAGCAGCGGCAGCAGACTCTGCGGGACGACGAGCAGTTCGCTCGCCTGCTGAAGCATCCGGACTATGCCGAGTGCAGCGAATCGCCGAGCAACGTCGGAGAGCTACTGGACATGGAGCTGGCCTGGAGCATCTACAACAGTGAACAGTTGGCCGCAAAGCAGGCGGCAGAGCTGGCGGAACGGCAGAAGCCTCCCAACGATATCGCCACCCACTTGACCAAGATGAAGCTTTGCGAGAAGTTCCCCGAAATCCCAAGCGACACCGTGCTGGAGATTTTCGCAGCCACAGGCAGCAACTATGGCCAAACGGTCGAAGTGCTGGACAGCAACGTTCATAGCTCCCTCAGCGAGGCCGAGCTCTACGAGCAAGCTGTTCGTGAGGGTGAAAAGGTAAGGCTATAAATATATTAATTTAATACAAATTATTAAATAAAAACTTTGTTTATTTCACCAACCAATAGCTGAGTGCCCAGGTGGCGCTTGAGAAACAGAAGCAGCAGGAGGAACAGCAACAGCTTCAGAATTCCGCCGGTCAGGTCAGCTCGAGTTCATCGGCCAACCGGTCACCGGTGCTCCACGAGGAGGCCAAGTGCGCTGCTTTACGGGATTTCGAGGAGACGCGCAACCTGGCCGCTCACCATTCGCAGCTAAAGGCAGAATGCTATCTGAAGGCCAAGCAGGCGGTGCAGCGCGGCAATGGAAGCGTTGCGCTCTACTACTCAGAGATAGCCAAACTGCATAAGCAGAAGATCGACGTGTTCAACCAGCGGGCAGCCAACTGCATCATGGAGGTGCACCGCCACACGCAGAACAACCCAGATCTCCTGGACCTGCACTACCTACATGCCGTGGAGGCGGTTAGCTGTTTGGACCTCTTTATTGACCGCCACATCACTGTCCTGCGAAACTGTACGAGGGTCTACAAGCACGTCTTCATTATCACTGGCCGCGGCTTGCACAGCGCCAACGGCGTTTCCACTATCAAGAACAGAGTGAAGGCTAGGCTTGGGGAGCGTCGATTACGGTAAGGATTGTGGAATATTTAAGTTTTCTTTTTTAATTTCCAAACTTCTTTAATTCACTTAGGTGGCAGGAGGTGAATCCTGGACTGCTGCGCGTCAAAGTATTCTCGGCGTCGCGCCACTCAAAGAACTTCTGATGGGGCGTTCCTAAATTTTAAATAGTCCTATAGAAAGAGCAAAATTATGGACAATGATCAGAGAAGCTATGTTGCTACCTCATCCATTATTCAATTTTGTATCAAAGCTTACAAAATTTGTAGTTTAATAATTCCCTCTCTTCTATCATCCTGTCAGGTGTATTATTTGTAAAAGTGTTTTCAAATCTACGAACAACATTCCCGCATGTATCAGATTTTCAACCCAAAATTCTCTTGGTATTTTTAAATTTTTTGTACTCATTTAAGGTTTTTTCTAGCTTTCCAATATGGATTCACGTGAAACGAGAATTCGACAAGCAATTATTAACGTGGTGCTAAGTGAAACTCGATTATCTACCACAAGGATATCAATAATTTCATAGAATACGTATTTTTGTACTCAGTTTTACCCAAAAAACAACCACCACCACCTAGACTTAATCTTAATCTTAATCTGAATATGATTAGAACCATTAAAGCTTAGTTTTAGTAATAAACATTATTTTTGTTATTTGTTGTGTTTGGATCTTTGATGGAAATTTCCAAATTGGTTTCTGCGAAAGGAGGTTTTATGACCCAAAAACGGGCTTTTTTAAATGGACGAAAAGTCTGACCCCGGATATATCCCTCTAGGAGGGTTTTATTATCTATCTGTCTGTACCTTCCAGGTACTAAGGATTAGCGAATCCCTGGAACACCCCAGAACTCTCCCTAGACATGACTACCTGCTGAGGCTTAGCGTAAATTTTAGAAAATCTGCTTGGTTAATGTTTGTAACATGGAAAGACAATCTTTATTTAACCACTACAAAAAGTTGTAGAACGATATCGGAGGGGTACATCTAAGGATACACATGCATGTGTACAGGAAATCATAGCTTAGTCTAAGAATCGATGGCAGTCTGAGCGAGCGCTCTATGGCTTTGGTTGTGGTTGACTGTCTAGGTGGGGTCCTTTGTCGGCGACGGTTCCGGCGACTGAGTTGAGCGAGTGCCTGGAGATTGGTTTTCCTTGCCACCGTTTAGACGGTTTCCGATGGCCACCAGCTCCATAAGATTGGCGCGGCTGCGTTTTGGTGTAAAGCGCGTGGAGCTTCCGGTGTCGTTTGGTTTCTCCCTCGGCGGGGTATGGAGGAAAACGCCTTCGAAGATGGTTTCTAGGTTGTTGCTGGTCTTGGAGGAGTCCGCGTCACTGGGCGGGCTGATCTGGGCGTTGATGTCGTGTAGAGCCACGAATTCCGGGTTGTTGTGGCGCAGCTCCTCCGAGGGTTGAAGCTGTTGTTGCTTGGGGGTCTCGATGTCCGAGAGGTTTAGGTCGTCTATGGGAGAGGGCGTCCTTCCATGTGGGCAGAAGGCGCGGATCTCGAAAGCAGGTAATTCGTCGCAGTTG
This sequence comes from Drosophila merina, assembly GCA_035047645.1. Lineage (NCBI taxonomy): Eukaryota > Metazoa > Arthropoda > Insecta > Diptera > Drosophilidae > Drosophila > Drosophila merina. The sequence goes on along the minus strand of JAWNPH010000059.1, from coordinate 22,340,967 downwards.
GCTCCCGTCTGGGCTCCTTCTTCGTCTCTCTCGAAGGCCAGAGACAAGTCGCTTTCTGTCTCCACTTCCATGTCGTTCTCCATGTCCACGGACGAAAGCGAGCAGTGCAGCCGGAGGGAGCCGTTCAGCGGCTCGTCCGCACACGTATTTACCGAGTTGTCCATTTATTCTGGCGTGTCTCGGTCGCGCGTCGATTTCTTATATTTATTCGCGCCGACAGCATTACAGGGGTTGTTTTGCCTGCTCGCGACCTGGTTCGCGGAAATCTGCGACCGCAGGTAGCTTAAGTCGAGTCCTTTTCCTCCGTGCGGATCCCTAATTTTCCGGGAAAATAATTTGAAAATGCAACAAAAACAGCTTGACTGAAAAGGGGTTTACCAGCACTGCAAAAATGTTTACCCGTTAGTGATGAAAAACGAGAAAGTTGACAGGCCAGGGCTGGAAAACCATTTAGAGACCCCCTTTAACTTTAAAACTCGCTCGATAGTATCACCTCTAACAAAAATATCACGCCACGAATTTGAATTTTGATTTCATTAAAAAGATAAAAGAAAAGATATAGAATTGTAAATTAAAGAAAAATTCGTACATAACAGGACACAATTAGTACATAAATAAATAGGATAATATTCAAGAAATTAAGTGTCTCCGACATATGTATAAAAAGAACTTAAACATTGTCAACTGCTTTCAAAACACTAAGCTTTCGTTTAAACTAAAAATATTAGTAATGGCAGCTTCTGTTTTTTTGAACTGATACCGTTAGGACAACCGATTTCCTGAGTTTTTGTTATTAAAATGTTTATTTTAAAAATGAATTTCTATGAATGGATGTTTTCGCTTTTAGGGCCCCTTAACTTTATGCAATTCGGGATAAATCAAAATATATAAAATATTGTAAAAGTGAAGTTTTTCTATCCCAAAGAATTTAAAAACAAAAACTTCTGACCATTTTTCTTCGTAACTTTTATTCGAATCTGTCTTTTATTTGTTTCGTTAATGCTCAGCTTGCACATGCCCGTTAAACACGTTAATTATTGAAAATATCGTACTTCGGTAAAATTCATACATTGGGGTATATACGATATAGCATGTATTTTACTTTAGTTTATACATCGATTTATAGTTCTCCGATTTGCTAACTTGTTTGCATTCTGCAAAGTGCAATTAAACTTTTACTATCTTAAGAAAGGTTCGATGCGCCAGCTTTTAGCTGCCCACTCAACACATTTGTTTGTTTCTGTCATAAAAACAATTAACGATAAATTATTTAACAAATAGTTTAAAGCGTATTAAAAGTATACATTAGGTTTAGTTCTTTTTTTCATTTTTACCTACAATTAAGTTACGTTTAAATACAAATCTTTAAAGTAATGTCTAGAAAACATATTTTATTTTTTGGAAGTTTGTATTTCGCTTAATTCTTTAAAATATTATTTGAGCGCAGATTTTGTTTAACTACATTTTTGTTTTATTTTTTTATACGCATAGAGTGAAACACGTAAGTTTTGCCACAATATTTGTGCCTAAATATTTAATTTAATATTATTAAATTCAATTTGATGCATTTCTCGTTTGGGTGTCGCTTAATTTGTGTTTAACATAAGTATATTATGTATTATATTAAATATGTATGACTATGAACTCGTTTTTATCGGGTATTTTGATGTTCTATTTATTGGGCGCGCATTTTTTTAGAGATTTTCTACTGACCCACCCACAAGCAGCTTTTTAGTTTTGAGTATTCAACAGCCTAAAAATCTAACAAAAAAAAGGATAACTAAATTCAATAATTGTAAAAGAATCTTAAAGTATAACAAATCGATTGAAATTGAAAGCTTTTAGATTAATAATAATATTTTATAGATCTGGGATCAAAAACTTAAGAAAAACTTAAGAAACTTTATACCCATTCTGTAAGAAAGCTGAGATCTCTACTGATCGGATTCGGATTCGGTCATATGGCCACCTCTTTAAGTTTGGCACTAACTTTGAGTAATGCTCTCCCTCTCACTCCTTCTTTCGCGGCGCCCAAGGACTCCTCCAGCACCACCACCCCACTCCCCCAGTCGGTCTCAGTTCAGGCCCAGCAGTCGCTTGAAGGCCCGGCGGTAGTCCAGGTTGAATATCGTGTAGATGACGGGATTCAGGCCGGAGTTGATGTAGCCCAGCCAGGTGATGAAGTTCTTGAACTTGTTCGTGGGGCAGCAGCTCTGGCAGAACGGCAGGATGACGTACATGAGGAAGAAGGGCAGCCAGCAGATGACAAACACGCCCATGATGATGCCGAGAGTGCGCGCCGCCCTCCGCTCCTTGGACAGCGAGATCTTCTGCTTCTCCTCGATGAACTGGTTCACGCCACTGGGCTTCTTCTGTAGGGGCGTGGCGGATGCGGCGGCAGCTCCTGTTGAGGATTGGGGCGGGGTCAGTTTCAGCGAGGTCTGCTCGTCAGTCTGTGTTACACAGACCTGTAAAGGAAAAAGAATTCCATAATTAACTTTGAATTCTTGGAATGAGATTAAAGGATTCCCCACCTGGATGCATCCTTTGGGATCGCTTCCGCTCTCCGTGCTGATCTCGGCGTCGGACTTCCCGCCCGCGGACTGGCCTCCACCACCGGCTGGCAGGAGCTGCTGCTCCCCGTGGGGCTCACAGGTGGACGAGGACTGCGACTTCCGGACACCTCTGGCTTTGCCGTGCTTAATCGAGTCCTTGATCTTGGAGCGGCGCGACTTCTTGACCAGCACGACTACGTGCTGCTGCTGATCGCTGGTGGCCTGAGAACCAGCTCCTGTCCTGGAGGCGTCCTGTGCCGGCTGGTGGGTCTCACTGCTGATGCTCTCTTGGTCGTTTTGGATCATTGGCGCGGCGAAGGGGGCCCGGTCTCTCCCGCAGCACAGCCAGCTGGCCAGCAGCCGAGACTTTGACCCGGAGGCGGAGGCAGAGGCACCTGCCGGCGAGGAGTTTGTGATGGGCTCCAGTTCCGTGGACTTCAGGGCGATGGTGTTCAGCTTGTTGGCCCGAGCTCGCTCCCGGAGACGTCGGCGTGTGGCCACGAATATCTCGATGTATACCAGGGTCATGATCGCTAGCGGAATGAAAAAGGAGCCCAGGGACGAGTAGATGACATAGCCGCGCTGCGATGTCAGCTCGCAGGGGGTGGCGCTGGTGAACTCGTCGGGCCAGTCGTTCCAGCCGATCAGGGGCGGACTGCTGATCAAGAGCGAGAGCAGCCAGACGCCGGAGATGAGCAGCAGGACCCGGCCCACTGTCCGCTTCTGGGCGTAATTGATGGGGTCCGTGATGGCCCAGTAGCGGTCCAGGGCGATGGCGCACAGGTTGAGAATGGAGCTGGTGCAGCAGAGCACGTCGCAGGTGAGCCAGAGCTTGCATAGGTGGATGCCGAACTCCCAGCGGCCCAGGATCGAGTAGGCCACGTTGAAGGGCAGCACCAGCAGGGCAACTGTGAGGTCGGCCACCGCCAGGGACACGATGAAGAAGTTCTGGACGATGCGCAGCGGCTTGTAGGTGAACACGCTCAGGATCACCAGAATGTTGCCGATGATGGTCAGAACAATGATCACCGACAGCACCAGGGCGGTCAGCAGGGCCTCCCACTCGGGCACCGCCAGCTGGATTCCCAGGATGCTGGCGTGTAGCTCTTCTACGGTCGCACCGCACTCTCCGGACTCTCCATCCGTCTGGCCGGTGCCCAGACCCGCCGCCACAGTGGTCAGACCCTCGACCAGTGACGCGGACACGTTGGCCGAGGTCGGAGAGGTGTCTTCCGGCCCGGTTTCATTGCTTCCGGCGGATTTGGCGGTGCCTACGGAGGCCGCCGCTGTCAGGGCCGCAGCCGCCACCGTGGTGGTGACATTTATGAGCAGGATCTGATCTGCCGAGGGCATGGTCCGCCTCCACAACCGCAACCGCCTTCGTCCTACGTCCTTTGGGCTGCGGCTGCCCTCACATGTGCGGTGTCCCTGACTCGATTTCCGGAGTTCAATTCCTTCTTCCGATTCTGCTTTTCGATAACTGTGGAAACGAGTTAAAGGGAAACTGTGTTAGTTAGGGTATTTATTTATTTAAGGATGTTTTTTTCAGGACATTTTTAATGCGGATTTGGCTGACCTTAGACTACCCCAAAAATCTGTACAAAAAACACAGCACAAAAGGTCAAGTTACATTGTTTGTTAAGCTAAAAATAAGAATTTTCGGGGACAAAAAGGGTAGTCTTAAAAAAGGATGAAATTTCCAAGAATTATTAAAAGTAGCTGCCTAAATATTTGTATTCTAATAATTCATTAAACTTAAATGGTTCACATTTGAAATCCCAATACGTTTTGGGGATTGGGGAAACCTTTGACAAAAAGGGACTTAAATCCTTGCAAATTAATTTCAAGTCTATTCAAACCTCAAATTCTAATTGTCATAATGAATAAACAAGAACAAATTGCGAGAAACAAAGTCTGGAAGGTGATTTAACATTTATGTGACAAATCCTGTCGCATTGTTTCTCCGTAGGATGAAATATTAAAGGGGAATTAAAAATTCCAACCATCGGGATTCCAGGATTCTTGGAAGTAACCTGAATCAATACCCCTGTCGCCTTTCGATAATCTTCGCGTAATTGTTGCTATGCTTTTCCCCTTTTTTGCCCGACACTCGCGTACTCGCTAAGCTCTTGGTAACTTTTCTCTATTGGCCCCGCAATCCATGTCCTTGCCATCCTTCCTCCCATCCCGTCCCTCTCCTCCCAAGCCTATGCCCGGTGTCAGTTGAAAGAACATTAATCAAAATAACCTGCTCATAAACTGAAACCCCCAGCAGAACCCCCGCCAAATGGAAGGGAAGGAAGGAACAACTTTGAAGCAAACATTTTCATTCAGGCCGAAAAATTGTTTTGCGTTTTTTGGCCACCCGTGAAGCGCCTGGGGAAGAGCTGTGGGTGCAGTGGGTGGCGGATGGCTAATGCCCCTGAATCCCACCTTGATTTCTGGCTGCAAATGTAAAGCTTTTAGCCGGGGAGTAAAAGGAGTATTTTTGCGATTTTTTGCTCCTACAAATAGATTGTGGAAAAAGTTTTAAGCGATTTTTAGTTGGTTTGGCAACCAGACTCGAATGCGATTCCAGTTCAAGGGTGCTTCAAAGCGATCCTTAAATGGCTACTCCTTCAGTTGCTTCTCTTAAAGACGAGACAATCAGTTTCCGCTTTAAACTGGAGACCGGAAACGCGAAAAAGGAAACCTATTTTTGAATTTAAAACTTTATATTCGATAAACTACTGATTTGATGTCTAAATCTTTAAAGAATACTTCTGATAATGGAATAAATCGTGGGCGCAGAAAACTTGGGAATTTTTTCGTTAAAAAAAAGAAACCTTCCCATTTTGCTTTTGGGCCTGGCCGCCGGGTGATAAGCTTATTACAAAGCTCCTGATTACAGAGCCCCAAGAGCCGGCCAGGGACTAACTCTGTGCCTGGGCTCCTGGATGCCCAATTGCTGGGCGGAATGAACAGCTTAGGATAGTTTGGGCCTGGCTCCTTGGCGCCTGGACTCGCTCCCTCCGACCGAGGATGGGAAAAAGTTTTTGAACTTGTTATGCAGTTGCCCGCAAAGGAAGCGACCTTGACTGGGCGGGGTTTTCCCACACATATAGCCGAGGGTGTGTATACTTTTCCTCTTTCGACAAACTTGTCATTAGCATTTGCGTGTTCGAAAAGGACATGGGTAAGGATACTACTCGGTGCTAAGTCGAGGCACTCCTTTAAAATAATTTAATTAGGAATTATTGTCCAGCCAGTCAGGAGAGAGTATCCAATCTTCGGGGTCTCTCATCCAGCCCGTGTTTGGCTCATTAAATATGCAAGAGTTTCGGCATATCTGCAAAATACACGCATCCTTGTCGTCAGGCCACCCACGCCGCTTTATTTATAGGCCACATTAGCCACTTGGCCGGCTAAAAATACAAGGCCAGAAGGCCTTTGATGCTGATCAACTTTGCCTCACGGAACGAAAGAGATACGGCCACATGCAATTTGGGGGAATTTCTGATAATTGGCATTGATGGGTGTGATGTGGCAGGCCACGCCCCTTGACGCATAAAACGCCTAGGATCCGGCCCCTTCTTGTTTCATTTCATTTCATTTGCATGATTAATGTGGCGTAGAAAAATTATGGTACACATTCTGGCTAACAAAATTTTGGGCCAAAGGAAAATTACGAAATTTATAACAAACAATTTGAAAAGTCGAGGAAAATGAGTTTTCTTTGATTGCGGGACGGGCTCTTTGAGCTCTGGGAATTTTAAATATTTGACGCTTAATTAAAACGAAGGCAATTGATTGGAAATTATGAAATATTTCTGTGCCCAAGTAAACAATTTTCGGGGCATCAAAGAAACGCTGCCCTTCGTTTTGTGGCAATTAAATGCCCCCCTGGATCCTGCAGCCCGTTGACACCAAAGTCCTGTTTGCAATTTCCAGCCATCCACCTGCGTTCCTTTCCTGTTTTGGCAGTCCAGTCTCCCATTACAGGACTAGACAAGGTCCACAAAATGAAGCTCCACCGAAGCTCAATAAAATGCAATCCGAGTCGAGTCGATTCCATTCCATTCGATTCCATTCGATTCGATTCGAGTTGAGCCCAGTTCTGTGTTCTGTGAATGGAAAATTGGTTTGGTGCTAGAGGTCTAGAGGGAGGTCTTTATCTGGGCAGTGCAGAGGCAATGCGAAGCACTCACGCACTTCGTCCTCCCAGCTAGTGGCCACACCCATGCAATTCCGCGCTTTTATTACAAAGTGCGACGACTTTCGAAACAGTTTTGGGCTAGAAATTGGATTAAGCGTTACGGAAACGGAACGTCCGCGCTTCCGCCGGAGTGCACAAAAAATTAAACAACTTTCGGGCATCTCGTCCTTTTACTATATCCCTCCACACTTTGCGGGTTTAATGCATTTTTAAGGAGCAATGGCGGAGCCATACATCAGCACGAGGACAGGTTGCAAATTTGTTTACGTGTTGCTTACGTCGTGGATTCCGGAATCCGGATTCTTGGGTGTCCTCTCCGGTTTGCCGATCTCTCTTGTTGGTTCTGCCATGTGGGAAATTTCCTCGCCCGATTCCACTCTTTTTCCTTTCTGTTTGCCTCTGACAATAGCACACGGTGATGTGTCTGAGGAGGCGGGTTGTCCGGGTGTGTCCGGGTCTCTGGGTGTCTCCGGGTGTGCCCGGGTAGAGAGCCGTAAGATAATGCATGTGTGAAATCGGAGGCTGCTTGCCAAATGAGCAGCAGATTGATGAAGTAGAAAATATTCGTTGGAAAGTAATGAGCGCCTCTGATTGAACGGAGATGAAACAGTGCAGTCGGAATCAGATTGCTTTTCCCATTCATTTTCTTATTAGATTTAAATCCCATTTATGTTCTCATTTTCTTCTTTTTTTTTAATTGTGTGCCCATTAATTTCAGTTTTCTGTTTTTCCTACAAATTGCTCATTTTATGGCAGATTTTTGCTGAAATTCTGGCACTGTCGATGTCCGTGTTGAACTGTCACCAATTTGTGAGCTCTTCAGAATTCCTGTCCTGGGACCTGAGTCCTGACACGTTTCTGGTAGTTAATGCGGGCCAAGCTATTCGAAAATTGATGCGTCCCATTGAACAATCGCAGCGACATTGACAGAAAAAGGGAAGAAGTGCCAGTCAATCGGACAGGAGGACCGACAGATTGATGGACACTGAAGCCTGGAATGGGTTGGATGGGTCTGATAAACATGAATATCATCCTCATTGGTGGCTGCAATAAAGGTATATAAGCAGCCACAAGGACACGCCCAAGAAGAATTTATAAATAAACCCTTATCACCCTATTTTATTATAGTTAAAGGTTTATTAGTGCTTTTGAGTAAAAAGAACTGATTTAATAAAGCAATTTAAATGCAAAGGTCTTGTGCAGCCCTAGCATTTTGAAACATTTAAAGTTAAAGACAAATTTGTCTGTACTTAAGCATATTTGCAGGGCATTGCTGCCTACATATCCAGCTGTCAGTCAGTCAAAAGTTGCACTCGAATGCACATTTTGTGCAAGTGGCAGTGCCAAACGAATCGAACCCTGGCCCAAGACTCAACACCCGAGACCCAAGCAGGCAAACATCCGAGAATCGAAGTCTGAGGACAAGGGGTCGCCCAAAAGGATGCGATGGCCTGACAGCTCGCCGAAAGTTGCAAATGGAAATGCATTTTCCGCTGGCACACGTCCAATGTGGGCGCTTTCATTGCAGATTGCTCCTCCAAGTGCTTTTCGGCGATTGGGGATGGAATGCTAGCAGCTAGCTAGTATGGGAATATTTGTACATCACTTGCATATTTAAGCCTGATGAGCATGTGCTTAGCATGTTTCGGATATACAAGTATGCAGTCTTCCCATCATTTTTGAAATACAAAGTTGACTTATTTCGTAAAAGTGTAAAAGTAAGCCAACACATTTCATGGTCGAATCATTAAAACTCATCGAATGCTGCTTTAAGTGATTTCCATTTACAATTCCCTCGCCCTTTGATGTGTTTCACACTTTTTAATCGACTCAACATGTGTTTGCTTTTCTGGAGGGGACTCCCACCATCGGGCGTGGGTGGCTGGTGGCTTCCTGTTTCCATTAACCCCCAGTTAGCTGACCCTGAAAGTTTTGTTTTTGTTTCGGCTTACGCCAAAATGTTGAACTATTCATGAATCGACTTCCCAGTTGGTGCTAACCATGGGATGGGTAGCAGAATCAATTTGTAAAACTAATTAAGGATATCATCTCTCCGGTCGAGCTGTGTAAGCCAGTTGTCGCCTTCAATTAGCTAAGAGTGTGTCCAGTCCAGGGGCTCTGGCCTGGGCTGGCCAGTCCAATTAATGTGACCGAAGGCGCATATGAATCAAACGGAATGCCAAATCCTCTGGCATGTCTATGCCTGTATGGCTTCAGTTGAATTGAATTGATTTGATTGATTTGCATTTCCCCTCCACTCACTGTTTGATTTTTCCGCATTTCACTATTTGCCACTTTTGATTTTTTGCCCAAACAAACCCGACTGACTGCCCATCACTGGCAATTTTTTGCTTTAGTTCTTAAATTGATATGCAATTGGTTTTGTTTGCTGTGTTTTTTGTTTTTTGTGTCTACCGATTCTGCTCTGAGTGGTCATGGAATTTTAAATTGCGATCGAGTGGGTTGCTTGAAAACTTTTTGATTGCAATTTAGCCGAGATTTGATTTGTTGGGCAATCCAAGTGGCAGCTTTTGTTGTATCCGATATAACGTTTGGTGTCATATTCCCAGCTTTCTTTGTACTACAACTAAACTAGTTTCATTTACTTCTTGTCTACTGTCCAACTACCCAATAGAAAAATAAGTATATGTCCTGCTTAGTGGAGGTGCCATTATCAAGGTTTAATAAAGTTTGCGACCCAGAAACAATGAGGTCGCAACCCAAATAGAATAAGCCTTCTTATGGCCAACTTTCTGCTCAGCGATATGCGAAAAATGGGGTCTGGAAAAGTTTTAGTAACCCAGACTACCTACGTGTCGAGGGGTTTGATTGAAAAGGAATGCCCGATCCTTGGAGTCGTAAAAACTAAAAGGACATCGGCATCCCACAACACAAAAGCCCGTTTGTAGGGAAAGTGCTCACACACTGGGTCAATGCGGCGACACTCGGTCTACACTGATAGAAGTAATATATAATATATATTGTATTATAATTTTTATAAAGTATACTCGTAGATATAGGTATGAGTAAAAGTTCCTGGCAACCTCAAAAGCCTCTGTCGATTTCTTTAATGCCAATAAAGTTCCCAAAAATACTTTGTAATTGGCATTGATTTAAGCAGAAAATTAAATATTTTGAAAAGTGTTTCATGTGCAGTCGTACATTGGGGAGAAAAACACAAAGACCCCCCCATTTCTATAAAAGCTTCGGCGGGGCCCCATAAACGGGGACTGTTTATGGACTTTGGCATTGATTGGCGGACATGTCGGGGCATTTGGCAATCGAAATCCTAATGCGACTTGATTCGTTTCGATTACATTTTTTACTTCTCTGATTGCGATTCGATGGCTGCAAATGTGGCGTAAAAAGTAACAGAATTAACGAATGGGTGTCCTTCCACTTAGCCAGCTCATCATTTCTCGATTTGGTCCAGACGGTTGGGTCCTTCCCCCCCCCCCCCCCCCCCCTCAAAGCTTGAATGGATGCATCAAAATCAGGATTCAGTGGCAGCATTTTGTTTTCCGAATTTTCCTTCCACCCTGCTCGGGGATGCTTTAAAATTCATTGCATTGCTCTGCAATCCAGTCTATAGTTGATGACGTCTCATCAATATGGGTCTGGGTTCTGGGGCCAGAAAGCAGAAAGCTGCTGCTTTTCCCCGGATCCGCTTTCCGATCCGGAGCAACCCGAGACATCCCCGCAGTGCCAGCTTTGACATTGAGCGTATTTGTCAGGCACCCAGACTCCTCCCCGAACCGCTCTTCTAACAATTCCCCAATTGATAGTCGACTTTCTTTCTTGGTCGGAAGGGATGGAGTTCTTCTTCGAGGAGTAGGAGGCAGAGTCCTGCCAGAATACGTGCCTGGCAGAGCAATCGCTTTGCCTTTGCCATCGCCTTTGCCTTTGACTCTGACTTTGGCTCTGACTCTGCCTCTGAGTCTGAGTCTGACTACATGCGACAGAATTTACTTGTGCGCATTTATTACATGCAATTTGGAAACCCATTGGTGTTGCTTTATGTTGTTTACCAAACTAACTGCCATTCCTCAATTCCTCAGGCTAAAGTCCTGGCAAGGATGGCCTGGCAGATAGAAAATGTCTGCACTTTTAAAGGTTCCAATAATTCAATTGCTTTTCTTTATTGCGGTTTAGAAAAATTACACCAAACTATTTTCGGAATGTAAACTTAATTTTTTATTGGGAAGAATTGGTGACATAAATCCAGTACCAGACACAGTACAGAAGGAAATCTTTAGGGTTATATTTTGAGTTCTAAATGGAAAGTCTTACGTCTTTTTTGGTAAAGGGTTGGTTATGATTCATAGTCGAGCTTCTGTGTCTTTCCAGAACCGGGTTAAAGACCTCTTCAGTCCTTGTTTTAATAACCAAAAATGCTGAGTCAATTTTCAGGCTAAAAGCGAACCGATTGCATTAATTTGAATCTGCAATAATCGAACTCGCTTTGACAGCTGTCGGATATATGATGGATTAAGTATATTCGCTTTCCCCTTTGGAGATAATGAAGCCGAAAGATAATGACTAAATTCCGTTGGTATTTGCCATGATTTCCTGGTATCGGAGATAATCAGCCTGAATCATTTCACAGGAACCCATCGGGGATCGCGCAACCCAAGTACTCCTATTTGGACATAAATGTCACAAAAATGTAACGATTTTTGATAAATCTATATGTCAGTTCTGTCTGAGGTTTTCCTTTCCCCATAAATTTTCCCCCGATTTCGTCCGATTAACGCGAAAAGCAACAATTGCCTTGCTCTGCTGTATTTTTAGTGACATATTTTGTACTTTCGCCAGTCGTGGCACGGACATCCCGTATAAATCATATTTGGCAGCCCATTGGCGGCGCCCCCACACTCTCCATTCACTCTGCCGTTGCAACTTTATTGATAGAAATGTTTGCATACCATCGATGCTCTCACGAAACACTTGAAATCTAATAGTGACTCGAAAAATTTGTAAGCACCAAGAGAAAAATAAACACCGATATATGGTCTGGTCGGGTCGGGTACTCGTACATCGTATAAATTAAACAATCATGCCGCCTGAATTGATGTTTATTGTGTGTTTGCCTGACAGTTCCTCCCCAACCCCATCCACCGCCTATGCACCTGAACAACTTATTTTTTATTTCGAAAACTTTTCCCCCAGATACCCTTGGTCTCCCTCTGCTCTCTGTTGCCGAGCAGCTGCAGGTGTCGTCCAAATTGAACATCAGGGGGCCAAGGGCAGCCCCTTTCCGCTGTTTTCGTTGTTTCCGTTGCCAAAATATAAATACAAGGGAGGCAGGGAATATAACATCTAACAAAAGTATCTCGTATCTCATGGAATGTATTAAGTTTCCTTCATTTTCAATGCATATTTTTATGAATAATCTGATAAATCTGGGAAATCTGGGAGAGTGTCGTCCAAAAGAGATTTATTTTGTGTCAAATCAAAAGCTAGACGGAAAAATATTAAAACAACCTACAATTTTCAGCTTAAAAAATTTAAAAAATAGATTTAAAGTTGTTAATGTTGTGTTAAACCAAAACTTATACTGAGAAGTTGTCAAAACATAAAATTTTTGTGTTTAAACATGTTCAAAAAATGTTTAAAACCAGATTAAAAGTTGTCCATCTGGATCAAAGGATTACTTTTAAAGTCTTAACTTTACAAAGAAATTACTATATATTTTCTATATAAGCTAAGAAAACATTATCCCTTAGAGAGATCTAATGTTTTTATAAATAAATAAAAATATAAAAATCATTCTCAATATTCGAGTAAAAATAAAGCACTTCTAAAATGATTGTCAGTATTATTATTCTAGGTTTATTTGTTTTAGGTTTTTATAAATAAATAAAAATCTGTGCCAATTAAAATAATTCTCGATACTCAGTAAAAATAAAGCACTTGGAAATTGATTGTTATTATTATTTTGGGTATATTTCCTTTTTTAAATTGAATAAAAATTCATTTGGCGGTTCCCCCTTGTCGGCATTACCAACTCTATAGAAATACACAAAAATTGAGCAATAAAATTTGATGTTCGCGATGCATTAAGAGATAAAATATGAAGCTGTTTTGTTTACTTTAAAGTTCACTTTCGGGGGTGTAAAAATGGCATTTTTCATAACTCAATCGGTGTCTATTTTCCGGCAATTGCCTAAACTTTCCTTAGATAATACGATGCCGTTAGCCGCAGAGCACTGATTTCCCAACAGAACCGAGAAGTGGAAATAAAAAACGATTTGGCATGAAAAAAAAAAACGTTTTGCTATGAAAAAAAACAGCATTCTGCCCCATCATTTTGGGGCCGAAACAATTGTCTGTATACTTAGCGCAATGTTTTGTCGAATTTTTTTTTATTTTTTTTCTCCCGCCTGACTGGGCCGAAGAACAAAAAGAACCAGAGACATCCATAAATAACAGATTCGATTTTTTAGGTATCGCCAATGCCTCAAGTAGTGTGTCGACAACTTTACGAGCCCCCCAAATGGGGTCGGCATACAGGGTGGGGAGGCGTAGGCGGAGGCAAGTGCTAGGTGCCTGGGAAACTTTCGGTTTTCGCCTTTATTTTCCTGATGGATTCAACAAATATTGACAACGTGCGTGCCAAACACAAAATAAATCATAGTCGATTTTCGCTTTTATTTCCATTTCTTCTCGTCTCTGGCTCTGGGTCTCGTATTTATTTACATGCCGGAAGAAGAACGCCGAGAACGCCGAGCGGCACCGAAAGCGAAAATAAAACCGAAGACGAACAAGCGGCCCCGACGCACGTCATTAACAGTTCGTTTTCCCCCGTTATGGGGCGGGAGTGGGTGTCGTCGAGGTGGGTGGTGGGTGGGTAGTCATACGCCTTTGGCGCATATCTCAGTGTCATATTTGGTTTGCCCCTTGGGGCCTTATACGAATAGGAAATAGCTTTTCCCATTGGCTTCGAAACTATTTTGTACTTCGGTTTTGGGAAATTATTTGCCATTTCGATTTGGTTTTGGTTTTTGGTTGGAAAGTAAACTGTTTGTTTATAAGACAATAAGGCCATTATTTTAATCGTTTCAATAACCGTTAAAAGGATATAACAGTTTGGGACATAAATAATTTTGGCCGTGTGTCAGGATGTGCCTCTTTGGTTCAAAATCTGTTGAGCTGACACTTTTCGACACTTGGTCGGAACGTATAGTTAGAATCTGTCGACTATATAGTACATTATAGCAAACTTTTCTATATAAAGGAGATTATCTTTTACCCTACTTATTAAGAGATGAAATAAAAAATCGCTTCTCAGAGTGCAAAAGCAGGGAACTATCTTCAAAATCGCGTCAAAGGGTTCAAAATTCGAACACCTCTAAGACCTTATAAAGGCAGGAATTAGATTATTTGATAAAGATACAAAGATATAGATAATTGGCATATATACCCTTGTCCAATAACTATATATACTCGTATAACCCCATGGGATTTGATTGAGTGGCCTATTCATTTCAAATATATCCTTGACCAAAAATAGTTTTTGCTTTTCGTCAACTGTTTTGTATCCTTAATGGGAAATCAATAGTTTGGGTGGCGCGTCCTCGTTTGTTGATTCGGAACTGATTGATTTTATTTAATATTGAAAATAATGACATTTTAATCAAATAAAGTCTATCTCGAATCATAATCGAATATATTTTCACTTTGCATGAAGCTTCAATCAAAGTTTTTGATTAAAGTCAAAGAAATGTTGTTATAGTCGTATAAATTCTTGAATTAATGTCCTGTTAACCTTTTCCGCTCGACTTGCCCTCAATATTTGCGAATGGGAGAAGTTTTCGCATAAAAATTAACCGAATTGTCCAACCAATTATCGCAACTCGATGACAATTAGTTTTTGTGGCCGTTTTCCTGGGGAAGAGCCAGCCCCAGGGGACGACTTGGCGTTTGATTCTCTTCTATTCTGCTGCGGAAGCTCTTTGCATAACATTTGTCTGGCTTCTGGGAGGCAATGAGCCTTGAATGTTGCCAAATTATTGATAGCCTGCCGATGTGTAAACTCTAAATGGGAGCCACTTCTGCCTCCTTTCGATCGGATCCCAAATGCGTCGCGTGGAGCCTAGACCGTGCAGCGTGGAGAGTGGAGCGTGGAGCGTGGAGCACACAAAGCAAATTAGTTACGCCTAATTTGCAATTCATTGCAGGCAACAATTGACTTTGCCAATGATACAATTTGAATAGGCACGCCCCCACGACCTTCAAGTCCCCATCCCGCTCCACATATCGATGGTTCCTTGGTTCTTCGGGTGTCTATGAGCAGCTCACTTTCCACTCCAGCGCCTCGAGACCCGTCTAAGATGATTGATTTTGTGAGCTTAGACGGAGCCGGAGCAAGGAATCAAATTAAAAAGGCTCTCACCAAACCCAAACTGTCAAAGAAAGGACTAAGCGAAATCCTTGGTGATACATTAATAATCAAAAAGGTGGAAAGTGAGAGTTCAAGCAAATTTCGAGGTTCTTGGAGGTTCAATGAAAGCATTGAAGTATGCATAATTATTTAATTATGTTGATTATATTTATAAATTTTTATACATGATTAACTCTTTTAAGATCGGATTGGATCGGATCATCTTAGGATGTAGTAAAGGTGCAAGGAATCTTTTTGGTGTAAAGATAGCTGAAGGATATTTATGTTTTCCTTTCCTTTATTCCTTACTCACTCTCCTTAATGTTCATTTGGATATTTTAAGGAGTTACAAGGTTTCAAAAGAAGGACTCTATTTATGAGAGAGAATACTAAATACCATCTCTGAACATCTCTGGAATATTGTCCTTGAATTCTAAGTTGATCTGATTAATTATTTTGGAGATTTAGTCAAAAGAAGTTGGGCTCCTCAGGCTAACCGAGATCGTTCCATAAATTTGATGCATAGAATGATGCACATAGAAGTTTAAACAAAATAATCAAATTCTTTGTATTACCCTTAACCTTTGAGATAAAGAATCTATGATTTTTATACATTGTAAACTGCCTCAAAATGTTTTCAATAAACTAAAAGCAAAAACCCCATCGAAACACATCTGAACCCAAGTCGCAAATGGCATTTTGTATACAATATATTGTAGCTTTGTAATGAATGCAAGTTGTAAACCTTCGGTTAATGCAAAACTGCACCCAGCATTCAGCATCCAGGATCCAAAAGGGCAAAAGGAAAGTAGTGAACAATGGACTATAAATTATATTGGCTGAATTAATTTAGTTTGAGAGCATGGCTTGCAATTTTATCACCTGCTTGAGCTGGAACTGCAAGGACGACAGAGTCTTTGGGGCGCCACTACTTGGCTTCAATGAAACTCCGCAGATGCACATCCTATACTACAAGTATATATAAAGGGTCGTGTATCCATTTAGCAAATGCAACTCTCGCCGGGGTAGTTGCAAATATTTAGCTAAAATATGCCACACTTTAACATCCTCAGACAGAATGGGGGAAGGGAGTCGGAGGACTCCTCCTAGCCCTATCCCTGAGGCTCCTTTTGTTGCCGACTTGGTTGTATAATTTAATAAGGTCTCGTAAAAGGTATTGGTCCGGGCACCAGGCTAAAAGGAAGCACACCCACACACGCTGGTAACGCTTTCTGTTATTGTTGCACGTTTTGTAGTTTTCGACAGGTGGGAGGTGGCAGGTGGGAGGTGGCAGGTGGGTGGTGGTCTGAAAACTGAAACTGGAAGGACAGACGGTGGATGGGGTAGTGGGCTGGGAATGCATAATTTCATTATACCAACGAACAAAAGCGACGAGGCTTCTCCATGCACAGATGCAGGCAAATGGGTTAAATATATGACGACAAAAATTCAATTAAGAAAAAAATTATTTCCAACATTTATAGATATTTTCAACTCCTCAGATTCCTTTTTATTTTCAAATGGTTAATGGTTTTGTTTACTTTTAAATACAATTTTTTTAATAAGTATATCTAGTTTGAGAATCGAAAACATCCCAAGACATCCTTTAATCAGTATCAGAAGACGACATATTGTCTTTTGTATTGTTTTTGTTGTGACTCCTGGCCTGACAATCTGGTGTCGTTGCTTGACTTTCCCTGACTTCCTAGATGCTTCATAAATTTCAATTTATCTTTTAGGACCTCCTGTTCCGCCCTGGACCACCCATATTTATTTGCCGCAGTTGACAAGCAACATTAGGCTTGAAGCCGAGTGTGTGGCGTTGTCCTTTACAAAGTGCTCCTAATGGCTAGTGCGCCTTGGATAGTGTGTCCTGGCCAAGAGGCCAGTGAAAGGATCAACTCGAGCAAAGATGGTGATGGAGGAAGCCCGGAGGCTATCGTTTTTTACGACAGGCCATTAAGTTTATTTTCCTTTTACTCGAAAGCCAGGTGAGAATAATAAATTACATAACTTTCTTGAGCTTTCTTTCCATCTTAAGGCTTTAACCGACTTAATCGATTCCGCAAATATTTCTGAGTTCAATTGGGCAAACAAAAGTTTTCATAATCGAATCAGGAAAATGGAAATACAACTTGTTATTTTGTAATTCCCCCTCAAAACGGAATGAGAAATGTATTGATTAATACCGAAAAGTCTGAAACTAATCAGTTTTCGTTTCGTTGCTGAAGTTTTTCATTAAAGTTTGATCCACTTTCTCCACCTGCAGGAAAGTTGAGCTCTTGAAGGGGAAAAAATGGCAACTGGTAAGATGGGGGCGAAAGTTGTTCTCATTAGCATGCGGTCCGGGGTCCTGCCGAGGATGTCAGCTTCTGCTTATGCGTGAGCAACTTTCAACAGCTGACAACAGTTTTTGGCTGCTCGAGGGTTAAGGAGTGGGTGTGCCAGTGTCAGAGGTCCCCAACGGCCCAAAGCCTAACCCTTCTGCCTGGCTAAAGTCCAGAGACAAAAGTGAAACAACACGCAAGCAAAAAAGTTGTTCTACGCTAGTTGTCGTTTTGTGGCTGCCTCAGTTCCAGCCTCTCGACCACAGCCCCTCCAATCTCTGAGTGTGTGCATCTGATGTCCTGACAAAACTGTCTGCAGCAATGAAAACGAAAACTGATGCCGTACACTTGGAGAACGGGATGTGTCGGTTTATCTTACGCAAAGTCTATTAATTATTTGCAAGATAGACATTTAGGTGACAAGCAATCAGAGGTTCTCCTGGGGTAATCCTTCCTCAGGACCCTCCCGGCAGTGGAATTTTCTTCTAGTGTTCCTGGCCACTTTCGCTCGCCCGCCCCCACACGTTCACTTGGCAGACAAGTTGAAAGCAATCCACATGCATAGTTTTTCGAGTGCAATTAAGTGAAATTCGTATTAGTTAGTGGCGGTGGAGGGTGCTGGCGGTTGGCAGGACATGTGGCAAGCAGCAAAGGGTCTTGGCCCAAGGAGGAGGAGGCGACACACCCGAGAGCCAAACTTGGACACGTTGCCACGGGTAGCTCAAGGTTGAGCCACACAGCCGCCAAAGGATTTGCGCAGAAATTCCGTGTAGCTCCTTGCTGGTAGATGGTAGATGGGAGCTGGAGAAAAGTTGTCACTGCTGCTTCCTGTTTGATAATGTGAGTTACATCTACCACGCACTCGCATACAAAGCATGTCATTAAAAGTTACTCCGCTCCCAGTCCCAGTCCCAGTCTCAGTCGCGGCTCGTCCTTTCACTTCCAGGCTGCCTAGCATCTTTATTGGTTGATTTCGGGCTACTTTCCCGTAAGCCAAAATTACATCAATTATGGCCCTTGTCTTGGTTCAAAAACTGCGGTTCCTTTAATTTTGGATCTTTTCTGGCAAACGCTTATCGAGCTGCTTATATTTTGATTCGGGTTTTAGGCGGTTTTGGAAGTAAAGAATGATTCTCTTTAATATCATGCTTCAAGTATAGGAGAGTGTCAAAAAATCGAAAAGCTAACCACTTCTAGATTTTGACTAAGAAAATTGGTCATAAATGGTAAATAAGTTTATTATCTATTACAATATTAGAATATTATCCAATTTTAATACAAATTGTATTTTTAAATCATCCAAGTCTTGACTTTAAAGCCTAAATCTGGACCGAACGAAACTAGTTTAGGTTAAATAATGAATTGAAAAACAGGCAAACAATAATACAAATCATTTAGAAACTGACTCTTCTTATTTTTACTCAGTGTTGTCAACTTCCTGCATTTAGTGTAGCCAACTTCCTCATTGAGTCTTGCCAA
Source organism: Drosophila merina (assembly GCA_035047645.1). NCBI lineage: Eukaryota > Metazoa > Arthropoda > Insecta > Diptera > Drosophilidae > Drosophila > Drosophila merina. Next base: position 22,322,028 of record JAWNPH010000059.1, on the reverse strand, counting down.
CTACTTCTCGTTGGGGGTTGGCAACACATCAGTGCGATGCTATCCTACATAGTCTCAAAGCTTAACTATTTTAGAATATATTTGGAAGTAGACTCTTCTTAATTCAAATCAATTTCGGAGATATACATACATTTTCGGATAGATCTTGAAAAACCTTTTTTTAAAACAAGAAACAAAAACTATGTTTCTATTAATTTCTACTGAACCGATTTAAGTGTAGTTTTGGACTATATTCTTTATAAACGTTGCTAACCTCGAAAGTACGATCTTCATAAAAGAATCATTTTTAATCTTCTAGTTAATTAGAATTTAATCATATAATATATCTCATAAAATCATTAATAAAAAATTTTGACGACATTCAAGTTTCGACATGCATTTCGACATCCATTAAAGTTTGTGCTTCTAGAATACCGTCGGAATTTATCTTCTCGCCTGCATCTGAAGATAAAAAGTTTTATGCAGAATTAAGAAAACATATAACTTTCATTTGCCGATTAAAAAACCCCCTAAAAAATATAGTGCAAGTTGCATTTTTGAACAAAATTTTTGGTTCATTAAAAAGTTAGTGCTTCTTTTATGCTTCTTTCATTGGGAAAAAGCTGTTAACTCATTCCAATAATGCAAAATATTCCAATGAGATAGTCCATCAAAGAAGCCAAAAATTTCAACTCTTTCGACTTTGACTAACGATATGCTGAAGTTTTTTTAAAAATACCCTAATACATCCTTTTTTAATGGCCGAAATTAGTCATATCCAGTTTCAGGACAAGTTCATTATTTTCCGAATTCGATCTAAGGAATGCCCTATGTTACGGTAAGTTACGGTAAACTTTTTAATGGGGCTTCATCACAGCCTGTTCAGCTCTAAAAGCTTTCATAACAAGAGGTAGGACAGGGCAGGACAGGATGGGACAAGATGGGACAGGATAGGACAGGATGGGACAGGATAGGATAGGGCAGGACAGGAAAAACAACAAGAGCAACTGAAAAATTGACCAACTGACCAACTGACCGACCGTCCAACCGACCGTTCCCACCCATCATACAAAAAGTAAACGAGCCAAGACAAAATTACATGAAAATATGTTTGCACAACTGGGTCGGGTCGTGTCCAATAAGTTCGTCGCCGGGTTCTCTGCAGCTTTTGTCACCGGCGACCAGGCATGTGCCTGCGTGTGGCATGTAACCGCGTATTTTTGTGTCCCGGTGTCCCAGTGTCCAAAGTCCATTTGTCCAGGAGCCGCACATCCCAGCCGAACCGGACCGGACCCGGTGTATCCAATTCCATTAAAATCAATTTGTCTATTTATTTAACCGATAATCTGGCGAAGCTTCGACGGCCGGCACTGTAAAGTTTCCGCCTCCCTCCTCAGTGGGTGGAACTGAAACTCGAACAGAACGATAGGACGATGGGGTGTTGTGTCGTTGGTAAATTTTAGATGTATTGAAAGGATACGACAGGTGACAGGAGCAAAGGGGTCAGTGGTGAAGGGGTAGCCGGAGAGCAACCACTACACACTGCCCTGGGAAGGCTCTAATTTGTCAACATCAGGCCAGGTGAAATGTTTTAATTTTCTGCTCACACTTTGGCGACCAAACGTCGATTTATTATCGTCCCACCAGCCAGCCACCATCCAGCCACCATCCAGCCACCAGCTCCCAGTGGGGGTCGTTGGGGTCACCTCTGTGTAGTCAATATTTGCGTCAAAGTTGAGCATCATCTGGGCCAGGTGGAAGAGGTGAGATGCCTGGACGGAGGTGCTTTGTCGTAGTTTTTACGACACTATTAACATCATTGTGTATGTAGGATAGGATGTGCCCCATCACCCATCCATCACCAGGACTATCACGAGCCCCATCCCCTAATGAAATCGTGCCTCACTTGAACTTTGATGGCATTGCTTCCTCTGTTCTGTTCTGTTCCGCCGAGCTCTGGCTCATAAAAATCGACTTGGCGCCCAGAAAAGTAGGCAACATTAAAAGCATTAGGCCAGAGCAAGCACAAAGGACGAAGGAGCGGCAGCAGCTGCCGGCGCAGATTTTGACATATGAGAAGCATTTCGCTTTTATATCTACAACTTAATTATGTTTTAGGACTCGAGAGCCGCCTCTACTCACCCTCGAGGTTATTTGATGATTTTTGCTTGGCATTTTTTCGGGTTATCGCTGATCTAATGAGATGAGTTTCGATGGGTTTCGATTACATATTGATTTCGAGGAGGGTCATTTAAGGCCATCAACTGGGTATTGATATGTGGAAGGGAGTCCTCTCGCCAAACTAAAGAGTCCTTAAAGTGCCCATCATAAAATTGCGTTTAAAACTGTTCAATTTAAAGACCAAGACAAGATGTGGCTTTACAGCCATAAAAAAATGGAAATACTTGGCCATCCTTGAGAGAAAAGTGGGCGGCGGTCATGGCTTCCACATCAGCGCCTCCGTTGACAGATTTTTCCTTAGTTCAGCGGCCGTGGTTCTGGCCACTTGAAGCGCAAATAATTGAAATTAATAAATTGAATTTAATTGAAAAGCATTTGGAGCCGACTTGGAAAGCCAGCTCTTCAACGTGGGGAAGGCACCCAGCCCCGGCTCTGGAGTCGAGTCAATGAGTTGTGCACTTTCCAGTTCCATTTTCGTTTTACTTTCCTCAGCTGTGACTTGGCTTTCCCCCTGCTCTCAGGGCTCGTCCTGACTCGTCCTGGCTTTCAATTTCCGCTGCATAAATCTTTTATCGCCGAGGACTTTGCGCGTCGAACGCAGAGAAGGCGAGGCTAATCGTCAGTGAATATTTCGTTTAGGTTCCCAACTTTGCTTTTCTTGCCGCTGAGTATTTGGTTTTGGTTTGGTTTGGCTTTGAACTCCCCTCGTTCTCATTTCAGTGCACTTTTGGTGTATTTCTGTTGTTGGAAGGATTTCTGGCAAATTGACCAACAGGGCATTAGCAAACACGGGATGCCGAGACCCTGAGCTTTGTTTATGCGGCTTTCTAAGTGCAACATTTGCACAAAACCGACTCGGAATGAGAGGTCTAAGAGAGGTTTATTAAACCTTAAAGCAAAAAGTAAGTTTTCAGTAAAAGGTTGAGGGTTCTTTGAGCATCTGGCCTGAGGCGGGATTATTGATTCCCGCAAAGGCCAGTAAACTCAATTAGTTGGCTGTCATTGATGGTGGGAAACAATCAATCACGCGGCCTAATTCGGGAACTTCGTATTTGAGGAAGAAAAATGGCCAACAAAATCCTCTCTCTGATATATGAAAGGGCGGGGCGATTAGGTTAATTTGTAAACTTTCTCCTAAAATGCGCCAAAGTTGTTCTTAACTCCAACACTCTTCTTGATTCATCCTATTAGCTGCTGTAAATAAACACAGTCCTGGAGAGAGAACATAATCTGAACACACTTGGTGAGGCCGCCCCCGGATCCTGGACTCAGAATCCTGTTTAGACGGTTAGGCAAGCAAGCTGGTGACTTGAATGTCCTGATGATTGCCTGGCTTGACGTCACTCTGTCGACATTTTGATGGCTTAATTATAACCTTTTTGGCAAGTGCTCCGGCCTGGCCTGGCCTGCCGGCTCTGTATTAATTGTGGCAGCGCCTCAAATATCCTGCCGCCTCTGTTGATTTATCTGAAAGCATGTTTGATTAATCGTGCGGGCCGGGTGCGTCGGTGAATTATTGGTCCGCACATCGCACATTCACGCTCGACAGGTGGAGCAATTGATGGGCCCAAACAGCATCATAATGTACATAAACTCCCGCAGAGATTCCTCCTCCTACGCTTGGTCCTACGCCGGCTTGCCAGGAAATTTGGCAGACAGGCAAAGTTTTCTTCAAGGTTCGCCGAAGAGACAAAAACTTGAGGCTCGGTCCTTGGTCCTTGGAATTGCTGCAGCGGCATACTCTGAGCCCCTTATTTTTAGATAAGACCCTGCCGGGACTTTCATTCACACTCCTCGGGAGCTTATGGCGGGCCAGGACTTTGCCAAGTCCTCAAATTAGAATTTCTCTAATTTTGCCAAAACTTGGTAAGAGAATGGCATGTCGGGCCACAGACTTCTTTTCAGTTATTTTATTCCCGCAAATACTTTTATTTCTTCTAAGGCTTATTATCGTTTTGGGATAAATTAAATCGAAGTCAAAAGGTTGGAAAATCCATATTTATTGTTTTAAACTCTCTGTCGTTTTTATGTCAAATCGAATTACCTTTATGGTTTGCTAGATTTGGCAAAATTAAAATCAAACGCCTGAAAAATGCCTGCAAAGTGTGTGATTGATGAGGAGGGAAAGTGTTCCCTTTGATTCAATCGCGGCTGATGTGCAAATCATTTTCTTATTTGCCTTCGCTTTTGGCCAAAGTCATTCAGGAGACGCCAACCTTTTCGGGGAAATGCTTTTCTTCTGCGACTCGCCATCATCTTCATCAGCATCATCGTGTGACATCAGTTTTGATGGAGCCAGAAATAGGGTTCCTTGTTGGGGTCCTGTGGTGGCTTCTTGCCTCCCCCCACGTATGCCAGTCAAAAGTGCAGTCATGCGTACCTCAATTTCTTTCACTTACCCTCTCGACAGTCAAAACGCGACAGCTCCCAGGCCCTGACAGTTCTCTGGCTCTGAACAGGAAACTTAATTGCAAAAATAAACAGTTGAGGAAACTGCAGCTTTAAAGGCGGAAGGAAGTCGCTTACTTACGGTGATCAGGACGAAAATGAAATACATTAAAACTCCTCATTTCGCATTCTTCGACTCGCATGGCCAATTGCTGCAAATGAACCGCCTGATTGTCTTCCCCATCGAACTCACAGCACATCCTGCCGCGGAAAGGTGGCAAAGTGCTCCACTCCATCCTCGTCCTCGTCCGATAATCAGCTACATTTATATGCGGCAGCCAGCACCGAAAGGCACCGTGGAGCTCCGCCAGATGCCGACATTTAAAATGAACATAAATTAAATCATAAATTGCAACAATTTCCGGTGAAAACATTTACTGGAGCGGAGCGTGAAACGACGGTATCGAAAAGGAAATGATTTTTCAATGGCTGGTAAATAATTATTGTTCTGCAAGGCTCCTGCTCTGGATCCGACTCTTGGGACCTGCCACTGTCCTGTTTTTCAAAATCCAATTAAACGCCAGACTAAAAGTGTCGATGGGCGGGATGGCTGGTTGTGACAGCTTGTTTTGGCTGCAGATTGAGGATTGAGGATGAGGATTGGCCGGGATGGCAGTCAGCCAGGCCAACAGGCCATTGTCTGGCCCACTCAAAGAGGTGTCGTCCTTGTCATCCGTCGTCGAACAAAACACTAAAAAAACAACATCCGCTTGACTAGATAAATTCCCAGCGAGATGGTCTTTTTTTGCGCGATATTTCCAGGGTATCATTGAGGGATATCTGTCTGGAAACTAGATCTTGGTTTTCGGTCTCCTTAATCAGCTAATGAAAGGACTTTAAGGACTTGGTTTCTAGAAAGGAAATGCCATTTGTGGCCTATTCATTGGCTGAGTGCCTAAATCCATGGCAACCATTGCCGTGTTACAAAACAGAGGCCTTCACACTGAAGTCTCTCATCAACAGCCAAAGGATTGACCTTGTCCTTACCCTTCTGGCCTTTCTCCTCCTCGGTGGCATCTTGGGCGTATCCGAGGCGCTCTGGCTTTGTTTATGTGCTTTGGCTTGGTAAGCGGGTCTCCGATTGCGGAAATTAGCTGCCTTCCAGTCCCCAGTCCCAGCTCCCAGTGTGTGCCGCGTTTGTTTCCTTTCCATCTGATGAATATGCATGTCAGTCTGGCAGTCTGGCAGTCCCGCCAGTTGGCGGTGCAACTGTTTCACCTTGGCGGAAGCCAGATGGCGGCTGCCGGAGTTTTGTTTGGTTTGCGGGGCCAGCTGGGGAGGCGAACTGCGGTTGGTTGGCAAAGGGGTGGCGGCATTTGCGGGCTTGCGGTTATTAAAAGTGTCAAAAGCGTGCAAATAACGATGACAGCGACCAGAGCAATTTCAGTTAATGTCTTTCTGGTGCGGGTGAGTAATGTCAGCCAGGTGTCAATCCTGTGGCTGGGGTCGCTAGGGTGGCAGGCCTTGCTTTAAGGTCGAGCATCGGATTTAATTGCCTCTAAACATGTTTGTCGGAGTGTTTATACACTCTTGTTTTTTTTTGTTTAAAGATTAAAGAGTTTTCCGGGGAATTCTTAAGCAAGAAAGGAAAGTAAGGGAAGTATTAGGATACTTTTTACCACAATTTCCACAGGATTTCCTAAAATAGTTGTTTTTTAAAGCTTCGTTTCCAAATTTAAAATGAACTAAAGGTCTAAAGCACCTGAAATATGTATAATATTCGTTATCCTACATTAAAATCAATTAAAATTTAATTAAATTAGCGAAAAATGAACACTCATTAAAAAGATAATTATTAAAAAGGCAATATTGTGCCATTCTGTGACAATTTTCGCTGGAATCTTCTTCCCTTCTAAGCTCTCTTAATTGTCCCCCAAAAATGTGAAAACATGTTTTAATTCGACCATAATTTTTTATTGGAGTTAAAGCTTCAATTATTATTTCACAGTCGATAATAATGCTGGTGAAATCCTTACAAAAATGTACCAAAACAAGTTGAAAATGTGAAAAGAGTCCAATAGGAATCGGTTATGAGCAAAAGTCAAGGCTTTTCGGGGCTTATTTCGCGTTTGGCTGGCGCCGCGTGTGTTTTATACTCAGAATAGGCCCAAAAATGTGAATAGACCTGGGACCTGAAAGGGCAGAAGGTCGTTGAAATTGGGGGCAGGAAGCGTCGCGTTTTTGCATTCACATTTCAATTTCAATTCCGTTCTCATATTCGCAACAAATTAAAGTGCTTCCCGGTGGAAAAAGTTTGTGAAGAGGTTAAAGCCGTAAAGCCAAGGTCCTGGAAAGTATGGAATTAAAATTGAAGTTCGTCAAAAAGGGACTTTTGGTAATCAAAGTCAAAAATCGCTAACCAATATCAAAGGGGGCACGGATACTTTATTGACCTTCTGAACTTTTTCCTTTGTCTCTTCTTTTGGGGGGAGAAATATTTCAGAGGAGAAAATTTCAGAGGATGCTGCTGATGAGATGATGCCTTTGACTGCAGGATGACAAGTTTTCCCCGACCCCCAGCACATCCTTTCAACGCTATCCCTTTGCCGGGCGAAAATGCAAAAGAAAAGCCGTGAAAAGCAGCTGCCTCGTCGCGAGTTGCGACCAAGCTGAGTGAGTGATGTGGCAACAATTTTTTATGCACGTCCAGCGAACAGCAACTACAGTGCACTCTGGCTAAGTTGAGCAGCGCCAATGAGGCGTAAATAATCCGATCAACTAGGGAAACTAATGGAAATTAGAGGCGGTAGAGTAAGAGGGCTGAGCTTTATTGCGGGAAACCTTATAGGAGACAAATTTATTTCTAAACTTTGAGTATTTTCTGATTAAAGTTGAGGGACTGTAAAAGTTGTATGCATCATCTTCTGGCGCTTTCACACAATCTAGAAGCGAGAAATTAAAATCTTAGTACAGCAAATTGTGCGCATTGAGGCGAGAGAAGGGCCAGAAGCGGCTAAGGCGGGGTAAACCGGGCTAAGACCGGGACCGAGGTCCTGCGACTAATTGAAGAGCCCGCACATGAATTGGACTGGCCCGAGGGCTGGCTGATGATTAATGAATGATTTATGCGCTAGAAAGTGTGTCGTAATTATCATATTATGCAAATTAGGGAAACCAGCAGAAAAACTGTCCCCGACTGGAAAAACTTTACATTTTAGCCAAAAAAAGGAAGGGAGGCAGAGCAGGATGTATTCAGATTGAGACTTGTCAGTCAGCCTAGCCTGTATTTTCAATTAAAATGCGGCACGCTCCATTTGGCCAAAACCATAGAAGCCGGGGCCTGATAAGCGGCAAGTTGCTTTCTTAGCCCTCATAAGTATGCAAGGCCATTGGCCTACTTTGTTTTCCCGCCTTAAGCTCTCTAAAGCAGCCAATGTTTAATAATTGCATTGTTGTAATTAAAAGTTTTTGGTAAATATTGAGGAAAGAGCGGTAAGCTTTTGGGTAAATATTTATAGCTTTTGGGAGACTTTAGGAGAGATTGAGGAAGGATCTATCTTTAGAAAATGAACTAGAACTATTGATACTCAATACCCTGAAAAAAGGATTACAGCTTTTGGTAAATAACATTGCCAAGAAAACGAATAATTGTTTAGAATTGTTTGATTCTAGACTTAACTTAAATAAATAATCACAACTATTGATAAAACCTACTCTGAAAATACTTAATAAATATTCAAATGACTTACAATAGGATGGAAAAATGGCAATAGAGTGTCAAAGTGAAAAGGGTTTTTCTTCCTAATTTGTATCCGCATTGTGGTTGAGTGCATATTGAGAAAGTCAGACCATGCCAGGCCAGGATTGGATCCGAGGCTCCGTCTCCGTCTCCGTGACTGCGGCACGTACTGTTGGCCGAAAAGCAGTGAGCCGGGAACTTGGAGCACAGCTCCGGATAGCCTTGGCGAATCGCATTATTATGCAAACCGCAGCCCGCCGACTTTCTCTACTTTTATTTTACTTTTTCCCGACTCTCTCTCGTTTTCTGTGAATGTTTTTTGTGGCTCTTAAAATAATTTTCATCACGCCCGCTGATTGATTGATTGGTAGATGGATGTCCCCAGTCCATTGGGGGCATTCAATTAACTGAATGCATTAAAAACGATGCGAATCGAGGAATAAAGAAATGTGTGTTCCCTCGATTGAATTTATTTTAATTGGAAGTCCGAGGCTATTAAGCGTAAGAAAATAATTAGCTGGAGAATCAATAAATATCCACCGTGGCATACGTGGCGTATGCGTGATGTGGGGGAAACAATATTTAATGTTCTGCCATCAATGGGGTTTTCGGAGCAAATGAGCAGCTCGAAATCTACTCCCGATAATCGAAAAACAATTGCTTGTTTAGTTTCTTGTATGACTTTCAAAACAATCGAATGGATTGGCTGCGGTATACGCGATTTTAAATAGAAATTCCATGGATTTATTTGGAATATTTATGGATGGAATGAATGAAGCGCTGCGGGAGGCCTTTAATTTCCCAACAGAATACACAACAGAATTCATTCATTAAATCACCGACGACCGAGGAGCGAGGACTTTACCCGTAATGCAGATGAGCCCCAACAACTTGCAACTTAATTTGTATATTTAATTATTTTTCAATTACCATTTTAATTGATTTATACGACAACATCATTTACCATTCCCCAGTCCCAAGCCCCATCCCTGGCCAATGTGTCATTAATTTCGGTTGGCAAACATCTTCGGGGCGCCAATGTAAATCATTGTCAATTTAATTGAAAAGATTAAACATTAAAAATATCAATATTTCATTGATTGCACAGCGGACTTAACTGCATTAATTTTGATGTCCCAATGCAGGACTCTGTTTTGTATGTTTTTTATGAAATCTCTGTCAAAAGGTAAACAAAATGTCACCGCAAATGTTTGCCTCGAATGCAAATTCAAATGAAATCGGATGGTCCAGATAATAAATGATGCTGTGTGGACCTTTAAGATAAATTTATCATTCTCCTGAAATGGGAAATAAAGTCATTGGGATCGATTTTTCTCTGGCTCTGCTGTTATTAACCGAACAAGGATCATTGAAACAAAAGCTTAAAGAGTTGTCAGCCGCCGTGACAGACAGACGCCAACAAAATGCCAGCTTGTAAATTATTAAAAATGCTTTTAGAGTTCATCGAGCCGCAAAGCCTTCGTTGACTACCTTGGTACCTACTTCCATAAATACGAGTCCTTATGCCATACATACGAGGCATATAAGGGCATATGTTTGGGTAAATAAACGAGGATGCACGTGGATTGGCGTCTCTGTGTCAAAGTCTTATTGAAATTTTCATGAGACGGCGGTCCGAGCGGATAATGTGGCATGCCTTTTGATTAGATTTTATGTAAATACTTTCTGGGCAGCAGTCGGGAGGGGAACAACCGCAGGAAGGAGGTCGGCAGAATCAAATAAATATATAATCATGCGGTTGGCGCGAAAGTAAGCCGCGCTTTCCAAATTGGTATAAATGCGGCACGCACTGGGACAGTCGCCTTGCCACCTCGCCTGGCCCAAGGCGGGTTTCCGGGATTTTCACTTCGATTCTGCCAGGACTAGGACTCCTGCTTAAAAGCCACAACATGAAGTTAAATAAAACTCGTGCGAAACTCTCCCCCAACCTTGGCCCAGGAAGTTCTTAGGTGGCCCGCACTTGGGGAGCTGTGCCGTTTAATTAATTAAAGGTGTTTAAATAAAATACGGAGCAGCACCTGGGAAATTTAGCTTTTCCCTCAACGCACACACGTGTACTCCTTTTTATTAAAAAAAAAAAAGAAAAAACAAAGCCTTGAGGTGAGACCTTCTCTGTGCAGAGTTCCTTTGAAGATTTTTGATTGATACATAATTATATTGTAAACATTGATTGAAAGGAATAAACATTTTCTAAATACTTATAATTGTTCACCGAAGGATAAATAATTGCAGAAAAGTTTCTTTTCCATTTTAATTGCTCACCTGAGAAGCTCAAATAAATGCTTTTCCGACTTCCTTTGACTTTGCAACTTGCCACCACTACACGTGCCACTAGTATGTTCGGTGGCTTTCAACGAGAGTTGCCACAAATATTATGCTTGGCATTTCATTTGATTATTTGATTATGCTTGAGTGGTATTTGCAAGTCATAATTGTTGCCAATTTATTTATTACACAAGAATAAGTTCGGCTAATTGGTTTATTTCTGGTTTGCGAAAACTCATCGAAACAGTTTTCGGTTAACTTTTGCCCGGAGTAACTTTTTTTTCGTTTTCACTAAAAACTTTGCGGTTTCTTATTCCTGCGGGTAATGAATCGATGAAGATCGAGAGACAATCGATTCGAATTCAATTTGCGTTGACGTTGTCGCCAAAGTTCTTATTGGCTGGGAAATTGTCACTTGAACTTTTGCGGGAAATTTCTCCACTTGCAGGATGCTGCCTGCTGCCTGGTGCTTGGTCCTGATGCCTAATGCCGCATCGTCATTATCGTCCTCGCCGTTGTCGTTGTCATAGCCAGAGCCGCGCCAGCTTCCGACACTCGCGTCCGCGTCGTTTCGTTAGTCAAACAATTTTGAATTTCGCGCGCGGGCCGCTTCCCTACCGAACCGAAAACATGTTGCTCGCTTTGCAACGTGTTGGAAGATGGACCCGAGAGAGGAGTCCATCCAACATGTTGCATGAAACCTCCTATGATGTATATAAGCAGGAAAGAAAGATCCGATTTCCATCCCGTTTCTGTCATACTGCCAACTTTTCAACCTGCTCGAAGCAACCCGAAGGCGCGAGAGGATTTGTGAATGTTCTGAGTGTCAGAAGAGCGTCCCGATTCGCCGGTAAAGCAGTGCTTGGCCTCTCTTAGGACTCGCCTTCTTTGTTGCCAAACTGTTGATTCTTCTTGCGGCCTAAAGCGTCAAAAAGGGTTTCATGGTTTCTTCCAGGATATCAGGATATTATCGCTGTGTTTCATTATGCTGCTTGATCGGGGATCTATAATGAGGGAATCTTGTAGGAATCGCACTTAAGCATGGTTAAAGAAAACATGTTACAATCAGTGACGATTCTAAATTGCACCACGAATCAGTAGACTTGTTTCAAGTGCTCTTTTTGTGCTTTATTTGAAACAAAGGAATCAATAAGCTTCTTTACAGACTCGACTATTTCAGTTTTGAAATATCATACTCGTAGATCGATTTCCGACGTAGCAAAACATAGCTCTTTAAAATCTTGTAAAGGATCTATACTTATTGTCCTTTTGATCCATTTCGTGGAACGAATCGCTTACTTTTTTTTTGATCAACTTCTGCTTTGACAGTTCAGTTACCTTTTTCAGATTCCATCTAAACAGTACTCGTTGTTCTTTAAGTTGATTTTTCTTAACTCTGTGACCGTATCAGCTCGAATCAGACAAAATTCACATCCGGTATCCACTAAGGCGTTAATAAGGACTCCTTTATATGTAATTTCGTTTAAAAATACATTTTCCAATAGCACTTGCAGAGCACAATTTAAAATTGTATTAGCTTTCGACTTGACAATCCTTTCTCTATGTTCAAGCTCATTGTATTTAAAGCATTTTTATCCTTTTTTGGTTTTGGTAATCCGTTTTTTTTTGACTTGTTTGCTAAATAATTAATAGATTATTCAGTTTGTTTATCTTCTAATAAAATTTAAAAGTGCTTTAATTACAATGAAAAAATTTAGAGAAATACAGACATTGTTTTTAATTTTCAAAATAGTACATAAACATAAGTGATGGTTTTATTATATATTTTTAAATATGCTAAAAGAATATACATATATTGCAAATTCAAAAAATCCAAACGAACCGTTTTTATCTAAGAAATTAAATTATTCCTCTTATCCATAACTGAACAAGAAAGTTTTGTCCATATTTTTATGCAACTGTAAGTTTCATTTATTCGAATGTATTCATGTATTCATATTCTGTAAATGTTTACGCAGTTGAATTTGATTCCAAGCAAAGCCAGAAGTTTCAGAAAGCCAGTAATCATTTCCATAAATTATTGTGCAACTTATCAGCCTTAAATTTCTAGTCAAAAATAAATATTTCTGCACAAGAACCTCCTCAACTGTATTGTTTTTGTGTGATTTTCTTGCTTTGGTTCTCAAATTCATTTGGCTTGGGTGGCAAAGAGCTCTTATGTCAAGGAAAGCTGCCAAAGTGACAATTCACATCAGACATTCATAGTCACAGGACCTGCATTCAGATGTTGCATTTTATTTGCATCTGTGTGGTTTACGACAATCATTTTTTGTTGGGGCTGCTGCACAAATTATTGCCTTGCTTCTGAAAACTCAATTATCCTGGAGAGTGAGCCTGAAAAAGATGAGAAGTTGAGGGGCCACCTTGTTTTTCCAAGTCCCAGGGTTATGGCTCTTGCCCTTCCCCAGTGGTTGTCAATTAAAGTTTCAGCAGTTGCATGCCACATCAAATTATCCTACACACACATCGGCTACAGTGACAAAACGAGAATGACTCAGGGAGTCCTTTCTGTAATTCTAAAACTGGACTCGAAAATTGCTCGTATGAAGGGAGGGTTTTCTTTATATCCTTTGGTTCCTTCAAACTGTCATAACATGCCCTTCTAACGGCCATTAAGGTTCTGATTCACAAGGAGCTTGACGGACATAGTACCTCGAAGGTGCTTACCTTCCGTATTTGAATTATATAAAATATCAATATTGATATTATTTTTCTATGAGTTTCCATAACAAAATCTCCATTACCGAACTAAATTGATTTAAACACTTTCCTTAATTTCATCCAATGGACCATGAATAAATTATTTGACTTCCCCACAAATATGATTTATATTCGAGTTGAAAAAATAGAATAGTACGGAATAGTAACAAATTACAACGGACTGGATCGATAGTTGGCCAATACACAGCGTTTATATGCATATACGTATGCATCCTTTATCCTCATACGAATGCATATATTCGGTATCTTGTGTCTGTTTTATTGTTGCTGGTTCCCGATTGTGTTTGTTGTTTGTTGTTTGTTTATGGCACAAATGAATTGGCATCTTTCGAATACTTTCGGTGTGCCAGCCCTGCGGAGGATTTCCCCCATACCGTTCCGATGTCCTTTTGTCCCATTTACCCTACAGGATGCTCTTTTTCACTGCATAATCGCCGCAGAGATGGTTTGCCATTTTGTTTGCTGTTTTGGTTCGCCTCGCTTCCAGCCCGCTTCCAACCCGCTTCCAGCTGCAATGTGCCTGCGAGGGTCCTGGCAATGCATTGAACCAGAAATATGTAGATATGCCAATGAGTTCCTTTCACTTTTCCCTTTGTGTTCCGCTCCGCTCCGCTGTGTGTTTGCTTTGAGCCTAAAAGTGTGCCACACAACTGCCTGTCGGCAGCTCTAAGCCCGTAACTTTCTCCGCCCGAGGGATAATGGGCCAAAGTCGTGATGGCAAATGGTAAACCGAAATGTTGGCCTATTCCATTATTTAACTTCTTCCTTACGGAAGCTTACCAGCTAAAAAATTACCCCGTTTGGGTTTGCTTTACCCACCATAATCAATGTTCTGCCATTTATTGATTTCCCGACTCGAAGCCGGCCACAACTCACTAACCTTTCCCAACAATTTGACCCGAACTGGGTCTCAGGTCGAGTCCAGGACGGACAACCTGGACGTACAAAGGGCAACTCTGTCTATTAAAAGGTCAGCTGTCAAGTGCCAACCTGCGGGCGGGAATTTTAAATTATCCCAGAAATTAATTACTTTAACAATGCTGATGGATATTGTTTTCAATGAATTTTTAAACAGACCTGCCAAGCCCGGATCCACCAAGCGTTCCCGTCAATAGTCATTTCCCTTTCCCTTTAAAAGGAATATCTTCAAGCCTGATACAAACAAATGACGGAATTCCATTGCAAACAAATCCCGCTCAGTTTGATAAGTGAGCCAAGGATCCAAGGAGCCGGGGAATCCGCTTTCGTGGCTGCGGAATCTCATAAAAGATTAGCCACAAAAATGTTGACCTCCCAGTGGCGGCTCCTTTTAATTATGCCGACAGGGATTTCTTTCATTTTGGCTTCTTTGTTCGACTTGGGCCGGGCCTGAGATGCTGGATTTGATGGCAGTTGGCCAAAGGAATTCCATTTGGCCTCGATGCAATAAAACAATTTAATTAAATTTTATGTGAGCCAAGCGAAAGTAAATGAAAGCAAATAAACCACAATAAACTCGCAGCAGATGGCACATGTTCCGGGTGCCGGGTATTCGAATCCAGCTCCGTATCTCCATGTGGCAATTATGAGCTTAATGGCGTGTCCAAGTCCGTCTTCGTAGGGCTGCCTGCCTTTTCAATTTGCCACAAACTGTCACACATCATCAGAGCTAGAGCAGCTCCCAGACCCGATCCGTTCTCGACCTGTTCATTTGGCCATTTAAAACTTTGGCTTTAAGCAACTGTTTGCCAAATATTTCACTCTACTTCCTCAGTTCCTGTGTGTTTGTGATTTATGCATGTGTTTAAAATGCTTAGTCTGTGCATAAATCGTTGGCAAAGTTCCGGCTTCGTTCGGAGCTCCCTGCCCCAGCCAGTCCCACCCAGTTTGCCTAGGTCATCCATCCGGTGCTCCTTCCATTTCGGGCTCATTGACCATTTTTGTGTTTGTGTTTATGTTCTGGCCTAGAAAATTCCATTGTTTGCTGATTGAAATTGACTTTCAAGAGGCGCCTGGGCGACGACCCCCCGAAAGGCCAATAAGAAATGAGGGTAGAACAGAGCTTTGTGGGATATTGAATGGATCGGAATAAGGCCATGTCCAGCTCTCCCACCATGTCTCAGAGTGCTCAGTCGGCACTCATTTACATAGATGAATATGACAATGTCCCAACGAGCCAACGAGCCAACTATCTCTTTAATAGCCTCATTTGTTCATTAAGACTCCCGATTAATACTTGGGGCAATTAATCTCGAATTAAATCGATCCAGAGGATATCCATCTGTCCAGTGTCCAGTGACCGGAACTAGTCCTATGCAAATGTTTGACTTCGACCTCAATTAGTTGTAAATACAAGGACACTTGACCAATGCTCCTCCAATGAATATTGCAGAATAACAAGTATACGCCAGGTGTGCCTGGAATGGAATGGCTGGAATGGATGTAACTGGCTAACGTTCTCAAGACTGTAACATTTTACATAACTATAGTTACCTAATTGCTGATATTACTGTGGGATACAATTTTCCTTTTTTATTTTATTTTCCTAACTTATCTATCTTACGGATATCTTAAAAACTTTATCTACTACTAGGTGTTTAACGTTATCGTAATCTACTACTTAAACTAAAACCAAAGCGTTGTCGACCTCGGGTGCATACTTGTAGGCGGAAGTTTGAGTTATTTTGTAGCGACAAGCGCCCCTACAAGACGTTTTTGTATCAAGGGTCCTTCGGACTTGTTCGTAAACAAAGCCAATTAGCAAAGCCAGTGGCAACAACAGACACATGTCGGAAGGACTTTGCTTCCGTCTCCTGGCGACTAATCTGAGGCTTCGATGAAAGCGAGCTCCACCATCACGTAGCTGGGCAGTCGGATGAACTTTTAATGAAAGTGAAAACTACAACTACATTGTTTGTTTGTTCAGTTTAATGGAAGTGGTATATTTAGATCAATTAAAAATAGAATAGAATACCGGCCTGTAATCCCATCATGCTTGTAAGAAATTAGACAAAATTTTTGGGGCTCAGAATGATTCATAATCAAGCATTACCATAAAATGCACAAACATGTAGCGTGAAATGTCATTGGCGTAACGCTATTGGCTACAGTGTTGCAATTTTTAATATAAAGAATACTACGTGTTCTTGCCAACCTCCATTTATAACTCTCTGACCCGCAGAGCTATGAAGATCTTCCTGGCGAGCTTGTGCATCCTCGCAGTATTGCTGCTGCTCTGCAGTTACTCAGTCGAAGCTGGTGGGGCGGCGAAGAAGTGCAAGGCACCGATGAAATTTAACCCGAAGCTGAAGAAATGCGCCAAAGCTGGCAAGCCGGGCGCCGGTAAGACGCCGGCTGCTGGTGAAACCACAGCGGCAGAAGGGGAGACCACGGCGGCGGCGGCGGGCGATGCAACCACGGCGGCTCCAGCTTAGGATGCTGATGATGGTTTTGAATAAAGTTTTGGAGGCCCAATAAAGAGGGGGAAGAGTGTTCTATCGAAACAGGGATTGGGGGTTGTGTCTTGGACTCCATCTCTGATGGCTAAAAGGAGGAATCTCCTTTCCTTTTCATTTCGAAATTGAATGATTTGATGCGAGGGAAGCATCAAAGGTGCCGGAGAAATGCACCTGCTTCTGCCTCGTGTGTGAGGAAGGTGGGAAAGTCAACGCATTCCCATCTCGACTCCTAAAAGCAAAAGGATCCGGATTACGCTCCTCTGCTGGCACTCAAAGGTGGCTCAGGGCCACCTTTGTAATGATTGAATTTGAATTGCCAGGCCAGCGAATCCAGCAGAATCCAGCAGAATCCAGCAGAATCCAGCAGAATCTCCTCATAGAAATTCCCAGCAACTCGAGGCTTCTTTGGCCAGCATTCCAGGCTCCAAGAAGTTTCTCTGGTCCGGCATCCCCACCTGCCTCCTGCCGGGCTCAGACTTTTTGCCTCAATGCTTCTCGGGGAAAAACATTTTATTTGGCAGAGCTCAAAGTCCTTTGAAGTAAATAAAAACACATGAAATAGTGCACTTCAAGGACATGATAAAAATTTTGTACACATTTTTCGAGGATACCACATCTTACATACAGAAACCTTTACTGTCGTCCACAGAAGTTTGAGGAAAACAATAATTTTAAAGGGTCCTTTGCTTTTTTTGGGAAATAGTTTAAATCTATTTTCTGGTCCCTATTTCTTAGAGACATCTTTCATAAAAAAATATTTTCCTCTTCCAGGTTCTGCTCTCAAAATTAAATAAAATCCTTAAAAAGTAAAAAAAATCCTTAAAAATTCACTAAAGTCCTTTAAAATTAAATAAAGTCCTTTGAAATGTTGCCCATCGATGTCAACAATGAGACGGCCCATTCCGTTGTGGTCTTCGGAGCCTCCGGGAGACTGGCTAAGGAGAAGGTGTTCCCGGCGCTGTGGAGTCTCTACCGAGACAACCGGCTTCCGCAGGTCACCAGGATCTACACCTTCAGCCGGACGGCTATGCAACCAAAGACCTACCGCCTGCAGGTGATACCGTACATGAACCTGGACAAGGACCGCGACCCCAAAAAGTACAATAGCTTCTGGACGAACGTTCACTGTGTCCAGGGGGAGTACGACAAGCCGGAGCACTACGAGATCCTGGCTCGGATGATGGCCAGCCACGAGGCGAAGCACAACCAGACAGTGGCGAATCGGATCTTCTATCTGGCCGTGCCGCCGATCGTCTTCGACCTCGTGACCCTCAACTCTAGCCGGAAGTTGAGCTCCTCTACCGGCTGGAACCGGATCGTGGTGGAAAAGCCCTTCGCCCGCGACGACGTCACCTTCAAGCCCTTCCAGGCGTCGCTGTGCAACACCTTCAAGGAGTCGCAGATCTTCCTGATGGAACGCCTGCTGAGCAAGGCGGTGATGCAGAACTTCTTCGCCCTCCGCTTCTCGAACCACATTTGGGGTGAGACCCTCAACAACCGCCACGTGGCGGCCGTCATGATCACGGTTAAGTGCGCGGATCCGGTTCCGGCCAACCGGGCGGACTACTTCAACCAAGTAGGCATCATCCGCGACGTCATAGCCAACCACATGGTGCTGATGATGGCCATGCTGGCGATGGACCAGCCTTACTCCAACACCCCCGAGGATCTGCGCGTCGAGCGCCTGAAAATAATTCGCGACATCCTGACCCCCAACATGGGCGACGTGATCCTGGCCCAGTACCGCAACAACGGACGCGAGGCCGACCCGGCCAAGTGCGGCTACTCGGAGCACTTCTACATTCCCAAGGACTCCTTCACGCCCACCTTCGCCCTGGTCGTGCTGCAGTTGAAGACCCAACGCTGGTTGGGAGTGCCCTTCATCCTGCGCGCCGGCCGGGCCCTAAACGACAACAAGGTCGAGGTAAGGATCCAGTACAAGCCCTCCGATTGCGACATCTTCCACAGCGGCGGCGAGGACGTGCGAAACGAGCTGGTCCTGCGCATGTATCCTACCGAGGAGGTCTTCATGCGGATACGTCTCAAGCGGGCCGGCGGGGACATCTGCCTGCGGGAGACAGAGTTGAACCTGCGGGTGGACGAGCGGGGACCCCGGGGTCCGGAGCGCTTCCCCAGCCTGTTGCTCGACGTCTTCGCAGGCGACCAGACCCTCTTCATGCGCACCGACGAGCAGTGCGAGATCTGGCGCATCTTTTCGCCCATCCTCTCCATCATCGACAACGATCGGCCCCGGCCACTTTTCTACCCGTTCGGGACCCGGGGACCCATCGCCGCTTACCACAAAGCGGAGCGTGCCGGCTTCCGCTTCTTCGCCTCGCACGACTGGCACCAGGACGTGGACACCCTGGACTACACGGTCAAGAATAGCAAGCTCCTCATCGGGCCGCACACCGCCTTGAAGCCGGTTCGGGAACTCTATCCCAGGAAGCCGTCGAGGCGAAGCTCCTAGTTCCTGGTCCCTGGTTGGGAGGTCTAATAAAGTCAACAATGAAAGTTTTTTAATTAAACCGGAGAAAGTCCCTGCTGCTCCAGTTTACAGCAGGATACTCCTGCTTTGAGCCTCCTACCTCATGGCTTAGTCGATTCCATCAACATGTTTTAATTGTTGTTGTGAACTGCAGTTTGTTGCCGGATTGGATGTTGCCCGGTCGGGTATAAATAATACGCATGATTTGGCCATTGTCCCTCGGCTGCACTGAAGGCCCTTCGATGGATCTGATCCTTCGATGGAAGCTGGCGAATACTCTGACGAGTTCTTAATAAAATATGTGTATCTTTGTTCGTGTAATTTGATTGGATATGGTGTCAAGGATTTCCTTTAAAGATGAGAAGCATCTTCTATCCTTTGAGATGCGTCTTTTCAATTATAGATTTAATGCTTCCAAAGTTTGGCAAAGCTATTTCGGCGTTCCTTAAAATTCGATATGCCAGGATCAACTTACCATCAACTTAGTGTATTAACTAGTCCTCTGGTCGGTGGGGTAGTTTTGTTGTTTATTTCTGTTCAACTGGCAAGTTTCCTGCTCCAGCAAAACTTTCCAATAACTGTATAGCAGTTGATGAAAAAAGTACACATATAGATATCCCGCCCCCGGCTAAAAGAGAGAGACTTTCCAATAGTGGGGAAAGTTACTTTGATTTCTTAAGCGCAACTTTGGCCAAGAAACTTTGAACTGCTCAATCACCAGTCTTTGACTCCTTGTTTACCCGTAAACTTTGCTGTGGTCACTCGCTCCTTCCGATTTAACAAGTTCCTTAAATAAATGTTAACCCATAACGATCGACAAGATATCGGCGATGATTTGAAAATTCCAATCCTGGTCTCTCTTCTGGTGTTTAAGATTTCAATTTCCAATACTGGGGAGGAATACAATCTAATTATCTAATGCACCAAATGGCCATGAACACTGCATTGTTATCCCGTGCTTGCGTTTGCTCAAAAGACTTCCATGGCACGCAATCCGGAAAATATTCCGAGACCACTTCCCCATCTTGAATTTCCCTTTTCCTTGTTGATTTTCCATGGCCTTTGTAGCGCTCTGTAGCTGCAGCTGTAGCTGGATGCCTGGCACCACCCACGCATATGCTTTGTGTTGTTTTCTTTCCCAGCCGCTTGTTTTCCTGCTCGCCTTCTGCCGGCACTGCCGGCTCTGCCCCTTCGGCAGCCAAAAAGCCAAATAAAAAGATTTTCCGCCCCCAAAAGAATCCGGCACTCTGTGTCTGGGCTATGAAAATCATTAAAAACAATATTGTCGCTTTCAATTGAGATTGCCTTCGGAGTTTATTTATTTTATTTGCCATTCTCATGCCTCTGGCATGGTTTCTTTCGTATGGGAAGGGGACTGCCTCGGGCTGTTGTTCCCAGAGGATGTATATGATTGCCTATTTAATTCTCAATAAACATGATTGCTTTATGTGCGAACCGATTAAATCATTTTCAAGGTATTCTCGAAGCAATAAAAAAATCATGAAAGTCAATAATCTCCCTCAATAAGGATTAATAAGGATTTTAAAGTGTTTCGCAGGACGGGATTAATCTTTTCATTTACTTCTGGGGCAATCGTAACCTGGTTAGTTCGACTTAGGTAACCGTAGCGTAACCCAAGCTGTACCTAATCGACCCTAACCGAATCTCGGGCCGAGACCAATCTTGGTGAATCTCAGTCCAAATCCCAGATCTGTAGCCTTCAGCTCCCTCAACCGCTCACTCGCCGCTCCCGTGTACACACATATGACTTGCATCCTTCCATGTCCCTTTCGGGTTTCGGATTCTACCATTTCACTTTTTAATACCCCACAAACAGGGGACCAAACAAACACAAGGACGAGGGCGAGCTGGGCAATAAAAAACGAGTCCTGGCTACACACCTAGTGGCAAAAAGGATTTCGTGTTTGGAAACCGTAAAGTGAAATTAAAATGGTTGGGCCAGGGCTGAGCTGGTCAAAGCCCTCCTTCGCTTCGCAACAGGGCGGACTTTTGGGTTGGCTATGGATGGAGATGGAGAATCAAATGGCCAGCGCGCTTACAAAACACGGGCAATCAAAAAATTGTAGTTAGTTGGCCATCGACTCATCCTTCGACATGATTCATACTGCTCTACCAGTGTGCTGTCTGCTGTCCCTTGTCCCTGGTACCTGGTACCTGTCTTCCGTATGTCGGTTACGCTATCTTTACGGCTATTGCCAGTGGTTCCAGTGTTCCTAACCAAGTTACAGCCACCTACAACGACCGATTACAACCCGTGACACTCTACGCTCTACGCTCGACACAAGTTGTGGGCCAGCATTTTGTGGTTTGGACTCGAAGCGAAGGAAAGGAAAGATTCCCTGGTCAACATTTCAAATTGCTTAATTTAAAAGTGACTGGCAAAAAAGGAGCAGCACTCGCAGGAGTAGATATATGCGATGGGATAACCAGTCCTGCCAGGAGGGTGAAGCCGGGGAGTGTGAAAAAATAGTTAGCTAAATGCTGGCCAGTTCGGTAGTTGAGGTCTGTGGTTTTGGAGGTGTTTCTGGCCATGGTGCGGACCAGTACCAGGTCCTGGCATCAACAGCAACAAGCTCGTAATCAAAGCAAACGAATTGGGCAGATTTTCAACGCCTGCTCCTGCGAGGGCGGATCGGGGGAACTCCGCCTCGAAATATGTTTCCCCAACACGGAATGGAAAGAGTTTACTCGGAAGCGGTCTGGGGGTCTGAGGGTGTGAAAAATGGGATTAGTGACGTGGGATTGAGTGAAGTGATGTGGCAGTTTGGATTTGGATTGGGTCCGAGAATGGTATGAAAAGTAACAAGAAATGAGGCGAGTTTTTGTGGAAAAACAAGTTTGGCAGCTTGGCTGGACTTGGTCAAAGTAGAATGAATTAGAAAAAACACTCATTGTATGTTTAACTTTGTTGTGGTTTATACTAGGACATTTAGTAGGATCCTAAGGATACTTTATACTAAACAGAGAGCAACGTTTTTATCTGTCAGTTTACTCCTTATAGCAAGACTCTTAGGAAAAAGATGAAATATAGGAAAACTATTACAAGTACTGGGTATTAATAATGAGATACTTTTCCCCTTAGACCTGAAATAAGAAGGTTACCATGAAGATGAAGTATCGGGTATAAATATTGAAATATTTCCTCCCATTTACCAGATAAGAAAATATCTCTTCAAGTGATATATATTATTAAGCAAGTTTATATCTTGAATGGGCTATCCCCTTGTGGTCTTCCAGTACCGGGTATTGATATTCTTTATAAAAGATATTCATGGGATATTCATAGATATTCCTACTAAACTAGGAGGAGTACCGGTTATAAACATTCTTTCTCACTTTGACCTATAAATTAGAAGTAGTGTGGCTTTGGGAATATTGGATTTTGTAGATTCTTACCAAACACAAAGCTATGGCGAAGTAATTGCTTGTTTGTGTTGGCCATTTTTGCTTTGGACATTTCCGGTTTCCCATTTCTACTTCAGCTTCAGCTTAAAGACGTAGAAATAGTTTAAAGTTTGGCTCAGTTCTCAGTGCTCCCTTCCAGTGGTCCTTTTTTTCTGTGGCACGTAAAAATGCGGTTTATAGTCCATGTGCACTCGCGGCGGCATCTTGGCTCCTCGTTCCACTCTCATCGGCGTGGTGGAGATTGCAATGGAAGGATCTGTTGATGTGTCTGTGAAGCACAGGGAAAAAGTGGAAAATGTTTAGACTCCTGTGCGAGAAATGGCACATTTTATATTTAAGTCACAGGCAACATTGTCAAGCTCGTTGTCTGTTTATGGGGTTTCCTCCTAAATGAATCTAAATGAATGCTGGCAGGATTAGGAGTGGATGACCTTCTGCATTTTTCAGTGCATCACTCCGGCTCCTGACACTGCCGTGGTCATGGTGGATGCCTCTATGAAAGTCTGTCCTCCGTATCCTTCGTAGTTTTGTTGGTGTTAAAACGTGTCATTTGATGCGTAGGGATGTTGTAATATGAGCTAGGTGCTTCCATTTTCCCTTGACTTTTATGAGCTCCGAAATGTAAAAAATGGGAAAAAGAACTAGAGAAACTTTCCCCTCAGTGCATCAGCATGCAAATGGCCTGTGCTTTACGATGGGTTTCTCCTTTATGAATATTTATATTCGAAATGCTTTTCGGGTTGTTTTGATAATTTAATAATTTCAGTTAATGGGAAGCACCTAGAAAAGGTCACGGAAGCTCTAAGATGTAGGGAAGTTTTAAACTACTTCAGCAATTAATTTAATTTTAATTTAAGAAAGAGTTTAGATTTTTGCGGAAACCCTATTAAAGCCTCGTTATCCCTACTACTTCAATTAAAAGACCATAAAGCCAAACAAAAATAATCAGAAAACAAAATACAATTTTAATGACTGTGAAAATGTGGAGTCCCGCCCTCTTTAGACTTTATTTTTTCTCCCCATTCATGCATTTTATGGCTCATTTTTATCGCCACATTAACGTCATCTGCCACGGACCCCACTGCCATCTCCAGAATCCAGAATCCAGAATCTAAATCCTACGCTGACCTATTAAGAGTGACGCCAGAGAAATCTCGATTGCCGAGTCATCTCGATTTGGCGTGGGCCTTGGGTGAGGACCCATTTGATTATCCGTTTTCGCAAACAAGTATTATGCGGCAATTCGTCATTTATTTCCGGATCGTAAAAACGCTTTTATGTTGCACATCGAGGATATTTATTTGTTAGGCGCCTTCGGTTTGCGTAAACAGGATCTTGGATCGCATCTGCCTCTCGGCTTCGGAGCAGCTTCTATTTTTATTGGCACTGCATGGGTGGGTTGAGTTATGGCCAAAGTGCGCGGTTTATTTCGGGTCCGATGCTCCACCTCGATGCTCGAGGGAGTATTATAATTTCGAAATAGTTCTTCACGCCACAGTTCGTTGAGCATTGCAAATCCCAGAGTGGCTCTTCCTAGGGTTCCTCTTCCTAGGGAAGATTGCGCGGTTAACCCGACCTTAGTTATGGCTGCATTATAAATTTCAAATGCAAACCGAGACACTTGGTTGCTGAACCTGCCCCGTAACCGAGCCCATTTGTCAGTGTTATATGCTCCTCGCGCTCCTTGGCATACGTTGCGGCTTATGGACAAGGCAATCTCCTTTGCGCGCCCCCGAGGTCCTGCGGCGCGACAATCTCCTGCGATGCATTACGCTAATAACCAAACCCGTGTGAGTTATACGGCGCTAACTGGATACATTCCGTATCCTTCTGGCTGCACTATTTTCGACTAGACTGGGTTAGCGATTAGGGAATGCGTGAATAAAATTTGTTCTCCCTGAAGGAAAGCTTAGATAGGACCATATTTAAAGCTTAAACAGGTGATGATGGGAGAGTAAGTTACACCCCCTGTCGGCTCTGCACCCTTGACCTCATATCCTGAGTCCTGTATCCTGTATCCTCCCAACTATCCGTTAGCTGACAGTGTTCAACGTTGACTTTTTGGCACACTTCCGCTCACCCTGAAGCGGAAGTTGACCAAACGCTCCAAGATTGCCCTGCCCATGTGTGTGACAGGAACTTCCGTGGCATGTCCTGGGCCAAGGGTCCTCATTGTCGGCTCTTTACCCACTCCCTGCTAACGCTGCTTACTCTGCTTACCCTGCTTAGCATATTTGCGTTTGACAGTTTGTGAGCTTATCAATGACCTTCCCGGGTGGTGACTCCAAATCTTCACGCACATGAAGGTGCATCGTGTGGGGCACGTCCGTGCACATATCCCTTAAATTTGATGGCCTCGATTTCGGGAATTTCGCATCCATTCGAGCTGAAGCGAAGCGCCCATAAAAGACGATGATGACCACATCACTTTGGTCTCCCCCGCTTTCCACCCCACTTAATTAGTGGTCGGGAGGGTTTATTTTTTTTGTCCTTTCGTGGGTGGAAGCTTAAAAGCGAACATTTTTTGCATGCTGGTGGCGAACGTCCTTGTAAACTCTGATTTGATACCCGGGATAATTTTTAATACCCTCCACAAAACGACTATTACACACCCTTTAATCTGAATTATTTCCGCAGCTTCGAACGCAAGCCAGCTTAAAACTCCTTCAGAAAGTCCTGTAACCCTGGGATTTTATAATTTCAGCTTAACACTAACACTGAGGACAGGGTCTATCAAATATTTCGGTAATTTTGCTAAGCTTTCATATTCCACAAAATAAGCCTCATGATTACCAAGCATACTTTGGGATTATTAACACATTTTCCAGATAAACTCAGCAGCTCATGGGTAGCTGCTGGGTAACTTTATTTAATCTGGGACAAAGTTGCGAAATTTATCATCTCGTTGGGCTTAAATAAGTTTGCATAAATCAGAACTAAAATTGCTATATATGATCCGCACATATTAACATGTCTCAGTCGTAAATTCTCTGGACAAAGAAAAATATATAAAAATCCTGGCCATGTTCGCCGGTGGCCCGGGGCCAAAAGTCGAATGTCCAGACGGTCTGGCAGAAGGACCCAAGTACCCAAGGACGCAGGAGTTGCTGGGTTTGTTGGCCCTGGCGCCGGGCGGATTTCAGATTTCAGATTTGGACTGTCCTGGCTAAGAGAGCCGTTCCCGTCTAAGCCTGACAATTTGGTTTATTGTGTGAGAGAAAAGTTTTTCCCGATTTGCGGTCTTTTGTTTCGTGTTGCATTGCTGCAGGACTCGCTAAGGACAGCTAATTCGGCAGCAGGTGCAGCCTCTATTTAATTACATTTGCTGCCGCAGGATCTGCTGCATTCTGGAATTCTTTTACGCATTATTATTTAACTAACAAGTAACTAGAAAAGTTTTAATACTTGGCCTAACTTTCGTCCTTAAATTGTTTGCGACGCGCAACGAGCCACGAGCAAAGGACAAAGCTCCGACGATGTCAGCCGCAGAACGAAAGCGAACGGAAGCAGGAGCAGGAGTGGACAAAAAGTATGTTTAAATTAAATAAGATAAAATCTCATAAAAATGAAAATAGTTTGCCATCGTGTGGTGGCTTCCTCCAAGGCTCCAAACTCACTTTGTCCTGAATCAAAAATTTATCTCATTAAATCCGCGCCTCTTTGGAGCATTTCTGGCGCTTTTTTAGCCTTTCTAGCTTCTTTGACATTTGCTTAATATGCACAAATAATTTTCTCAACTCATTTCCATTTCACAATCAGTGTGACTTGAATTCGCGATTCAAAGAAAAGCAAACACAAGCATTTTCTCAGCTTTTCCTCCGACTTATGCTCGTTTCCTCTTTGGCTCCTTTAGACTTTGTGAAAATTTCTTAATTCAGTTTCGGCATTTACTCGAAAAAGAAACATGTTAAGGTGTATTTAATGTTTTCTAGTACTTTATGCCATAGCATGGAATAAAGGCAGAACCTGTTCTTTCACATTTCTGCCACAAAAGCTTTCATCTGCGCTTGGCTGCGTTTCAATTAATTCAACATTCGCCTGCAAATCGCATTAGCAGCTACAAAAGCAATGGCAGTGGCAATGCCAAACGATTTTCCCGCATTCAAATAGGCAGCTAAAAACAAATTGGCCAACATTTTGCCGCTCGCTCATTCACTTCACCCGGGAAGAGATTTGCCGGCAGGATAAGCCCGCTGGCTGGAGCCTGGCTGGAGGAGCTACCTCCAAATGTTCGAAGCTAAATGGAAAAGTGCAGGATATGTGACAATTTGCATTTTTATGCAAACTATTTCAGCTCAATTATGGTCCGACCTGGGGGTACGGGTCCTCCACTTACCCCGGAGCACAGCCCAAAGCCTTCCCCGGGAAATGATGTCTTTTGCAGCTGCATTTACAATTTACTTCGAGACGAGCTCGTGAGCTCTAATTTACACGTGAGTGGTTGGGCTTATTGGGGTTTAGTTCACTTTAATAAAGATTACCGAAGGATTGTTGGGTGAAGAGTATTATTACCTATTAGATCTTTTAAAACCATCTTAACTAAAGTCTAAAATATTAAAATACATTACTAAAACATCAACTTTTAGTACTATTTCAAAGTTGCACATTTTTTTGTATATTATTTTTATAGTTTTTAATTCCATTTAATTCACAAATATAATATTTTTAAATACTTTTCATGGATTTGCTCTACAAATTTATTCAAACTAAGACACAATCTAATTTAAAATTAGCTTATATATTTCCTTTTAGAGGGTCGATGGTTTGGTCTACAATAAAAATAAAAAGTATTTTATAAAGCCCGAAAATAATAATAACAAAAAATTTAAAAATCTTCAACATGGCTGTTAAAACCTCCACAAGGAAATACGTAAAAATTGAATTAAATATTAATAATATTATAAATTTGTAATATAGCCATAGAAGTTTTATAGCTATACGAGTTTCGATATATTGCAGATAAACGCTTTTTATGTCTAAAAACCGAGCTTTGTAAAAAAATCTTTTCTTTATTGATACGCTTGTCAGGATATTTCCACCGATTAAATAGATTTTTTAAAATTATCTTAACTATACCGAATTTAGGTATAGCTTTGAGCTGGATCGGACATATGTATTCATAACAATTAGGCCAAAAAATCTTAAACTCGGTAGGAAGTGGCATTCGACTACTTCGACTCTCACGATCACAGGATCGGCTCACGCATTCAGCTCTAATTCTTGTCGCAGGAAAGGCGAATGCGAGCTGGCCAGGCATGCGAGAAACACATTTTGTTTTGGAATATAAAACACGCGCGACTGCTCATGCAATGCCAGAGGGGGTGGAGGCACAGTAGGGGGCACAGTGGGGTACAGTGGGCACCTGGGGGTACAGTGAAGCACAAAGCCCCGCACATAGGCTTGCACATAACTTTGCATACTTTGTGTGTGTTTGTGTGCGAGGCAAAGTGTGTCTGTGTGCTCTGCATAATCTATATGTTTATAGAGAATTTATGCATTAGTGGCACCTGCCACGCCCCCACCACCGCTCCTTGCCACCAGCTCCTTGCCAACCGCCCACAGCTGAAACGGGCGGCGCAGTCGTGCGCAGCTTTATGGCCATCAGACATGTAAATTAACATAATAACCATGAGCCCTAACCTGAGGCTGAGCCTGTGGCTTTTCTCCAGTCAAATCTAGACAGTGCTCGGAGGTAAGCTCCGAGGATGATGTCCTGGGGGAGGAGCACTTCGGAGGCTTCCGGAGCCAGGTGGGGCTGCTTAAAATGCGCTTACGGCAGCGGCCTGATGAGGCGACGCCGCAAATTATGCAATGTTTTCCGTCTCTAACTGGCTCTGCTTCCATTTTGCTTAGAATTCAGAATGAAAGTGAATCAAATTATGCTAAACTATGCCATGTCTGATGGATGAGCAACGGATTTAGTTATCACAGAGCTTGTTTTGTAATCTCCAGGGAAAAACCTTTTATACTTTTGTTTTAAATAGTCTAAAATAGTGTGAGAATAGTGTGATAACTTTTTCCATTTTCGTTACAATTTTTAAATACTATTATCCTTAATTAACAGATTGATAAAATAAATCAGACAAGAATACATTCTGTGTACCGTTTCATGAATAAAAATCTCACAAATGGGAAATATTTATCAAATCTAAATTGAATTCGTCACCCAAGTGTTTAAAAAGAATATTATTTAAGTTGCCTTAGATCTTTTGATGAATCCTTTTGCTTTGGAATATGTTTGTATTATATATGTTAGCTATCAAAAATAAAGAAACTTTAGTGAACTTTTAATGTTCTTCAATTAAATGATGATACCCAACCTCTAAATACTTTGATTTTAGAACTCCATTTAACTTTATCCTATAAACTTACTTCCCACATTAAGAATAACACTTTGAAGTTCTCAATGAGTTCGGATTTGATTTCATTTATTTCCCATGACTCTGAAGTTCTTCCTGGAAGCCATAATTGAATGGCATCTGGCCATTCGGCAGTCAAGTGAGGTCCTTCATTAAACTTAGTGGATGGAGCTTCCCCCATCTCTGTTCCTGACTCGGACTCGGAGCAGCTCTCGGGAACGAGCTCACCCTTTTGTATCACTTTATTAATCTGCGTGCTTGGCATGTGTAAAAAAGCAAACAATCGCTATCCCTTGTTAATTAATAGCCATTGCATTGAGTGCGAGAATAACGCAAAAAACGCGGAAAACGAGGAAAACACCAGAGGTTGGGTTTTTAAAATCCCTCTTTACGAGCAGAGGAAACATCATAATAAGCGTCCCGTTAAGCGCTCCATATCCGCAGCATCCAGGACAGCCCGGACTGGCAGGACAGCCTGGACTGGCAGGACTGGCAGGACTGGCAGGACAGCAGATTACAAATAATGTTGAAAAACTTTAAAATCAGCAAAGATCAGGCCACGGGGAATGCGGAAAAAAGTGAAGGCTTAAAGCTGCTGGGCCATTTAAGCTGCTGCGAGCACTTTAATAAACGGTTCGACATTTTGCCGGATCGGGTGTTGCTTGTTGTGTTGTTGCAGCCACTGTTGCTGCCTCTGCCTCTGCTGCATGCAGCTTAAATATTTTTAATTGCATTTCGCGTAATCACCGACACCTACACAACACAAACGCCATCAGCAGCAGTGACGCCCCCAACGCCACCTCCGACCTGCGAGCTCCGATCCGACGCCCACATCGGGGTCCGTGTCTCTACAAGGACAGGGGGCAGGAGCTGGGATCGGAAGCAGGAGTCGAAGCCAAAGTCGGGGCAAGCGATGCGAACATTTTTCCAATAGTTAATGGCAATTTGCTGTTTTGCTATTTACGCCAATTATCCAGCATTTCCCAGCAACAACATGAAAGCCAAGCCAAGTCAAGGCACCGGCGCTGAACAACACGGAACCAGGACCCACCAGAAGCATACAAGCCACGCCCACGCCCTTGTGGAAGTCTCCTCGCCTCCCAACCGAGAACCGAGAACCGAGTCGTGGCAAAGTGCAAGTAGAGCTGCGGTCGGTTTGTGCCTGTGCAGAGGCCAGAGGCTTACGCAAAAGGGGACTAAGTCCGCCCTCAAGATTGGTTCAGATCGGTTAACAATTCAAAGTTGATGAGTTGGATTCATATTCAAATATTTATACCCGGTACTTTCTGTTTTAGATAGCTTAAAGTAGTCAGAAGGGCAGCAGGTAACTCCAGATCTCCTTAAAAACTCCCTCCTGAAAAACCACCAAACGACAGCTCTGCAATTTCTGCACCAATACACGAATGTTATATAAAATCATCATAATTGGAGCCTTCAACAAGTTTCACAAACAATTACGGACACCTTTTGCAGGTCCTGCGGCACCGAGAACAGTAGAGCCCGGAAGTGGAAGGGCTGCAAGGACGAGCGCCATTGTTGAGCGGTATGTCCCAGACGCATTGGGTACTTTGTCATTTTATTAAACCGGCAACGGGTCAATTGCATTACCGATAAGTGTTTCTGCCTATTCAGGAGTTTCGGAATCAAAACAGCATACAAGTCAGCGAAGAACTGGCAGGAATTAACCTTTACCAAAAGGGCTTACGCGTAATTAGTTAACCTTTAACCTTTGTTAATACCATTTAGTCAGTCATGCAGAATATTAAGCCGGGAAGCGGGAAGCCGCATTCATTTTAATCCACTCATAATCCCCTTGGATTTTATGCTAATTGACTATTTTCGCCGCACTGGCAGAACTATAAGGACTGGAAGGACTCCCAGGACTGGCATGAATTTCGACAAAGTGCAACTTCTGCCGCCACTTTCGCTTTGGCAGTAATCTAATTAAAGCATTCAAGTTTTGTCTAATTTGTTGCGCACAGTTAGTTCTTGTTGTTGAGCTTAGTGATTTTATTAGCATTCAACACACAGCGCCAATTAATTCCATTAGTGGTGACACAGGCGATGTCCTTGCCAGGACTTTGTGGGAGATAAATGGAGAGGCCCTGGGTGCCCGAGGGGTTGATCAAATCGGCTAAAACAAATTCCCTCCCCACAAATCATTTCAACTTTTTAATTGCCATAATTATTTGTGCCCAGCCTGGTGGGTGGCCTCACCAGGCCAGGTCACCTTTTCTTCCTTCTTTTGTAATTAGCAGCCTTGGGGATTCGAAGGAAAGACTTTGCCAGAAGCTGCTTATCAAAGCGAATGCCGTTTTATTTCTCTAATTTATGCCGCCAAATGGAAGTGAAAAATAATATTGTTTCAATCGATCGCAGGACTGTGGGGAAAACGGTAGTACCGGGTATTTTATGTCTTTTCTTGAAAGCTTTAGAGACTGAACAAATCGATTCTAATTTAAGTTGGCAAAGCCTCTATCTAGCTAGTTCATGTTTTGATAAAATTATTTTCAAATTATATTGCTCGTTATTTTCGCCACCTAGCCCGGGGCCCCACCTCCTCGTTCTGTGTGTCACAGAGGATTTATTGCCATTTGATTGGTTTTATTTATTTACTCTGGCCACAAATGACAACTGTCGGGGACGGGCGGGCAGCAATCACATGTGACAGCCTGTGACTAAATACTTTTGGTTGGAAATTCGTGTCGGGCATTTGCATGAATAATTCATTGGCCTGGACGGAGGACTGTAAGCCAAAATAAACATGCTTTGGCAGTGGAACGGGTAGCCACTTTGTTTATGCAATTGTAAAATTCAATTTTGATGGCTTTCTGGCACAATTTAACACGATCGTCGTTCGGGAAGGATCCATGTCCTAGCAGAAGGCCTGACAAATGCCTGCCGTTAGCAGAATCTCATCGCAAATGCTGGGTGACATCAATTTGTGAGATTAATTCATATGCATATATTTGTCCATAAAATCGAACACACTCAGACGTACTCAGACGTATGTATATGCTCCTTCCAGTGTCCAAACATGTGCGTATCTCCAGTGTCCTTACAGCCAACAATGGAATCCCTATTGACACTCCACTCCACTTGGCCTGCTCGTTTATCGAACTGTGTAATTTATGGCATTTGTTGTTAATTTGTCTTGCCAATTGTGCCGCCCCTATCTGGCCATCGCTGTCTGTCTAATACTTTTCGGCCAGCACAAAGCCAAAGTCAAACAGTCGGAATGCCAACCGTGCGTATACTTGATATATGGCAATGGTTATTTAGAGCTTAGAGCCTCGCCTATTTAACCGGGCCATAAGTTATTGCCATCAAGCGTTAACCATAACACGAATGGCTTATTTAACGTTCCTCTCCTCTTCTCTTGGACAAAACTAAACAGTTTAGTGCTTTAATTTATTTTTAATAGAATTATCCTCTTTGGCGCCAAAGTTGACACCTAATTGGCCTCGTTTGTTGAACCTGGCCGAATGACGTTAAGACTGATTACATAAGAGTGTCTTTAACCTTCACTACCTGTTCTTCGAGACTCAAAGACCACAAGTAATTGCATTTAAGCTTTGTCCATGCACTTTGTAAGGTTCGGGGCAGAGAGTATTGGAAAATCGACTGGAAATTGATTTTCAGCTGCAGGTGCAGGTGCAGGTGCAGTTTTAGTATCACGAAAAACCTGAAGATGATAGCAAAATAAAATTAATTAAAGAACTATATTAGCTTAAATCCTGAGTATGTAATTAGCGGGTCGAGAGCAGAGTGGGTGAGTGGAGTGGGTGGAGAACCTGCTTCAAACTTTTGTTGCACCCCCGGGACTAGTTTTATTTTGTTCGGCACTTGTTTTCATCAGAGAGCTTTCCGTGTTGTTCTTGCTGAGAGGCTGCAAAGTTGCACATACACACAAAGAGGTTGAAGGGGCGCCTCGAGAATGCTTGGGGAATTGTTTCTCGCATCGTGTTTGCAACACTCTTCGTTGAGTCGTTGAGTAAGATATGCAGATGTTCATTGGACCGTAGCCGGAGAGGTG
This sequence comes from Drosophila merina, assembly GCA_035047645.1. Classification (NCBI taxonomy): domain Eukaryota; kingdom Metazoa; phylum Arthropoda; class Insecta; order Diptera; family Drosophilidae; genus Drosophila; species Drosophila merina. The sequence goes on along the minus strand of JAWNPH010000059.1, from coordinate 22,288,967 downwards.
CTTGAGACCAAACTAATCCGAACTGAATGCACAGGGGATGCGGCAGGATATAGGTGAATGCATCCTTTGGGGCAAGACTTTGACCGCCTCAACCCAGTTCCCAGATGGGATGTTCGGAGAACTTTTATTGGACAGTTTACCCGACAGGACACGCATTTCCATACGAATTGCATTCTGCATATTTGCACTGAAAAATATTCACCTTTTTCGAGACAAAAGTTATGACCAGTGTGCGGGTTCTGTGGTGTTCGGAATCCGAGGTCCCTCTTCCATATATCATATGCAAGATGCAATTAAAACGTTGTCAATGCTGCACTTTGTGCCACCATGACCATGCCACAGCTCGCATGCCACAATTTTCCAATATTTATATTCTTTTGTGGCGGCTTGGAAGCAACATCCAGCATCCAACCAAAATCCATTCACAGAACAAGTTACTTGGGAGATGGCCAAAACGAAAGCGCCAAAGAGCCAAAAACCCGGAACCCTGTTTACACAAAGTTCACACAGCTCAGTTGGCTGTTTGTGTTTGCGTTTGCTGTTGATCTTCAAGCTTGATTTTAGTTTATCCCCAACCCCAGCCCCATCCGCACTCGCATCCTTTTGTGTCCTTCCCCCAAAAAGATGCGCGCAATTGTATGCTACGCTTGCTGCATGGCAATGGCCGCCCCAGGAAGGGGAGACTGTTTATATTGCTGATGTTAATGCCATCGCCAGTTGAGCAAAACTCCTGGAACGGCGAATGCATTTCGCTCATAATTGGATGGGATTTACTGGAACCGCATTCAGCTCCGGCTTTGGGGTTTACGATTTAATATTAAGTTAACATTTGCTTTTAGCCCCAGAGCTCCAGAGCTCTGCAGACTTTTGTCAACGACCACCTTTTCATTCGAAATAAAGAGTTATTTAAGCTGGCATCTTCTAAAATTCCACAAATGGTAATTGCACAACAAGCAGGCAGCACCAGGAGGGCGGAGCACAATGCGAGTGACAATTTAATTAACACATTTCGCACACACACACACAAAAATGTAAAAGGGAGAAACTCCATTTTGTGGCAGCAACAATTGGTATCCTTTTGGCATTTTAATTATGCATTTGTTGCCCCGCTTCCTTTGACCCTTCCAACCTCCGACCCTCTGACTCTCTGACATTTTTGTGATTGCATGTTTAGTTAAACAATTTAATGGGCCAACCGATATGTGGTCGGGGGGCAAGTAATTTATGGCCATCGGACTGTGAGAGCCCATAATTTAACACGCAAACGAACGCTTAAATAACATTTTGCTGAAAAATGTTTTTATTTTCTGTATTTTCCCTATTTTTCGTATTTTATTTCTGCTCTTAATGCACTTCCATTGCAAATGAAATGTGCTCATCTGCGGAGCCATTTACCCTTCAGCTGCAAACATTTAACATGTTTTCAAACATTTAGGTTGTGCCAGCTTATGATTGCATTTTCAAATCCCATCAGATATGATTGCTTGTATAACGAGCCTTTTAGACATTTATTTTTATATGTTTTCATTTTCTATATTATGTAGAAAATAAATTACACAATCGAACACGAAACAGGACTTATCTTTTAAAGAATCAAACTACAAATAAAGATAAATTAGAGGAAAGTATTGGATCTCTTAAACAAAAACCTACAAGGCTTATGCTTTGGGTTTTATGTATTTTCGAATGCATTGAATATCAAATACATAAAATAGTATTAATATTATCCTTACTTTCATATACTATGATTGCTAGTAAAAAGAATAAAATTAACTAAGTAAATGTTTTTCTTTCATAATCGTCAAAAATCAAGTTCATCCTTGTTGGTTTCCGACTCCATTTTTAACAAGTTTAACCTTTATTTTTGTTACATATTTTAACACTCAAAACTGTCACCTAAATTGACATTGAATTCTTATACTTTTTTGTCCATTCCATGAATTTTCCCTCTCATAAACCAACCGACTATTTTTTGTTTCAAAAGTCACAAATCCCTACTTATATTTCTCCAGTTCCAGTTGCTTTTATATTTTTGACGTTGTGTGTAGTTCATTGATGTTGACGACAGCCAACAAGGATTGCACGTCATTTGCAGGATGTTATGTTGAAGTTGTAACTAATGTTTAGGACCACAACAGGATTCAAAATGTTGAGCAATTGCTGAGCAAACCCAATGGGTTCTGGGAAACCAAGGATAAGCTGGATTAGACAACGAAATGCACATTATTCCTGTCGTCTGTACTCCGGGGAATATCCGTATTGATGATTGATTACTCCAGAGAAACATTTGTCTCCAGATACCTTTCGAGTGGTTGCCAGAAGTCACATTTTAGCTTCATATTGACAGCCAATTAGGCTTCCTAGACGTGATTGATGAATCTCGGCAAAACTTTCGCAACTTTCTAATAATTGCATCTTGGCACTACGCTCCGATGTGATAATACACTTTGGCTGGCGAGGATTGAACCGAAAAACTAAGCAAGTGATACAAGAAGTTTGCATATCCAAGGCACGTCCTGCGATTTAATTGCAAAATTGCAAGGAGAATTAGTCGACGCGCAATCATAAAACAAACTGTCTGCCCGCCCAGTGGTGCGCCTCCCTCCATCGTCTCCCCTGGCATCGTCGGCATCCTCGAGTCCGGATTCCGGATCCAGGAAATGGCAGCCAGTTGAGTCAACAATAAACGACGATAGGATTTTAGCGGAAAGTTTCTCTGCAACTCGGCACGGGGGCCGCAAGTGCGACGGGACGACGGCAGGACGGCAGGACGCTGGCAGGACGACGACGAAGGAGGACGGCATCCGTTGGCAACATTTCATGGCATATTTAGTTGGCGGGCTCAGTGACTTTAATTTGCCTGGCCAGCCACCTGGGGAAATGCGAAACGCGACTTGCCACTCCGACGACATGCAGCCTGCCGCCTGCAGCCTGCAGCCTGAAACCCCTAGCTTCCAAGTCCACGTCCCAAGGCCCATTGTTTGTTGGCCAACTCAGTTCTGCTTGTTTTATGGTCGCAATGCCGCCAAGTCGGCAATTAGGAGGCGAGCCTGACAAGCACATGGGGCGTATGCGGAATTTCAAAGGAAGCGGCCAGGAAGCCACTAAATTGAATCAAAAGAATCCTGCAATTCTAAATTAATTTGTCTGGTTCTTTGTTGAAAGCCTTTAGTTGCCATTTCTAAGTCATGGAATTATACATTTTAGCTTTCCCCGAGTCGATTCTAAGCTAAAATTGTTGCTAGTTTTAGATTTTTTAAAGGAAAAAATTATAGGAAGGTAAAAACATGGAATACTTTAAAGGCAAAAAACTCCACAACTTATTTTGGAAATGAGTACCACTTGTAAATCAGGGCTTCCTTATCCTTATCCGTCCCCTCATCTTTGCATCCTATTGTAGCTTTTGGGATATCAAAAAAATTAGGAAGGATTTCAGCAATAAATCATAAACATTTTAAAAATTGGGGCCACAATTTAAAGTGCTAGATCCTCATTGGGAATGATGGTATTCTAAGATTGGATAGCAGAAGTTATAACATCTTCATATCTGCCAATTTTTCTTCGCGCAGCTTTTGCTGAATAACTGACTGAGGGACGCTGCTGTTTATCGTACTGCTCAAAACGGGAGTGATAGATCCTAGAGTATAAAGTGTAGAGGAGATTACGGGGAAGAAAAGTGCGCTTTTTGTTCTGAAAGGCATGTGAGGATGAATGATTTGATAAAATAGGTTGTGCAAAGTGTAGTAATGCCATACAGTTTTTTTTATAACTACACAAGTAGTTTATATTATTTTTGAGACTTTCAATGAGACTTTTAAGCTATTAGGCTAGTTCTATGAAATTTGAAATTCGGAAACTCAAAAAATTCCTCAATTATTAGTTAATTGACGATCGTTTCTATGGCAGCTAGAGGACTGGTCTTTAACTTCGTTCCAAATCACGCTACTAGGGATATCAATCCGAGCGTATCCAATCAAGGCACCACCCACGCTCAACGCTCTACAGAAGTATGTGAAGCCACCACGCCCCCTCACGCCTCTGCCCCAAGCCTGGCCTGCCCCACGCCCAGCTCCGTTTCCATCTCCAGCTGGCTTTCATCACATTTTGTTTGCCATGTTGCCACACACTCATTTAGCGCCGAGTTTGTTTTGTAATTGCTTTCCATTGTTGGACTGAAAATTGCAGAATGTTTGCACTACACTCGCAGGATGAGGACGAAGGAGCGGAGGTGGGTTGCCACGCGGGAGGGAGCAGCAAGTCATCCACCCAGGGGGTGGAGGTGTAGTGCCAAGGCAGACTCCCTCATTTGACTGCCGGGACACATAATTGTAGACTTGTAGACTTGGCAACGCTAAACGGCAGTTGTCGACGACCCGACGGAGCGTTTGCCGGGAATCAACTTTAAAATAAACAGGAACGCCACCCCAGCAACGCCTTCATGCCAGCCCTGCCACTGCCACCCACCCACTCACCCACCCATCAAAGGTCGCCGTCGAAGACGTTATTAATAAATTCACCGACAGCTGGGGCCAGGACAAAGGAGTAGCCTTTCAAATTATGCACAAAAGACGGTTTATTATTAATAAATTGAGCTGCGGAAGCCGGCGATGGATGTTCCCCAAATTCGAGCGAACCGCAACTGTCGATGACACTTGCCAATTGTTTTCGGCCCGGCTTGGGCGGACGACCTTTTGGGCGACGGCCACCAGGTCAGAGTTCCAGAGACCAGGCCAAGTTCAATAGACCAGAAGGCCAATGTCGAAGGTTGTCCAGCCGCTTAATGGGATTTCCTGTCATTTATTGTACATAGAGCACTGAGCACCTAACCAAGCCATTAATTAATCCTTGATTGTGCACCTCGTTAGGCCTCCAACACAATAAGAATCAGTTAATGGAGCCTCCGAAAGCGGAGGCTTTCTCCGGCCAGAGCCAAATGGAATAAAGTTATTGAGCAATTAACGGGGGAAAGTTGTGGCAGAAAGCAATAAATTAAGGCCTTAAGATAATGAGTCGACAGCACTTTCTATTTAAACTGATTTACGATAAACACAAAAGGTACACATTTTGTGTCTTAAAGTTTGACATTGAATCAGAATCGGTTTGAAAGCCAAATGCATATTTCATGAATGCCAAAATAAGTAATCAAATATTTATCGCAGACGTTGCAAGCACTCGGGCTCGGAGTCGCATGTTGAAGCCACAACCACATCAAACTCGCCGATCCATTTCATTTCGGACTAATTTCAGAATTGAAATTCACATTGTGATTCATTTCTAAATAAACCAACAATATGGAAGCGACGCGCGACAAAGCAATAAAAATTAACACATGCCCCATGTGCCACGCCTCCCATGCCTCAATTCCCTTGCCTCACTTTCCAGCCCAGCCAGCATTTATTTCCCAGCCTGACAATGTATGTTTTCTCGCGTAAATAAACAATATGATGCACAATATTCACAATAAAAGGCCAATAAATAATGCAGGTCCGCTATTAGACGCGGAGAGAGCTCTGTTGAATTTCTAATATTTAAATGTTGAGTGTTAAATGTTAAATGCTAAATGGAAAATGGTGTGAAATGGAATTTCAATTGCTATGTACTATATTTCGTGTTTGCAAAGGCCAAACAATGAAATATAAACTAAAAACCTGTAAAGGGGTCCCAGTCCTCTTCTAATCGATGTTCTAATACCCTTAAATGTATTTTATAAAATAATATATGATTATTCAATGAAAAGCTAATGTTCTTTTTCCTTTATGTTATGTTTTTTAAAGGCTTTTTCACTAAATGTTAATAAATAAATAATAAAACTAATATGTACTCCTCATCCTCAGCAGAGATTCTGGTTGAGATTCAGTCTTATATTTAATGTTCGTAGTTGTTCATCGAAGTTACTAAAAGTTTACATTTTTAGTTTTAATCAACAATTTAGGACAAATTTATTCTTACAAAAACCATAATTTAAGAATTAATTTTATTTTCATTGATTAGGAAGAGAATAAACTCATTAACTAACAGAATCAGTTTGAAGTTATTATTTCTTAAGATTGTGTCGCAAGTAAAAGGTAAAAATTTTGTTCAAACGATACTTTGTAGATCGTGTATAAAATATCTTTGGGATATACAATATTTAGAGTCTTCTTAAATAGTTCATTGAAATTGAGATTTCCCGCTATTTTTAAATAACCTCCAGGGTTAGGAGACGAGAAGTTTTGATTACACCCTCTTGTCCAACTCGATAAGGAGTTCATTAGGACTAATGGCTGGATCTGGCCACGTGGAGGACCACGTGCTGGATGGCAAACTTCAGCTCCAGACAAACCAACTCGACTGATAACATGTTTGCCATTTCGCGTCCCATCACTCATATTCTGATGCAATCAATCTTCACCGACTTCCTGTCTATTTGGCTCCAGCTTTGGCTTTGGCTTTCCATTCATTTGCATGCGAACGCCGCTTGTTTGCTCATTTATAATGGTCAAGGGAACTGGCCTTGATACTCTCAGCTGGCCCAAACAAATCCAGAGCCATTTGTAAACATTGTGTCAAATTTTTGCTGCATTGCTGCAGAATATTTATAAATATTTTCTATGCTCGCCTCGCCTATATATCATATTTTTGATATTTGTGGGCCCTGCCTGCCCCGGTAGCCCGGTTTCCCTCGGTGTCTCGCTTGATATTTATAAACTGAATGACAGTTTTTTTTCTCTCTTCTCGCCGGCCGACACATGTACGCTGTTGACTTTTGATATAGGTCAAGGAAGGACGGAAAAGTTTTCTTAGACCAGCCTTTCCGGTCGCCTCTGTCCGGGTATGGAGACTAATGTGGCCTACACGTGCTGGCAATTAGTCCGCAATGGGCTCTTCCAACGTGACTGGGACTGGTACTTGGGCCGGGAATGGGAATTGTTTGCGATTAGACCGAAATGAATTCGAACTTTGTGAATTAATTTGCCCCTCAGGCATTCGTTTGTAATTAGTTTGATTAATTCACACGAAGAATTTTGCATTCCTTATCCGATTCCGATTGTGACAAAATCGCACAAGACTCGGCACATCACGCATACGCCCCGTGGGCCACGTACCTTTCCCCGGTTTGATGGTCTTTTGAGAGCGCTCTGCAAATATTTGCGGAACATAAACATTTACGCTTCATTCGGCTCGAAAGCCAGCAATGCTGCTGTTGAAATATTTGCTCAGTTTTCGAGTAATCGGGGATGCCGCTTAGAAATGAAATTTATGAGCTGCAGCTTAACTTTCAACCATCCGCACCATCCGCAAGCAAGCCGCACAAAAATTTCGCTACTTAAGGCTGCCACAAAATAAAAAAAAGTCTGCCACAGAGCAAAACAAGGGCCAAAATAAAACTTCCACTTGGCTTCAGGGGAGGCTAATTTTAGAAGCAGCAGCAGCTGCCACTTGAGAGCAAAGCACTCGGACTTGCTGCACACTTTTCATGTTTTTTTCCGATGCAGTTCCTGGGCCTGTCCTGGGGATATTTTGGGGTTTGCCAAGCTGGAGGTCGGGGTTGGCTAAGCTGACCAGGGCTTTCGGGTCACCCCAGTACCAGGGTATTAAGCTGTTTAACCTCCGAACCCACAAAGGAGCTCGCCCTTTTCAGTTCGCATGGCGCTTGACCTAATGCCTCGGCTAAGTTTAATTAGTTGGCCAATAAGCCAACTATTCGCCAGATTAAATTGCCCGAAACTGTTGGCAGCTCTTTTGGGTAGCCCATTAGAATTTCAAATTAAATTTTAATAAGCTTTTGGTTACAATTAGTGCAATCCAATAAATAAACACCTATCTAATTCAATTTACATTTCGCAGTGTTTGCCATCGATGGAAATATAATTTTATGAGTATTTTTTATCCAATACTAAAAGGATATACAAGTTTGTGAACCCTTTGACTGGAAACCCTTATCCGAGTAGCAACTGAAAATATTTTAATTAGTAAAGTATATTCAGCGAAAAGAACCCTTTTTTCCTGCCAAGCAGCCAGTCATAGGAAAAGATGAAAAATGGGAGTTAAGTAGCGTAAAGTATTTGCCTTGAATTTATAGTATGGGTTGGTTTGGCCAGAGACAGGAGAGACGAAGGAGCCAACATCAGACTTGGTCTTCCTTGAAACTGAGGAATTTTAATTGGGTTAGCTGGCCGGGCTGGAAGAAGTCTCGGCCTTCTTGGTGGAAGACAATGGAAAGGCGAAGAGCAGGCCGCATAGGAAATTGAAATCCAAGACATACTTTATTGTTGGTTTTCCATTTGGCCCATAAACCTAGTCTTAGGCCAGAGACTTATCGGCCCACTCTCCAGTCTCCAGGATAATATGGCCATCGGCCAACAGGGCTAACGCATTTGGCAGGACAAATGGCTAGATGGACAGGGAAATGTTTGAGCATGGCCTGCCATAATTTGTGCTGCCAAAAACAAACAAACAACCAGTCCGAAAGAACTCAGCCAGAGACCAGGGCGAGATCTCTAATAAGGCTCTCGTCCTGGGCTTTTGATTGATTAAGTGCCTGCATTTGACGCGGCCCTTGACGACTCTGAGGGCTTTGCCGGGCCGAGGGCTGGCGAGGGCCTGCACTGGATAAAGTTGTACAAATCTATAAAAGCTGGCCTTGCTCGGACATTCGAGCCTAAACACATTGTAAACATTCGCGTTTTACGAGCGCGCCGGCCGTGTGGACACTTTCACGGGCATTACATTTATTACTAATACGCCACGTAAACACTCAAAGCACAGCGGCGCGGCAAAGCCGGGCAAACAAGCAACTTCCGTGCCATCAAAATGAGCCACATGAACACAAACAGACAAACAATCCAGCCAGGAGGCCAGGATACCCGGATACCCGGATACCAGGAGACGGGGTAGGCGAAAGGCAAAAGGCGGAGAAAGCTCCGGAAGTCGCACAAAGCCTGGCTCATAACACGGCAGTGGCCCGATGTTGGCTCTTTATTTAGATTGTGTTCAGCCACAGTGCCTCTTAGCTGCCTCCTGGCATCTGGTTGGGGCACATGCCGTCGCAGAATCATCTGCAACACGTGTATTTGGTGGAAGGCATAATTATCCGGCCTGTTCCAGTTTTCACTTTCACGGAAATTGTGCTACCACTGCCATTTAGACGACTTTAAAGTCCAAACTAATGTCTTGATGAAGTCACTTTTCACATTTAAATTCATGTTTGTTCACCCACATTAGTATTTTCTTGGCGGCATATCATCTGGTTGTGGCTTGTTTGTTATATTCATCCCAAATTTATATGAACGCAGCGCTCGACCGCAACGTGACATTGTCAACTGTGTCTGTCTCGGAATCGCATCCTCCTCCGAGGAGAACCAAGAGGGGGAGGTTGGTCATGTGTCAGTGACAAGACCGAAGTTAGCATTTCCGGGATCACCGGTGTCACACACACGCCACGCCACGGCAATCCAACCCATCCCAGCCAAACCCAACCCGAAGCCAAGCCAGTCAAGCGTCGTTTCCGAAAGAAGGAAAACCATAAACTGCGACGGCGACCTGCTGGGCTCGTTATTATGCAACAAAAAATAATATAACTTGGAAACCGTGGGGTTCTTGGGGGAACAGGGTGGGGGCCTGACAAATAGCAGCAGGTGTTGCCAAAACACGAGAAGAGCAGAATCAACATGAAAGGATTCTAGTCCTGCCTTGCCGGTTTGCCGGTCGCTTCCTTCCTGGCCAGGGAAGAGCGAAGCAAGCGAAGAAAATTTCTTTGACATGATGCCTGTCTGGGGCAAGTTGGTGGCGTGCAATGATTTCCAGGCAAGGGAATCCAAAAAGAAATCCAAAAAGAGGGGCAACAACTGTTTGCTTTCAGTTTATTCAAATCCTCTTAGATATTTACACTCGTAAGTAGTGTATCAAAAAGTTTGAGATATTAAAAGATGATTGATTTTGATTTCTGTCCATAAATAATATCATAAATTGAAATTACAAATTCCTTAGAAACTATTTGCTTTATAAAGCGATAGAAATACATTCAGGTATTTATTTATTTTCAAAGTAAACAATCTAGATAAACTATTTATTAGTTTTACTTTTTATGATAACGAAAATTCAAGTAAACATTGAATTCTTTGGAAACTTATCGAAACGAAATGGAAATCTGGCAGATAAATTTCCTTTAGTATAATCTTTCTTAGTTTCAGAAGTTTTGTATTTAAAAAGGATATTGGTATCATTTCAGAAAGGATTTAAAGGATTAGTTAGTCAATGAAATAGGTATTAGGTAGGTGAAATAGGGATTCCATTCTAATTTCTTAAGCTCGATAATAATTTAACTAAACTTTGATAGTAAATTTTAGAATCTGTACAATTTTGTTGTCTATCCAAAAGCTAAAAAGTAAGTACAAAATTGTCTGGATTTGTCTTAGCCGCCCCACCGAAGGACGCCCTAGTCCTGGTCCTTGTCGTATCCGGAATCGTTCTGTTACCCGGACACGTTTCCGGCTCGTCCGTCCATCTGTTTGTTTGTGTAGGTCTGTCGGCTGGTGGTGTTTGCCGAAGGCAGTACATCAGCCTGATGCAGACAGAGGCGGGCGAGGATGGGTCCTGGAAGAGTGGCGGGGCAGGAGCCTCATCGGCATCGGTAGCAGAACCATCCGGCGTTTGCATTTTTGCCGGCACTTATCTTTGGGATTCTGGTGGGATTCCAGGAGGACTCTGGGAGGATTCTGGAAAAGAGCCTGCCAAATGTTTGCCGCCCCAAGTGAAAGTTGTGGGGAAAGCGTTTCGGGGAACGGCCGATATCCGAGGCCGAATTTCCATTTCTCGGCCATTTGCTGCATGTCTAAGCTGTTGCTGCTGTCAGAGGACACTTCATTCTCGGCTGCCCTCCCCTCCCCTCCTGGGATAAGTGTGTGTTAATTTTACGCCTGTGTGACGAGAAGGGAGGAGGGCTAGCGGCTCTGGGTTAGTGGCACATGTTGAGGTTAAGTTTTTGCCATTTGAATTAAGTGTCGCCTCCTCAGCCAAGAGTCACCCACCCACTCGGCGGCGGCGGTAATAAGTCCCCGCATCTGGCTCGCCTCTGTGATGTTTTTATTGCGGCTAATTGTTCATTTACAGACGCTGTCAGCTGAATTAAAGCCCTGACTTTTGGCCGTAATTATTGAATCCGGTGTAGATTTGTGATGGTGGAGGAGGAGGAGCAGGAGGAGTCCTTGGATGCGACTATCAAATGACCACACGTGGCCGACTCTTGATAGCAGGCAGCGGAATTTAATGCGTTTTTAATTTGCAGCGTTTTTATGGCCCAACTTCCCGCAGAGCCTGGAGCAGCCCGGCGGGGAAAATAAAACAAAATGCGATTCCGCTGACTCGACGCGGAGCTCTCAGTGTGTAATATGCAGGTCGTCCTTAAATAGGCCAGACGGATCATAGGCGTGGCTACCCACAAAAAAGGGGAGTGTTACTAGAAAAAATGTGAAACCCTTTATCAATCAATTGGAAAAATAAAGTATTCCAACCTGAACCGATTGGTCATCCCCCTTCAGGGCGCCCCTGGGCCAGTGTCCTTCGCCGACTCCTGTTTACAGATGTACATTTTTCGGACAACTACGGCGGCAACAAAAACAAGGCCAACAAATTTGCACACAACGTTTATGTAAAATAGGCAACATTTGTTTTTTTGTCATGGACCCGGGCATGGGCACGGGCAGTGCTACCACTGCGCCAACCAACAACCGTGGACCAAACGTTGGAGAGCAACGAGCACGCTTTTATTTTAATTGCACACATGCTTATCATTTCAACAACAGCGCAGACACCGACATCGGACAACAGTTATTCGTTGTACATATAGAAAGCTGCTCCCTCCCGCAAGAGCACCATCCTACACCCATCCTCTTCATAACAGCTCGTTAGCTCTTGAAGGGAGTGCAAAAGCCAAAAAAATGTTGCCAGGCTATTTCTGCTATCCAATCCACTTGTTTTTCGCCGCTCTCCTTTCGCTGTCCCCACTCTCTGGCCCCACCTCGGCTAACGTGCCTCTGCCAAAATTTGCAAACGGCAACACTGAGAACAAGAGCCAACAACAACTGTTGAGCATACGTTTGTATAAAGAAATAACGGGTCCTGCCAGGGTATCGAATCTGGCCATATCCTAGAAAAAACAACCCAATTTATGATAATTAACATGACTATAATATATATATTTTTTTATATAGTAACAATTTAAAAAATACGTAAAATACAAAAATTGTAAAGGTATAACCGGTTGAAATTGCATCATTGGTATGCAAATGAAATCATTATTAACTCTTTTCAAGCAGAGCTTTCTGATATGAATGTTTTTGAAAAATACCTAAATTTAATTAAAATAAGTTGTATTTTTAGTGGACTTTTCAATTTTATTCAATTTTGATTCACTTTTAATTTGCATATAATAACCACTTTGAGATAAATTTATAATGATTAATTAGTTTGAAACCGACTTAGTTCACCCCCCATGAAAAGCTCAAATAATATTATTCGACAACACTAGTTAATGTAATTTTATAAATCTAATAAACAAAAAAATAATTATTCCTCATTTTTTCAGAAATTTGAATGAAAGCTAAAAGGACAAAATTCTCTGTTTAATGTTTTTGAATTTATAATCTATTCCGATATTACCATAAAATCTGTTTTGGTAGACTCTTAAATTGAATAAGTTCAAAAATGTATTCTATCATTTACAAGAGATTGTTACGTTTAAAAATAAATTATTCTATTTTCAATGTTCATTGCTTTTAGGAACTAATACTATTACTTTCTTTATTTTGGATAGCCAAAAGTCGCAGATGTTTTGACCTTTGAACGTAAGTGCTCATCAAATAAAGATTCCCCAACATACCCTGTAAGGACACAAGTATGTACAAATATATAAACCGACAGAAAAGACTGCAGGCAAAACCATAAAAGTCAGCTACTTAAACGCAATTGAGCTTTAATATGGAAGCGGAGCGGGCAGGAATCAAGGAGCAAGGAGGAGCTAGAGCGAGGAGCGATTCTAGGACCATCAGCAAATAAACACCCGGCACGGACAGATTCTTTGGGGGGCGGCGAGAGAACCCGCTGGACTATAAAAAAGATTTACTGTCTACAAATTTATGACCTTGCCAGCAAAGCCCTCCTGCAATAGAAACAAGGTTAAGCTGAAGCCGAAACAAAACGCGCTTTGGCCTGTCCTGGCATTTTAACTGGCATTGTAAATCTCAATTAAAGTTATCCCCTTTCTCCTGTGCTTCTGCTTTACCATTGTCATTGCGGTGGAATCTGCGGCTGCTGGAGAATGTTTTGGCATGCGATGGCCACTCAATATAATTGAAATCTAAGCGCTTAACGCACAAACCAAGGCAAACAATGTCCTGTCGATGAGCAACGTCACTCCCGATCGCTCCTGACAAGACCAGCCTTTCTTAAGGTCCTGTAATGAACGGGACGGGGGATGGCATCGAGAGAATGCAATTCAATCGCAATGAATTCCTGTCCGAGCTGTGGAATGTCTGGGATTCTATTGAGTTCGGAATTGGGGTGAAAATAAGGTATTTTCGAGCAACTAAAGGAAATTAATTAGCGCTTTCTTTTCTTCTTCTTATTCTTAGAGGAACCACTCTCCACCCCTTTGTCTGTCAGTTTCTAAGTCAACATATACATTAGTTTTATCCCAAAATCAGGAGAATCCAAAATGTATTTCCTTTGTTTCATTTCAAAAGTTAAAGTGAAAGTACCGGGTATGCATATAGACTCTCAGCTTGTACCGTTCTGACTTGTTTCTTATTACCAATACCGCATTCTTTCCTCTTGGTGTATATTTACTTAACCCTTCTACTTATCACATTCTTTGCTTGCCAATAGGGAACTCGGCTAACCTCAGAGCTCAGTAGCAAGTACTGTCTTAGCTCGACCGACTTGAAGAGTTATTTGCATAGAAGGACACTTAGCGGGGAGAAATTTATAAAGGACTTTTGCCCAGCCCCAGCAGAGGCGGTGAGTCGCAGCTCCCATTGTCCGGTAATGGGAAGACTCCATCTCCGTCTCGCGTTAAACATTCTTTGAAAGGAGCTCAAATTGCGTATTCCATTTCCAGATTTCTCATCCACTTCCTTTCCTCCTTCTGGCCGTATCCTTGTCCGAGTTTATATTATCCACCTCGTCCTGCGTCCTGCGTCCTGCGTCCTCCGTCCTACCTCATTCCTCCACCTTTTACCGAAGCCTCTTGGCGTAAATCGTTTTAATTTCTTGCACATTTTACGCGCTACTCATTTTACCAGCTCACTCGCTCTCACACAAAAGAGGTGTCTTGTGGTCCTCTTAAAAAAAAAGGGTGTACCTGGGAAGGGGCGGGACGGTGCAAGCGGGTGCTGTGAGTCCTGTAAGTCCTGCGAGAGGCAATGGGCGATGGACTGTGACTCGAGGGCAGGCCAAAAGTGTTTGGTTCTTTGGTACTTGGCGGCGCGGTGTCCGTGTCAACGTAACTTTTATTTCCCCTGACGACTGCACGGAAAAGCCAACTGAAGCACCCTCACCTGCCAACATCCTGCCGCCATCCAGTCACCATCCAGCCACCCACCGCCCCCCATTGTTGTCGGTTTTTTATGACAAAGAGGCGCAGGCGGCACGGCCCATCGTGAAAACTGAAACAGTCAAATGGCGTAGGCTCCCCCATCTGGGCCCGGGCGGGAACAAAAAACGGTCAACAAAAAACTGTTTGCTAAAACGGAACTAGCCTCCCACGGTGGCCAATGCCTGCATATGTGGGGGTAATGGCTGGGCGGCTTCCACAACAGAGATATGCACTGCACAGGGTGGAGGAGGGTCTGGGGTTCAGAGCCCACGTAACCAAATTTATGATGTCGTTATTTACATGGCATAAACTTTTGCCGTCCCGCTTCGCCAGTTGCAAATAGATTTTATGCTTTGTTTCTCTTTTCCAGCTCGACACCCAATTCTTCTCTATTCCAAGAGTCGGCATTGTGGCATTACCGAAGTCCATAAAGGTGATAGCAAGTCATTGAAGCCACAGATACCTTCTCCCTGGCTAACCGGGTAACTCCTTTCTAGATAGGGTTCCTAGCCCGAAACACTTTCGTTTAAAGAGCATTTAAAAGTCCCCTTCCTTCAGCTAGTCATCACCTAGTTCGCTTTTTTTTATACAAACTCCTCGCTATTTTAATTGGATTTTATCTTCCCGCTGCCAGTTTCACAGCTCCCCTCACCATGGTGTCCTGTTGTCGTTTTCATGCAACGTTGATTTAAGCTTGGGGCAAATTGGCAAATGAAATGCTTCGTGCAAATAACTGGCTCCGGGGGCAGTCGTTCCCTCAAAGAAGGGGACTCACAGCTCTGACATGTCAAGGGTCAACCGCTGAATGGCTGCCTCCAAGCCACAAACATGCGTGGGTACGCAGGCACCAAGCCCCTCCAGAGTTGGCCCAAATCAATTGGCCAAATTTCAGATATTTCGAGATTCCCCCATATCCTGCCTGAACCGTCTTCTTTTCTTTTCACAAATATTTCGATAATGCGGCAAATAAGTTATGTGCCAAAAGCGATGATTTACGAGTATCTCTGCTGGCATAGCTGGGTTTAACCCCGTTTCGACACACTTTCCTGGTATTGGCTGCCAAGCAATTAACTCATTTGGGGCGGGGCTGACCCCACAAAACCGCAACAAACGCGCTGGGGGAATCCATTTTTCATTTAAAGTGTCGCACCAGAATAGTCCTGGCCAAATGACAATTCGATTGAGGCACATAATAGATGAGAAATGATAACTACAGTCATTTGCAAGGACTCAGGACTGGGGACTGCGGACTGGGGACTGGGGAAAGTTCCCTCGCATTCATACAATTTGTTTTATTTCGACAAGAGAGAAAAATTGTTCAAAGCAAGACAAATGCCCCTTTGTGCGTTGAAGGCATGTCGGAAATGAAAATGAAAATGAAAACGAAAATGATAATGACAATGCCAATGCCAATGCCGATGAAGATGACTTTGGAGGGAGGAGATTCTCCTGCTACTGCTCCTGCTCCGGCCGCTTCAAGGATAAAGCATCGGACGGAACTGTGAGAAAATGTGTTTTGCTAATGTTTCAACACAATGTCTTAGGCTTCTCGGGGCTTCCCTAATGGACAAACAACAGGAATTTAAGTGCTCACATCTCTGGGGGGGTGACGACCTGAAACACAACGTCTGGACTGTCCACTGACCATCAGTCAGTCACGCGGTTGCCAGGACACTCCCCGAGCTCTCCTTCCCAGCTAACCTTGACTGTTTATTGTGACGGAGAATTACTCCTCCGAGGACGCAGACATGGATTTTATTATTTTGTTACAAAAAGTGTGTGTGCTCGTACATATTGGTTTACAAAAAAACTAGGTCAACGTATTTTTTTTTATTAATTATTTATTGTCAGAAATTTTCAATTTCTTTTCAATTATTTCTTTTGAAGCGCACAATACGAAGCACTTACAATACCTAATAAAATATGAGCGTCCTTGATCAGGATAACAATCTTTGGTAATTCCTCCTAATTTTTTGAGTGCTTTAAGTTTCCAAGAACTCGTCATTAAATTAGAAGTTTGATATTATTGATGTTATAAGAGATACCTGAGAAGTAGATGATCTATTTAAAAAGTTTATTAAAGATTGGTATCTTTAAATAAAAGTTCTTCTCAGTTCTCCCACTTCTGATTTTAAAGTCAAGCCACCAGCTTCCAATTGAACTCCGGCTGGCTGGCTGACTGGCTGGATGGCTGGCTTTTGTCCTTATGACTCTCTCCATCCAACTTAAGCCTTTCCGCTTCCTTCTCAGCAGAACTGGGCTGGACAGTTCAATACAATTGAATGGCTGAGTGCGAGTGAGTCCTGAGGCCTCCGTAATTTTTTCTCATTTCCTTTGGCCTTAAATTCCATGCAGCTGCTGCCAACATTGCGTATACGCCACGTTTGCATTTCATTAAGTGTTTTCAGTGGCCCGCTGTATTTTTAAGCCTTAAAGCTTTTCGACTTTCGACAAAAGGCGCAACAATGAGGGGCCCAGGACTGTAAAGGATTCTGTTGCTCCTTTGGAGTGCACTTTTTTATTGGTTCAAATATCATTGGATCTCTTGGTATCTTGACAGCCGCAGGCTCCTCTCTAATGGAGCTCATTACCCGACGAGTTCATCCAGTCATGCAACATTAAACATTTGTCTTCTGCCCTGCTCTCCGCGTTTCATCGGCCTCCTTGTCCTCCTCCGCCTCCTCCGTTATTGCATTTTAATCTGCCAGGACCACCGCATCCTGGCAGGAGAACTCAGATGAAAAACACTCACGCATAAATTTGTATGCTTTTTCGCGGCATACTCGTTCATACTTAATGCTACTATTAATTTATTGTTTCACAGCACAGAGGGTTGGCATATGAGTTTCTTTCATATAAGTGGGTAATATTTTTTAATCATTATTTGGGTTTTATATCCATGGAGTTAAGTCCTTTAATGGAGTTTTTTTTATATAGTTTTGGAGTCTGAACTTAATAATAATTGAATAGTAGTAAGAGACACTTAAAAGACAACTCTTTTGAGATTATTCGAGACTGTTTTGAAGAAACTAAAAGATCTCAATAATAGATAGTCTTGTGGTATTTAAAATCTTTTGTTGGGAGTTTTGAATTAATTAGGAATAATGCTGCTCAAATAATTACTTTTTATTGTTTTCCGAGTGCGCGAAGGAAAGTTTTTAAACTTCTCTTGTTGGAAACTCGAGTACACATCTGTTTATAATTCATATACACAGTGGTTGGGCCAGTGGGTGGTTGGGCGAGTGGGTGGTTGGGTGGTTGGGCGAGTCGGTGTGTGGGCGTACTCCTTGCAACGCCCCTCGTGTCCCGTCATTCTGCTCACGCATGTAATGCGAATGATTAAACTGCTATGGCAAACAAAGTGCGAGCCAAGACAATGACGAAATGAGCCGAGTGGTGCACAACTGGGTGGAGACGAATGGGAGCACGAGCATCCTGGATGCAAGGATGCCGGCAAGGACATGGGGATGCAGAGTCCCCAAGTCCCCGCAGGTCTTGTGAGTTAATGCTGAAATTTCTGGCAATCACACTCCTTGGCAGAGTGTCATGAAATATGCAAAGCAACTTTTCATGGCCTGCATCAGCATCTGGATGGCGGCAGTTACAGCTACAGCTGTAGATACAAGCATTGAGATACAAACACTGAGATACAAATACTGAGATACAGATACAGATGCAGTTGCTCTGAGGGACTGGCACTTTATCATCAATCCGGACAAGTTTATTTGGTGTTTGCTTTGAGAGGGACTTCCTCAAAGGAAAGTATTTACGCACCAGAACGGAAGAATCAAGATAATTGTATCAAATGGAAAAAGGACACTTCCCTCCTCCGTTTGCTTGGATCTACGAGTGTAAAGAGTTTTTTTCGGCCTTTCTGTTCGTTAGCTGGCTGCAAAAGTTATTATTTAGTGAGCTCTCCGTTTCGTCTTTCGCGAATCGCGATGTTTGTCCGTCTGTCCCCAGGACATCCTGAGAGCTGCAGTTTTGTCGCCTCCGCAGTTCGCAGTCCGCAGTCCTTGCTGTTACTGTTGCTGTTTTTCTCCATCCACTTGAATGAAATTTCCGGCGACAGCACTAAACAATCATAATAACAAATACTTTTTCCTTTGCACACAATACTTTGCTTTCTGTCAGTCTTCCTTCCTCCCAAACGCCACTATTTTTTCCCCTCCAGGAGAAACCGAGAAACCGAGAAACCGGGAAACGGCGTGGGACTTCAATGTCAGTCTGGGCGTTCACGGGCGGACAGACAGCTGTCTGAGGATGTTCTGTTCCCCAATCCCAAAGAAAACTCACACGAATGTGTGTCAGCGGGAAAAACATGTGCAATTAGTGTGAGAAAAATAAACCAGGAAAACCCACGAAATTTTGGCAGTATGGTTAACAACAGCTTCAGGAATGCAGTCGAGATGGATTCCCAAGCAAACAAGGAAGCTTTTCATACTTTCACGACATGGATGGGAGTATCCTGATAGTGTTACTTTTCCTAATCAAGAGTTTTTGGCATATTTTCTCAATCTTTCTCATTGATTTTGGTGGCAAAAATACATATTCCGGAAGTACATTAAATTTCCCCACCATTGGCTGATAAATTTATGTAAATACAGAATCACCTCAGGGAATTAACCTCAGAGAATTGAAAAAATGAAATAGCTTTTAATGTTAAAATAATATTATGAAGAGCTCTCAGCTCCAGGTTTGTTTATTTTTAGAATAGAATAGAATTTTTAAGCAAATTTACAATAATGGAAATGTGAAACGTGCTGTCAATTCTATCAGGAGGAGCATCAGGGAATTAAATTACCTTTTAATAAAAAAAAACAATATGGAATCGAATTTAATATCGAATTTTTTAATATGGAAATCACGGAACAATGGTTTTTAATCCTATAACTTATGTATTTATTTACATTTTTAAAAATCTAATTTTATTTTTAGGTTTAAGTTATGCAGCTTTTTAATAATATGCATTTTTAGGAAAACAGATACAAATCGATTATTTAAATAATTACCTAGAAGGTGTTTACATTAACCTTTAGGTTTAGGTTTGGTTTCCATTTTTAACAATAAGTTATGGAATTTATAAAAGCAGCAAAATGGAAGAAATAAAAATGAACTTACTGTTAAGAATGGATATAAAAATACAAAATAGTTTTAGGCAAATATCAAATCGCAGGAGGAGATATCTTTTCACTTGGTTTTTAAACCAAATCTTTGATTTAGTTCCGGATCGAGCCTTTATACCTTAACCGGGTCCCCTCCCAAGAGTTCATATCCTTCGAGAGGACCAAAGAGGAAACTGTTGGTTTCATTCTTAAATCGGGCGACGAGTAAAAGAGAGGCTGTTAAGAGCGACGTGGCTGGCAAAGAGAAACGCGCCGTCGGTAAAGCAGTGCACAGCCAAAGATGACGAAAGTCTGGCATTTGAGATTACAAACTTTGTACCGCGATGCGTCAGACTAATAATAATTGTTATTTCCAATAAAATATTTAATGGCTGATATTACCCAACTAATGGCCGAGCACTCAATCGTCGAGCTGTCATGTATTGCACTTTGGCGGGCAGCCAGTCCAACCAGGCGTATACTTTATATTACGCATACGACCCGTCTGCTGCGAAACTTTTAGCTGGGGAATTTTTACCAATTTAATGCAACAATTAAAAGCCATTAGGAGGCAACAAAAAGCAGCGTGGCAGCAGCATCTTCGGCACCCTCCTCCCCGGTTGCAGCTGTTTTTGTTGCTGTGTTTTGAGGTAATGGTGTGTCATTTGCATTTTGCATGATGGTAGAAAAACAACAACTACTTTGTATGGGCTTGTGGCCAAATGATTCCACTGTTATGTCCTGGTGCACGGTGGAGAATGCGAATGCCACTGCCACTGCGAATGCTGAAGCGAATGCGAATGCGAGCACGAATGAGAAAGATGTGAATGTTGGTCCGAATAGCTCAGAAGGGGATGATGACGATTCTGGTTTTGATGAGATGTTGGTTGCACTCCGTCCAGGGATATGATCTGCTAATGCCGCAATGTTTCTAACCGGAGAAGTGCTTGGAGAATCCATATTGCAACACCAGCTGCGGCATACGTCATATTTTTCATTCTCTGCCACTGCAGATCCCATTAAATCTTAATTATTTACGCTCATTTGGCGGGACTATTGGTGGGAGAAAAAGAATTATTTTTAACCTGGCCCGCGAGTAAATCAAACATCGAGTGTCCTTTGCTGTCGGCAACAAATATTTTCCAGCGTCGTTAGTTCGCTAACAAGGGGGAGGGGAACCCTTTATTAACCCACATGAAGTGCAATTAATTTCCCAGCAAACAATTTGATTTGAACTTTTATACCCATTGCCTATTAATCAAACTTTTCAACCGCCTCCTGACTCGTTCAATTTAATCCGCACCACAGACGAGCAAAAAAGTCAACAGGGAATCGAATCGAATGGGAATGCCATGGCTGGGCAACTTTTTCACTCGAAATTAGATTGTGGTTTCCGCATTTTATTGTCATGATATTCAGCGTCAATAACAAAGTGCCAGCCGATTGTCGTTATTTCCATGTTTTGCACGTTTTTAATATTGAAACTGTGTTTTTCTTCTGCCACAAATGGCAGCGCCAGTTGTTTTTGAAGCCGCCTCTTTTTGCGGCCAGGATAATACAATTTTCAAATTTCAATTTTAAATTCTCAATGCCCCCTAGTGGACCGCACAACACACAACGATATTTATTTATCATCGACATTTCGAATGGCCATTGGCCATCAATGGCGAATTATTTAAATTCGAGTGGCATTGGTCAAATAATTTGGTCAGAGATTTGATGCTGGCTGCTGGTGATTAAATAGAAATAGGAAATTCGATATTGAGAGCCACCTGAAAATAACATTCAAATGATTTAATCAGTTGCCTTGGCAACACGCCTGGGGAGTCGGAAGCCTCAGAAATACATTTCTTTGAATGTTCCATATCAATTTTCATCCATCTGACCACTCTGACTGACCATTTTAATATCCTGGCTTTAAGCTGACTTCAAGCTGCCATCTCCTGACCACATTCGGGACCCATAAATTACGGCCACAACTCGCCGGCATTACCAACTCGTTTAGCTAAACTCGCACAATAACTGCAAGAGCCACTGTAGCAGTTGCCAGTTGCCATATTCCCGTCGACCTTTTCACTTTTCTTTCTTTTCACTCCTTCAACAGCCCCGCCCCGTTTCGTCCTCCGCCTTAAGGCGGCCACTCCTCCACCTTGTGCATATTGTGTGCAATATTAAAAGAAAGAAGGCCAGAGCCAGAGCCAGAGCCAGTGGCAACAACAATGGGACAGCAAACAAGACTGGGTCTGGAATTTCAATATCCGAAGCTCGGGTAATATGAAAATATTGAATTTAAAATTCAGCCATTTTGTTATTATTATTATAAAATGTAAGTGAAGCCACAGAATCCGGCCAGGCGGTTGCCATTTAAGGCCAACCTAATGCACATTTATTAAATTACGGCCCGAATAAAAACTCGCACAAAAGGAAAACATTAACAAAAGATTTCGATGGCTTTCTCGTGATTTTCCCTTTTCCCATTTCCCAACTTTTCCCCCTTGCCGACCGCAATTAGGCGATGAAGTGAAAAGTCCGCAAGGATCTGGTGGTGTGAATACTCGGAAAGAGTTTTCCCTTTTTCTGCAATTAAATTCCGCCAAGAGGGAGGCACGAACTGCAATTGTTTCAACTTGGCTCGAAACCGAAATTCGCTTTTAAATAGTTTTTCAGGCAGCAGGCCAGGCCGTGTTTGTTGCGATCTCCCGACGGTCTCGCCGTGCTCGACGGTCCGCGGTCTCGCCTTTTCCAATTCAATTGAATCTGATTCGGTCAATATTCATAAAATGAAGGGAAAACTTTTCAACTTTTCTGCGGTTTTAAGCCCGAAAGTTTTTATTGGCATTGGCCTGGGCCTGGGCCTGGGCCCTTCTAACTGGTTTGTGGTTTTGTTCGACTGGCAAATGAAAATAGTTTGTTGCCTGCGAATGCATCCCAAGAACTGAGCAGCGTTCAGGGTCAAATATTTGGCCTGTTGTTAAACTAAATTAAGGTCAGAAAATAAAGACCTCGAATGGATTCTGATTTCTCGCCAACAACCTTTTTAGTTCTGTTTATTCTGTTTTAATGGCAAAATAAAAATAAATGTTGAGGAAATGTTATTAAAAGTACCTGAAACAGACTAACGCTCCTAATTAAAACTAGGAACTGAAAACCATATCAGAACGAAATTTAAACTTTAAGGAGCCCTTTAGTTATTTTATCATGTCTTAAAATTTATCCTCCGCCATTCCAGTTTACCGAGTTTTTATCGGGACATTTCTTTCCGGGAAGAGCGTTTGTCTCCCCACAGAATAACAATCCCATAAATAGCTGCTGCTTAGTAAAAAATCCCTCTCGATTGGGCTGCCACCTGTACCACCTGCATGTGGGACCCACTTCATCGACAAAATGGATGAAAAAGTCACCCCACAGCTCCAGGCGCCTGCTCCCGTATGCAAATTGTTTTTAAGCTCAAGTCGGGACAAGCTCCAGAGAAAGTCCTTCCTTTGAGGGGTTTCGCGCATCTTGAACCTCCTGTCTCTTGCATGCCTAAAATGCAGAATTTATGGTAATTAATGTCAGAGTCTAGGACGAAGGAGCCGCCGCGAACCTCCCGCCTCGTCCATATAATTCAGTTTGTCCCATTTAGCCACGTCCTTCAGTCTGGTAATTATGTATGCTCAAGCACTTGGATTGCACTCATCACATCATCGCATGAGCTTCGGAGCCATCGCAGCGGGATTCCAGCAATCGGCATTAAGCTGATGCGTCCTGATGGGCATTAAAAAGCAGTTCGCTTTCACTCCCACCAACTTTCACCCGTTCGCTTTCCCATACTCGTGGTCGCTTTTTCCATTGCCATTCCCATTCCCTTTGCCTTTGAGTTTTGCTTTGAGTCTGCTTTCTGTATCCCCTATCAAAGGGTACCAATTTCCCCATTATAATGATTTAAATAAATTTCCAAAATATAAAATATATTCAAAGAGGAAGTTTTTCGAAACGAAAAAGGTCAAGTACGAGTATTTCGACAATTCGATATCCGGAAACATAAAATGTTTCTTTTAAAGCTACTTTACGAGTGCGGGGTATTAATACGGCTAGTACGGGTTCATTAAATAGATATAATTTTATGGCTTCTTATATACCCTTTGAATACCAAAAGCCATCCAAAAGTCGTATTCCCTTTCAATTCTGGAATCTACAGAGTAGTCCCTGCCACCCATCGGATTCCAATTTATTGTAATGCCTTCGCTTTCCTCTTTTTCAATAATCACTGCGCTTAATTGCGAGGAACTATTAATTGAATTAGAAGAGCGCACTTGCACATGGACCAGCGGAGGATATCCGGGTAAAGGACTTTCATTTTCAAGTTTCCAGGCAACTGGGGGACGACGACTGGGATATCAGCCGAGGGCATTCCCAAGAATGTTTATGAAACCCATGCGTATTTGTATGTCCTTCTGTCTGAGCCTGGCAGGACCCAGGCAATACCTGACAAACGGCAAACGAAGGATGCTCCCTCCGGCTTGTTTTCGCAGCCTGACGTCTTACGTTGTCGAGACAGGACTTCCAGGACAGGGCCGTGTTGCTACCTCAATTGCTGAGGCTGATGCTGATGCTGCTGCTGACAAAGACGCGATAATCGCTTCATTCATGGGTCTTAAGCCCGGAACCAGCCCACGCGGAAGGCATAAAAGGAGTTGGGTTGAAGTGTTGGACGTGTGTGTTTATCCTTGGGCGAGTGGAAAGTAAAATCTGTCAATAATTTTCCAGGATTGGGTGGATGCCGCCAAAGTAGGTGAAGCCGTGGCTTTAAACCTACCGAAAGACCTCCGATGGAGCGCGACGAGGAGGGTCGTGCAGAGATCTGATTGAAGGCCAAATACCAATGCAGGGTAGAACTATTCCTGCTTTGACCAACATGTATATAAATCTATAATTGTCCAACATCAATATATAATCGCACCCTTTGAAAGGCAGCAATGCATCAATGTCCTCCTGGCTCCTGGCCATCCCTCAACTTTGACATTTTGCCCACTGTTTTCCATTAATTCTTGCATTTCCATACCCAGGGAAGAAGGTGTAAGCCCCTCCTGCTTGGCATTAATTGAATTTAAGTTGAAATTACTGCAAACAAAGCTGGGAGTGAGAGCCTCATGTGTGAGGCCAAAGTTCGCCTCACTTTTATTTCGGGTAAATGTCAGTTTCAGACTCTGTCGGTTGGCACATAAATTTAAATTTGCGGCAGCCTGGGGAAACTCATGGCGATGATGGCCAAGATGCTGATGGAGTCGCCTCAATCACAAAGTCTGTTGCGGTCAGTTAAACTTAGGGAATTGAATGGGAGAGATGATACGAGGTGGGTCGAGTGAAGGACAGCCGCCCAGACTGACGAAGATGGAGGGGTCCGGTATCATGGAGGAGCCCTTTTCTTTATTAATTTCCTGCCCGCATGTGGTGTGCACCTCCAGCCAGGGAAAACAATTTGTTAGCTTGTCAAAACCATCGACCATCAAGTCCAAGTCCAAGTCCAAGTTTTTGTTAAAGTTTCGGCCCTTCCGGAGCAGCAAGATAACTCGTTAACTTTGGCCTTTAATGCCAGCCTGTTTGTTTGTTTTGCGCTTGGCCAAATCTGCATAATGAAAATGGCAAATAGGTTGAAGTATTTGCCTTCGGAATTAACACCAAATTATAATGGTATCGCAGGGCTGGCTGGCTGCAAGGGGGAGTGCATTAAATTAGCATAAAATAAACAAGCCGCACCCACACACTTGCTGCCTGCCACTTGGTGTTGCAACAACAGCGACAGCGACAGCAAATCCTGCAAATTTCTGCTAACTGAAAGCGATAGGCAAACAAACAATCAATGGGCTAAACCGGCAGGATATGGAGAGGGGAGAGTATGGAGATGTTTGCAGGACACATCCAGTTCTCCTCTCGGCCTGCAATTAAATTCAATTTGATGTGCAGACAAGGACTGCCAAATAATAGAAGCGTTATGGGTTTCGTTTTGTGGAGCAAAATATGCGATTTTTCAATACTCTATGTAGGGGGAATAAAAGGGTAAAGGGCTTAAATCAGGTATAAATCAGGTATCAGGATACTAAGAAAAATGCAATAAGGAATTTTCTTTCAAAATCTTTTTTCCCTTAAATGTATTTCTATTTCCTCACTCAGCCTAACACTCTGAGAACTGAAACATTTCCCGGAAACCCGGTCTATCTGTTGTCCTCTCAGTTGGGCGCTTTTGGTGGCCAGGCTGTGTCCATGGATTGATTGAGTGGCGAATCCCACACAGAGTCCTGTCCGCCAAACATTTCGACATTCGGGACTAATTTCCCTGTGCTCCGGCTTCTCACTGGGTGGCGGATAATGAACCGCACTTAGAGCAATGGACCCGAGAGAATTGGTCCTGGAAATGGGGCCTAAAAGTGTAATTATGGCAGTCAAAGTGGGTCGAGTGGTCCGTGTGACGATTGTGGGACCCCGATGTGATTGCATCGAATATTGTTAAAGAGTTATCGGAGCAGGAGTGGCCGTTTGCACTAGTTGTTGCCATATTTACGGGGTCCTGGTACTCGTCCTTGTCGTAACAAGCATTAAGCCAATAAACTCGGCAAGACTCCTCTGCGAGGACGACCAAAAGTTTCGCCCCAACTAATTAAGCAACAGTTTTTGGCACCTGGTTTGTGCATAGTTTCCCGAATCCCGAAAACCTGAAAAGTTTGCAGCCAAAAGTTGAACATAAACATTTATGTTGGCCAGCAGGGAAAGTTCTCCAAGTCGGAGTCGACTCCGAGTTGAGACTGTCATCTCGTTCTGCAGAGGAATCCATCCTGGTGGGCAAACGGAATGTGACAGACAATCCGAGAAACAGATACTGTGATTGCCTGCCAATCTGGCCAACAATAAGCCATAAGTTTTTGCTGGCCAAGAGCTTGATTGACATTCGGCCAAGTCAAGGTCTAATTAGAAAAGTTTCCCCCATCACGGACTGTGTTCGATTCACATGGGTTATTGGTTTTTATTGCACGTTACAACCGATTGTTTCGAGACTTTTTATCCTTTTCCGGGACTCCGGGAAGCGAATCAGGCAATGGGAATTCCGAGTCAAATCAAATAAAAATATCATTGGTAATAAAAAAGAAGGCGTTGCCCGCTCGTTTCTGGTCTTTCTTGTTCTCTTTTCTCTTGTTTTCTCTATACGTATGTTTTAAAAACTTCTTCATCAACTAAATGTAATTTTAAAGATACTTTTCACTGCACTGCGTCCTCGTCCTCTTCCTCGTCCATGGGGGCTGTGTCTGGACGAATATCTCTCTGGGAGAGACAAACACCAGGCACGCCGTCGAGGAGATGATGGTGATTGTGGCCAGGATGGTCAAGTGCTTAGAAGCACTTGCGGTGGACGATGCCGGGGCCGGACTCGTCGTACTCCTGCTTGGAGATCCACATCTGCTGGAAGGTGGACAGCGAGGCCAGGATGGAGCCGCCGATCCAGACGGAGTACTTGCGCTCAGGTGGGGCAATGATCTTGATCTTGATGGTTGATGGGGCCAGGGCGGTGATCTCCTTCTGCATACGATCAGCGATACCTGAAATAGAGAATATAAATTAATAGAATTTAGAACTTAGACAAGGAAAAGGAGGGATAAGGCAAAGGAATGAGCGGATATGCTCTTGTTAACAAATATTTTCTTATTTAATTCCTATTTATAGTCGATACACCCCATGAAATATTTCGTTAGAGGGAAACCTATTTATACATCAAAGAAACATTATCCGATTTCTAATTTTTACTTTTGATCTAAATTTTAAATCTCTATGAATGAAAAAGGACTTCAGAAACCATCTGAATCTAGTTCTTATTTAATACCTGAATCTGAATCTATTTCTTATTTAATCCCCCAAATAATATCAATTTACATCTGTGCCTTTGCATCAAATTATTTTTAGCAATCCCACAACACAAATGCCATTCCCATTTAAAAAAAACTTTCTTATAAAAATTAAATTGTGAAATCCAACCCTTCAAGGCTTAAGTTCTATCAGTTATTATCCCTATCCCTCCCTACCTTCGATGCTAGTTCAGGACTCTATCAACCCTCTTAATTAATCTCAGACCCACCTGGATACATGGTGGTACCGCCGGACAGCACATTGTTGGCATAGAGATCCTTGCGGATGTCGACGTCGCACTTCATGATGGACTGGTAGACAGTCTCGTGGATGCCGCAGGACTCCATGCCCAGGAAAGAGGGCTGGAAGAGAGCCTCCGGGGTACGGAAACGCTCGTTGCCGATGGTGATCACCTGGCCATCGGGAAGCTCATAGGACTTCTCCAGGGAGGTGGAGGCGGCAGCGGTGGCCATCTCCTGCTCGAAGTCCAGGGCGACGTAGCAGAGCTTCTCCTTGATGTCGCGCACGATCTCGCGCTCGGCGGTGGTGGTGAAGGAGTAGCCGCGCTCGGTGAGGATCTTCATGAGGTAGTCGGTCAGATCGCGACCAGCCAGATCCAGACGCAGGATGGCGTGGGGCAGGGCGTAGCCTTCATAGATGGGCACGGTGTGGGAGACACCGTCGCCGGAGTCGAGCACGATACCGGTGGTACGGCCGGAGGCGTACAGGGAGAGCACGGCCTGGATGGCGACATACATGGCCGGGGAGTTGAAGGTCTCGAACATGATCTGGGTCATCTTCTCGCGGTTAGCCTTGGGGTTGAGGGGGGCCTCGGTCAGCAGGACGGGGTGCTCCTCGGGGGCCACACGCAGCTCATTGTAGAAGGTGTGATGCCAGACCTTCTCCATGTCGTCCCAGTTGGTGATGATTCCGTGCTCGATGGGGTACTTCAGGGAGAGGATACCACGCTTGCTCTGAGCTTCATCACCCACGTAGCAGTCCTTCTGACCCATGCCCACCATGACACCCTGGTGACGGGGACGGCCCACAATCGAGGGGAAGACGGCACGGGGCGCATCATCTCCAGCAAATCCGGCCTTGCACATTCCGGATCCGTTGTCCACCACCAGGGCTGATGCTTCTTCGTCACACATTTTGTTTGGGTTTGGTTCGGCGGTTCGGAGCAATCACTACAAGGATACAGACAGATCGGATCCAGTTATCCTACGGATTCGGTTACGGTTACGGATTGGTGGACAGGCGGCACTCACGACGTGTAAATCCAACAGCGACAGCAATCAGAGTGATTCGTTCTGCGCTCTGTCCACCGCATTTAAATAAGTTCTGTCCGGCTCCTCCCATCTTCACCCCCAATCTTTGCCCCCATGGGGATGAGGCCCATTCCTAAACCCCATCCCAACCCCCAGCGCCCATCCCTGCTCCTGTCCCGGCTCCTGCCCTGTCCCTGTCCCTGTCATGTTGAACAATTGTTCTGCTAGTAACATGTTGATGAATTTCGCGATATGCTACGCTGGCTGGGGATCAGCCGTACTCGAGGGGGCGCCCGAGGCCCCCGGGGGTCGGATACACATCATTTCGATTGCACCAAAGTGTCTTGATTCCGGGCATTGTGGCTTGGCCAAGAGGTTTGATAGCGATCTCTAAATGGGGAGGCGATCTCTATAGGGGAATATATCATGGGGTTCTATGAGTTATCATTTGTCATCAAATTAGTTGGAACATTTTTCAAGATTTCAAGATTATTAAAGCCATTTGTCTTTTAGGGCTTACCACAATCAGCCAAAGAAACCTTCATACATTAAATACCTCAATATCAGTACATTTTTGATTGGAATAATTGTATTTTTTCCAGAACTCATTTAACCCTAAAGACTAAATATTGATTATTGAAATTTTGGATACTTATAAAAAAAACTCTTTACTTTTAAATTCTCTAAAGAAACAACCTCTAATTAACATTCAAGTTAACAAAAATAAATTCGTATTTAACAAAACCCTATCGAATCCATTAATCTTTTCCCTTTTTCCAACCATTTTCGACCTTCTATTAATGGAATTCAGCTTATCAGCTACACCATTATCCTACACTTGCCAATTAATTAACAACTTGGCCAAAAGCTTTCAGGGTATTCATTTTTCTCCATTCGGCTGGGCCATTTATCATTTAGTTTCATTTAGTTTTCGCTAAATTATGTCTAGCTGCCAAGATTGCTATGACTTCGACACAGAACTGAGAGAGGAAAATAGAGGGAAATATGCGCCAGGACTTGTATAGGCATCTGTTGATGTATTTTAAGTTTTTATATAAATAAACCCCCGCGAAAAGCGAAAAGCTGCCACGGCAGCAACAAGAACAAGCCGCGAACAATGCAACGCAGAATGCAACTTGTTCCTCCAAGCACCGATCCCCCCAAACCCCGGAATGGGGCATCCCATGGGCGGAAATTTGTGCCAATGCTCTTCGGGCCCACTCTCAGCCCATAGATGGTGTGGCCCAAATGTGCTGTCACACTCAAAAATGCAGCCAAAGCATTTAGAATGATATAAAAGTTGACGACGTCGTGTGGATTTCATTGAAATCAAATTGAAATAAAATTAAATTATTCTGTAGCTAGCATGTGCCCAAGGCGAGCTCGGGGTCCGCCTTCAGTAGGAGCAGGGCAGGAGAGAGGAACATTCGGCCCACGGCAATTTTGCGCCTGTCCACTGATATCTTCCGATCTCAACGTAGCATTAGCCACGAGATTAATGCCCACAATCTAAATTCTAATTAAGTGCGCCCCAATCGAGGAGCGACTGCCACGAGTGGCTTCCACGGGTGCAAATGACCAAACTTTGCAACTCCTCTCGAGTTTGGCCCCGAAACTTTCTCGATTGCCTGCCAGCACCGCGCCACGGGCCGTACGTGACTCTCGCCAGGATCAGGTACGGACAACATTCACGTATCATTGTCCGCACGCGTCCCGAGCAGTTGAAAGAGGTAAAAATGATGTTCCCTTCCCCAGCAGCCGAATGTGTTGCAGTCTCTTCCGCTCTGCGGATGGATGCATCTGGAAAGAGTGGCTAAAACAGTTTTGGCCAAAAAATAACTACATCTTAAGTGAATATATAGAACATTGGTTTCTTCTTAAGAAAGTCTTCTTCAACAAAGGGGAAGGATATCAGAATATATGCAACACTTAAATGGTAAAGTATGTGAAATTAATTAAAAAGTAATGCAAGCATTTAAATATTATCGCAATTATAATAATAATGATTTTAGTATATCATAAACAGTGATCAAGTGAATTTTAAGTAATCCATAAGATGTAACATCTCAACAAATAAATATTGCCATGAGCCTATTATTAAATTAGATTATAATTTCATCAAAATTCTTAGATCATGCTATTAAAATTGTTTACAATACAGAGTTTTATATGATATATAATATATTTATATATTTATAGCCAGACGAATATTGACAGCTATTATACATATTTAATATAATATATGTAGGAATTATAGAATATTATATAGTATAGTATAACATAAATTCTTGAGTATATACACTATTATAATTGTAGAAAGAGAAAACTAAAATGAACTTTGATTAAAATAAAGTGGCTAGAGATTAATGTAAATAAGAACATTAAGAGCATATTCCACATATTCCAGGGATTTATATGTTAAGTGTAAAATAAGTCATTCGAGTTGTTTAAAAAATATCAAACATAAGGGTACGAGTATAAACTTGATTCCATTTAGGCTCTTTTTATACTTTTTAGAACAAATAGTTTAAGAAATAGAGCATGAACTTTGAAGAATAATTAAATGACTTTTCTTAAGATAGTTAAGACCCCAAAACATTTTCAAGGGTTATTTCAAATTTTTTAGCACGAAATTAAATAAGAAAAAAATAAATTTAATTTAATTTAATTTTATATTAAACAAGTTTTCAAGATATCCATTGTCGCTTGTTACTTTTGAGTCGCCCCAGGTACAAATTTGACTTGAAGTTGCTGGGGGAAATGGTTCCGAAAAAAGTTAGAGCGTTGACAGAACGAAGCACCTTGGGTCCCAGGACTAGGAGGAAGCCCCGACCGTCCCGTTGCTCCAGCGAGTCCTTTTTTCATTTTTCCTATGCGGCCAACACGCAGAACGCAGAAACTTTCGCCAAAGTGAAGGAGAGCCCAGCCGTGGGCCACGGGAGAAAGTTGCCACGGTGTGCATAAAAATTAAAATACTTGCCACGCGGTTGCATACCGAGTTCGAGATGTTGCACTTTGGCGGCGAGAGGCAGAGGTCAAAGGGCGAAGGGCGGAGGCCACACAGGGCAGCGGCTATTCTTAGCTGCACTTCACGTCTCTCCACTAATTTATGATTTGTTATAGAAATGTGCGCACATTTATAATACTCGAAAAAGATTGAAACTTTAAGCGGAATTCTTTGCGCATTTTCCAGTTTATTTTACTTTCCCAGCTCGCTGCTCCGCGAAACTTTTTAAGCCCAAGACAAGGGCTGACAGTTTTAACTACACGCCCGCCCCCCATTCCCATTCCCACCTACCTTACTTTATTAATTACACAAGTTGTCTCGCCAAATATTTTTCACTCAAATTAATTTCTCTCATGCAGCTGTCATCAGCGGGGTCCGTGCTGTCATCGCACCCACTCCCAGCCCGTCCCGATCCCTTTTTAATTACCCTTCGCTCAAAATGCACACACAGAATCACGTAATGTGAAGACCAGAGACCAGAGACCGGAGACCGGCGACCGGAGACCGGAGAAATTGTATTTGGAACACGGGGATTCGGGATACTACAACTAACAAGTGGGGCAGGGACTTATACTAGGGGCCAGTCCGGGAGCTAGTCCAGGGGCAGGGTCTCGTGCAGCCACGTGCGGCTCCCGCCCTCGGCGAAGTCGGCGGCGGCATGGTCCTCCCCGTTCAGTATCCATTTGGTGGTCAGGAGGCCCTCCACGCCCACCGGGCCGCGAGCGTGGATGCGGGCGGTCGAGATGCCCACCTCGGCGCCAAGGCCGAACCGGAAGCCGTCCGCGAACCGGGAGCTGGCGTTGTGGAACACACAGGCGCTGTCCACGCTGCCCAGGAATCGCTTGGCCGCCGCATCTGGAAGAGGAAATGCAGAAAGTGTACAAGTTGCTGTAGAATTGTGGAATTGTGGAAAATGCGGGCAAATGTGCAAATGCAAACACGAGCGGGCAAAAGTGTTGAATAAAATTAATTTCCCAAATGATTTAAACTTGTTGTGGCAAGGCAGGGCAGGCAGAGTGGCAGTGGAGGCGCCTCGGCTTCCATGCATGCAAAAGTTGCACGCTAAACTTGCCGCCCGACTTGAATTAGGATTCGGGTTTGGTTTTTGGCTGCAAGCTGGAATTACTGAAGACTGCATGGTGGCATGGCATTGAGAGCTAAATTGAATTACACGTGGAGGAATGGGACATGGACAGCCCCAGCCATGCCATTTGCGGCACGGAATTCAAATGCGAATGCAAAGGAACTTGCGGGTATTAAATGTTATGCCACAAATAATGGATGTTGGTTTTTTAAAGCATCCTGAGTATAACTTTTTAAGGCAGGGTCAACCCTCAGTTCTTTAAGGACCTTAAAAAGTTTCTACATCAAAGGTATCACTTTAATTAAAATATAATTATCTTGGAGTCTCTTCATTTGTTTATTTTCAGTGAAAAGCGATTAGTGACCAGTGGTCACGCTATCCTCTGATTAATTACCTCCAAGATGAAAAGGACAGTTTGCAAATAAAAGAAACTATCCCTTTTAATTGCTGCTGACACTCTCCTTTCATCGCCGCAAACCCCTTTCAAATTCCATTGATTTATGCCCCAAACCGGCAGCACATTGCAATTCTCATTACTACCGAAAACCAGAAACCAAAACCAACTCAGTGGGAATGAGAATGGGAATCCGAAGGGGTGACCCTACAATTTTTCAACTTCGATGGCAGAAATCGAAATTAATTTTCAATTTTCGAGCATTTCGTTACCGTTTTCCGTAACAATGACATCCGTGTGGCCACTGCCGTACGTATGGATGTGATTAATGGCCTCCTCCAGGCCGGGCACAACCTCGATGCAGCACTCCAAGGCACCGTACTCGTGCTTCAGGCTCTTGGCCGCCGGAGGGCCGAAGGTCAGCTGCTGGTTTAGACGGGGTCCGGCATAGATTTTAACACCCTCACGTTTCAGCATATTGCAGACATCATTGAAGATTTCGCCGCTCATCAGGTCCTCGTGAATCAGCAGGGTCTCCATAGCGTTGCAGGCTATAAACGGAACTCAGTTCTAATTATGGTCAGTCCAGAGGATTTAAAACCTACCCGCCGGATAGTCGCACTTGGCGTCCCGGGCGATGCGCAGCGCCTTCTGCAGGTCCGCGTCCCGGTCGATGTACACGTGGCAGACGCCCTCGGCGTGCCCCAGGACGGGAATGTGCAGCGACTGCTGCTGGATGTTGCGGACCAGCTCCGAGGAGCCGCGGGGGATGATCAGGTCGATGTGGTTCTCCATGGAAAGCAGGTCGCTGATCTCCTCCCGGGTGGAAACCTAAGGAAAAAAAGGATATTAGCAAATACGAAACATTAATTAAACCAAATAAGCCGCATTTAAAATGTTTTCTTTAAAAAAAAATTGGTTTAACGGTAATTAAATCAAAATAGAAAAAATTAAAATAAATAAATATGCATATTCTATAATATTATATTTCATCATATAATACTATTAAAGTGATGAAAATTAATTACAAATTTTTGTGAACTTGTTGTTCTTGTTGTGTTGAGTTTTTCTTGTTTTTGTTCTTAAATAAATTTTAGACTGAAGGCTTTATTAAAATAAAATACTAAGTTAAAGAGCGTAATTTTTAATGTAAAATATATTTAAATTTTAGAGGAATTTAATTGATTCTTGGTTATAGAAATAAACTTTAAGTTTAGGAAAAAGTATCAATGGTAAAACTTTATAAACTTTTTTGCTTATTTTGCGTTTAGTTACTAAAATGTTTTGTTGATAAAAATGTGGACCGCTTTTTGTTTCCATTTACTCAATTTATCTTTTTGTAATAAATCCTTTTTTTAGCCATAACTCTAGCAAGAGATTTCCGTAAGGAGGGTTTGAACTTACCAAGGATACGGCGTGCTCGGCGCCCACGGTGGCCAGCGCCTCCTTGACCAGCTCCATGAGGGCCTTGTTGCTGTGGGCCGCCTCCTTGCCGCCCTTGAGGAGCAGGCCGTTGGCGGAGGCCATCGCCAGGGCGGCCACCTGGGGCAGGGAGTCGGGGCGGGACTCGAAGATGACCAGCAGGACGCCGATGGGGACGGTGACCTGCTTAAGCTCGAGATGATCGGCCAGCCGGGTACGTCGCAGGACACGACCCACATTCTAAAGAAAACAGGAAAGATTCCCAGATGGCAGATAAGGAACAGGGTTGAAAAGGATAAAGAATAATAACAGTCGCCAAGTCAATTCACAAGTCAGCATAAATCGCATAACGCATACGCCATGTGGGACAGGGCTATAAAATAACTCGGTATTTATGCGACATTTCCACCAGCAACCAGGACCAGGGCCTCCTCTCCGCCCCCACTTGCACAGTTCGATTCCCTGGCGTCCATTTTGAGGCGTTACATAAATCAAGTCTCTCGTCGCGTCGTAATCTTTATTTATTTTTAATGGCCTGCCGTTCAACGCCCCCGCACTTGGATGTGGATGTGCCACTCCCCCAAGTCCTGTTCCTGTGAGAAATCCGTAGAAAATTGGCTGCAGATAACATAAAGAAGTTGCGGGCGGACAACCGTTGACTGGCCTTGTTTGCATAAAAGGACCCCCAGCCAGTCGAAGGAGTCCTCAGCCATAAAACCCAGCTTGGACTTGGCCATTGGCTTGGACAAAATTTGGTTATATGGTCATTATTATTGACTCTGGAACATGGCATTGTGGAACGTCAAACTTTAAATTATATTTGGATAAGTCGGGAGCAAGGAGTCCTTAGTCCTTAGTCCAGACTCCGCTCCGAGTAATGAAATATGTAAGAAATGTGAAACTTTATGAAGGTCCGAAGCGGAAATTGAGAAACCGTATGGGGCTCCATGGGGACTGCGTAGTTTCCATTATCTGGACACCGAAATCGAGGCATATAGCGGCTCACTAAATAGCCCATTTATTTTGCAATAAAACTTTTTCATACAGCCTGTAGCCTGTGAGCCGTAAATAGTCGGGGTAATTGAAAACTGAAACACTAACATGATTGCTGACCCTCGCCACCCTCACCTACTGAACTTTCGAGCGATTCAGTGGCCCCCAGGACCTCGGAATTTGTTTGTCGCTCAACAAAAAAAGGCTGAGACACAAAAACAGAAACACTTTCCGCCATCGGAGCGACAGTTATTGAGTGCGTTATGGTTTTTCTGGATTCCCAGCCTGGTTCCGGAGTGGGTTTGCGTTTTTTT
This sequence comes from Drosophila merina, assembly GCA_035047645.1. NCBI lineage: Eukaryota > Metazoa > Arthropoda > Insecta > Diptera > Drosophilidae > Drosophila > Drosophila merina. The sequence continues at coordinate 22,252,930 of JAWNPH010000059.1, read as the reverse complement.
TATGATTTTTCACGCTGCCGCCATTTTGTGTCACAATTTCGTTTGCCATTTTTACAATAAACTCATGTCCCGTCCCGTGCCGTCGTCTCGGAGCAAAAAGTTTGGCTGTCCCACCATGGAGGGAAACTTTTTGCGTTTCCGCACAATCACATCCAATAAAACGGTTGGCTTGGAAGGGAGGTGGCCCAGCTGGAGCCCTTCCCGCCGATATTCGATCAACTCTGTCTGGGGCCTGGGTCTGGGTGGGGGCAAAGGACGGGGGACGAGGGACCAAGCACTGAGGACTAAGGACGACAAGAATGCGGGCTAATGTCACTGGCAAGACAGCGAACGAGAGCGCATACAAGGAGCTCGTCTTTTATCTTCCACTTGCTTAGCTGCCTCGCACCCGGACATCCTGCAGGATGCTTTCCTTCGGGCATATTAGACTCTAAGAACAACAGGTTCACCGAGTAGTTACTTAGGTCACAGGTCAGTCGAGAAAAGGACCTTCCGGCTGGTGCAGCTGGGACGCCCCCCCTCGACTGGGGTGTCAATTTTTGTTGAAGTGTAAAATTGCTTGGAGATTTCATAATGCTGTTAAAGCTTTGGAAACTGCACCCAGCCAGTCTTTGTCGGAGCTCATGAAATGGCCACTTTGCCGGACCAGACAAATCCCAACGCCGGTCCCCGGGCTAACTCAATTTGGGGCTGACTTTTCGACACTGCAACAAATGCAATTTGCCGAACCTTTCAGGAGGTCAGTCCGGCAGGAGCGTCTTCTCAGGCTGGACAGAACAGGACCCTCCGCAAAGTGGCCAGTAATTAAGTTCGCTTACCTTGTGACTGTCCTCGGCGATTTGCTTGAGGCCGATGGAAAGGTTCTTCAGCTTGGCAGCATTGAGGGAGAGCCGCGACAGCAGCGGCTTGGCCAGTCCATTCTTCTGGGCCTCGGCCAGGTCCTTGGCGTTGGCCTCCAGGATGAACTTTTCGCGACTCACCAGCAGGTCAGCCAAAGTGTTCACGGCGCTGGCCCTCTGGGCGGGGGTCAGGGCCTGCATCTGGCGGCTTCCGGTTCGGGCTGAGGACGGGAGGGAGACAGAGGGTTTCGGGGGATTAGTCGCGTCCAAAACAAGTTGCATCTGCCTAATTAACATGGCACTTTCGCCAGCTGCTGCAAGTTGGTATCAACAACAATTAAATTACTTGAAACTACTGCCCGACTAAAAATAACCGCCCTCCCACGCAGCTTGAGTTCTTTAACCCGTTTAAGGTGTTTGGCCAAAAGACCTGCTAAAGGTTCTTGGAAATGTTTTGTGGTAATTCGAGGTGACAGAGCTTAGAAAATAAGAAATATTATATTTTGTACCTCTATTTTAAATAACTAATTTTTTGGAAGTTGGATTGAAATTGTAGCACTTTTACATATATCTCAACTAATCTTAAGAGACATCGAGGAACTTCAATCAACAGAATTCTATCAGAAGCAGAAGAATATTATGGAGTTTCGTCCCAAGCCTTGTAACCCAACCCCTTAACCTAATTTGGAACCTTCGAAGCTAGTTAGACATCCTGGTAAAACCCCTGTCTGAGATGGGTTAAGCCCCAGCAGATAGTCCGGAATGACCCAGTTTCCCGGCCCAGTCGCTACCCCCTCCCAGTTTTGGTGGAACAAGCCGTAATGGCCATTAGTCTGCTCCGGCTACTTGTCATTCGCTGTTAACATCTCGGAACTTTCTCGCCAATCACGAGGACGAAAAACAGCAACACTATGCCGGCTGGACATGGGAAAGGACGAGGACGACGGCTGGCTTACGGCTTTGTCCCGGATGATTGGCAATCAATGCGGTTGGACATGGCCTGAGAGATGCCCGTCACCGAAACCGCTAATTATGCTTCGCAGCAAAGAGCCCACTGATGCTATCTAAGACCGTTTCAGCCACATCATTCTCCTTTCTAGTTATCCTTTAAGCCACTCCCTGCGGTCCACTCACCGTTCTCGGCCATCACCTCGACGGGCACGGCGTTGGAGCTCTCGGTCCCCTCCGTGAAGAAGGTGCCGACCTTCCGGCCGCCAATTATGGTCTTGATGGCCTTCTCCTGCATGCCGTTGCAGATGACCACGCTGACGCCCCGGTCCAGTGCCCAGGTAGCCGCCTTCACCTTCGAGTCCATACCGCCGGTGCCCACCTGGGGAGGAATAAGTTAGTTAGCTGAGAGGATCGGGGAGGAGGAGAATCAAGGGATTGCCTTTGACTTTTTGCCAAACTCGATGCTGTTGCTGTCGTCGCTGGTGTAGGTGTGCATCAGCTTGGCGCCGTCCTCCCAGGGCGGCTTATTGTAGATACCGTCGACATCGGACATGAGGATTAGCAGGTCCGCCTGGACCTCGGCGGCCAGCATGGCCGATAAGCTGTCGTTGTCCTTAATGGGAATGCCCTGTGGGGAAAGGATAGTCAGTGGCTGTGTCAACTGGTCACCTGGTCACCTGGTCACGTGCATCCCACTTACCCGCCTGGCTCCGCCTGCCGGCTCGTCGTCACGTATGAACATCGGCGGGGAAACGGCGTCGTTGGTATTTATGATGGGCACAATATTCAGGCTAATTAATTCGGAGAGCGTGCAGAAGAGGTTGTTGCGTGTCTCCTCGTTGTAGAAGTCCGGCTTGGTCACCAGCACCTGAAAGCCCAACCAACCACCAATCAGTGTCTCCCAATTAGGCTAGTTTGGGATAGAGATTTGGCCCACCTGTGCAATCTTGACGCCGTACTGGGCGAACATGGCATCGTAGAGGGACATCAGACCTGACTGACCCACCGCAGCCGCCGCTCGCGGTTCCAGAGTGGCGCCGTCGAACTAATTTCGGGAATGGAAAGATGGTTAGTCTGGGTTAGAGAGAACAGAACCAGAAGAGCTACCTCTTTGGTGTCCTTTGGGTTGAGGGTCTCCCGCATCGACAGCGACATGAGCAGCTCCTGGGCCAGCTTCTGCTTGCCAAAGGCCACCGCTCCACTGGTCACCATCATCACCTCGCGACCCTCCAAGTGGCACTCGGCAACCTGTCAAAGGGGGTGCCATTAAAAATTTGAATCTCAAAGGCATTGAAACGCATCAATCTCACATTTCCCTTACTTCTTTTTCTAAAGCAAAAGCACTTTTGACAAAAAATACTCAATGAGAAGACATGAGATGCTCCGAATTAGAGTAATCTATATCTTTTCTTGATTTTATTTATAAACACAAATTTAATTTCAAATCTATATGGTAGGACTTTAATGAATGATGACAAGTACTATATAATAATACAATGCTTCAAAAATAATACTGTTTGTTTTGTAAAAACTGGTAGGAGGTCTATAGAAGCTTCATCCTGTTAACTCACCTGTTCCACAATAGAGGCCAGACGACCCAGGGCTAGACCGTGATTATCCTCCCGGGTGATGACGGCACTGCCCAGCTTGACCACCAGCCTGCGGGCATACTTGAGCTGGCTTCGCTCCGTGAAGGTGGGATGGGCCTTCTCCAGACGCCGCTCGGGGGACACCAGCTGAAATCAGACCGTAAATCGGAATCTTATCGCCGCCAATCGAGGAAAACAGAACAGAACCGAGTGAGGTCATAAATTGCGCCATCAAAGCTTAAGCCTCAAAAGCAATATAAATGGCAATCCAATTAATTAAATAGTCCCCCGTCGAATGCACCTAATCAGCTTGCAATCAGTAATCGGTAAAACTACTAAAACTACTAAAGCACCCCTCTCCCGACCGCCGTATTCCAATTTCTAATAATAATTATGTGTGTTAATTGGTTTTTTAGCCAGCGGCGCGTGGGCAATAAGTTTGTTTGTCCAGCGTGGAATGGATAATCAAATCGAGATTATGGCCAATTAAATTTTACATTCCGACGCCATAAATTATGGCTTTAACTAAAATGCTTAAAGTCTTGAATTAGACTGTTGGCAACGGCCTTTGAAAAACTCTCGACAGGATTGGAGCTGGGAATATATAACCATAGTGCCGGGCAGGGGCAGAAAAAAGTTTTCCATTTCCAGAGACGGCTCTTAATGGGTAACCATTGGAAGCAACAAACAAAAAAAAGTGAGATAAGATTAGCATGTCGGAAAGATAACTGGCAAGAAAGCCCAGAATTTATTTTTATTTTTCCTACCCCAACAGCTGCAGCTCCTCCACCGTGGCTCCTCATCCATCCATCAATCAAAAAGTGTTTTTATTTGCTTTCCTTTCTCTTTCTCCCCGGCTGTTTCTTTCTCTTTCATTAGGTCGTGGCTCTGATTGCCTTTCAGGCGCAATAACATCAAATCGGGCAATTTGATTATTCACATAACTCGCCGCATTTCGCCCTTCGACAAAAAATCAACTCAAATTGAGGCGTAAATATTTTGATTTCCGTTCGATCGACTGACGATGATGGCAAGTGTCAAGTGCAGCTCAATAAAATCGCTAGTCGACAATCGCAAATCGCAAATCGCAATCACAAATGCTCCATTTGTTTACTTTATTTAATTGTTTGCTCGCTCTCGGCCTGTTATCGCAAGACACTTTTTATCACTTTGGCCAAGAACGCCAAAAACAATGCAACAGAAAACCGTTTTACGGCCTTTTTTGTGGCACCCTCCCCCCACACGTAAGCCGATACTATGTATTACGTTGTACGTAGTGGCTATCGGGGCGTATGCGTGATGCCGAATGCAATTAGTCAAAGGTCAGTGGTCGCCTTGGGCCTTGGCCCGCCCACGCCACAGATGCTGTCCCATCGATTTCTGAGCGGGTCATCACCTCCTCCCAGAACAAGACGTCTCCGCCGTCTGTGACCAATCAAATGCCAAGTTATTCGGTCTATTTGCGGAGCAATTAATTCTCTCATATGTGAGTTGTCGCTCCAATAAGCCATAAACATTACAACTTTCGTGGTTAGGCCATTAGTCGAGCTAAAGTTGGGCTTTTTACTTTCGTTTATGGAAAATATTTGTTCGCTTTTATTTAAATCTTTACTAAATTCTCTTCCCTTAGTTAGGTTGATGTGATTACACGTTTGGACTGTTAGATACCCGGTACTTTGGTAAAGTTTTAGGGTGCATTGTAGATTTGTACTTTTACAATCGCCTTTTAAGATTTGATATCTCCACTGTATTCTCAAATTTTATAGATGTATTTTGTTCAAATCTACCTGACATGAGGACTCCTTACAGATTGTACTTGAAAACCCATCAAGAGTCTAGGAAGTCAAGCTCTTTTGTCACTGTTCTAATTAAACTCTTAAATTTATAAGACATTAATGAATTGGTGGTAAATCCCGAAGGAAAATTAATCAGACTACTTTCAGAAAAGATAGTTATGAAGTTCAAGTACCAGTATCGAGTACCCCCTATAAATAGACCCAGAACACTCGCCTATTCTGTTTCTATCTTGGGATATTGTTATTTTCCAACGTCACAGCTTTTGTTCCGCCAGGTACCGGGTATTGTGTTGTCGGGTGGCCTTCCCCCAGCTGGCCCGCATGTTCTGATGTTTTTTTAGGACTTGCCTCGCACACGCACAGCCCGAATAAAAAAGCAGCAGGAACCCAGACCAAGACCAGAGGCGCCATAACTGCCAACACGTGTCAGAATGAAGTGAGTCAACGGGGAGGTTGGGGCGCCTGGGAACGGGGCGGAAGTGTGGCTGGCACTCGGGATAGGCAGGAGTAGGGGTCAGGGTGGGAGGTGCACAAACGGCCCTGACCTAGGCGAACCGTTTTGAGTGTCAAAGGCTGGGCCCAATGTCGGACATATGCAAATGCGGCGGAAAGGACAGCTGGGAGCTGGGAGCCGAGAGGGCAGAGTCCTTGCTCGAGGGCAGCAGGACAGTGGGGCAGCAGGGCAGTTGGGCAAATGATGTTGCATATTTGAGGGGGCTTTGAGTTTATTGTGTGGCAGCCCCATCCCTCGCGCCACTTTCGATTCGGAGCAATAGAATATTTACACTTTTAGAGTTTATTTGAACACGTTTTTCGATTGCCGACCCAGCGGGCAGCTGTCAAGCTGTGAAAACATTCTATCAGTTTGTCTGGTTTGCATGTTATTGGAAATCAAGACGAAACTGTATATGATTTACAGCTCAGGGCCGGCAGTCCTTCGCATTCGATTCGCATTCAATTAGCCGGACCCCCGATTTTGATGGCCCATTTTCGAGTTTATGGCCCGGAATGGATTTCAGGGTAACCCTTCCAAGCTGTTTCAGCAATATGTGCGATAGTGTTTTGTTGCCTCGTCGATGGGTCTGATTAGAACCAAGTGCCGGGCGAAACTTTCCAGCAAGGTATCCCAATCGTCGCCAGCTGTCGAAAGGCTTGTGCAATCAAAACAAAGCACTAGACAGAGAAGGGCCCCCACGTAGTCTCAGCCCACCCATCGCCAGGAGAACTTACGTATGCCGCCGAGGGTCATGGGACTCAGAAACCCCCAGACAATGGATTCACGCTGGCACGTCATGTCCCGGGGCGCTATAATTTTCCCCTTCGCTGAAATCGACTTTAATCTCCGCTTATCGGTCAGCAGTCTGCCGATTTCTTAATGTCATTAGAGATTGACGGGCGATGTTTTAAAATGCGAGCGAGATTACTTACGAGTGTGTGGGACTCATTAGGAGGGGACTTGTGTGATTTGGAATTAAAAATTCCATAGTTATTAAATTTTATTAAAACAACTTGGAGACTTTCTCTATCATCCGGTTGTTAACTGGAAGGATCTTTTTCTTAAACAAATTTCTTTATTCCGTGGGGCCGAGTAACTACACAAAAAAAGAGATCTTTAAAGGGTTCCCTAACAGAACTGGTATCTTTCTCAAAATTTCTTTTCCTGGTTTTGCCTTGTAGGGACCGCCCCTGCATCAGAGCAATAGTTTCTTAAAAACCAAGTCGAAAAGGTAACACAATATACTCTTCTTTCCTAAATACCAATCACAAAAACACATCTTCTTTGATCCGGTTCCGTACCAGTTTGGGTCTCTGCCCAATTCTGACCTGGACTGAGCACAAAGAACTGATAATAAATCAAAGGTTCGTCGGCACTATAACACGGCGGACTCGGACTTTGCATCCGTAACGTTTCCCTCCACCGGAATCACTGCCATTATTCACTCCACTCGTTATATAAACCACACTCACTGGCTGGCGGGGTCCGTGGGAGCTGACGGCTCGCCAGGCGTTGCTGGAGAAGCTGTTGCGCAGGCTCTGGGCCAGGCTGAATCTGTTGCGCAGCATTTTCTAGCTGTATATCCTTGTCTCAGGATGCTGTGGAAGTAAGGTCCGTTGGGGGTTCGGGGAACGCGACTTAGAACCGCACCGCAAAGCCCGACAAGTTGTACTGAGGCGACCCACCAGACGGCCGCTGGTCTTTGTCGCAATAATGCCCCGCAAACATGTGTAATTGTAAATGCTCGTCGCGATTGCGATTAAAATTTGGTGCGATACTCGCATCGGTGGCCTCTCGGCAATCCTTATCAGTGAACGCTTCTGGGGCAACCCGAGCCACTCGGACTGTGTCAAACATTCGGGCAGGGAGAGTCTCCTCCGGGAGAGTGGGTGCTCTGGTACTCTGCTGCTCTACTGCTCCGGCCTTATCAAGTGGGGCAGGCACGGAAAGAAGAGCTTATCTAGTGGCTGCCTGTTTGCTGGGCCATTGGGACAGAGTCGGTGGGACTTGATCGGTCAGCCAATGGCTTTGCTTTATGGCTTTGCTTCAGTTCCTTAAAAGCGTTGCAAAAAATCCAGATTTTTTCGGATGCGAAATCATTTATCCATCAACTTTAATGCTCGAAAATTATAACCCATAAATGATTAGAATAAATTAATTAAAAGCTTTTTGGCGTACTATAAAAATGTGATTTTGAACCTTAATAGAAGTAACCATAAAATACAGAAGGTATAGACCGAATAAGGGTTTACTAGACTGATTAACCCAATCGCTAAGATTTTTATCGCCTATAATGTGATGTAATTTTTAATCTTCTTCAAAAATACTAATAAACATTACAAAGTATTTTATTTATTTATGAATTTATTTCTTTATTTATTTATAGCTAGCTAATAGTAAAAACTAAAAGGTAGCTGGGGTGGAGCACTAGAGACAAGTAGCGAAAACTCACCTCTCGTAAAGCATAATAATGGCTCTTCCCAGAAACTGATAACAAATTCCAATGAAAAGAAGACCATCGTCATTAGGTTTATTCGATGCAATCAATCATGAAAGTCCTTCAATTAAAAGTGCTTGGCACTCCAGTGAATTCAAAAATGCAATATTTTCCAACGAGAATCACCTTTCAAACAGCATTGTCCGGCACTCAGCCTTGGCTGAAGTAGCGAAAAAATAATCATAAATAAGGGGTAGAAGCGAAAATTAATTAACTGCTGAAAATTCCAACTTGTTTATTTGAATGGGCTTTTCAGGCCCCCTGGCCCCACAGGATTCCCTGCCCCTCCGGCAGACAACGGCTGCATAATCAGCGCATATTGTCAACCAATATCCTGCAGCTTTCATTTAATTATTTTCACAAAGCAGCAATAATTGAGCGGGGTGAGGACTCGGGAATGACCTGTAAACGGAAAAGTTTTGCCCTCGACTGAACTGAACATATCCGGGCACGGATCCCGGCAACCAGCAAAAACAAGCCATGACAAAAAGGTCGGACTGACTCCGCAGGACTGACACCAGGACACTGAATTATTTTCATAATTAAATGACATTAAAAAGTTTTGTTGCCGCTTTGTTGCAGTTTGCAGTTTGCAGTTTGGCGTTTTCAGTTCCAGTGGCATGCCATCCCAGCCCGCGGCTGCCCATCCTTTGGTGTATTATCCTCGATGGCAATGCATAGAAAAGCCATAAAATACAATACCAAATGGCAACAGGCAGAGGCGGGTTACTGGCCTGGCCTGGCCTGGCCTGGCCTGGTTTGGCCAGGTTTTGGTATCGGTCTAGTTTTGGGTGGGACTGGTCGGGTCAGATAAGTGCAAAATTATGTCCCGGCCATTCCCGGCCCCACAAAAACTGGCACAAGTTTTTCAATTGAATTCTGTTCTTGTTTATGGCTGGATTTTGCCAGTTTCCGTTTCACTTTGTTTTGTTCGAATGGTGACCAGCAGGTCGCCACTTCGCAAGAAACGAAATGCAAATGCGAAATTTATATGCCTCCAAGACCAAAGTCCTGCGAAAGAAGTAAGTAGGTTACTACCCCAAAGCACCAAGTTTTTCCTTCTCGATCGAATATCCGAACAACCGAATTTAGTGCAAAGGCAAAAACCCACTGGACTCTGAAATTGTTTCTAGTTTTTGTTACCAGTTATAGTTTCATCTGGCAGAATGCATTCTGGGGTTGTACATCAAAGAGTTACCCAATTGATTGGTTTCGGCAATCCTGTTCTTTATATCTTAAATTTAAATAGTAAGTTAGTTGTATGGTTTTCGGCAAAGTTTTCGTTTAAGGCCAACCCCCAAAACTAACCCATCGCATCGAGACCCACTGGGATTCATTACTTAGCCGTGTTCTTACATGCTTCGCACTCGTCGCCCCTCTAATCTTCCGCCTCGGCACTTTACAAACCAAAGACAATCCACATCCTGCGGCTATAAGTTCGTCCTGGCTGCTGCATCCTTTTCCTCCAGACCCTCCAGACCCTACAGCTCCTCCAGCTCCCGGCCCCGAGCAACTCTTAATGTATGCGCACTGCCAAAGTAAGTCCTGCCAGTCCTTGGAGCCCTCGCCTCCTCCCTGCCTGTCCACTCGTGTCACTTGGCCCTCCACTTTTTGCCCAGGCAGTGAAAAATTCACTTACGAAACACTTACGCCGACACCTTGCCACGCCCACACCGGTGTGTATGCAGCAGGCGGGGGTGTAGTGTAGAAAAACTTGTGCATTTCTGCAGAAACTTCATCAAATCCAAGCTAATCACACTTTGATTTGCATTTTGTAACGAAGAGGAGCGGAACTTTGCCGGGCAAAAAGCGCATCGCCACCACGAGGAGCACTTAACTCTAAGCGTTGCCTCGACATTGATGAATGACGGAGTCACCCAACCACCCACCAACCCACCCACCCATCGCCTCCAGCCCATTGCCACGCCTGCATCTGGTAATTATGCTAATGAGATGTCTTCAGTTAGGAGGGAAGTAAACTTGGCTGCCTCTGCCACTTGAGTTAAATGCAATTAATTACGTTTTTTATGCCATCAAGCTCCTCCAGGGGATTCGATTATAAAATAGCATAAATATATATTTTAGAGTCTCAAAATAAGATATAGTACGTATTAGGATTAGGATTTGGATTATGATACAGGTTAAGATTCTCTGGGTAATACTTGAAGGAAAAGAGTAAGGGATACCCCCGGGCTAGAACTCGGTGTGCTCGTAGCCGCCATTGTCGTAGATCTCCACACCGCTTCGATTGGGCAAAAAGCTGACCCTGTGGGTCGGTGGGTGGTTCAGGGGCAGCAGGGGCACCACTGGAGGGCGAGTGCCCGCCTTGGGCGTGGGAGTGCCTCCCGGCGTGGCCGCCGCCGTCACCTTGGCCGCCGATCGGCGCTGCTGGAGGAGCTTCACGGACTTCCGGTTCAGGGCCAGGTTCTTCAGATTCAGGTCATCCTCGCCGAAGAAACGGCGCTCGAAGTTGCAGACCAAGTTGCTGTAGTCACTCTGGGGTCTGTTGCGGTTCTCGTGGATTCGGCAGATGGTCGGACGGCGCACCATGCTCTCTCGAAGGTCGTCCATCCCATCGGACATTACTTCATCGTAATGGGGCTCCTCCTCGTCGTCTTCGAACATCCTTCTGGGCCGCTGCAGGTTGCGAGCTATGTTCACGGCGCTGCCCTTCAGCTCGAGGGCGGCATCCTCGTCGGTGAACTGGCCACCGGACCTGAACCAGTCTACACGGGTGGCCGCAAGCAGTTGGCACAGGGTGGCGAAGCGGTGGAAGAACATGGCTATGAACTGTATGATCAGGATCAGGCCAAAGAAGATCACGAAGACGAGCCCGATGGGGTCCAGCTCCTTGTACTGTCGGTAGATGTCCACCTGCAGGTTGTCCCGGTCGAATGTAATGAAGTCCGTGGGATCGATAGGCCACTCCAAGTGCAGGAACTCCTTCTTCAGCTGCAGCAGGAAGACGATCAGTACGAAGATTGCATTCACCATCACGAAGGCAAAGGCAATCATGTTTCTCAGCTCCTTCAGTCCATCGTCCATCAGCTGCTTCTGCTCCCTGCTGAGCTCCAGGGGCTTCAGGTATTGCTTGATCACGTCCTTCCAGAAGCGATGCTCCATCAGGGATATCTCCCCCAATTCAGAGTCCACCAGGAGTGGGTCGTTCACCCAGCCGGGAGGATAGACCTTCGCCCCATCGGACCCTTCCTGGTCGTCGTCCTTGATCGTGGGTGCCTCTCGAGTGCCCCACGACACGTCGTTCATGTTGAAGACCGAGTAAATCATGAGCAGCATGTACATGGAGGGGATGGTGATGTAGTAGATGACGCCGCAGAGCAGAGCCCAGAACTCCTGGGGATGCATAAAGCCTAGAAAGTGGGAAAAAGGTTTGGATTTTTATGGATTCCCATTTGTAAAGCGGCACTCCTCACCTGCAATTGTGATCTGCACTGCCACCAGAAGAAAGAAGAGCGATGCTGGTGCCAAAGGACCATCCTCCATCATCTGGACTATGATGCCGATGAGTACCGCCATCATGACCAGGCAGTAGATGGAACTAATCACGAAGGCGATCAGGAGTTGGAACTTCTGCTTCAAGTAGACACATGACAAGATGAAGAGCAGGAGGGGGAAAAAGTTCCACAGGAAGGCGGTCCAAATGTTGATGGTGAAAACGGCCACCAGGGCGCCCACCATCATGAGGAAGATGGTGCCCGGTCCCAGAACTGTCCCGATCATGAGCATGCCCTGGTACCACACATACATCGTGGAGATGGAGTTGTTGTTCTTTACGACCGTCTTGGAGTCGGCCAGGATGTCGAAGATGTTGGCAATGGTGGAGGGCACCCAGCGACGCCGTTGGTTGTAGAACTCGTTGAAGCTCTCCGGGGCGTGGGTGTAAGCGTCCGAGGCGGCGCAGTATTCCACCCGGGAACCCGCCTTCAGGATCAGAGTGCACAGCCAGCGGTCCTCACCCTGATCATACTGCACCATCTTCATGGGCTCCGAGCTGATCAACGTGTAACGCTTCATAACGCTGTTCTCCATAAGGGCGCTTGCCCGAAACAAGCTGAAGCATCCGGGACTGCAGAGCACACAACCGATCACGTGCTCGGTGGCCTTCTGGAGCCAATGACCGATGGCATACTCGAAGCGCTGGTACCACACCATCGGGCCCCTGCCCACAGGGTGGATGCGGCCGCATGCGGCTCCCAGCTCCTCCACAGCCTTCATCCGGTCAATCAGCAGGTGGACGGCCCGGGGCTGGAAGTCGATGTCACCGTCCAGAGCCAGGATAAAGGTGTTTTCCGCGATAACCGCCTTGCGCCGCGGCGGCAGCTGCTCCGTCTCCATGATCCGGTAACCGAGCAGGTAGTACATGTACATCACCTGGGACCAACGCTTCTTGTGCCGGATCTTGTCTTTATTCTTCAGGTGGGCCACCATCTTGGTGCGGCCCGGAAGCGTCCACACCAGCCGACCCCCGTATGGTGTTTCGATCTTCAGCGGAGGCTTGATCCGAATATTTACGCCGTAAACCTCGAAGGCCGCCTTGTCAATGGTCTGGGTGAGCTTCTTCACGTAGTCGTTCATCGGGGGATTGCGCTTGTTTTCACACTGCCGGGGGTCTAGTATGAAGGCATCGTCGAAGAAGATATTGGCTGTGGAGGGAGAAACGAAAAAGTGATAAGAATAAATACCCGGTTCTATTTTTTTGAAAATAACATTAAAATAATATTGTATAAACTATAGAGATTTAACTTATAGTCGCTTTTTGTTTTGGTTTGATAGAAGTTAACGAGAATACTGAAAGGACTACAATTCATGATACCACAGCTTTATAAGCAGAAGTTCAACAAAGAATGAAACTAAACAGATTATAAGATACAAGTACCGGGTATCTTGTAGTCGCTTTGCAACTTTATCCGCTCTTATCAGGGCGGGGGTGGAATTAGTGAGATCGTAAAGCTGTCGCAGGCAGTTGCTTGAAAATGGCTGGCTTGGTGCCCTTTTGGCAAGCGCGGAAATGAAGTCGCCAAAAGTTATAAATAGAGCTGGGAACAGCATCTCGGGCTTGCATAAATTTCCACTTTGACACATTTTATTTGTGCAATGCAAATGCCGAGCCACTGGGAGTGGGAACTGCAGGCGACAGCAACTGCATCTCCATTTGCATTCGAGTATTTTGGCACATTTACATACTTTCCAATTCATAGTACTCCGCGTCCGCCTTGCCTCCGTTGAGATGGGTCTTCGCCATGCGACGGGCACATTGATCCTCATCCAGGCGCACAATCGACTTGAGGAACTCCATCATCTCGTCCTCGGTCTCGTGCCACATGGTGGCGCAGACAATCAACTGCGGCACCTTGTCCTCCTCCAGGACGTCCTTGCTGGCATTGATGTCTGCCGCCAGAGCCACCACCCTGTCGCTCGGGGTGGTGAGCTCGCTCTGTCGAGTGGAAAAGATTGAGACAGAAGGGATGCAACTGGGTTTAGTTTAAGCTCCGAATAATTGCGCAGGATATCAAGTGTTGTGCGGAAAATCAAATGCAGTGCATGCTGGGATGCTGGAGGATGCTGGAGGATGCTGGGGGATTCTGGGATTGTGGATGGGGGATTACGTTTCTGTCGCAACCGCAAGGAGTTGTAATGCATAAAATATGCTGTGACCCCAAGTTTAAATTATGGCATGTTGAATATTCTTGACCACTTTATCATACATTGGGGGAACCTTTAATTTACATTTCGCGGACCTTACACTTTTATGGAATCCTAATTTCTTACCCTTGGCTGAATGCAGAGTTAGAATACTTTGGAATGGATCTAAATATATCTTGGAAAAGATATCCCTAACCCTAAAAATGGAGTTTCTCTACTATATAATACCCGGTACGCCTCCACTCATTTATATTTACTCAAAGCTTTGATAATAGTTTGTCGCTATGACTGTGTAATGAACCTTCTCCGCTAAAAGTATATATTTGGAATTCCCCAACCAAAAATCCAGAATCCCTCACTCGGTTCCTTTGCCCTTCCTAATGACATGAGGACATTACGAATGCACATAATTCGCCGAGCCCTAATTTATGCCTTTAAAATCAACTCATATGCCCTGATTTTAATTACTTTAATGTCTTTATGGCGGGTAGGCCCCGAAAACATGCGAGTAGAGCCGAAACACTTTTAATTAAGTTTACACCCACTGGAAACCCCAGCATCCCATCCTAACCACCCCCTGTGGGGGCACAAGGAATGGGAATGGGAATGGGAAACGCAAACATTTCCTGAACTTTGCAGTTTCCCCGTCATTTAACTTAATTACATTGCCTGACATTTGAAGCGCACATCAGTAGTGCTCCGGAGAGCTCCGGAATAGTCGAAAAGTCCTCGAAATAGATGAATGTTTGCGGGGGAGGTGCGGGTGATTGAGGAGATTCGGGAGATTGGCGAAAGGAACAAATTTTGGTGGGATGATTGATGCCAGGCGGCAGGAGCCTGATTACAATAATTCATTAACACGAACTCATCGGGATCTCCCCGGGCGCCATCCGGTTCGCCGCTCACCTTGATGGCCAGATACTCCTCGCTCCAGTCGACAATCCGGCGGTTCATCATCGAGCACTGGCCAACCAGCAGGCCGCAGTACCAGGGGCACACATACAGCTTCTCGGTGGGGGCGTTCCGGTCGTTATTCGGCTGCCAGATGTGCAGGCAGGTCCACACCTCGGCGAGCCACCACAGCGGCCACAGCCACAGGGCCCACTCCAGGCACGCATGGCCCAGTTCCTCCAGATTCCCGCCCAGCGCCCTCAGCCCGAGGTAGTCCGGCAGGAGGCCGTGCAAGGCACAAGGGTCCGAGGCCCTCAGCTGGGCCAGGAAGGTGGCCAGGCAGACAGTGACGGGTCCTGCCAGGGTGAGGGGCAGGGCGCAGCTGAACACCTGGATCTTGATTTTGCAGGCGAACTTCCCGAAAATGTGGCACAGGTACGCCGCCCCCACCTGGACCGCCAGCGCGTAGAGCATCGCGTTTGGACTAGACTGAATCGACGTCCTCACTGACGAGTTTCCCACCAGGGTCGAGTTTATTGCATTGGGATCTCCGCCGCTAGTTTCCTGTAACAACACAGAAGAAAATTGGTTTAACAATAATTTTAAAAGATACATAATGATATTATTCATATTCCCGGTGCATATTTTTTATTGATGGGATATACCTATATAAGGACTCCTTTAACTCTTTGATGCATAAGTTTTTTTTCAGTGCCCTTAGATGTGGGATCAACCTACCACTAACGTAATGATGTGTGGCCTCCAGGCATCCAGGAACAGGGTGAAGTACTGGAAAAAGTCCTGTCCGTTCAGCAGGAAGCCCAAGCCCGCAAAGACCGCCACCTTCAGGGGTGCCAGGTAAAGGTAGGTGTGGTACCGGGACCGGGTGCAGCGAATAGTTCGGATGATGTAGGCTGGAAAATATAGTGGACATCATTTTTATCATTATAAAGTATAAACAGAACTTTAAGTTTGTGACATTTTGGTGTCAACTGAACTTTGTTTGAGCCTCATTAATCATTAAACATGTCTTATTTTTATATAGCCACTTTACAAGTACTCTTGCTTTTTAGAAAGCCTCTTTCAATGCACAATGATTATGATTATGTCGAAAAAAGGGTACATAATACTCTGAGTTTTTTCCTGACCTTATTTCTAAGCTTAACTCCTCTGCTTAGGTTTAAATAGTAAATTTATTGGGAAACTAATTATTTATTTGTCTAACAAATTAAATGGGGTCCAAAGACCTAGACAAAATAATTATTTTAGGAGTACTTAAAGAGCAAGGAGTAATTCTTAAAGGGTAAGAAAGACTTAGATTTATTTTTAAATATTTTATGTTGTCTTGTAAAATTTCAACAGAGTATCGTGAAATCATTGGTTTTGGTACAATTGGTTCAAGGACCCTTTAAAATATAGTTACTTAAAATAAGCTATGATTTCTCCACCACACTATACTATTCCTTTCCTTTTCTATAGTTTTTAGTAACTAAAAAAATAAAATCTAGTTTAAGGGTATCTACCTTGTTCAAAAATGTGAAACCCCCTAATAGTTTGTTATTTGTTTGTTGACGCACTCACCGATGGCCTCGTGGGTGTTGGCGAAGTTCTCCCACCAGCGAAACGAGACGAGCAGCAGGGGGATGGAGAGTAGCTGGACCTCCAATTTGTCGCTCAGCGCGGGCCACACCAGGAAGACGCTTCCCTGGGCAATCACCGCCAGGATGGAGAGGATCAGGACCAGGCTGTCCACCGACTTCCAGTGCAGCCGCGTGCCCGTCAACAAATCTGTAGCGCCAAGCAGAGGGGCAATCAATTTAATTGTTGTCAATCGACACCCCGACACCCTGACACCGATAACACCTCCAACACGCAACAACTGGTGGGGTCGGAGGCAGGTCTCAGGTGCTGGAAGTTGTTACTCACTGAGCAGGGCAGGCACGAAGCAGACACAGCAGCCCAGCATCGCTCCCCTTGTCACATCCAGGGCAGGCAGCACGGTGAAGGTGAGAAGCGCCAGACCGACCACGTGCAGGAGTTCAAAGAGCGTGACCTGATTAGCGGGACTTATCAATCAATCTATACTTGGATTAGTTTGCCCCGGAACCCTTCGAGGTAAAGCTACCTCGCACAGCGATTTGTCACATAAGGAAGTTCAATTTATCATTGAACCCATGGTGTGATTTAGTTATGAACGAGGGAATAAATAATTAAATATATAGATAAAGAAACTTAAAACGGCGGAACTGCACTTTATTATATATTTATTTTTATAATTCCATTGAAATTTTTTATCTATATATAGAAAATCGACAATCGCTTTCCAATTGCCTATAACAATTTTTTTTTCACGTTCAGTTCATTATTATTTGAATTAATTAGGAATTATATTGAGGATTATTATATTGAAAACGCAGTAGACAACGAAATTCCCTTCTAAAGGTAAGTCTTTTTCGATTTCCCTAAAACGCAATTCAAATCATTTAGAATCTTGTTTTATTTGAATGAAAAGTATGACTCCTAATATTTATTTATTTTAAATAATGCATCACATAATAAATCTAATCGAAAAGTAGAACGACATTTTTATATAAATTTGTATAACTTCATTTGATTTGATTGTCAAGTGCCTACTTGAAAGTAGTTTGATCACTCCTACAGCTGTTATCTCCAAAAATTATAATTAGGTGAATGGGTGACACCAAACGTGATGTGCGATTGGAATCTCCCCTTTATTAATTGCTAGGACATTACTCACCAGTGCCACCTCCAGGCCGCTGGGACGGCGCTCCCGCTTGAACATGCAGATCCGGAGGGCGCGCAGGAAGGTGAAGAGCTCGGGGGCGGCGAAGGCAAAGACCAGAGCCCAGACCCAGCCTACTTGATCCAGACGGTTGCGGGCGGCAATAACCTCGCCAGTCTGGAGAACTATGGATGACAGGAAAGAGCACTCCCGATGGTATATCACCGATCCAATATTGACTCGACATTGACTCACGGTACTTGCTGCACACCCGCACTCGTGGCCTGCTGCCACTTGTGTTTCCGGCCATATAGAGATAAACCACGTTGGCCACCACGCTTGTGGCCAGAACCACCGAGAAGACCAGGAGGTAGACGCACAGCTTGAACAGTTTCAGGAAGAACTGCAACTTCTTCCAGTCGGCATCCGAGCCACTGGCCTTTTTGGATGGCGGGTCCTGAAAGGAGTCCCACAACGGTGGCTTATCACGAAGCTTCCTGGAAGCGAGGCGGAAGTGCATTGGTTATCGGAAACTTCACACACGGATTAGGCCCAAACCCACCGACTGCGCATAAAGTAGTCTCCGGTTTCATAGTCGCCACTCATCTTGTCTCTCCGGGAACTAAACGGGAACTGATTGGCACTCGCCGCTCCAACACTGACAATCGTCCGATCGGTGGATCGGTAGATCGGTAGATAAGGTTCTTCGGGGCGATATCATCGCTGAGAGGTGTCGGCTACTCGTCCACCCATTTTTATGGCATCCACGAGTATAATGAGTCTAATGGCAGCTAGACAATTACCATCAAATCGAATCAGAGCCGAGGCAATTACCATTAATGAAGAACCCACACGACCAATCGAAAGCCGGGGAGTTCGTGGTTCCGATCGAAGGAACCCGTCAACCCGTCATCTTTCAGGGAGGGGCAGTGTTTGCACTTTTTAGCACCCCAACGAGTCAAGTGTTCCTTTGTTCTACATGGAAGTACAACTTCAAAAACTTCGAGAGTACCTTTGATAACAGTCGATGTAAGTCCGGAGGAGGGCAGATCAAATAAACAAAAATCAAACAACGAAAGTTTGCCTTTTTCGTAGTACAGATTTAAGTGGGAACGGTCGGAAGTGTTTTCTTTTTTAAGATTAGAAGACCGGTAGTTGATTTTAGTAGAATCGGTTCATTGATTAGATATTCTTAAAGATTATTGAAGTAATCGAAGTAATCAAAGTAATCAAATACATATTCAAACTCAGGATCTATCTTTTCGTTTTTTTTCATTTTCATCTTAAATATTTATGTTAAAAAAATCTCGATTATATATTTAATTTATATAAAAACAAAGATTATACTCAAAAAAGAAAAAAAATATTTAAAGTTTTCTGGGAAACCTTTGCTTTGTGGCGCCCCCAGGCGGCGGATGGAAGAAAAACACAATTTCGACTGTAAGAAGCGCTTCGGCAAATGTATTTTTCAACATAGACAACAACAATGAGCGGTAGATGGCGTTACAAGTATACACTTAAAGATTAACAAGTTTCTCTTCGACTTATGTTTAATCCCATAAAAAATATCAATTTATTTGTTTAAGATATTACTTATGTTGCATACAATTATATACTTGTGTAATACACAAGTTTTCTTATTTTCTTGGTATATTTGTATTCCCACAGCAACTTTAATGCTTTGGCTATGCGCTGGCGACCTTAGAGTCCTGAATTTGGTTATTGGTTGGATCCCTTTTACATTCGCTTATTATGCTTAAGCACTCAGCAATAAATAAATTTAAAAATATTAAATAAAAGAGAAAGGAAGAGAAATTTTTTGTCAGCCGGTTAGCTTCCCGACTTGCTTATCTTTTATATTTAAAATTCCCGATTTGACGAACTTAAAAAATCTAAGTAAATTAAACCTGTATATATTTAAAAAGGTAGCACGTGTCTCGAATATAAATGTTATAAATTAATAGACAAAAAAAGGCAGCCTGGCATATAAATATCACGAATTGTGCACACGATAAAATTCGGACGTATCTTAATTAAATAAAACATATTAAAAAATCAACAACAAATGCATAACACTTCACGTTGCCCAACTCAATTCTGGCGTTAGTTAGCCTCTTTGCTAGTTCCTGTTTCTATGTCTTGGGTTATCCTTAAACGATCTTGCTGGCGACCTGCCTCTCTCCGTTCCGTTTCTCCTCCGTGTCTGCACCCGCCTCTGCCTCCTCTTCCGCCACAACGCCCTGTCCCCGGCGGTTGGCCAGGTTCAGGGCCTCCTCCATGGTGGTGGGCAGCACCTTATCCGCCGTCTCCGGGAAAGCCAAGGTCAGGAAGCCGCTGATGAGAGCAAAAGTGGCAAAGAGGATCTGCGGGGCGTAGATGTAGTACTTGGCCTGGAAGGATATTTAGAATGAAACCAGGATATAACCGATGAGCGGATAGTCTTACCAGCAAGGGAGTCTGCGGGGCCAGCATGGAACCAATGCGACCCACCATGGAGCAGAGGGACAGCAGGCTGTTCCGCACATTGGTCGGGAATATCTCGGAGGTGAAGAAGTACAGGATCTGGAAGCTGCACGTGATGGCCAGCTTTCCAATCAGAAAGAGGGTAAGAGCACCCGCATAGTTATCGGCTCCCACTCCGGCAGAGGCACCCATGCAGATGGCACAGAGCAGCATGGAAATGCAAAGCGAGTACCGCCTGCCAATCCGATCCATTATGACGAGGGGCAGCAGCAGACCCGGCACTTGAATGACGCCGTTCAGCATGAAGTTGGTGTACTTGTTGCCGCCCAAGTTGACCGAGTTGAGGCTGAGTCCCAGGGCGATCAGGGTGTGGGTGAACCAGCAGAGGCAGCAATTGGCGATCCGCAGGGCGAAGAAGCGCACGGCCTGCCTGATGGGGTACTGGCTCTCGTTTGCCTGGTTCAGCTTCTGGCGATTGTTGGCCAGCAACTCCTCCACCTGGTCCTCGGGGAGCGGACGCTTGTTTGTGCGTGCCGCTTGCCGAAGGACGTCGGCGGCCCGTTTCTCAGAACCCTGACTCAGCAGCCATCGCACACTTTCCGGAAGGATCCACAGGAAGAGGACCTGCAGTACTGCCGGGGCATAGAGGACGCGGAGCAGCCATCGCCAGTCCTGCACCTGCGAGGCCAGGAACCCGAGGAAGGCCTCGCCGAGGGAGTACGCGATCGTGATTATAGTCGCGGCAGCCACTCGGCGCTTTGGACCGACCAACTCGATGGCCAGCAGGAAGGCGGTTGGGAAAAGGGTGCTCCCCACCGCCATGTCCAGGAACTCGAACACCAGGAACATGTAGTAGTTGCTTGACAGCGACCGGATCACTCCCATGAACGCACTTAGGGTTCCGGCCACGGCCAACATGGTTCTTCGGCCGTAACTGAAATTTAGAAACAAAGTTGAAAACTATGTCCAGGATAAAGTCTTCGATGGACTAACCGATCGGCAAAGAAACCTCCCAGAGGAATGCCAACGAACTGACCAACGTTGTTAATGGTTCCCACCATGGAAAGCTTCCACTCGTCTTGGCAGTAGATCCCAAACTATGATTTATACGTAAAAAAATAATCATAAATTGGCTTCTTATAGGTTTCTTAAGCTTACCTCAGTTGAGATTGTCTTTTCTTCTTGATCCCTGAACTTGAAGTCATGCCCGCACGTCTCCGTGCTATCTGAGAAATATTCAGCAGCACAGAAATCCTGTGAAGGATCTGATTCATTGGCCACATAGCGATGGCAGTCATCCCAAGCGGAATTCTTGTAAGGAATCGTAAAGTTCAACCAGCTTTCTTCGTACAAACTACTTGGAGTATCGCATTGAGGAACATTGCACCTGAATAAACGAATTAAATCGAAATTATTGGGGTTTTACTTTACAGAAACGTTTTCAAGAATTTAAACTCTCTTAGAAATTTAACATACTTCAAAGCTCGAGGTTTAACTTTAATATTGTTGTAGGCAACATTTAATATTTAAATAATAGATTAAGAATCCAATCTTAGAAGTTTCATTGAGAACTAAAATTGACTTCCATTTTTAAGTTTTAAATGAAAATAAATACACAACCACAATCGAAGCTAACTACTCGTTAATTTAAAGAAAGAACATCAAATCTTTTAGATAGATCTCCCAGATAAGATTATAAAAAATGATACATTTTATATTCTAATCTTTTTGTAGGAATTTCAGTCATTCACGGTTCGCTTAAATATGTCAAATAGTACAGGAAATGGAATTAACGTATTACGTACAAACGTGTTGTATTTTAAAATCAATATACAAAATATATGTATGCCAATATATGGTTTTATATAAATAATCATTCTAACTTTTTTATGTAGAATATATATATTCTATATAGTAGATATATTTTCTAATTCTATATTCTATATTCCTTATTTCTATATTTCTATATTCCTTTATCTTCCCTAACAACTTCTTAATATTCGCTCTTAAGAGACTTAACTAGAACGCAAATCTCCACCTTCCTTCTTATCTTCTTAGTAATTAATTTAACGTCACCGACATATCATAGAACGATGATAGGAGTATTTTCCCACAAAACCTTATCAATGAGGATGGAGACAGGCAGCATCTACTAAAGAGCCTAAAATTAAACATTCCTAATGGACGGAGTAGAGACTTAAGTCTTCTATTTCTAATCCATTATAGTTTAAGGTATTATATCCGAACTATAATGACCTCTGTAGCTTTGATTCAATTTAAAGGGAGAGTACGATTTTGGCTCTGGAAGGTAGTTCTGAAAGGTCTTCCACCTTACTCGTAATACTTTCTAACCCGGATCTAACCTAGCGATTCTAGACGTACGCGAACTTAACAGGAAATCCTCAGAATACAATCTGAATGAAATACTCTTATGATTCACTGTGTAATTTTCCAAATTGATAACGCTAATGTTTTTACGAGTAAGTTTAAATTGAATTAAAAACCATTTCAAACGTATTTCAATCCATTCAAAATTCATTTTTAGATAAGATTTGAAAGGAAATGCACATTTTTAATACAATTTATTTTATTTAAGAACTTTCTCACCTGTGCACCACTGTACTCGCGGTGAAGACGTAGGAGATGGAGAAGAAGGCGTTGAAGAGCATGGGAACGCACAACAGCACATAGTTGATGATCTGGTAGCGCCCAAACTGGCCGATCCTCACCAGAATGGCGTCCAGCGAGTTGTCCTCGTCGCCTTGCGTCGAGGGGGTTGCCCCTGCTGCCTCCGGATCCGCATGCCCGTTGCCTCTGGCCTGGCCTGGAGCGGCACCGTTTTCGGTCTTCTGGCTGGTCATTATTCAAGTTCGAGGCGAAGCGCTCGAAAAGGCACGTGGTAGAATGCACTTTCTAGAGGCCGATGGCCGATGGCTGATGGCTGATGGATGGCGGTTGCGTGTTTTATAACTCGCAGAGTAACCCGCTGTGGCCGCAGTCCCCTACGGTTCCGAGTTGGCGCGATCGCGATCCCCCGAGTTCCGATCCGTCCGAAGCTTTATTTATAGACGCTCTGGAACATCTCGCTGGGAGCAGTGCCGCTGATTGAATGACCGAATCCGCTTGCTGCCCTCCACATGGCACTGTTTCTCCGTTGGGGCGCTCTGTTTTGATTCCACTCTCTCTGTGTATATCTCTCTCTGGATTTAGTCGCTCTGGCCCTCTTTTTATGGCGCACTAGTGAGTTACTATTTTTAATCTGTCTGCTCTTTTTTATGTTCCCGCACCCACATGCCCCCTTTGATACCTTATCGGACGTTATCAGGCTGAACCCGAAAATAATTTGCACTTTATTGGGGCGGGTTGGTATTTGAAAACAATTAAATACATCATCGGGCATAATCCCAGTTCTCAATGGGTATAGAATCGATATGGGAACCGGTTTGGCTATCTTTCAGACGGCGAGACTCTCTGTCTGAGTGGGTTCATGGGTGGGTGGGTGCCATTCGTGTACAACTATGCGAAACAGCTGTTGCCGCCTGTTAGCTGATTGCTCGAGTGGGTCAACAAGTCGCCCTCGACCTGGGCTCCGCTTCTTATCTTACACTATTTGCCGATGTCATTGACATTGGCGCATGCCGTCGAACGTAGTTGGGTTTCTCCGAGGCTTCACTTTTCAGTTGACTTAACCGGGGGATGAATATATAATATATAATCCATTCTAGATGAAAGTGAACAAACAAGTCCGGACCCTGATTGACAATCCGTTCGGCTCGGTTGCCGGGCAGATTGATAAATCAATGATATGATTCGGAGTTCAGTGAAATATTGTCGCGCTGTAATTGAAAGTGCTGGGAAGATGTACGACCTCGGGCCCCTGGGCTGGAAGTCGTAAATCGACAGAATATCGCTAGTCATGCCCCAGATAAGCCCCGTTTCAGATTTTTATAGATATCGGACACTTGCCCAGAAATCAGTTCGCTATCTCGAATTATCTCGCCTCGAATAGGTACAATTTTAATCAGGTAGAAATGGGAAATATAATACTTACTGGGTCCAAAAAATATTAGCTTCTTTAGAAAGTATAAAAAACTGTGTAAAAACAAATAGTTTTTTAATTTTTATATCCATGATATAATTCATTCATAAACGTATTCAATAAATTAATAAATCACTTAACTTGTTATTTAGAAATCCCAGTTGACTTCTTAAATAACCAAATTTTTAGTTTCTCTCTCACATTATTTGACTGATCATCAAAAAACTTAATGCTATATCTGGTTTCAACAATAATAATACAGATTAGACAGCACTTTTACCAACTTTTTCCTTTGGAGTGCTCCTGTCCAGGGCACGTGCCTCCTCCAGCGTGGTCGGCAGTACTTTGTTTTTCGTCTCCGGGAGAATCAGAACCAGACCAGAGCAGATAAATCCGAACAAGGCGAAGAGCAAGTGAGGGGAGTACTCATAGTAGACAATCTACAAGATAATTACTTTTTAGTTAGAAAGTAAAAACAAAGTTTGAGGACTCCTCACCAGAAGAGACGTGTGGGGAGCCAGCATGGATCCGAAGCGACCCACACAGGAGCAGAAGGAGAGGAGGCTGTTTCTGCAGCTCGTCGGGAAGATCTCCGATGTGAAGAAGTACACAATCATGAAGCTACCCGTGGAGGTCATCTTGGCCAGGAAGTACAGGAGTGATGATGTCAAGGGATAAACTATTTAAATACCAAGAATTTAAAAGCAAATTATTGCATTATTATTTTAATAAATTTCTTTAAAATAGTAATCTACCTGACAATTAAAGCTAATCTTTAAACCTAAACCGATCCTAAACTATTTAAATTATATGTTTTTAAATGTCTTTAAGGCTCACTCACCTTCATCCGTGGCTGCTGCCGCCAGCAGCAGGACAGCACAGGTAAACAATAAGGAACTAAGCGCCCAGCGGCGACCGAGCCGGTGCATCATGGTGGTGGACAGCAAGATGCCCGGCAGCTGCATCAACCCTGTGATGCTGAAGTTCTCAAACTTACTGCCGCTCAGTTGGTCGGAGTTCAGACTGAGGCCCAGGGTGATGAAGGTGTGGGTGAACCAAACGAAGCAGCAAAGGGCGATCCGCCAACCGAGGGCATGGGCGATCTGGCTGGCCGTGTAGAGGCCGCCGGGAGCACTGGACTGGGATTCCAGCTGGCGGTTGCAGCGCACCAAGTCATTGAGCTGCTGATCCGACAGGGACCGACGGTTCACCCTGGCCACACGCTTCAGAGTCAACTTGGCTTCCTGCTCCATCGATTGGCTGAGCTGCCAGCGGACGCTCTCCGCCACCAGGCAGATGAAGGTCAGGTGCAGCAGGGCGGGCGTGTAAAGGACCCGCAAGAGAACCCGCCAATCCCGTAGGTAGCTGGCCAGGTAACCCATGAGTGCCTCTGCCAGCCCGTATGTGAGGCTGATCATGGTGCCGGCTACCACGCGCCGCTTGGGGCCCACCAGCTCCACTGCCAGCAGGAAGGCAGTGGGGAAGAGTGTGCTCCCCACTGCCATGTCCAGGAACTCGAGCGCCAAGAAACTGTAGTAGTCAGGGGCATGCGATCTGGCCAACCCCGCTAAACTGCTCAGGACTCCGGCCAAAACCAATATTGTCTTTCGACCGTATCTGCATACAATATAGAAAATAAATGAAAAAATAAAATTGTTAAAGGGGATTCTCCTATTCAAGTTAAAAAAAAAAAACTAAAAATATGCAGGATAAACATATCAAATTCGAATTTTTATTTATTAAAATGAAATCACTTAAAAAATGTAAACCTCAAAAGTTTGAAAGAGGCGGCAAACTTGATGTATAGAAACCATTTTTTTTAACAGAGGCCATTTTTCATCCGCCATTTTGAACTTTGTCACGATGAACATATCTCTTTTATATATATATCCTTTTACAATAAAAAGGATACTGAAGAGTAAAAAAACGACATATATAAAGCCATTAATATTGTTAAACTTCCTTTGCATCTAAATTTGTTACGGAATTATATCCAATCGAATACAATTAAAAAAAAAAATAAATCCTTCCATGTTACAATATATCTTTCACTCCTATTTTAAAATTCACTTACCGATCTGCTAGATATCCTCCCAGGGGTATTCCCACAAACTGTCCAATTTGGTTGACAGTCCCCACCATCGCGAGCATCCATTGGTCAGAGCAATAGATTCCAAACTACAGGAATCGTTACAAGATAATTTAGTGGCTTGGTCCAGTTTATTTCAGACTTCTGTCAGCTCACCTCGCTGGCTATTGTACTCTCGTCGGTCTGCAGTATGAAACCCGCGTCGCAGCTGACCAGCTGATCCACATCGAACCGGCTGGCGTTGCACTCAGCCTCGTCCCCCCAATCCTGGTCCGGAAGCACGGCGTAGTGCTCGCACTGATTCCAGGTGCCGTGGCGAGTCGGGGTGGTGAAGTTAAGGAAGGGCTCGTCGTAGCCGCTCTCCAAGCTGTCGCACTGGGTGATGTTGCATCTGGAAAAGATCCCAGCTCAGAGGACGGCCTAATGGTCTTTAGAGATTTCGTCACCCACCTGTGGAGCACTTCTCCCGCCGTAAAGACGTAGGAGATGGAGTAGAAGGCATTGCAGATGATGGGCAGGCAAAGTAGCAGGTAGTTGGAGATCTGGAAGCGTCCGAACTGACCAATCTGGATAATGATCGCGTCCAGCTGGCTTTCTTGAGTCGGACTTGGAGCGCCGTCTTTGGACTCCGGGCCTAATTCCGGTTTCTCCAAAACTACTTCCAGCCTAGGTTGGAGCTTCAGCATTCTGCGGTTCTTCAAGCTCCAAGCGACGAATTGTAAATGAACAGCAATCCAGCTACTGGCTCTGAAAATACGCTTCAAAGACTCGCTCTTAATTGGCAACGCTGTTCCCGTCCAGGGCCGGTGGAAGGTTCTGCCCCCCAGTGGCTTGTCGCAAAGTTTTTTCTCGCACGCCCAATTACCTGGTCATGCCCACAGCCGCCGGAATTTAATTGCCGTATTAAGTAAGCCCCAAGCCGGAGAGCTCGTGCTGCACTGACTGGGTCTGGCAGGTGAATAAACTGACGCCTCAAAGTAGCCATTGTAATATAATTATGTTTTTATTGTTCAGATTCAATGCAAAAATTAAAAATATCACTTGATCTTGATGTTTTCTTGTTCTCAGTGTGGGGGTGAGGTTAAATAGAGAGGCAAACGATGTTAGAATACTTTAAGGGTACTAAAGCTTAATTCAAAGTAATTATAACTTCGTACGAATACGAATTCGAGTGGAAAGAAAGCCCCTGGCAACCCTCCATCTCTTAACTGGTTCAATATGCCAAATACCGCATTAAAGCGCGCCCGGCGAGATATTTTTACAACCTAACCATAGGGGAGTGTTTTTTCCCGTCTCGCACAATAAATCTTTCCTAGATTAAGTATCCGAATGTTGCGTTTGAGTCACACAAAACTGTCAATAAATAATGCCTCGTTACGGGTGTTCCCTAAACCTACCAAATACAATACGTAAATAGTGCACTCTAAACGGTGAATACGCGGGATTCAAACCTACGACGCTAAGTTAATATCAATCAATCTCTTCGATTTGCAATGTGATAATTAGGCTTTAAACTAGTTTAAAGTGGAATGTAGCCCGTCTACAGGTTGTACATGGGGTTACTGGTGGCGTCGAACAGCTGGGTGCCCGTCGACTCGATCATGGACCTCAAAGCGATGCTGCGCTGCTTCGCCACTGCCTTGCGCAGTGTTAGCTCGAACACATTGTCCTCGTCTATGTTGTCCATGGGCATGTGGTCTCTCGACCCTTCCTTCCGATCGGGAGTCATGAAAACGAGCTCCTCTTGCTGGTATAGCACACAGGTCTCGGCAAATTCCTTGGCGAAGTACTGCGCCGTGTTTCGATGCTGAATCACCTCGCTAGGGAAGCACTGCAGTAACTCCTCAAAGCTTAACTCCGCCACCAGGTTGTTGAGAATCTCTGCAGGATCATAACAATTATTTTAACATGATAGGTAAACCATAAGTGTGTCCACATACCCGTTAGGTGAGCCTTCCAGTTGGGCAATGCCTCCTGCTTACTGAGAATCTTTCGCAACAGACTCTCCCAGTGTTTTGGTGTAAATCCACATGACTGAAACGGAAAATACCATTACAAAAAGATCTTTGAATGAAATAGGGCCTTTTTAAGTGGTCGAAGGATTTAAATATCCTACCTTGCCGTACTGCCAAAGGTAGGCGGGACAGAAACTCAGCAGATAGTTGATGGCCAAGTTCTTGGGCAACACGATTACCAGGAAACTGTCGATACCCATTAGATTCGGCGCCTTCTGGATGAAGGCCAGAAACTCGGAGACAATATCGCGGTCTACCTTGGTAGAAGCAAGCAGACTCTGGATCTTTAGAGCAAGGGCCAGCAGCTCATTGTGCCAGCTGAGGAAGCGCACTTCGAACTCGCCCTCGTCCTTGTTTGGATAACTAAAGTCGCTTCGCTCGAAGGGTGGCAGGCGGTTCAGGTACTGTGGCCTCTCCAGCAGACAGGGAACTGGTCGAATGTAGCTCTTAATATGGCGATCGTATTCATCGCCCTCCGGCAACTTGTAATCGGGAATTAAGGGTACGTAGATCATCTTGCCGGCCAGGGGATCATTGGGGTTCTTAACGAGCGGCTTGGGGCAGTAGTTGGGTGCCATGCCCACCATATACGAGATGCATTCCATTCGCAGGTTCATGAACTCTTCGCGGCTCGCCTGCTGCTCCACATCCGCTGATTGCAGATCCGTGATGAGATCACTGAGGGCCTTGAGCCGGCCCATATACATTCGAAACAGGATCTTGAGGCCCTTGAGATTGGTAGCTGCCGCATCGTCGTCTGGTTGTGGCTGGGATAGCGATGCGTTGGAGCTGCGTTTTTGAAAGGGAGATGCTTGCTGTTCCTGCAGCTGGTCGTAGACAATGCGCTGCTGCCGGCCACTAACCGAGAGGCTCGTCGAACGTTCATCGTGCGCCGAACTGGCGCAGGAGCTGGACAACGACTGCGCGTCAGCCTCGCTATGCAACGAAGGGGCCCGCGAGCTGCTGCACTCCTCATCATAGTCGTCGTCCAGCTGCGGGGGCGTCTGGGAGCGCGTCTCGTGAGGCTGCAACGCGGAGCTCACATCGAAGAGATCATAGTAATAAACCTGCAGAACGGTGGCCAGGACCTTCTGCGATGTCTGGTAGCCTTTCTGGCCGATGTGACTGGCGATGTAGTTGAGGAAAAGCTGCAATACAACGTCCAGCTGTAGACTGTGCTCGATGCAAAGGGCGTGAATAAAAGCATCGCTTATGGCCTCCACAAGGGCCGGCTGCTCGTTGGCCAGCAGGATCGTCTCGCAGAAGTCTGAGAAGGACACTATGGCACTGTGGGTGGGCGTGCTGTTCCCAGACGGCTTAGTCCTTCCCCCGGCGGCTCCCCGACGAAGCCTTCCGTTCTTTTCCCTGGAGTTGGACGCTTGGGAATCTCCCGATTGTGTGTGGCGTCGCTGGTAGATCACAGTACTGTCGTCGAAGAGGACGTTCTTGTGACGAATCAAAGAAGTAGCCAGACTGCGCCTCGTGGACTTGGATACGGTTTCCTGGGCCAGTAGATAGTTAGACATGCGGCAGGCAGTCACGGCCAGCAATAGACTCTCATCGGGGGATCTAAATCGAAAGGAAGTTGGAAGTATTTTACAAAAAAGAGAACCGATTCAATTACTTACAGCTTGTTCAAGTACTTAAGGTAGTTGATCAACTCGCCGCTCATGGAGTCCGCCACAACCGGCGAGCTAAGCATGATCTGGGGAATGTCTGAGGGCGCATGCTTGATAAACATGTTGAGAAACTCTAGCGAAATGGGCACCTGCTGGTAGCCCTGAATTATTCGAGCAGGCGTGAAACAAGGCTGAACTGTCTGGTGCAGAAAGGCGGAACGTGAGCGATCCGTTCCTAGACTGAGAAGAAAAAGCTTCACGGTATAGATCAATCCCGCCAGCTGTGAGGCATCCTCTGTTTCTCCGCTGTCCATTATCTTGTCAATGTAATGGTTGTAGATGTCAACCAGTTGGAGCTGACACATTTTGTAGAAACCTGTAGCCTGCAGGTAAACCTCCTGCTTGGTAGAACTGCAAATACATCAAAGATTTTTTTTTTACTTAAAAAAACAAAGGATTTGAGCAAAATACCGTATGGAAAAGTCTGCCAGCTTCCGGCAATTGGCGGAGAACATTTTGCGCAAGATTTGCTCTCGCTCAGCGCCAAGCCGCTCACCCTGGAGCGTGAGACTCAGCCGCAGCATCACATGCGCCTCCTCCATGAGATCGTAAAAGTTGCAACTGCTCGCACTACGATAGGACTCCGCGATGCCCTCCAGATCCTCGATGACACACTCGACTCGCGGCACCTCCAGGCTGTACAGTGTCCATTCATTAGGCACTGCCGCAGAGTGGGAGGCACTGCTGCTTCTCAGCAGACTGTTGTGCTTGGCCTTGGCCTCGGCCAGCAGTCGGGCTGCGATGTTCTTCTTCACAGCCACCACCTGGCCACCAGACACCTCGCTGGTGCTGCGTCGCTTGTGCTGTTCCAGGGCTGCGTTTGTAATGAGCACCAACTGATCCCGGCTCACGCAAACGAACTGGACGTGCATGAAGGCGGCCAGACCCACAACAGCAATGGGCGAGTTAACGTCCGGGGCGGACTCCTCCGGGAAGAGTCCGCCGAGCGAGGGATACTCAAATCGGTTGTGGAAGAGCCTGTGTCCTATGCGCGAGGTGTGCGTCTCCACGGACTCAGAGGTCACCGCGTACACCACGTAGTCGTTTAGGTGCACCTGGATCACTGGGGCGGTGAAGCTGTAGCTGGCAACGGGTTTCTCGTTTTCGCTTCCCCACTTCCCTTGGGCGGAGAACTGGTACAGGTAGCCATCGACACTACTGGCCACCAGAAGAGCGTGACCCACGCATCGTTGGTGCTGAGCCGACTTGAGGGTGCGACGGTTGACGTGCTTAAAAGTGGTCACCGCACTGGGCACTTGCTGGTTCCCCATGTCGTACTCGTCGTCCTCCTGATCCGCTCCCTGGCCGCTCCGCTGGTAGATAGCCTTCAGGTCCATGCAGCGAAAAATGTCCAAAACCCGGGGCTGGGCTTCGGAGGTCTTCATGCATATCTGCAACAGCTTTCGTATGTCGTACTGGACCGATGCGTCGTCCAGATGGCTTCCGGCAGCAATGCCCCGCACATTCATGGCCTTGGCTTCGTTAACGAGTTTGATTTTGATGTCAGCCGCTCGCTGGGGGCTGATGGTGATCTCCTGGTTGTCCTCCTGCACGCGGCTGCCCCCGCCATCGACCTCGTCCCATTGGGAACGCAGCTCCGGCTCGAATTCTCTGCCATAGGCGTTGTTAACCAGCTTCGCCACATTAAAGTCCAGCGGGGACCGACCAGGCAGGGCTCCATTCAGAGCCAGGGGAGGCTTTCCGCTGCTGGTCGACTGCAGGGAGTCGCTCTCACAGCTTTGCTGGCTGTGGCTTGAGCTCACCCCGCCTCCTGCTCCACTAGCACTGGCTTTGCTGGCCAAGCTTAGAGACTCCGAAAGAGGCTCGTCTCCACCTCCGTAGTCGTTGTCCAGGCAGCTCACGTCCTGCCCTCCGCTAGCCCGGTTCGCCAGGGCATCCACCACCTTGAAGGCAACACAGAATCGGTGATTCATACAGGCGATAACGTTCTCCGCCACACAGAGACGCAGTGGCACGAAGTTCAGTTGCACGAAGAACTTAAACGGCAGAAAGTCGATGAAGGCGAACCTCGGCTGGGTGTTCTCGTGCACGCACTGCGTGTACTCGTACAGGTAGATCCTATCCCGACTGCTGACAATGATGTTGCCCGACGTCTGACAGCACTGAACCAATTCCGGGGGGCTTCTAAGCGGCAGCTCGATAACGTCGATGCTCTCCGCAAGCGGGGTTTTCGGCGTGGTCATCGAGGCTATCCGGATAGTGATGGGAAGCTCGTTGAGCCGGCTATCCGGGAACTTCCAGAAGTTGGCGTAGATGCGCACAAACATCTTGGTGTCATCCTCGGAACACACAGTGTTGGTGTTGCTGCTCGAAGTGCAACTGATGGTGGACGATGAGTGAACGGGGCTGCCCGCCTGCTCCTTCTCCAGGGTCAGCAAATACTTTCCTGATTTGGGAATTCGTGTTAGTTAGGTTTTTTATTGAAATTCCGGAGTCATATCTTACCCGCTTCACAGTAAATCAACTGTACCACCTCACCAACCGTGGCCAGAGTGTTCCTGATTGGAGCTCGTTCATCGTTCCCACCAGCGGGGGCATCAGCCGACGTCTCCGGAGCGGTTTGTCCCTCATCCTGGTTATCCTCCAGGGGATTCGGCTTGCCCGCTATATCGTAGATCTCAATGAACTGCTCGGCACTGCTGATGGCAATCCGGTTGTTGGCAATCAGACTGGCCGCCAGGATGTCGCCGTTCAGGGCGTACGTCTGCTGGCTGGAGAAATTGTAGGCCTGCAGGATCTTCACCATGGCTATAACTGAAAGTAGTCCCGAAACTGAGTTAACTGTTCTGCAAATACAACGCCCTGGCCGGAGCAGAGTGACTTCATCGCCGGACGTACATAGACTGATGGTCTCACGGTGAATCAGTCGGCCAGAGTAGAGTAGAGAATTCTCTGGGAGTAGAGAGGGAGAGAGAACTCTGAGTGGGAGTGGGCATTGGGCAGTGGACAGCGGGCAATGAAAGACCACTTGGCGGGAGCTCAGTCTAGTGGTTGTTGCTTCTGCTGTTTGGTCAGGCAATCATTAGCATAATTGCGTTTATGCTGGACCAGGGAATGGGTAGGGTAGAGTGTGTTTAAAGGGCTAAGTCTTTCTAGTGGACAGTCTCTCTGGAGTGACAGGCAATAAATTTTGATCAGCTTTATGGAATTAAAAATAATTAATATTGGTATGCAAGTCATGGAAGTTAAAAAAAGGAGATCTATTAGTATTCATTGTTCTCATCGTTTAAAAGAATAATAAAACTTTTACTATTCAATCCTTTTATAGAATCCGAAAAAAATAATGATCTAAAATCCTATAGAATAAAAACCCAATATACATATACGAAATAAACACAAGTTCAACAACAATATATTTTTATTTATTTTAATAAATTGTTGTCAGAATTACAGAAAATAAAAAAGGTTTTCCACAAAATGAATATAAAAAATTTTGAAATTTTAGGGAAATTTTAAATAAAAGCTATGCAAAAAAGTACAATATATATATATTAAAATGAAATTCGTAGAGAATTGAGGCACAAGGACTTCATATAATCTATCCAGGTCCTTCGTAAATCAAACAAGTAATCAGACAACCACAAATGGGTTGGTGGATAAACATTTCAACCGCAACGATGCCGTAAAAGGACACGGAATATTACAATAGGTCAGTGCTGCACCTTCTACTTCCGTTAGAGTTCCTGCGGCGCAGCCCGACCCTTCACCCCTGAAGCCAGGTCATAAGGTAAACAGACGGGAAATTAGGTCACGACAATCTACCCGAACACGCCCTTCCTTCCGCTCTCTCGCTCCGGCTGCCGCTCTCGGCTCCACACCGGCTTCCTCCTCTTGACTCTTGACTTATCAAACATGGTCATGGTGGTTCTGGACAAGGGCTAGGCCACTCGGAATGCTCTTACGTGCGGTCACCTAATTAAGTTGCTCCTAGCCCTCTCCTAGTCCTAGTCGCATCAATCAAAACAGTCGTGGAAGCGTTCGGGAAATGATTTGGCTCGGGGAATGCCGGAAATAGAGAGCGGCACACCAGGGGGAATCTATTTCTGGCCCCTTGTCCGGTCGATCAATAAATCCTGCGATAATAATCCGTGCATTAACCCAAATGAGCCTGGGCAGTGGCCAAAAAAAAGGCTCAGTGGGGTTTGTGTGGGTTGTTTTTTAAATTGCATTTTGGCAGCGGCTTTCGGCAGAAAATCAATATCCCAGCACACGCAAGGAATTTTCACAGGAGGTTTTGATTCGGTAATAACTGAATTTTGAGTCTTTGTTTCAAAAACTGTGGGCGTTTTAGGATTCTTATCATTTAATTACATTTTTAGTCTACAAAAGCACTCACATTAGCTTTCTGCTTGTAGAAATTTTATTTGTTAATTTACAATTTATCTCCTTAATGGTCTGCCACTGTGTGATTAGAAGAATTAAGGGATAGCTGATTGCACTTATCCATTTTTAAATTTTGCACTTGTTTGTTTATATTTTCCGAGGGAGCCAGTAACGAAGGAATAGTTTAGTCAGTGTGACCAAAGTTGGCTAGTAGATTGATAGATTCCCCTCTTCAACGATTTTGCAGTGTTGAAAAACTAAAAACGGTATACTAGGGCTGCAAAACTTATAACCGGTTCGAGAATGCATATCCGGTTGGAGCCTTGCAGTCCGGGTCGGAGTCCGAAAGGTCCTCCTTAGTGATGAGTTTAAACAAATTCGAATTATCGTTTATCGATAATCAATTCCACCAACGTCCAATCTCTAGTTGATCGATCGCGCGCCCTTTAATAAAATAATACAAAAAACGAAATGAAATCATGGCCAACCCACGGGGCCAAATCAGCATGCAGAGCAAGTACGACCGGGTGGTCCTTCTGGTGGACATGGACTGCTTCTTCTGCCAGGTCGAGGAGAAACAGAACCCGGAGCACAGAAACAAGCCTCTGGCTGTGGTGCAATACAATCCTTGGCGCGGCGGCGGCATCATCGCGGTGAACTACGCAGCCAGGGCCAAGGGTGTCACTCGGCACATGCGTGGCGACGAGGCGAGGGATCTCTGTCCGGAGATCGTCCTGTGCCAGGTGCCAAACATACGCGAGAAGGCGGACACGAGCAAGTACCGGGACGCCGGCAAGGAGGTGGCCAACGTGCTGCAGCGGTTCACGCAACTCCTGGAACGGGCTTCCGTGGATGAGGCTTATTTAGACATCACGGACACTGTGAACCAGCGTATAAAGCAGCTAGAAAGCGTAAGAATTTTATCTCCTAAATATTCCTCCATCTACAATCTCCTTTTTACAGGGAGCCTACGCACTGAAGCCGCAGGAGCTGGTGAACTCGTATGCCGTGGGCTATCCGGACATTGGGGACTACGTGAACAAGATCACCAACCGATTTGCCAATCCCTACTTGGACGACGAGCGCTTCCAGCTGTCTTACGACCAGAATGACCTCCCTGCCGTCCGGCAGAGCGACATCCGGCTGCTCATTGGGGCCGCTGTGGCCGGCGAGGTCCGGGCGGCGGTAAAGAAGGACACCGGCTACGAGTGCTCGGCTGGCATAGCGCACAACAAGATCCTGGCCAAGCTGGCCGCTGGTCTTAACAAACCGAACAAGCAGACCATTCTTCCGCTAGCGGAAATTCCTGAGTTCTTTGACGTTCTGCCAGTGGGAAAAATCAAGGGACTCGGCGGCAAGTTTGGAGAAGTAGTTTGCGAGACTCTAGGCATCAAATTCCTGGGTCAACTCTGCAAGTACTCCGAGGCCGAATTGCAGCGAAAATTCGATGAAAAAAACGGGTGAGTCTTAGAACTGCTTTTCGCATCTAAAAAATCACAAGCTTTTCTTTTTCATGGCAGTTCCTGGCTTTTTAACATATCGCGCGGCATTGATCTGGATGCAGTTACACCGCGCTTTTATTCCAAAAGTATCGGCTGTTGTAAAAAGTTTCCGGGGCGGAATAACATCACGGGATTAAAGTCGCTCCAGCACTGGCTGGGTGAGCTCGCCTCCGAGATTAACGAGCGACTGGAGAAGGACTTTATCGAAAACAATCGCAAGGCCAAGCAAATGGTAGTGCAGTTCATCCAGGATATTGATGGCCAAGAAGTAGCCAGCTCCCGGTCTACAGCGCTCAAGGACTACGACCAGGAGTCTTTAGCCAAGTTTGCATTAGATCTGATAATAAGCAATACGAAGACATTCCTCCGCGCTGGAAGCGATTCCGCATTAAACAACGCCATCAAGTTCCTTGGTATTAGCGCAGGAAAGTTTGAGACCGTTTCCAGTGGCCAAAACAAGCTTCAAGAGATGTTCGCCAATCAGGCAGCAAAGAAACGCCGCATCAGCGGAGAAGAGGCAGTCCAGCAACCAAATGTCCCGCCGGAAACAAAACCCAAACAATCTGCGGAATCAAAGATGCAAAGTTTCTTTGCCAACTACTTGCATGGACCCAAAAAAGAGGAAAAGAAACCAACATCCAATCAAGTAGAAAAAATTCCGCCAGAGGAACCTCCTAAAAAAAGTTTTTTTGATGAATACAAGCAGAAGCTCAAGGCTGTCACAGAGGCAGAAACTTCCGCTGATGGAGGCGCTCCTCTGACCTCCACGCCGCCGAAGTTAAAGGGAAGTTTTTTTGCCAAATACCTCAAACAACAAAGGGACGAAAAAGCACAGAAAGAGGAAGCTGTCGTTGAGGAGTCCGAGGACTTGCAGGGCTTGGCTGAGGAACTGGACGCTATTGAGGCCAACAACTCCAAAGACTTTGACGAAGACACCATAGAGGAGCCAGCGTCGACTTGGGAGGCTCCAAAGTCCGCAGCAGAAGACGAGGTTTCGATTGTGTCAATGGAAGAAAAGCCTACCACATCAAAAACCACAGAAATCGTGCCAATGCAAGAGGATCCTTCCACTGTGAAGACTTCCACAGTTTCAGAAGAAAATATATCAATAGCCCAGCCCCTCACGGAAGATGAACTTAAGCCATCGACCTCCAAGAGGAAATTCGAACAGCTCGACTACAAGGAGACGTATGCAGAGTATGCCAAACCAGAAATTCGTACGGATCTTCTGCCCATGGTTGAGTGCGCTCAGTGCGGCGCCAAGATACCAGACGATGTCAAGTCTTTGCAGACGCATCGCGACCATCATTTTGCACAGGAGCTTAGTCGCCAGCTTAAAACCGAGCAGCGAGAGGAGCGGCAGCAGAGTCGTCCAAAGGAGCCGCCTAAGCCAACTCCTCCCAAAAAGCAAAAGAAAGCCGCCGGATCAGGAAACACCACTGTTTCTCAGACCAATAGCATAGCCAAGTTCTTCACAGCCAAGCCGTCCCAAGACCCTCCACCCAGCGATGTTCCCATGGAACAGTGCAGCGAATGCAAAGCTTTCATCAAATGTGTGGACATGCCAGAGCACTTGGACTACCACGTGGCCAGAAACCTGCAGCGGGAGCTAAACCAGCAGAACCTGCGCTCCCGGCAAGCGTCGATGGTAAAGGATAAAACCTCTCCGGGGCAGTCGAAAAATCAAAAGAAGTTAAACAACACCATTGGTGGGAGATCCGGAGGAGGCAAGACTATTGCCCAGTTTTTCAGTCAAACCAACTAGAAGTTCAATCATTTGATTGATCAGCCTTTAGTTCATCCAAATTGAAAAGGACATATTTATCAGTTTTTGTTTTAAAGTCTTGAATATTTGTTTTTTATTTTTCATCACATATCAAATCATTACCGAAATCACCAAATGTAAAAAGTTTTCCTATTAATTGAAGTATTTTGCTTTGAAAGCCAGTTTTTTTTTGTTATATCATTACTTTGTACGCCTTGTTCTTTAATATAAGATATAGGAATAAGCTCGAATGTTGACCATTACCTAAACCGAAAAATAAATCAAAACCCAGTGCTTTGTTATGACTAAAATAAAATATGTATATAAGGTTTATTCTTAGAGTAAATAACACATTTGAAAAGAAATGTCTTTGTATATGCAGGTTGCCTTAAACTAAGATTATTGTACTGCTGACTGGTTACTGAGGTGGACTTTGCTGAGCGACTTGATCTAGGTCCTTGGCCTGTGACGGTTTCTTCTTCACGCCTATGGCGTCCGCCTCCTGCACTGTGGTGGGCAGGACGACGTTGGTGGTCTCGGGGAAGAACAGAGTGAGCAGACCACTCCCGATAGCGGCCCCGGCGAAGAGCATGGCTGGAGCATTGGCGTAATACTTGGCCTTTGGGGGAGAAGACGGTTAAATAATCATGTAGCTTCCCGTAGCTTCCTTATTCAATACTCACCAAAAGAGGCGTTTGCGGAGCCAGCATGGAGCCGAACCTGCCCATCATCGAGCAGAAGCTGAGCAGACTGTTCCTCAGATTGGTGGGGTAGATCTCTGAGGCGAAGAAGTACAGCACCTGGAAGCTGGCCGTTATGGTCAGCTTGCCTATTAGGAACAGGACCAGCTGCAACACGGGCTGCTCTGGCCCAGTGAAGATCGTTCCGATGCAGCACAGCCCACTGGTGAGCATGAGGCCACAGAGGGAGAAGCGTCTGCCGAAGCGGTCCATGATGAAGAGTGGCAGGAAGAAGCCGGGGATCTCCACGAGCGCGATGTAGGCGAAGTTGTTGTACTTGTCGCCGTCGAGGAGCACCACGTTGAGGCTCAGGCCGTAGTAGACCAGGACGTGGACGATCCAGCAGAGGGAGCAGTTGGCGATCCGCCACTTGAAGTTTTTGAAGGCCTCGCGGATCGGGAAGCGGCTCTCTGCCGACTGCTCCAACTTGTCGCGGTTGGCCAGGACGAGTTTGTCCAGCATACTCTCCGAGAGCTTGCGCTTGTTCACCTTGGCGGCTCGACGCAGGATACCCTTGGCCCGTTCCTCCTTACCCTGGCTGAGCAGCCAACGTACGCTCTCCGGCAGGATCCAGAAGTAGGCCACCAGGATGAGCGAGGGCATATAGGTAATCCGCAGCAGGATGCGCCAGTCTGGGAAGGCCTTGGCGAACATGGCTAGGGCAACCTCCCCTACGGCGTAAAAGACCGTGATCACGCTGCAAGCCAGCACTCGCCTCCGGGGCCCCACCAGCTCGATTCCAATAACAAAGCAGGTGGAGTACAGCGTGCTGCTGGTCATGTTGTCCAGGAACTCGAACACCAGGAACCACGCATAGCTGGGCGAGAAGGAGCGGATGGTGCCTATCACGGCTCCCAAGATGCCTCCCAGTGCAATGGAGAAACTGCGTCCATAGCTGTTTGGAGAGGAGGAGGATTAGCAAGGGATGACATTGGAAGGAGCACAAATTCCACTTACCGGTCCGCCACAAATCCGCCAATGGGAATGCCGAAGAACTGACCTAGGTTGTTAATGGTTCCTACCATGGACAGCTTCCATTCGTCATCACAGAAAATGCCGAACTATAAAAGATGTTTTTTATATAATTAAATCTTAATTTTGAATAAAAATCTTAATTTAAGATTATTTTAAAATGATTCTTGATATTTAACTTAAATATCATATTTTTTAAAGTGGAAACTTATGAAGAATATTGATCAATTGCATATTGAATAATACAATCAGTTTTAATTAACCTATTTTAAAATATACATGATTATAATATAAAAAAATATATATATGATTTTTAATGGTTTTTTTTAATTATATCATGTCTTATAATAAAGTTTTACTTTGTTATTAAAAAGTATGGTGACTAAAACGGAATAGTTACTACAATTAAATATATTTCACAGTGATCCTGTCGAATTAGGAGTGGTTTTTACTAATCATTATCTTAAAATGTGCTTAGAAGTGTCCTTAGACGGTTACCTTAACATAAACCATTGTTTTAAAGCTTAACAAGTTGTATATTGCATTTAAAGTATTATACTTTATTATATTAAGTTATATACGTATACTATTTTATATTTTATATTTATTTCACTATTTATATTATATCTTGTAAATATTTTGACTCCAGCAATGAATCATTAGACATTCAGATAAACAAAAAAAGTTCACCCCGTCATACATAATATCCATTATAAAACTTATTGAATAAAGTCGCCGGAACTAGCATACGAAATCGGGGGTTTATTTATAAACTTTATTAAGTTCTAAATACCTAAAGTTGTTTGAACATTTATTAAAAAAATTTTTAGTATTTGATAGTTGCTAATTATAAAATATACATATTTTGTTTATTTGAAAAGTTTTTGAAATAGATTTAGAGAAACATTTTGTATTAAGTTGAAGGTGCAATTTCCTGCGTAACCTTAAAAATATCCTTGAATATTTTAGAGACCGTAATGTTTTTGTTTTCTTTTACTATGGAAATAATAATATATAATGTAGTACCCATACTAATCCAAATAAATTTATCCACTCTGTTGGAAGCTATTAACGGTAATTGCAACCTTATTTACCAACAAACTTCTTAATCTCAATTTATCTATGTTGTAATGCTCTGTTTCAGACTATAGACCTCTCAGGCACAGGCAGAGGCACTTATCAGTCAGATGCTGTGCATACAACCCATCTGTGTATCCAATTGTCTGGGATTCTGATAAAGAATGTTCTCAACAGCTCGTGAGGCCACTTAAAAAAGAGCTTCCGACTTTTTTGATAGGACCCATAAGCATGACCATCAAATGTGACCGCGAAAAGCGAATTTGTTTACCTCTCAAGTGGTAAAATTCCTCAATTAATGATTATTAGGTAAATGTTATAAGTTTTGTTTACCTTTGGACCTGCACAATGGTATCTCTGTTGATTCAGCTGAATGGTTCAAGCTCAGTACCTAATCGATATATATTAAGTGGTTTACGGCCCTTTACTGCAATCATAGCTCGTCTAAGTAAACCCAATTCGGGCCCCGTCTGAGAGTCCCCTTTCGATTATGATTATAAACTACTCAGCCGGCTATCAGTAATATAGGTATTTGACCAAGAGCTTCAGTGTCTCACAATCTCAGTTCCCGCCAAGCCCATATCGAGGATATATTAAATCAATAATTTCATTTCAGTTAATCTGATTAGGGAATATTGTTTTCTACAATTTATATTTTTAATATTAATTGATGAAGTCAAATATAATATAAAAGTTTTAGATTATTATTCATTCAGCTTCTTTACTTTTTTAATATTGAATTAATTGGTTTTGCTGGAGGGGAGGATTGGCCGTCAGGACCTTTGTATTATTTTTTTATTTAGCATTAAAACACTTGCTGCGCAATCTTTCTCTATTTTTGGAGCCACATTTTTACTGAAACGAATGGCTGAGTCAACGACCGTTTATAAAGCTAACCGATTAAATCCGTCTTATCAGGTATTTATGAAGTTATAAAGTAAGAGTTATTTCCCACTTTTACACATCAGAATCACTAGTTCTCAGAGACCACCTAGGATCTAAGGATCTATATGTGCTCGAGCAGCATGTGCCTTAAATCGGCTGAGTTATTATCAAAGTCCACATGTGCCGGCGTTTGGATTCGAGAGTCTGGCATGCGGGGGTCGTAGTACCTGATAACAGCTCCCCCCTATTGAAGGTGGTACTTTGATACTCACGTCATTTGAAATGGTTACTTCATCATCGCGAAATACGAATTTGTTGTCTGGACAGGCTAGCGCTTTCCTCTCCACGTAGTTCTCGGCCAAACAAATATCCTCCAGCAAGGATTGGTTTGATTCAGGAATCTTGTCGTTGGTGTAACGATTGCAGGAATCCAGGTCCTTTCCGTTGTGGGGAATGCTGAACTCCGTGTGGTTCTCGTAGTACGAGCTATCCGCAGAGTCACACTCCGAAATGTGGCATCTGTGGGTCACGGTGGCCGCCGTGAAGACATAGGTAACCGAGAACATGGCGTGGAACATCATGGGAAGGCAAATGAGGACGAAGATGATTAGCTGGAAGCGCCCGAACTGGCCCAGGTGCTTTAGGATGGCGTCCAGGGTGATGTCCTCGGGATCCTTCGGTGGCGGTTGAACCTCCACCGTGGCCTCCGTGGGCGGTGCTTCGCTGGCCGCCATTTCTCAGTCGATAATCGGTAATTTGGTCACAATTAACGCACGTTTTCTGTTTATTTCAGCACTCGTGCGGGTTTATTTTCATTTACGAAATGTATATGTAGACGCATTTATTTTTACCCCGACGACTGAACACTTTCGCGGTGTGTACGGCACAGAGACGCACCTCGGACTGCGACCCGGAGACGGAGATCGGAATCGCGATCCGCGAGCCAAACGCCGAGTGGTGGCGATCGCCGCCCATCGCCGAGTGAGAAACCTCGTTCCGCCGACCAACTGTTGAGCGCCGCCGGCCAGCCACCTTGATAAGCAGCTCCAAGGGGTTCTGGTTGCGGTTCTGGACAGGCTTGCCGGAGATATGGGACTCCTCAGCACTCCGGTCTGGCGGTGTGTCGTCGCTGGATTGGCTGCACAGAAAGTGGATGGCCGCGGATACGCATAAGGTGATGGGCGGACAAAGTCCATGCTTCGATCTCCCAAGGAGCTGAACAAGACAAACATCTTTAATGAAATCTTTACTCTGAACAGCTTGCAGATAGTAAAAATCTATCATAGCATTTCAATTAATACCAATATTGCAGTTTTTAATAGGCTTCTATGCTAGACAAAACTTGGAAAACTTTAATCTTATCAAATAAGTACTTTCAGTTCGATAGGCTTTTTTTTATTCTTCCAATAGAGATTTTAAGTTTTGAATTGCCATCAATATAAACTAGAGTTTTCCAATCATAATAAATTTTATTAACTATGTTTTTTTTAACAATATGCATATATTGGTTAAAATATGTTTGTTTATGTTTACAAATTATGTATAATGTCCAAAAAAATTAACATAATTTCAATAAAATATCAGAGTTTTATCGCAGTTACTCATTGAAACTAACATTTATGGAGTCGCATGTTTTAATTAATATTTTTTACAAAATTAACTACATAAAGTTGTAGTGTTTTTATTATTTATTTTTTTTTTTAATATTTGTTCAATAATAAAAAAACTAATAGTTTGTTCTTACCTTACTAGGTAGATATTTGTCGCGGTTAAAATTATTTCACTATGAAAAAAGATCCGAATAGGCATGCAAAATTAAGCGAGTATAATTATATATTTTAAAATTAGACCTTAAAAAATTGATACTTTATTTAAATTTAAAAAATATAATTTCAGAATGAAATAAAAGCTACAAAAAAAGACGACAATAAAATTTATATTAATACTTATATGAAAACATTTCAGTACCTAATATATTTCAAAATATCTGTGCCTTATATTTTTCTTGGAAAAAGTGTTTCCAAAATTTAAAAAATCCCTATAATTAAGAGGAAATAAAAAAGACAACATTAACTCACAACTATAAAAGAAAAAATGTATTTTCATTTTATAATAAAACACTTTCCATTTTTTTGTTCTTTTTT
Source organism: Drosophila merina (assembly GCA_035047645.1). NCBI lineage: Eukaryota > Metazoa > Arthropoda > Insecta > Diptera > Drosophilidae > Drosophila > Drosophila merina. Next base: position 22,209,750 of record JAWNPH010000059.1, on the reverse strand, counting down.
GAAATTTTGGTCACGTGTCGATAACGTGATAGTTTATGAGATTTATTTTGATTTTCTTGGATGGCAGCCAAAACATTAGTTCAAACAGTCAACTCATATCACATTTAGAAGATTTTATGATAATACTAAAACTTATTTATGGAAACAATGAACACGAAGCAATAATGAGTGGTTTTTCGCTTATAAATAAAAAGTATTAAAGTCAGTACTTACCTCGTTAAAGCAGCCAGGTATCACCCACAAAAAAAAGGTTAGAACTAGAATAAACTTGATTTTAAAATAAAAAGTAGAACTAAATTTATTGGACAGTTGTGTTTCAATAATAATAAATTTTTTTATATATTTCAGAATGTGCCCATCACGTCAGGTTTTCATGATCATTGAAGTTCCTTAATTTAGAAAAAAATTGATCGATTTATAGATTCTATGGTTGAAAAAGGCCTGATATTACGTATACGCCTCGTAATTTATTCGAAGTATTCATAGCTTGGCTACAATTTGGCAGATCTTAAAGTTTTCCTTTCAGATCTTAGATCTTCGAGTAATAGCATTCCCAATTTTAATTCCATTTAACTCCATTTAAATAATTAATATTAAGGTTCTTTGTTTTCCTGATTCGTCGGGATTCAACGGAAATGGGGAATGGGGAATGACCGAGGTATGGTAGTATGGAAATTTAAGTTGTCGGCGAAATAATAATATTTTTATTGTCTCTACTTACAACTATTTCTGGACAGTTCAAAGGGCTTCATTTTTCCGCATAGCTTAAGCTGTCATAAAGGACAAAAATGTACTGAAGAGTTGTCTGAAAATTTAGTTTTCGGCAAAATATAATTTTTTAACTCAGTGCCTGGGGGTAGTCCCTTGAATCACATGGATAATAAAAAAATTATAAGATTAGAATATTGATTTATGAGGGAAGCCCCTAAGACAATTATTCCTTTTTACGACTTTATTTATAAACTGGAAAACCGCATAGGAAAATCGTGAGATGGGAAAACAGCTATTACGTATACGCAGCGTTGACACCGCTAGAATTAAATTAAATTATACAAATGGTATTGAAATAGTAAGTGACATTTAAATAGGGGTCTCACTATATTAAATTACTAAAGTAGCAGGTCTCGATTTAATTATGCAAAAACAGTAATTTCTCAGAATTTAAATTACCTAAGATAATTGCCGGTTTTTTTGTACCGAAACGTGATCGAGTTTGAAAAGCGTAACGCCTAGATTCTAGTATGCCTGGTCAGGTGTTGGGCTGTCAAAAAGCGATCGAATTCCGTTTTTGTTTCATTCAGGTTTCGCTCAATGATCCCAATTAGCGGCTAACAAATCGGAGAATTACGTGGAGACTAAATTTATATATTTAGATATACCTTTTCGAGTTCCTCTCCCTCTCACGTCTGGTTTGATCTCTTTTTTTCTGAAATTTTTTGTTTGTTTATTAAAGAGAGGCCATGGGGTATATAAAAATATATTTATTTTGAAATAGTTGTTGTTTTATAAGTTTATGAATGAAGTTTGTTGGCCTTTTCAACATCCATTGTATCGCCAGTTGGCCTTATGCCATATGCCATAAGCCATAAGCCATATTCCATGTGCCATATGCGGTTTGCATTGACAAAATCGAAACAATTAAAAAACAAGTCTTTTTGACTGTTTGTGTTCCATTATTTTTGATATCACACCATGTGTCCCAAAAAATACAATTAAAAAGAAACGAATCTGGTTTGTTTTGAATATATCTAAACACATACCTTTATTTAATGAATTCAAAAATTGTGTTAAATTCTTGTTTTGGTTTTATGTTCTTATCTTTGCTCTTTCTCAAGACTTACTCAAGTGGTACATTTTCATGATCAATTTCTGCAATTTTCTTACGACTTTCACACAGATAACATTTGTATGATTAGGTCTTTATGTGATTTGGTTTCAATTAATATTATTCTTCTTATTTTTTTGTTAAATTTTTCTTATTTTTTTTAATGGTTTCTTGAAGTAAAATTCGACTCAAAAAACATTTATTCAAAGAACGCAACACATTTATGTAGCTTTCAAAATCGATCTTGACCTCTTAACCTTTAGAATTCGCCATTTGGTTGGGTAAACTTGCAGTGATTCTTTTCGTGTCTGATATGATGTGGTATATGGTATGTATATGATAACATAATTGATTTGCTTATATGGATCAACGGATTGTTTGATCAACGGAAATTCATTCAGCGATATATGCCGTGTATATATATATAGATATATATTTTAAATATATGTAGGTGTGTATATGAGTTGTGAGTAAATGCGTTTGCATTGTTAATAATAATCATAATCAGTTAATCAGTTTAAATAATTTCACTTAATAGCTTCGTTTAATTCTATAAATTCAATTATAATGCACTTAACTTTGCGTGTGTGAGTGTGAGTCTGAGTCTGTGTCTGTGTGTCGTTGTGTGTGTGTGTGTATTGAGTATCTGTGTGTGGTGTTCTTGTGATCAGAGAAGGCAGTCTGACTCCTCGTCCTGTACCGTTACACCCCGATGGCGATGCCTAAGAATGCGCGCGAATGGATGATGTGTGTGTGTTTGAGTGTGAGTGTGAGAACGAATCCTTTGCGGGGTCCTTTTGCTCTCCTTGCTGAGTCGCACTTACATACTTACACAGTGAGTTTTTTTTCTCGTATATATGTAAATACTTTTTAAATATAATTTATATAGAATTGTAAATATGTTGTAAATAATGTTTGCTTTCGAGTGTGGTATCATTACTTTGTTTACATCTCAACTGTGTGCTTCAACTCGCTTTTCTACCATTTTCTTGATTTCTTGTACATTTAGCCATTATTTTTGTGAAGAATTCCTTTTTGGCTACTTATTGTATTATGTTTATCCTTACAGTGATTAAGATCTGTGTGTGTTTCTGTGTCTAGCATATGAAGAGCATCGTCTGTAGGGCTGTCCGGGTCTGAGATCGAAACTCGAAACTCCAACTCACCGACCTGCCTAGGACACTCCTAAATGAGTTCGAATGAGTGTTGTTCGGTTGGCTTTCTATTTGTTTTTTACCCTTTATTTGTTTTGTTTGGTTTCTTTAGAGTCACAATACACATTAAGAATTATTTAAATATTATTGTTGTACACAGATAAACAATATTAATTTCACTTATGGCTTAACATTACTTTTTTAATTTTGCGATAGCCGATATAACATTTCATGGGTGTATTTCTATTTTGTTTATTTTTACTTTTACTTTTATAGTGTTTGTTCGCTTCGAGTGTATTGCAATCTAAAAGTTCCTGTTCTCAGTGCTGCTGCGTTCAAAAAATGTACCCTGAACCTATTACTGATTTCTGATTACTGGTGATGCCCTGTCCTTGGCTGCCTACTTAGGTTCCCGGTCCGGCCCGTTTCCGTTTCCGGTTCCGGTTGTGGGAGTGCAAAATAATGGTGACTATTTGTCCGAGCTGAGCTACTTGTATGTACGTGTATGTTTGTGGGTAAGTTAGCCTCTACACTACACTACACAATTTGGTTCACATCGAAAACTATGTGGTGCTGAGTGCTACGATTCCTATGTCCTGTCTGCTGTCTGCTGTCAGTGCACCTTGTATCTTGTATCTGTCTCGAAAGTCTTACCAAAAATTGGTGGTTCTGAAACCAACAGTTCGTTTTCTATACTTTTGTTTTTTGTTTACTTTGGTTTTGGTTTATTTTTATAATAACGTTGAAATCAAAACAATTACGCAAAAATTTGCACTAAAAATTGGCACTAACTTTTGGTTTTGTTCTTTTTTCCTTTAACACATCTTTATTATGTTTTAACCACAATAATAACGCAAATCTTATGTTTTTTTTTTTTGGATTTTCTCTTTTTTTCCATTGTTTCATTGAGAATATGGCTTAAATATATATTTGTCCAAAACACTTTCTAGGCATTTTTAACTCTTTTTTTTATAGCCATAACTCCTTTCATTTTATGACATTTTTGTCCTTTTTATTTATTGAAGCTCTAGTTATATGATTGCCTTGCAGTTTTCTTCAACTTGTAAATATTTTTAGTTAGCGTTTGCCTTTGTTTTTTGTCCTCAATTATTAATTAAATTTTGTTTATAGCTGTGCATCTGAATCCGAATCTGAATCTGTATCTGTTTCTGTATCTGAATTGCTTTTCCGCATTTGTCGAGTTCGCAACATAATCTCAGGGGCTAATCGAACCTGAACGCATTCGCCTAAAAATATGCAACGAAACCAATGGGAGTTCGAATTTTGGTTCATCTGGGAGATATTTGGCACATTATTTAGCAATAGCAATAAAACTGCGAATACAGCCAGATTGAATTATATTATTTATACAGAAATGATTACGCACATCTATATATTGTATTGTTGTTTTAGTATTGATTCGTATTTGGTTTCGGTTTTTTCGTTTTTTGGTTTTTTTCATTAAATAAGCTCCTTTAAGTGCTTTGCATTGAGCAAATGTGAACATTTAAATATTTTGTGTGAGTGAGTAGCTGTCTGACGACGGTGAATCCATTGAAATTCGTATAATTCCTATGTGTTGTTCCCCCAAAAAAAGCAAAGAATTTACTTTGTGTTCTCTTTGTGGTTGGTAGCTGTTGTGCTTTTTGGCCATTAAATGTTGGTAACTATTGTTTGTCTGCTACAGCATGGGCTTCTGCTACCCTTTTGTTTTCTTGTTTTCTGTTTTTTTGGTTTTTTGGCACAAATTATGTAAGTTTATACTCGTCTTTTTTTAAGATGCTTTTTAGATTTAAGTAGCTTCCTCTACAAACTTCCAAGGGGCTTAATTAAAAAGTTTGCTTAGGTCTTGTTTTACAATTTAATCTTATATTTAAAATATAAGTTGATCCCAATTGTTCAGTTTTATCAATTTTATGCTGCATATTCATTCTTTTCGTCTTCTTCAAAGATGAGAGTAAGAGAGAGTCCTACATGCTGGGCAACTAGTTTGCCCTCGACTGTTGTGTTACAGTTTCAAGAGATCCTTCCAACTCTGTGGGCTACACGTATACAAACACACACACATACACATACGCCAATATATGTACATTTACTGCGCCAATATCCTTGCAATCGAATATCCCTTGCCCAAATCCAAATCCATTACTAAATCCCATACCAAATCCAAATCCAAATATATTGTCTAACCATGCTATGGGGTCTGTTGCTCTGATGCTGTCGGCTAATGTACAGTATGCACTCGTATGTGTGGTACCATATGCTAGTAGTTACATAAGTTGCTTGTTTCCTCTACGGTAAGATACTATGATCGATATTTGGTTTTGCTTTGATTCGCTTTGTTATGCTGAGAAACCTTAGATGTTTCGTATATTTCTAGTGGCTGAGGTGGGACCCAGGATGACCCCGGCTGACCCTTCCCCGCCTAGGTGTTCTATTAATTCTTCAATTGCTTTGATGAATTGGAATACACGTAGTTACGCCTTCTGCCTGTTGCTCTCCTTCCTACTCTTTTCATAATATTTTCACAAATGATAGGGAAATAACGGGATTGCTGCATCCTGCGCCAGGATGGATCGGTCGAGTAAAACCGCCGCCACCTCTCTGATCTCCTAATTGCTTAACAATTCTAACACTGATATTTAGTTAGTTAATACACATATATATAGATTTTTGTTCATTACTTAGACCCGATCTCTCCTCCCAACTCCCAACTCCCTACTTCCTACTCCCTACTCTGTGCCTAAATTAAAACTGCTCGTATAATTTCTTGTCTCGTTTGTCTGGATATTAAATAAGAATATCTAAAATACCTTAATGATAGTTTTTTTCCATTTTTTTTGCTTCTCATATGTATATAAATATTTTTTTATATTATACTTGGTTTTCGTACCCATTCCTACAGCGGATTCTCTTTAACAATTATCCTGCAGCCAATGTCTGACCTTCTGACCTTCGGTTGATCCATCGATCAAGTGCTTTAAATGCTTTTACATTTGTTGCTTATTGTGTAGAGTTCTTCGACATGTATTGTAAAAATGTGAGCAAATACATTCAAGTGATTTGTAATTACACTGAGAGAAACATTAATGTGTTTGCTTGCTGTATATGTATATAATTTGATAATATTTTTGCTTGTCTTGTTTTTTTTTTGGGTATTCTTTCATTTTTTTGTCGTTTTTTTGTATTTTTTTTTTTTGTTCGGGCTAGTTGTTCATTTTGGATCTCAGTGTAGCATCCACTACGTGTCTTGCAGCTAAGTGTAAGTTAGGCTGTCGAATCGAATCGAAACGAATCCGATTTCGAATCAAATTCGCAAATGTAACGGGCAACTTTTTTTGTATTTTTTGCACAGACTCGGATAGCTTTGAGCAATTGTGGGTCACCGTGTTTCGCTAAAAGGGATAAGTTCTTATGTCGAAATGATATAACACGCATTTTAACTACAGGCCCCCGTCCCGATCCCGAGCAGATTCGATCTGATCGAGAATCGAGCGAGGAATCGTGGGAAGTATTTGAAAAAGAGAGCAGGAGAAAAGGACAAAAAGGATTAGAAAACTCACTTGCCATCCAGTTGAGTACCGAGTGTGTTAAGGATGGGGTTTTGGGGTGTCGCTTGAAGGCAGGCTAGAAGAAATTTGCTTGGTTTGGTTTGGTTTTTAAGGCACCATTAAAATTGCTTTTCTTACACGTATTTTTCCTTTGCAAATTTACAAGTTCTCAACAAAATGTCTCGTTATTACGTTAAATTACATTAATTACACGCATATTAAGTAAAAATTGTTTTGTGAAATGTTTTGAGCTATTTCTCTTATACACACATACACATAATTTAATTATCCCTTTCATTACTTTCTTTTATTTTACAATTAATCCCAGTTACCCGCTGTTGACCCGTCTATCTCCGTAGTCGCCCTCGTCTTTTTTTTAAATACATTTTTTTAGTGTCTCATCTGTTTTTTTTCTCTGTGTAACTTGCGCAAAAAATTTACTAAATATTTCGAATACATTTAAATACAAGTGTACATAATAATTATATATTTAATTTATGTATATTTTTATATAGATATATCATTTATGTATAGATATATGGATTTTTTTTACTTTTTTGCTTTCATGTTCAGTTTTCATGTTCATTTCCGTTTCCGTTTTTGTTTTTTTTTTTTTTTTTTTAAGTTGAGAACCGCAGTTCTTGATTTCAAAATGATTGCTTCAAATTGTTTGTCGTCAGCGAAATATATTTGTCATTAAAATCACGAAATAGTTTCGCCATATGATATCGTTTAAACGCCGCTCCCTAGGAGCTTGATCCTCGAATAGTTTTTCTCGACTATCGTTAATCGTTAATCGTTATCCTTTCGGACCAGGCCCATCCTGTCGTTTATAAATTATTTATAGTATTACTCTTTATGCTATTAACAAGTTCCTGTAATCAAGTTTTGTTGTTTCATAAGTATGTCTTTTTTTCAACTTTTGTATGAGCGGAAGATGTTATTCTAAAGTGTGGTGAAAATTATATAGATTTAGATTTTTTTGTATATAGAGAAATTTAGAATCGTGAAAAATCACTTTGCATGTCAAAAAAAACAGACTACGAAATTATGTAAGTTCTCTAAATTGGATATAAATCATAAGTTTTGGTTTAGATTAATGCATTGCGTTCTCTGGGATATGTTTGCCTTATATGTATGAATTTTTGGGTTAATATTTTGTTACTTTTGTATCTTGTTGTGTTGGTTAATATACGTAAGTTGTGATTAGATTTCTTTCTTTGCAGTGGATATGTTGGTTGTTTTTGTTTACTTTTATGTTTTGATAACTCGTCTTACAAAATAATTAATATAATATACTCGTAGAATAAAATTTGACACATTTTGCCAACTAGCAAACTGATGCTTTCGCTTTCACCTTCGGTTTTGACACCATCATTTCGCCCTCAATGGAGGCGGTTTTTTTGTGAATTATTGAATTATGGTTTTGTATGCAACAAAATGTTCTCAGTGTGGCTTACAATTAATTTCTCCACACTCGTCGTGTTTGTTTTGGATGTGTTTTTGTTTTTCGTTATGTTTTGTTTTTACTGCCCAGCCTAGCAACTAAATTAGAATAAAATTAGAATATAATTTGTAATTTTAACAGTGAAAATCAGTTTATTTTTGATGTTTTCTTTTCTTGTGATTCTTTTTTGTTCTGTTCTTGTTTTTTAGTTTTGTTTTGCGTATAAATTTAACAGCTAATAAATTAAAATTATACTTTACTTTAAGCATAATTGTAATATAATTGTAATAATTAAATCCATATTTTGTTTTTAGTTTATGGTATTCCACGCTTCTCGAAAGTCTTTTTAATCGCCGCAAAATTGCTTAAAAATTATTATTGTAATTCGAATTTGTTTCGCTAATTTGTAAGTAATTTAAGTGTTTTTTTTTTATTTTATTTTTTATTTTTGTTGTCAGTTTTGGCAACAATTGAACTAGAAACCAAACATGGGAAGATACAACAATTTTGATAAGTATATATTTAAATAAATCTCTTTTCCTAGTTCTAGTTGTGTAAACTAATTTTGAATAGACGAATTAATTGTAGTATTTAGCATTTAGCATTCAACGAAAGAGATAGAGATAGAGATTTCTAATAATTAATCGATAGTAATTTATATGTATTTTAATTGTTTAATTGTTTAATTGTAATTAAAAAACAGAATCAATTTTGCACATCAGTCTAAACATATTCAAAAATCACAAATACAATTTCGATAACAATTACCATAATAGAAATAAAAAAATAAAAATTATCGTATCAATATTTCGCCACGTCTATCTATAAAATATATATTATATGCATGTATGTGTGTAAACACAAACACAAACACAAACACAACTAACAAACGCAAACATCGATCCCGAATCGATTTTCAAGTAAATGTAATGTTGTTCTTGTTGTTGCTGTTGTTGATCTGTACTTTGTTTCTGTCTTTGTCTTTGTTTGCTTGGTTTGTTTGTTCGTTTCTGTCTCTGTTTTAATGTCTCTCTTTATATTCCTTTCTTTAAGCTTTCATCTTGTTTGTTTTGTTTTCTTTCTCTTTTTTGTTTTGCTTTTTTTGGTCATCCTCCTCTTCATGCATAAATAGTTTGCGTTTGCTTAGAATTCTAACTGCATTTTGAAATTTTTCTTTTTTTCGCCTTGCTTATTTTCGTTTTGTTTTGTGGTTAATAGATTTTATGTATATCTTTTATTTTGTCTTCATTTTGACTAATCTTAAAATTAATTGCTGTTCTGTTCTTACTTTGGGGTGGCCCTTACGCGATCCGTCGGGTCGGGTCGGGCCCCGCGAAAACGGTTTAACATAGAATTTCGTGTTTGTTGTTGTTTGCCCTTTTGCTTTTAAAACTTAATCAAAAATATCGATAATTAATAAGAATCAATGAATAAATATAACGTGTATTTATGATTTTCTCCGTGTGTGTGGTCTGTGTCTATGATGGGTGTTGTGTGTGTCGTGGTGTGTGGATGAGTGAGTGTGTTGTTCTATGTTTGATTTGCGATCTATTGATCTCCTCCTCCTACTCCTACTCCTTCCCAATGATTTATATTTTTATTGCTTATGATTTAGCATTCGACATCCTTTGAAACGTGGCTCCTCCAGTCACGGTCGCCATTGCAGTCACGGTCGCCGTTGCCGTTGCAGTCCACCTCCTCCACCTCGTTCCACCTCGATCCACCTCGATCCACCTCGTTCCTCCCCGTTGGTGCTTCAGTTGCTGTTGGATTTGCTTTCTGGCGATTGATTGTTGCATTTAGTGGATGGGCGTTTTGACGATTGCACTGGGCGCGAGGTAATGGTATCCGGGTATGGGCAGACCAGCAGTCTCCATGGATATTCTGCAAGATAGAAATACACTTATTAGCCAAGTTTTTATAAAATTCTATTAAAGATCCCCCCGTAACACGAGTTTGACTAAAATAAAAGGGAAAGGAAACCTCTTTAGTTATTCATTTTTCACTTTATTACAAACGCATGTATTGTATGTTCCATCATTTTGTCATTGCATAATATAAATAATGTTCTGATTACTGATTACTGATTACTATTACCATCTGTTCAAGTTGAATGATTCTGTGGATCCTTGTAGGCAGGAGCAGGCCTAGAGAAGCCTTGCTCAGCATGTTTTAAGGTTTGTTGTGTTAATGTCAAGAAGTATTACATTGAATATTACGTTTCGACTACTTTCTGTTACTCTTTCTGTTTCATAATAATAGGTTCTCGTATATATGTTTAGTTTAATGTATGTCGGGTATGTAGTATGTATTGTATATGCATGTATGAATAGTTAGGAATATAATTTGGTTATAAAATCGTAAGCCCGCTTAGCTTAAGGTGTTACATAATGTGTGTGTGTGGCTGTTTGCTTTGGCTTAAAACTAAGTTGATGTAAATATGTATAATTAGAAAATCATATCAAGTATGGGTCACTATATGGTATAGTAAAGTAGCTACAATTATTCCGTGTACTTTCGGTTAGAGAAATTTCAATTTCCAAATACTTTTTTCTACATTATCCTTGACCAATCCAAAAGAGCTTGGCTACAAATAATAACAAAAATTTACAATTGCATAATAAATACAAGAAATGGGGTTTGGTTATCTATCGGGGAAGTGTGTGTGTAAAAACTAACAGAAATCAAATTCCATAATAAACAATCGAAGACTTAAAGTCTAATACAAGTTTTCATGATTCATAATTCATAATTTTCATCTTCATCTTCATTTCATTCATATTTATAATTTTCACTTTGAATTCAAAACTGTCTGAATCCGAATCCGAATCTGAGTGACCTCCGCCTCCTCCGCTTCGATCTCTGTTCGGTTTTCTATTCAAATAGTTTCGTTTTTGTACGCTCATTGGCGTGGATTGCGTCAATTAGAGCGAATTGGTCCATAAAGGTCGTTGATCCCGATTGTCCAGAACTCGCCTCAGAAATCTTCTCAGTCTGGGCTCCGGCTCCGGGGCTCAACGCATTGGAATTTATTCTTTGTGTACTTCTTAAAGAAGGTTCTTTCAAATTCTGGCTTCAGTTTTTTCTTCACTTCTTGCTTCTGTTCTTGACAAATGGCTTTTGGGTCTTTATGCTTAACATTTATATATGAATCGTATAATATATATATATATCTCGTATATATAGAGGGGGAAATACATTTAGTGCTTAGAAACTAGGAGAGTACAAGTACTTTATAATGTGTAAGAGATATTGGAGCGTGTTATATGTTACAATGAATGGATTGGATTGGATTTGGATTGGTTTGGATTCAATTGGGGGAAAGATTGTTGGCTGAGACTAACTTTATGCTCGACACCTACTACTCTATAAATCTATATATATCTTTATGTATATATCGACGTCCGATATTCGACTTCTATGATCGCGCAAACTAATCTAATCTAATGCTTCGAAGAACGCTACTAGGGACGCGCTAAAATTTGGCAAATTCTACAATTTCCGCGACACAGGAGGTTGTGCCCGAACCTATGTTTTATTTTATATATAATATTAGTATGTATGTAGTTATCAAAAGTTCTGGGGTCCAAAATCTGTAGCGCCCGCTTGGGTCATTGGTCACTTGGTCAAAAATATCTTAGCTTGATTGGGCCATCCCGGCCATGACTCTGTCCTCTATATATCGATATTCGATAAACCGTTTCTAGATCTGTCCAGATCGAATAACTAATGTCTACTCGTACAAATATGTGACAGTTTCTGGCTATTGGATTGTTTCTTTTTCTTTTCAAAAACCTTGATACATATAGAAGTAATGGTACAGACCCCGTGCCCGTGTCTTAAATACTTTGCTTCACCTACACATAAATTTGTCTTGAATTTTTCGATTTCGAATACGATTTCGGATTGGATTTGGGTTTGGATTTGGGATCAGAATAGGGTTCGGGGATGAATAAAATGTTGACGAACTTAAGGGCGAATTTTTATACAATTTTGTTTCTTGTTCAAGAATCTAAACGCTAAAGCTTTCGCAACGCTATCCTGGAATTCCTAAAAATCTAAACGACTGACTAAAACTTCCTCGCGTCGGACTACATCGCGGACTACAGACTACAACCACTCCTAATACGGATTGAACTTGTTGCGCGGCTTTTCCGCCTCGCCGCCGGTCTCGGTCTGGTGCTGGCGGAACCGCGAGGTGGCGTAGTGTCCCTTGGCCCGGTTGACGCCCGTCGTCTGCACCTGGGGTCCGCCCAGGGCTCCGGCGCCGCCGTTGCCGTTGCCCAGCGTGGTCAGGCTGAGCAGGTCGAGGGCGCTCAGGTTGGACAGGGCATTGAGGGCTCCCGGCTTGGTCAGCAGCTGGAGGGCCGAAGCCAGGGGACTGGGAATGGCAGCGGTGGCAGCGGCGGCGGCGGCAGCAGCAGCAGCGGCGGCAGCGGCTGTTCCGTTGGCGGGTTGACCCCCATTGGCGCTGGCATAGCCGGTGGTGGTGGTGGCCGAGGCACTGCCATTGGTGGCTCCATTGGCCACTAGGGCTGTGCCATTGCTTCCCGGCACTGCTACTGTGCCAGCTCCAGCGCCAGCTGCGTTTCCAGCTGTGCCTGCTCCGGTTCCGGTCAGGGCTACTGCGGTGAGTGCTCCATTGGCGGCCGAGGGGGTAGCAGCGGTTGCTCCACCGGCAATCGCGGCGGCTCCGGCAACACCGGTGGCTGCCGCGGCTCCTGCTGCTCCAGCTCCGGTAGCCGCGGCAGCTCCTCCGTTCTGCTGGGCCTGGGCCTGCTCCAGGAGATTGGCCTTCTGCAGCTCAACACTGTGGATGAGGTTCGGTTAAGGTAGATAGAAAGATAGAGAGAAAGAAAGGAACAAATTGGGATTCGATTCGGTTATGGTTTCTTTTTTTTCGTTTTTGGTTTTTTTTTTTCTTTGGCAGGTGAGAGGTATTTTTCAAAACATTTTGGTTTTATTTCGATTTTGTGGAATTGAGTTGGTTTGCATTTGATTTTAAACTTGATTCTTTTTTGTGTTTGTTATGCAAAAGGTTAAGGAGGTTTTTGTGTGGAGGAACGGTTCGGAGTTTGACGGAGAGAGAGAGATTATACAGAAGAAGAGCTTTTTCAGCGGTTTTTTGTATTTTTTTTGGGGGGGTTTTTTTTTGGTGGGAGAGCGGCGTTCAATTTTTGGATGGTAGGAGTTGAAAACTTTTGGTGGTGAGCGTTTCTCGTTTTTTTGATATTTTTTTTGTGGGGAAACATGGACCGAAAGAGTATTTTTTTGGAGGATGAACTTGGTTTTTGGTTGTGGGTCAGGGGGGCGGGCGGTGGGCGGTGGGAAAGGTTTTTGGATCTTTTTTTTTTTTAGTTTTTGAAGAGTTGAACTGCAGTTTGAAGTACCAATTGGATCAGGCCAGTCTGGCCAGGATTCGGTTCGATTTTGCGGTGTGAAAAAGTGTGCGATGCGTAGATCAAGTCGGTGCTGGCCTCATCGTCCTTTTCCTGCTCACATCCTGCTCATCGGTGGCTGAACTTTTTTTTATAACATATTTTTGATTGGTTGGTTGGTAAAACTAGATGCTATGTTTATATAGGTTAGATATTTATAGATTTCTATTAGAACTAGAACATTGGTCTATGATCTAGGGGTGTGAGGATGTTTCTTTTGGTGCTGGTAGTAGTCCGTGGCTTGGCCGGGCTTACGACTTACAGGCTAGGACATGTGTGTTTGACTTAAGCTACGCCTCCCCTTCCCACTCCCACTTCCACTCCCACTCATCATTTATAATGCCTTGGTCTTGGATTGCCTTGGGACAACTTTTGAACGCGCCGCCACTCCGCGACTAAGAGAGAGGAGTCCCAACCCCGTTTGCGAGCTGCGACCTAAGACCGAAGACCTCCTTATACCTTCTCGTTTTTTTGTCAATTAGCAAGTCAATTCGACAAAATTGATGTTACATAACACATGACATTAACAATAACAACAGACACGCAAATTTTTACTATGCTTATGCCAAGAGTTGAGCTCAGTTTTGCAAAAGTCAGCAAGGACTTGGCAAAACAAGGATCTCGAAAGTCAATTTGTGGCATAAACGTAGCAAGATGGACAGATATTGATATAAAAAGAATCCAAAAGAGTTCTCCGGAAGACTCAACTCACCTCATGTTGATTAAGTATTGGGCCAATGCCACCGATTCCGGGTTGCCGCTGATGGTGATGGTGCGGTCGGTGTTGCCGCCTTCGCGCTCCTCGCAATTCGAGATCCGGATCATGGCGCCGGATATCTGACGGATTTCGGCGATCTTGGTGCCGCCCTTGCCGATGATGCAGCCGATCAGGTCGTTGGAGACGGTCATCTCGTGCTGCTGCTGCTGGGCTCGGTTCGCGGGATTCGCTGTACGCAGTTGCGACCCGGCCAGTGCAGCCAGGGCTGCTGGGGCAGAGCCTAGATTAGATTGGAAATCTGTCTGGCATCTGGCCGCAGAAGCGCTCAACTCACCTGTGTGGTTGATGCCCCCAGTGCTGGCCGGATTCATCCCGGCCAGGCCCAAGGCAGCCAAGCTGGCCAGCGGATTCTTGGCCACCTGTTGGCGTTGTGCGTAGAAAGGAGAGGGTTTTGAAAAGAAGATATGGATTAGTTATCGGTTTGTGTTAAATTTTCAGTTCAGGAGCTCGTGGCTGTGTGTGTTTTACATGTACATGTGTGTACAGTTGGGGTTATTGGGGGTCGGGTCGGGCGGGTCGTCAATTGATATATATTCAGGGGCGGTAGGCAGTAGGCAGATCAGGATCTCGGGGTGACAAGATCACAACACAACGCGCGTACAACTTCCAGTTATAGTAATACGATAACGCAGATGGAATCATAACAAAACGGGAAATTACGAACGGAACGGAAACGGAAACGAAATCAGGTAATAGTAACGGTAAACGGTAAAAGTAACAAAAACGGAAACGGAAATAGAACGTGGAACAAGGAACGCAAAAGCATCAAACACAAAAATTAGAATGCAAAAAGCTTAAGCAAGAGGGATAATCTTCATCTCCATTTCCAGCTCTTTTTTTTATATTTTTTTTACATACACCGTCGAATGGAATGTGTAGGGGTTGGTGGCGGGGGATTCACATTTCTCTTTGTACATGAATTCGGGTTTTGAGTATTTTTTGTGCAGTGTAAGCTCGTGTGTTTTTTTCAAGGACTTCGATCTCCGCTGTCTATGCTGGTTCTGGTTCTACACAATTTACAAAATTAGCTTTACAAATGGGGGGAATATTGTTTTATAGATACAGAGGATCCTGCGACTATTACTTTTTGATGAAAAGCTTTGATGCCTCACTCCCTAGCTCTTAAATCTGGGTTAGGATGTCCTTCGCTTTGGCAAAATTTAATGCAACCTCGAGTGGTTCTTCTTGTTTTTTTTCACCAATAACACCCACAGCAAATAACATACACACACTCCGCCACGCGTGCAGTTGCAAAAGGACCAAAAGGACCCGAAAGGGTAAAAACATGGGTGGTTGATGGGTGGTGGGTGGTGTTGTGGGACCGGGGACGGGTTCTATGCTCGCGCTTTATAAATTAATCAAATCAAAGGCAACACTTTCAAGTAAAATTCGAATAAATGCATTTGAATGCAGCTAAAAAAGGACGCAGGAAGCAGGACGCAGAACGCAGGACGAGGTGGTTGGAAAACTAGAACAGAGCTCACAAAAAAAAAATAAATAAAACCAAAATGAATACGAAACGAAAAATTCAAATAAATCATACAATATTGAAATGCTTTGTTTGTTGTGTGTCTGTGGGAGATGTGTGGGTGTGCCAGGACTAAATGCAGGACTCGTGGATGCGTGTGCGTGTGTGTTTTATTTGTGTGAGAGCTTAGAGGCAACAAGAACTGAAATATTTATCAAAATGCAATACGAATTTGAAATGAAGAAATAAAACATGCGCCGTGGAAATATTTTATGACCCAAAAATGAATTGCAACTCAATAAAAAACGTTCCAGAGAGAAAGAGTTCGGGCGGGGGTCATAGGTTGGGGATTATCTAGCAGCAACTGTCATAAAAAAGTTGTACATGTTGCCACATTAACAAACCACATCTTGCCACATCACTTACATACAGAACACAAACGGGGGAAACATACAAAAATACAGATAATGTGGGGGGTTTATAGAATGGAAACGGGTTGAGAGTTGCAAGTTGCAAGTTGAAAGTTGAAACAATTTCGAAAACTACAAAAAACTTTAACTTGCGAGACAGGCAGGACACGGGGGGTACAATAAAAATGCATTTGTTGATGACTTTTGGCTGGGGGGATAGGGGTTTCCAAGACCAAGTCCCCGTCCCCTTTGGTTGCCTGATTTTTAGTGTTTGGCCAACTATTTTGTGGCTGCAACGACTTCGGGGACCAGGACCCGGACCAGAACAAGGACTTGCAGTGGGCCAGTGGATCGTAAAAGAAATACCAAAGGTAGTAAAAGGGTAACACAGGCACGGAACTGGGGGCTACTGAGGAGGAGATGCTACGGGGGCATAGAAATACAACAGCAACAAACGAACACAGCTACGCGGACTCAGAAAAAGGGATTGGGAATTATAAAAAAGTTAGAATATTTTACATAAATTTGTGACAGAGTCTGGAACCTTTTTCTGAGTTCTCTGGTTGATGGGGGTTTCTATAAAGGGGGTGCAGGCAGGCAGGGGGTACAAGGGTTCGATTAAATGGATTTAACGAGTACAGTTTCGTTCAAAAGTCTGGTGGAGAGATAGTTGTTGCAAGAACCGAAACGCATCGATAGCTAAAAACTCACATCGGGCATTTGCTGTAGGTGATGGTGGTGTGCTGGTACCGCTCCTGGTAAATGTGCCCCCTTTAACAAAGGATCCGTCAGACCTGAGATACCAGCATGTAGGCCGCCGGTAGCCAGGGCAAGTGGAAATACTGGACAGGTCTACGTTCGAATAATTTGCGATATATAGTGTGTGGTGTTGATGTGTGTTTTTTTATTTATTTTTTATGGAGTTACGTTTCAGTTTTCAGTTTTCGAAAAAAATGTTGGACAGAGAAGAGAGAAAAGTAGAAAAACGAAAATTGTATACCACAAGTCAATGTTTTTACGGAGCAAGTTGATTTAGTTCTTAACTTTGTACTTTGTAGTTGCTATGGAGATATATGGAAGCTTATCAGATACATGTTCAGATACAGACATAACGCTAGAGAAACTCTTTGGAGGAAGCTTTCAAGATTTCGGGGTTTGTTTTGTCGGGGTGCAAGTTTTCGGGACTTTTGGACTTTTGGACTTGAGATGAGATACGTACAACAAAAGATGTGGCAACTATAAGTGGATGGACAGATGGACAGTGGAAGGACGGTTAGCGTCCGGTTTCCAGGACTTGTCAGACACCATCATGAAGGACTCGAAGCATGTGGGTGGTCTGGTGGAATGCAAATAGTTTTCAGGTGGCAGGTGGAGAGAGAGGTACAGTTGCCAAACCAGTTCGATTGGGAGGGATTTTTGTAACACTACACGCCACATTTTGGCTAAACAGAATGTGAACCAACACCGACAACAACCGGGGACTAGGACTAGGACCAGGACCAGGACCAGGATATCTAGTTGGAAGAGAAAGAGAGATAGACAAAGAGATCGCAATGGTTGGTACAACTAGTTTTTGATTTATTACATTTTGCTGGACATTAATTGAATTTGATGCGACAAAAAACTTTGTTTTAGTTTTGAGAAACTTTTATTTTTCGCTGGGGCAATGGCTGGCGAGGGGGCTCTGGGGGGCGGCAGAGTGAACAAAAATTTTCAGTGAACAACTGGAATTTACTGTGCTGTACTGGACTGTACTGGACTGGATACAGGACTGAATACTGGACTGGATATATGGAGGAGCGAATGTAATTGAATAGATTCTTGTTAGCAGGTTGGCTTGGCTGCTGTTTGTTGTAAAATTGAATTTTGTTCAGGGACTTTTTGACAGAACTATAAACAATATACAATATATATTGATTTAGAGAGAGTTGACTGACAGACAGACAGACAGACAGACAGTATCGGTGTGTGAGATGTGAGGGCTCGGGCAGGATGCTATTCGACCAGTATGCTGGATGGAGATTCAAGTTAATTGTTGATATTCTGTGAGCTTTTGTAATTATGTTTTTCTTGTTTTTTTTGGCTTTGATTGAAATCGAATTACATATAAAACATTTCTGGACAAAATTATAATACCCTTTTTCAAGGGTATAATCAAGATTGAGATTGATAGACAGAGCGATCGCAGGAGATTGATGTTGTTTGAGACAAATTGCGGGGGTTTGGCAAATAAGTATAATTATTAGAACTGATTGGTGTTGCTTGTTTAATATTCTCTACAATACGATTAGTTGGCTGGCACTCAAAGGGGGATTTTCATGTGTTTTTTTGGGGGTTTATCGAGATTATTACGTTTAGAGTACTTCTGGATAGTTGGATAGTTATGGTAGATAGAATTATATGTTTGTTGATGGATTTTGGAGAGAGAGAGAGGTGGTCTAGTGTAGTTTGAACATACTTCTCCACACACGCTGCCAGCGAGCCCTCTTCAGAACAGAACTTAGAGACACAGAGATTGAGCAGAGAGTGAAGAGACTGAGAGGGAGAGTGCGAGAGTTCGAGAAACCGCACTTTTCTCACAAACTCACTCGCCTCGCCTCGCCTTGCCAGGCGTCTTGCCACACGCCTTGCCACACGCGCCTCGCCAAGAACCACATTTCTCTGAGGCGGAATACAAGGATTCCCTCAGAATCCCTCAGGATCAGGATCCCGATTCTCTGGGGGAGAACGGAGCCGGAGAGACTCTCAGCCGCTCTTAACCTGAGAGAAGAGAGTTCAAAAGAAACTAAAAACAAAACAAAAATATACATATTTAAAGTTATTTAAAGTTGTTTCAAAAAATTCGTTAATTCGTTTAAAAATACAATCGTCCTCGTCGACTGCCTGTCGGTGGCTGTAAAGTTTTTGTTAACATTAGTTCATCGGGGATCGGGGTCACCAATTGGACTTGAAAATAGATGAATCTCATGGAAACGACGATGGGTAAACGGTAATCGGTTATAATCGGTAATCGGTAAATGGTAATCGGTAATTGGTTATAAACGGTATTCGGTAAACAGTATCGGTAATCGGCACTCGGTACTCGGTAAACGATACTCGGTACTTGGTACTTGGTACTTGGTACTTGGTACTCGGTACTCAGTACTCGGTAAACGATACTCGGTACTCGGTACTTGGTACTCAGTACTCGATACTGGGTACTCGATACTTGGTAATCGGTACTCGGTACTTGGTACTCGGTAATGGGTACGCGGTACTCGGTACTCAGTACTCGGTACTTGGTACTCGATACTTGGTACTCGATACTTGGTAATCGGTACTCGGTAATGGGTACTCGGTAAACGATACTCGGTACTCGGTACTTGGTAATCGGTAATCTGTAATCGGTAATCGATAATCAGTAATCGGTACCCGGTAATTGGTAATCGTAATTAGTAGTCGGTTATTGGTAGTTGGTAATCGGTTCAACAGATTGAGATTAAGGTTCGGATTAGGGGTCAAAAAACGGGTCACAAATCGTAGGAGGTAGTGGGTCGTCTTCTCTAGACAGCAATGGGGGGATTTCCAAGAAAAGAAAAAGAGTAATCGTTTATCGGTAATCAGTAATAAGTACTCAGTAATCAGTTATCGTTAAACAGTACAACAGATTGAGATTAAGGTTGGATTTGGGGTCAAAAAACGGGTCACAAAAACGGGTCAGAGGAGGTAGTGGATCGTCTTCTCTAGACAGCAATGGGGGGATTTCCAAGAAAAGATTTTTATAAGAAAGGACAATAAGGATAGAGACAAGGGAGAGGGCTGTCGGACGGAGTCGCAAAATAATAATTGGGTGTAATTGAAACGAGCAATGAGAACTGGATTATCGGAGGATATAGAGATTGAGAAATATATAAACAGAGAAGTAGATAGTGACATGAACTGAAAATATATACGAGTACGAGTAGATTTATTTAGATATTAAAAAGGCAAAACAGAAAGTTTGTGTAGACGCGCAATAACCAAAAAATATAGATTGGGACTAGTCGGGGGGTCAGAGATCGGTTGAGATCGAGATAGATACAAAATTGTTTAGCTGGACTAATGGGGGATCAGTTAAAGAGTAGAGACAGAGCGAAATAGATAGCGCAGCAGTGACTAGTGACTAGTGACTGGCAATATAGAGTACACAACACTGTTACTGTTCACTGATCTTAACAAGACGTTTAGCTTCGGTCCAGGCGGCTGGAAGACCTACCTCTTGTGTGGGCACTGCGTAGTTTCCTTGGATGGTGAAGGCCTGTCCATTGGCCAGGATGACGGGACCAGTGACTTGTGGCTTTGGTCGATATGGTATGGTAGCACCGCGCGGCGGAGACTGTTTTAAGAGAAGAGTTTAAACTTTAGTCAATGTTTTTAAATAGAAAACTGTAATGAGTAACCCACCTCCAACATGACCAGGCATATCTGAAAGATGCACTGGGTGATCTGCTCAGCACTGCCGCTCAAGGTAACCGCTCGCTCTGTGGAGTTTGGCAGCATCTCACTGGCCACCTGAATCGAGCAGCCGGTGGTCTGGCGAATTTCCTTGATTTTAGAGCCACTCTTGCCTATCGTCCAGCAAATGACAAGCAATCAGCATAAATTTCGGATTAGTTTCAAGCAACCTTTTTGTATTCAGTTCACCTACCAATTAACGATCCACATTGACTGGCGGGCACGATCAATCGAATGGGAATTTGAGTTTTGCCAACTTTGCCTACATCATTGAACTGCGAGCACCACTGAAACGGGTCAGAAGTTAGCAATTGGAAGGTCTGTAACATGTGTGTAAGACGATTGCCAGTTGAACGGCACACATACCTCTTCGAACTTCTTTGTAATGAGCGTGAATGCCGAGAAGATGGCATTGGTTGTACCAGACACAGTCACAATACGTTCCGGGCACGATCCATCCGAAATGTTGATTTTGGCACCAGACTTGGGAGGGATTTGAATAATTAGATGGATTTTCTAGAGATCCTAGAGTAAGGGTACTTACCTCTTCGCGAAATCTGTTGACAATTTCACCCTTTTTACCAATAATACTACCAACTTCCTGCAAAGAGACAGAGACAAGAAAGAAAAGTGCTTTAAAAAGGGTTCAAAGCAAGTTTTAAAAGCATATTCCTGGAGGCTATTAAGAGCATTTATTCTGAGTTCTTTTGCTGTTTGCCATTGGCAACGACGATGTTCAAATTTGATTAAATACTAAGTGATGTTCCGGTGGAGTGTTCTGGGAAAGAGAGCCATGTGTGTGTGGAACTACTTTTGCATATTTAATTGCCTCAAAAAGCAATTCACACTCCACCGTGGAGCCACCGTGGTGGTGGCAATAACCAGAAAAACCAAAACCCGCACCCACTTTCCTGCCCCAAACCCAGCCAGACGTCGCACGTAATGAAATTTGCGGCCAGCGCGTTTTACGCGTTTTAATTGATTGTAAATATCAGCACTGCCACGGCCAGTAACTGAATTTTCAACAAGAAAGTACAGCCTGTCAGTGGACGAGGCGATGGACGGGGCGCTTGAAAAGCCCGACAAAGGAAAGTGACATTGAAATTCAAACTCATTTTTCGAGTACCCAACAATTTTATTAAGGGAACCTTTTAAAGGGGTTTGATAAAAAATCAGTTTTTAATAATATTCCTTTTAGGGAAAAAGGCGGAAATAACAACAAAAAAGTACCGGGTGTCTTATAGTCAAAGAACTCAATGAAAGCTGAGATTTCTTCTTGTCTTTAAAATCATTTTTTGATTACCCAACAATTTTATTAAGGAAGCCTTTTAAAAGGTTTTTTAAAGGAACTGTTTTTGAATATATCATTTTTGGAAAAGCGCGAGAAGAAGTACAGAGGAGTACCGGGTGTCTTATAGTCAAAGAACTTCAACAAGCTGTGATTTCTTGTTCTGTTTTAAATCGTTTTCTTGAGAAGTTTGTAGCTTTATTATTAAATTTGTCAGAGAGATTTTAAAGGATGTCATTAAACAGTGTAATCCTTTTATAATAACCATATTTTTCTCTAGAGAAACGGATCAACTTTTAGGTATTATAATAATATTTTAAATGCAGGCGAGTACCGGGTGTCATATAGTCGAAAAACTCAACCAAAACTTTTTGTCTTGTTTAAAAGCCATTTTATAGAAGGTTGCAGCATTACTTCATATTTGGGGGAGCGACTCCTTGAAGTCCCTTGAAGCTCTATAAAAAGTTATATTTCAATTCACACGTTTCCCGCTGCATATGGGGTGCTGCTGTTTATCGTACGGCTAGGATAGCTGGGATAGATCCGAGACAATCTATAAAAGCCATATCTTTTTATAGGAAAAGTGATAAACTGTTAGGTGTTTTGATAATATCTCAAATGCAGATTTTTCCGTACCCTTTACCAAAACATTTAAGAGTCTCTAAATTCTAGACTTTATCCGCAAGGCGACAATCCATCAAGTCTATTTAAAGAGGTTTCTTCAAGTACTTAAAATCTCCCCGATCTAAATAATCAGGCAGACAGATTGGCTAGACATAAATCTAGTATAATACTTAATGCTGATAAAGAGCATAAATAGAAGCGAAAAGCTTTTATTGTGCAACATTTTCCCAGAGCATTATTGCATTGAAATACATTTTCAAATACACGTTTAATACTCGCATTTAAAATATATACAGCACTTGCATGCATTCAATTTGTTGGCCATAAACCATAGAAGAACCTTCACAAATCCAAAGTGCTGCAATCCATTGTGAGACGGGCTACAAAGAGCACACACCCAGAGACCAAAATCCAAGCCCAACTAATATATCTTAGCCCGGGCAGCTTGCCAGACAAAATGCAAACTGGGCGAAAACAATGTGCGAGCGAATCTGTATCTGTATCTGAATCGGAATCGGCAACGGATTCGGAATCCAAATCTGTCCTCCCATGGCCCCCTGACATTATCTGAAATTTTTATGCGCCGCTTGCATTTCTGGCCACTCTTCGACAGAATATTTATGCCCACGATGCCCGATTATTTCTTTTAGATATATATTTATTGTGGCAGAATGTCTGAGTAGATTGGCATAATTATTGGCGCAATTATCGTCTCAGATGCGTTTTTACAGCTGTCTGCACTCACAGACAAATTTCCCAACGATTGCCCGAGTGTAATTTATAGGACAAGTTTGATGGCCTCTTTGGCCTCTCAAGACATCAATTGTATCTCGGTATCTGAGTATTTGTATCTGTAACTGGCATAGAGAGTATACGCACTTTGGGGCCCCTCATAACCATTCAGGTTGATGGCTGCTCATCAGCGCCTTGGCCTCATCATCATTAATAATGTGGCCCAAAAGCGGCTCGGCTCTCCCTTCCACCATCCAGTCTTTCCATTCAATTATCTCGTTGTGATTGCGGGCTAGTTCCGTTTCAGAAGTTTACGCAATTTGCATAAATCGGATCTAAATGCCATTTGGCCCCTATCCCACCTTCGATTATAGGACTCTCTGAATAGACCCATTTTTAGGGGGCATTTGGGGAGACTTGATTGCATTGATTTGGCGGCTGGCTTGCCCTTTTCGATTACCATTTTCCGTGCCCAGCCATCAATTAAATTCCCGGAATTCCTCCAACACAAACCCTGCTGCTCTGCTGTTGCTGCAACAATGCTCGTGCAACAAACGCATTTGGCATTTTCGAATTTTCGCATTTTCAAATGCGTGCGATTTTCGTTTGGAACAATCGCTTTGCGGTTTGGATGCCCTTTGTTGAACGTTTTTGGATTTCGCTCACAGTCTTGCAGCTTATTGAGCTCTCTACTTGGTAGAGTAAAATATTTGGTTCAAAAATTGCTGCCACACGGGATGCATTCTGCGGTTGAGGAATAAGTTTTGAATGTTTTATATTGATTTTTACGGATTACTGATAACAATGTCATGAAAAAGCATTGGAAGAGCAAATACTTTGTTTTTAAGTAAGTTTTTTGCAAGGAATGTAGATCTAGATGGATCTATAAAAACCTCAACCGAACTCCCATTACTTAAAAATACTTCCGTGGTTAGGGAATAAGTTTTTAATGTTGTTTTTTTATTGATTTTTGGTTTAAAGTTTGATTTACGAATAAAAGCAAAGAATTTCATGAAAGAGCAACTTTTATGAGCTAGTTTCGATCTGGATATGGATCTAGAAAAGCATCCACTCTGCTCCTATTACTTATCAACTTTTAATGCAGTTTGTCAAGTATTCTGTGGTTCAGGAATAAGATTTAATTTTGATTTTGTAGATTTTTTATTGATTTTTAGTCTTTATAGATAAAAACCAGGTCATTAAAAAGCCAATAAGAAGAGGAAATACTTGTTTTAATTAAGTTTATACGAGTAGTCGAGAAATATACATAGATCTAGATGAATCTATGAAACTTTCCACTCACCTCCCATTAAGATACTTGAAAATATATCAACCTTTCTGCATTTTGTCAAGCATTGTGTGGTTTAAGGAATTACTTTGTTGTTGATTTTTTGATTTTTATGGATAAAAGGCGTAATGATCCAGATGAAGAAGACTAGATTTTAAGAAGAAATACTTCTTCTTTGAGTAAGTTTTCTGGATATGGATCCCTGGATGGAACCCTTCACTCACCATTAAGTTACTTGAAAAACCATATCAGCCATATTCATCCATTTTTTCTAGCATTCTACGGTTCTGTGGTGTCACGAAAGTGCAGATTCTAAATAGAAATACTTATTTTTTGAGAAAGTTTTCTGTATATGAGTCTGTTAAACCCTCTTCTACCCTCCTAATACATATCAACCTTCTTGCATTTTTGTTGTCAAATCTTCCCACGCGTAATTTGCAGTCAAGCGAAAAATTTGGTGGCTTCCATTTGTCATAGAAGACGGAATACTCGTACTCGTGTCTCGGATTCACTTATAGACTGGGCGGAGGAAGATTATGGCCATAACAATGGCCTTCAGAAGAGGCACACGCAAACAATAACAATGACAGCAACAGCAAACGCATTAAAGTTCGGGGGTCCGAAGAATGGACAGCGCTAATTGTGGGGCAGACACAGCCAGTTGGGGGCAAGAAAAAAAAAAAGAGTTTTTGATGTTAGTAGAGCAGAGACAGTAAAAAGAGAAAAGACTGGCTCAGAAACAACAATCGGCAATCGGCGTTTGGCATTTGGCTTTGGCTTTAGCTCAGACAACAACAGAGAAAAAACATTTAAAAAACGCGATAAAAAAACGTATTTACTCGTTTCATGTTTGTTCGCTTTTGCTGGGATTTTGTTTTTAATGTACGGCAGCGGCGGTGGCAGTGGTGGCGTTGAAAATTGTACAAAAATAAATAATATACGAGGTACAGAGCCACTGACAGGCATTGCAAAACCGTGAGAACCATTTATGGGAGCTGCAAAGGAAAAATGCAAGAAAAACTTGCAACAAATGTTGGAAAATGCAATGCGACCTGGGAGCAGGGGAGCTGAAGGGGTTTAGTTGGAGCACATATGGTGTGTGTTGGGGCACACATGTTGCAGCTACACTCCCTCCCTCCCGACCAGGCCATCCAATAAATCATACAACGCATTTGTCGCCCTGATTCCGATTTTTTTCCCGTGCCACCGCTGTTGCTGTTCCTGGCAGGCGAAAAAAATTTACAATTAAATTATTTACCATTTACCAGGACCAGATGCAGGACACACCACGCGGCACGCAGCAACGCAGCAAGTGGCAAGTTTTTAATTTGATTAAATAACGAAAACAACAGCTACAGAAAAAAACCGCGAATGACAAATGTCTCCTGCAAAGAAATCCCAGAGATTTTGCAGCAGGATTGGGGTTATCCTTGGCTGAGTAATTGGAAAGGAAACGAATCCATCTAATCAATTACATAACTAAACCCTGCTTTGGAAAAATAGTTAATTAATATTGAACGAGTGACTGGATGGGTGTCTGGGTGCCTGGGAAATGTGGCAGACGATGATGAAAATTCGCATAGAGGTGCCGTCGGTGCCTCCGACGTCGTGCAATTTCCCTAATTAAAAATGCATGATTCAAAAATAAAGAACAACTGCAACAAATATCTGTGTCTACAATTCTGGGCGAGAGAGCAACCCACATTTGGGTTTCTTTTCAATGCAATTTGCGACTGGCTGCCAAGAAAAAAAACATAGCAGGAAAAACATCGTCATGGCGAGGCAGAAAAACAGAAAAAACAGAAAAAGAAAAGCTGTTTTTTACACAATAGCTTTGGGTTTCTAGCCCTTCTGCCTGGCCTGGCCTGGCAAATTATTTATTTTTCTTTGCGTTTTGCAGTTTTTCCATAAATTAATTAACTGCATCACGACTTTTGACTGATTTTGACTCAGAACCGAACCCGGAGTCTCCACCGAGACCTGCCACAAACTGGAAACTGCAAAACTGGTAACTGGAAACTGCACTGTGTAGCTAATAAGCCAAGTTAATTAGACACAAAACTAGAAAACATCACAAAAATACTTCAATAATAATGGAAATGGCCTTAGGTTTCCATTCTCATATTTTTGTGACTCCCATTGAGGGTGTAGATATTTTTTTGAAATAGATTTATGGGTAAAATATCAGCATATTCAGCAATAAATACTGGCATTGCATTTAAAAAGATTGAAAATAATGAGCACTAAAAGATTGTTCTTTTATTTAGACACATTTTTTAAGAAAAACCATTTAAGAGCTTAGTTTTTTTTGAGGTGAAACCATTCAAGAGTTTAAGAAGAAGATTCTTCAGAATTACTATTACATATTTTTAAAAGAAAAGATATTTTTTTGGGATAGATTATAACTCGAAATATAATGAATAAAATATGATAATGAATAGAAAATAAGAAAAAGAAAAAGGTATTTTTCAAGTGAAACCATTTAAGAGTTTGAGAGTTCAAGAGAAGAAAAGCTATAGTTTTTGTTGCAATAAAATCATGAATATTATTAAACAATTTCTAAAATAAAATTCCTGCCTCTAGACTAGAGAATCCTCCTAATTAGACCTCCCAAGTATTGAAATAATTAAATAAAATCCCTCTTTGAAATAGAATTAACACGGATTTGAATTCTTCCTTCTCAAGACACCATTTAATGCCAATTCCGTTGACAATATTTTCCGTTTATTTGCAGCTCGATTCCTACTGCCCGCCATTTTCCAGTTGATTTGCATTACGCTTGAAAATTTATTCACAAACCGCGCGGTTGTCGATGAGAATCGCATAAATCATGCTAATCTATAACTATCGATCAAAAGACCAGCCAGACATACAAACCGCCTCAGCCTCACTCTGTCGTCTTGGGAATTTATTGCCCGAATCCTATAGAAAATGTGCAGAATTTACATTTACAATTTACACAATTTTTTTCGTCTATATTTATTCAGATACATAGATTGCGTAAAAGTCAAAAAGTGCGCAATTATTCATGAGATGTATGATCTGCCACCGAATACGAGAACCTTCCTTCCTTCTTGCCACCTAATTCTGCGTTTCGGGCTTTGTCTGCCCCACGATTGCTGTTTTTCTATTTCTGCCATAAATTGTCGCGCGTCTCAACATTTTTCGGTTCCCGAGATGCACCTGCCGCTGCCTTTCAATTGCATTGCAGAATTATAAATAAAATCCCACCACAAAGCCAAACAAGCCAAATTTATAATTAAATCAGGCATCGATGCCTGGGCAAGCAGCTCTCGACGGCGGCTAAACGAGATGAACGCCAACTTGGCCAACACTGAAGTGGTAAGAGGAGCTTTAATGGCTTTAATGACTGTTGACTCTGTTATTAAATAAATAAGCAGCTATTTAGTGTCGGTTTTTCTAAAAGCTTTTCTTTGATGCCGCTTTAAGCTGTGAGTCAGTCTGAGCCCGCCTTTTTTATGGTAATAGATCTATTAAAGTATCTATTAGATGCAAGACTCAATACCCTGAATGTTTCTTTGTAAATATTGAATATTATTTTACTTTTTTAACACATTTTTTTAACAAATTAATCGACTGGTTTAACCTGTCCTGCCGCTGGCATTGCCAAATATTTGCCAACAATACACGGATATTAAAAAAACAATAAGTTGATGTGTTTTTATTTGTTATTTTGTTGTTTTTTTTATTACTTTTATCTGAGAGTCGTAATGATTGTTTAATAGCCAATGCCTCCTTTTTTTATGGCTACTTATTTATTTTATATTTCCCCCTCTCAGTCTTCTTTAATTTCTTTTTAAATATTAAATGCAATGTCATAATGCGTGACGTGGCGCGTATTTAATTTTAATTTGCATACAAAATGCACGCGTTAATTTGTAATTATTTTTTTCTTCCATTGTTTTTTGCAGGCTTTGTCCAGGTCGGGTTTCACTCTATTTATTTTTTTCTCCTCCCACTGCCACCCACCACCCACCTCTTTATTGATTTTTTAAGCGAAAACAAAAAAGAGGGCTATAAATATTTAAGATGACAGAACCGAAAACCGAAACCCAATCGAGTGCATTAAAGCGTTCACATTTTAATCGATCTTTGCAAAGGAATTAATCCTGGACGGGGGAAAAAAGGACTAAAGCTTATTCTTTCATGGAAATTATTATATTTTATGGGTTATTTTGTTTAAAATTATTCCATGGAATATATAGAATACATATTAATACTAATATTAATCGTAAAACTCTTCAACTGCATTGTTTATTTTATATTTTTGGAATATTATTTGAGCTGAAAGGTGGGAAAAGGACCTTTTTTAAGGCTTATCATTCCATGGAAATAAATATATCTTATGGGACTTAATAATTATTTTCTATATCAGTCGAAAGATCTTGGAACTCAAGAGAATTTTCAGAATATTTTGAAAAGTGGTAAGACTTCATTTTTCTACTTAAAAAATTTTGTTTTTCAGATTGGACCATTTTCTGGATTTGTTTTAGTGAACTTCTAGCCAGGTGATGAACAAAAACTCAGAGTTTCTTGCAGAAACAAAAATTTTTAGTTGGCTTCTACATAGGTGACGAGCAATATCCTGAGTTATTCCAGCTAAGTGACAAACAGCACTCGGAACGGCATTCAAAATTGTTCCAGCTAGGTGACAAACAGCACTAGGAGTTTTTGTTCGTCACCTACCTGAAACAACTCCGAGTGCTGTTCGTCACCTAGCTGGACGTTAACCAAAAATACTTGTTTTTTTAAGAAATTGTTTGTTTTTTGATAGAAAAAATGTTTGTTTTAGAAGAAATACGCAACCAAGCAAAACCTCTAATAAATTTTCTAAAAATACAAAGAAATTACCAAAAAAAAAAATAGATATATTTTTAAAGCTTACCTTTCCTTGCATAATCAGCCTTATTGTGAGTGTCACAGATGGATCCTCCTGTTTGATGGACGCGCCCGCACTGCTGCTCGTGTTATTGTCCTCCATGGTATCTATTTTGACGGCTTTTTGGGTAGCTCTGATTGGATGAAAAAATGTATCTAGATCTGTATCTAGATCTAGAATCTCAGCAGTTTTTTTGTCTTTTTTTGTTTAGTGGGTTCCCCCCTTTTTGTTGGTGGTTTCCTTTTTGTAAATATATATAACTCTTTTCTATATATCAATCATATACGATCGATACTTGCTTTACATATGTGTAGAGATTTTGGCTACGTTTGCTTCTGGTTTTTAGTTTTTTTCTATATTCTTTTCTAGATCAAAATTAAATTGGTGGTTTTTCTTTGCAAATCGCACTACGTTTTGTTGGGCTTAAGCTCGCTGTGTCGCTGTCGTGTCCTTGCTGCTGCTGGTATCCTTCCAAAATGCAATGAGAGTTTTTTATTGTTGAGCAAAAATACTGTTGCTTAAATATTTCCTTTATTTTTGTAGCTCAAGCTAAAAGAAAAGAGAGATTGCGAAATTATTAATAAATGTCGAGAAATATGTAATTGCCCCATCAAAATGTTGAAATTTTGTCTATATTTTCTGCCAATAAATCATGAAATTAGCCAAATTATTTGTGCGCACAAAATGCCAGCAATGCATTTAATCACATTCCTCGTTGCAGAGAGTTTGCGACTTCCGGCACTTTTCGGCCTGAAAATCGGCGAAAAACAACGACAATGAGACCCCAAAGGAGGTCTCCCCAACCCGGCCTCGTTCATCATCGAAAGATATTTTCTGGCAAAAGCCACCACACAGAGAGTTCCCTGTCCTGTTTGTAAATTTTTGATATGAAATTCTTATTTCTTGAATCTGCGCCAAGTTTTTCCTCGTTTTTTCTTTACATTTTTTCCAAAAACTCTGCAACGCATATGTACTTTTTTTTACATATTATATTGATGTGTCCCTGCCTCGTTCCTGTACCTCCCCCAGAGACATTTCTTACGCTTCAAATCACTTCATGTGCAATTTGGTACAGATTTTTTTCCCTGCTCCTCCTCCGTGATGCTCCTCCTGCCTGGTGCTCCTCCGTGGACCTCTCCTCTCCGTTTGTGCATTGCAAATTCCCAGCATAACTTGATGTATCCATAAACATGTGTACATTTATGTAACAACAATGTTGCCAACATCGGACAGAAATCATTCCCGGGAGGGTGGCATGGGTGGGGCAGTAAGTCTCCTGGAGGGTGGGAACCCTACCGTACCCCGCACAGTTGCTTATGAAATTATGCGCACTAATTCCCCCTGTAACGGCGGCTCAGCCTCGCCCAGAGAGCCAGAGGAGGAGCAGGAGACGGGCCCAAAGCCGAAGGAGGAGCAGGAGACGGATTCAGAGCCGGAAGAGGAGCCGGAGACGGACCCAGTGCCGGAGGAGGAGACGAACCCAGACCAAATTCTGGGGCTTAGAACCTCCGCCAAAAATGCGCATATTTTGCCAGAGACCGTTGCACTTAACATTTGACAGGAAAAGAGGCAAACGGGCAAACAAACCGCAACAAAATAAAAATAAAAAACCAGGTGCCACGACCACGCCTAATTTGAATGCCCCGTCCACAAAAAACGGACATTGGGTAGTCTCCCCCAACGAGAAATGGACAAAAAACTAACTAGTTTTGGTGATTAAAAGAAAAAGGGGGAACAAAAATAACGATATTCCCCCTTAAAAGGACATCCTAATGATATTCTCGTTAACGATATTTCTCAAAAAGTTCAGAGAGAGAATCTATTAGTTTTTCTATAAAAAATAAACATAAATAAGTAACAAATTCAACCAAAAAACAAACCCATTCGATACCTTTCAGTGGTTTCTACTACCAAAATCAATTCAATCAATTCGATTTCAATAGAAAAATAAAACTTTTATAGTCAAAGCAAGACAAAACTTTATTCTTAATCTATAAACAAGAAAAAGTATTTATATTTATTTGTGTTTTTATTTCATTTCAAAATTAAAGAAAATCCTTCTCCAAAGTCCCTTCATTTTCATGATTTATTGCTGTTTTAAGTAAGAATCATTAAAACGTTTTACTAAGAAACGGATTATCCTGTTATATTATATGTCAATTCCAAGTATTTAATTTATTGGTGATATTTCTCAAATAAGTTTAGAGAGAAATTTTAAAGAGATATTCTATTATATATCTACTAAAATAAAAGGAAATATTGACCAACAAATCCCTTCTGAAAAACGAAAAAAATTGATATCTTTCAATATTTTCTGCTTTAAATGATTATTTCTCTTTGATTTTTAATGATTTCAAATGTGACTTCAGAAAGAATTACTACAACTTTTTATTAAGAAATGATTTATTCTTTTATGTCTATTTTGATATTCCTCAAAAAGTTCAGCGATAGATTCTATAATTTTTAATCCTATTTTCTACTTCTATTTTGTACTCCTATATTCTACTCCTAACAAATTCCACTAAAAACTAAAGGAATTCGACATATTTCGGTGGTCTTTACTAATATTTGATTCTTGATTCTTGATTCTTCTCTGATTGTTTGATTTTTACAAGTAATTTGATTTCAATAAGAAGACAAAACTTTAATTATAATTCATAAATAAGAACAAAATACTCGTATTTATAATTATTTTTGTATTTTTATATCATTTTAAAATTCAAAATATCCTTTAATGTTTTTTCATTTCCATGATTATTGCTCTGTCTTAATTCTTTTCTCTGTTAATTCTTTTCTCTAATATATTTTCTCTGAATTACTAAAATTTTTTATTAAGAAATGGATTATCCTTTTGTGTTTTGTCGATTTCGAGTACTTAATTTATTTATAATTAATTTATTAATCCCTACAATAATCCCATTCATAATTACATTTCCCCAACACAAGCTTCATCTTCAAACCATTATAAAAAATGTCATTAAAAACAACAAGACTCATAATTACCAAAATTTCTTGAATGACAGAAAACTCAACAACACTTATTTTTCCAACAATAATATTCCCAAAAGAGTAAAAACTCTATAGAATAAAACATATTTTGAGAACAAAAAATATGTCCTGCCAAAACGTTTTCCTTCATTACCCAACCTTTGACTATCAAACATAATCCTCGTAGCCATTAAAGGACTAAAAGGACTGCGCGATTGCCGCTTGAAAGTCAATTGGAAAGCCACAACTCTGTCTCCTCCTGTCCTGTCCTGTCCTGGGCGACTTGGTGTTACCCGCATGGCAATATGTAAATGGCACCCACAGGTATGGCCAGGGAGTCGCACCCAGAGTGTGGGTGGGTTGGTTAGGGTCCGGGTGGGTTGGTGTTCCCCAGCCACGTTAATACCTCGAGACTTGGCAGAGGAAACCCACCCGCTGGGAAGTCATACGGTGGCACGCCAAGGGGATTCCTCGGTTAAGGAGTGGAAGGAAGAGCCTTACAGGAGCTTGGCAGGAGGACAACGACAGCTGTGGCCACACGCAATGGAGGAGACTAAGGGAGGAAGTCCTGGAGGAAGCTCCTGTCCGAGCCAAGTAAGTTCTGCATTCTTTGCAAAATGAAGATGTCTGCAGACTCCTGCAAAACACGCTCCTTTATCTTCATCCTGGCATCCTGGCACATCCTGGCATCTGCTTTTCTCAACTCCCAACTCATTATCAATCATACGCACTGTGCCACATCCAACACCGACTTCGATTCCAACTCCTTTCCTAGTTTTTAATGACTTTTTCCCCAAGAAGATACAGGATTGCGGCATAACTAGTTTTCTTTTAATTAACTCGACATATAAATGCCAATGTCTGTAATGCCACAACAAAAACCAGTTTGCTTT
This sequence comes from Drosophila merina, assembly GCA_035047645.1. NCBI lineage: Eukaryota > Metazoa > Arthropoda > Insecta > Diptera > Drosophilidae > Drosophila > Drosophila merina. The sequence continues at coordinate 22,176,493 of JAWNPH010000059.1, read as the reverse complement.
CTAATTTTTCATCAACTCAAAAGATCCCAGTGTGCGGGAAAAGATTTCTAATTTCCTGAAAAGACAAAAGCAAACCCAGCCACAAATCCAACTCGAAATTCTGAAATATTTCTCTTATTGTTTCGAGGAGGAAACTTCATCAAAGTTGGGAGTAACCCTGACATCCTTACAAAACTTCCTTTTCAAACTCATTTCCATACACTGCCAGGCGACTGACTATTCTCTTTCAATCAACAATTTATCCTAGTTTTCAGTTGCCAGGATGTGCCAGTTGGGGTTTTAATAAAAAAAAATAAGGAATATTTATGAATTTCTTTTCTCTCCATTCTGGCAACTTTTTTCAATTCAATTTTTTTAGCTTTCTCCATATATGAGTTTCAAATGAAAGAAAAACAAGACACAATAAAAGCTAAATGCTGAACGTGCCTCATATGCCTCACATGCCCCACATGCCTCGAAAAGTGTTGTCATGCTGCAGGAAAAGCGACTTTGTTGACGCCGTTGACTTTATACGTCAATTTCATCGCCGTCTCGGGGAGTTTTTCGTTTCGTTTATGGCAGCTTTGGGGAAGGGAGCTCCAGGTTCAGGTCCAGGGAGTAGGTCTGGCTTTGGAAACAAACATCAACGACAGACAAAGGAGGCTGGGTTGGGTTGGGCTTTCACCCTGCCATTTCTAGGCACTAGACGGGGTCCCATTTCCCCTGTCAGGTTGTCATCGTCATCGTCGTTGTCGTTGTTTGTGGCAAAGGCAACCGCATTGGCAGCATCATCGTAATCATCCTCATCATCATTTTCCTCCACATCATCGTCTTTGCCACACATTTTTGTTACTCTCTCTGGCTCACCTGGCCCACCTGAATCTCCGCCAGGACGTATCCTGGGCAGGCCATCAGAGTGTGCTTAAAGCACTCCTTGATGTAGAATTAATTTTTAAAATTAATTATGCACATGTGCAGCTGTTCTACACAGCGATAAAAACTCTCTACTCCATCAAAGGAAGTATTTCCCATTTCTGACTAATTATTCCTCAGTGTAGAAGAACAGGACAAGGGAGGTCCTTGTAAAGGTGAAATAGCCCCTGGGCCTGTGGCGGCAAAGTGAAAACTCATTAAATTGCATAATTATGTGTACACACACAGGACTTTTGTTGTCCTTTTGCAATAATATTTAATATTAATAACAAGGAATACTGAAATTTTGGTCAAGCCTTTGCCAGAGTCCTTTAGAGTCCTGGAAGGTCATCAGAAGTTTGATTTATGATGCGGTTTATGCCCCAAAAACAAGGACTAGGACTCGGACCAATCAAATTTTGTGGCAACCTTTGTTGCAGAAATATTTAATTACTTACCCGGGAGAGGGGGAGAGCGAGCGAAGGGAGAACTGAAAATTATAGCCTACTTACGAGGGTGGATATTAATATTTGTGTCAAAATTAGGTAAAAGGCAATTAAACGCACATGTCAGCGCGCCCCAAAAACACGCAGCATCGCAGCATCCTTTGCCACAAAATCGATAACACATCGATAACAATGAGGGGGAGGGAATCCACGCCCCAAAAACCACCATTAGGGTGGGCTTTATTATATAATATATCGACTCTGTATAGTTTCCTATTCCTTCATGAAATTGTAGTCCTTCGAAATGATATTCTTTGAGTCCTGCCATGATAAAGCAATTATTGGCCATCAACGGGGAACAAGGACGAGCCACTCGAGCGAAGGAAGTTCCTTTGATTGTCACGTGGAAGCTACTAGAGGAAATCCCCCAATTTAATTTCCAATTACTTTGGCTTATTCCCAGGCAAGGCTTTTCCCTTCATTTCAGGCAGGACGAAGGCTTTTAGGCATTTGCATATATTTTGGAAAGGACAAAACCCATGTCATTCAACTTTAATGACTTCTCTGAAACTTTGGGATTAATAAACAAATCTGAGCGAGTAAATTATGAATTTTGGTCTAATTTTGATTTGATTACATAAAGAGGAAGAGAAAGCAGAGAGTCCTTGCTGACCCAGTCATCAGTTTTTAGACAAAAAAGTCTAATTAAATGTTACTTCAGGACTGCCTGACATCCGCTTCTGGCTGTGTCACATATATCATCCTTTGACAAAACACATGTCCACATCAGGATCATCATCAGGCAGGACGATGAAGGACTCGAATGACAACGGAAAATAAATGAAGAAAAGATGGAAGGGAAAAACCTGTGCCAACAATTTTTGTCACTCCCGTTTGTTGTCATTGTTGGGTTGCAATTGTCTCTGCTGTGTGTCCTTTTCATGTTTGTGGCTGTGACATAATCCTTAATCCTTCTACTTTATTGTGCATTTACATTTCGAGCTCATTCTGCCATTCCCCTTTGTTGTGGCTGTTGTATGACCCCTTGCCACATGCCCCACGCATAGTGTCAGCAAAAAGTTCGGAAACAGTCTGTGTCCTCAGAGTCCTGATAATAACTTTAATAATCCGCCATTTCTGTTAAAAAATTTGACTTTTTTTAAAACTATTTTGGAAATGAAAAGCTTGCCCCACACCATCTCGACCCTAACGCGGTCAATCACACCATTCCGGCTTGTCGCATGCGAAAGGCACTAAGTATCTGACAGATACATTTTCTTTTGGCTGCAGATTTACGCTCGGCACCCTGCACTAATTACAAATTGCACCATGTTGTAGCTGCCCCATCTCCCATCTCCCTAGTTGCAACGAATTCTCGCGTCTCATAAATTAAGTAGGCCACCCATAGACGAGAGACTCTGCGGGATAGGTCCAAGATGGATCCAAGGCGCATCTTTATTAACGCCAACGACGACCGACGACGACGACGACGTAAACGGGGCGAAACATTACAAATGTTGCCACGCATACACCTGTGTGTGGCATGTGCACCTGTCTTGAGACGTCGTCATCGTCTGCTTGAAGAAATCTTATTAAAAAACAAGAAGAGGAAACCTAGATGAGAAAAACAAACTGAAAACTGAGTGAAAATACGGAGGCCCAGGCCATGTTTGTTTCTATCTTTGTTGGGTTGGATGGCTGCCTCGTTGCTGCTTCTTGTTGTTGCTTCGTGTTGTTGCACTAGCGGAAGGCACCGTTGCAAGTCGCATAAATTACAACCCGACCGCCCCCTTTTGCACCTCGACTCTCCAGGGGGCATTCGCCTTTTTAGCACCCAAAGATGATTATGGCCAAAGCCTGAAATGCGATTGCCGTGGCATCATCATCATTATCATCTATCTACATCATTATCATTCATCTCCATCATCGTCAACGCATCGTCAGGTCTCAAGAATCAAAGACAACGTTTAAAAAAGTTTACAAAAAGAGAAAAGAATCTGGAATCTGGGTGAAGTCTAATGAAGTCTAAACCCAGAAGTTTGAAACCATTCGAAGAATCTGTTCCCTTGTAGCCTTTTTGGGGTCCTAGACATTCGTTTTTTCCGATTTATTTTAGAAAATTTTAATAGTTTTTGGCTTTAAAATAAACTAATAATGACAATTTAGATTCTATATTATTCCCAACATTATTAAACGAACAATAACTGAACCAAAAACTTAAAAAAAAGATAATCTAGATGATGTCTAATGGTTTTAAAGATTGAAACCCCTTCGAAGACACTCTACCCTACAGAGATTTCTAAGTTCCAGAAACATTTTCTAGTTTTTTCCTTTAAAATAGACCCCTAAGACCTCTTAAAACTAATCCCCGCACCAATATCAATCCTGGTTGCACAATCATTCATTGAAACCCCTCCAGAAATCAGAGAGACCCCCGAACCACAAAATCAATTCAAAGTTACCGGAAACCACCTCGGGCGTGTCACAAGCCTTGCTGGCCATTAATTAGCTAATTTTCATGTAACTGGCCGATCTAGTTATCCTGGCGCTAATTAGAGGCAGGAAAACAATGTCCTGGATAGCCTGCAGAGGTATCTACAGGACCTGCAAGGCTGGACTTTGATTCCCGAGGGAAACTATCAACCATCAAGACAGGGTGTGGTTGCAACGTTTTTTTTTTCGTCGACTGACACGGCACAACAGAGAGAACGAAAGCTTTTCATTCTCGGCTTCGGCTTTTATGCAACAGTGCACTTTGAAAAGTATCTGGGCAGCAGCAGCACAGGTTAGGTTCTCTTGCCACTAGTAGGGTTTCGCAACAGCAGCAGAAAGCCAGTCGAAAGCCAGTCAGCATATGAAAATCGCTTTAAAAGGCATTAAAATTCATTTAGGTTGCCATCCGTGCCCCAATACCCGCCGGGTAGGAGGAACGCTGCCACACTGCCACATCGATATTGAAATTTATGCTACAGATTTAACTAATAATGCAGTTAAATCCTGTCAGACCAGACCAGACTTGGAAGCGGAGCCGGAGCTGTAAGTAAAGCAATCACACGCTTCATAAGCTGAGGCTGAGGCAGACGCGACTTTGTGCCCCAAGAAGAAGAAAAGTTTGCCCCAAGCAGGGGGCAGGATGGGATGTGGCACAACAAACACAATTGAATAAGCGAGGCAATCAATCAAAATACAAAATCTATTAAGGAAAAGGAAGACGAAGACATTTGCCCTGAAGGAAGCAGGACAGTGGGACTAAACGGGATATATCGCATAAATCCGATATATATCTAATATTTTGAATAAAAACCTAAATTCGTCTCAATTCTTCTCGATTTTCCGCGATTTTTATTCAAAACTAATTCAATTTTTTAATAATTTTTAACACTAAGGGACTAATCGGGATACATCCAAGATATCCGATATATCTTCGATATTTTGAATAAAAAAATCAATTCTTCGCAATTCTTCTCAATTCTTTTCAATTCTTCTCAATTCTTAATCAAAATTAATTCAATTTTTTAATAATTTTGTGACACTTTTAAGGGACTAATCGGAATTTAAGCGATATATCCGATAAATATCGAATATTTTGAATAAAAAACTCAATTCTTTTCAATTTTTAATCAAAACTAATTCAATTTTGAATCATTTTTCCATAATCATTCACACTTATAAGGTATTATCTTTCCAAATCCTGCTCCTTTCGCTCCTTTTGCTCGCAATCTTGGTCCTTCGACAGTCCCTTCCAATTAGGAAGAAAATCTTTTCTCAGAAATCTTTTCCCTTCAATTCTGATCGAAAGTCGAAGCTAATTTAAAAACGCTGCAGTGCCAACAGTAAATGACATAAATTAATAATTTCATCGCTTTTGTGCTACGAGAGAGGAGTGCTACGAAAGGGAGTCCTTTTGGAGCCTGAAACAAAGTGCTTTCCATTTTAATTTATTAATTTAATGATGGTCCAGGACCAGAACCTAGGCCAGGCCAGGGTCGGGTGGGGACACAAAATTGCCTTGGCAAAGCAAATTTTGAATTTTTAATTCAATAAAGCGACAAAATGTTTGCCTCTGCCCTTCGCCAGGAGCAGGAGCAAGGATATTTAGCGCGACAGTCGCTGAGGCCATAAAATTGAAGGCAGCCTCAAAAAAGTTTCCTTCCCGGCGCTATTTTTAGAGACAAAATATGGCCAGTACATTACACTTTTTCCGGCGGGAGTTGGGAGTCCTTCCTCGAGGGCACTGGGAAAGCGGCAAGTCATAATGCTTATTGGATTTCATTTGGCCAAAAATATAATTATGGCTTAGGAAATAAAAAAAAAAGTCTCTCGGTGGAAAGGAAACGATAAAAAGATTTTCAATTAAAGAGCCAGCCAGGATTTATACCAAGGATGCGAAAAATATAAGGATTCTTTTTGGAGAGTAGAAGGAGGTTCTCAGTAAATAAATGTTTAAAAATTGTATTAAAAGGAACAGGAGCAGGAACATAAATAACAAATTGTGTTTTAATAAAGACCATTCTTAGTTCTTTCCTTGCTTTCCTAATGAAAGTCCTGGCAGGACCCTTTTGTTATATTCCTTTCTTTAGATTTTTTTTCCTTTTCTAGAAAGCTTCAAGCTTGAAGTTTTTGTTTCTTAATGAAACTTGACCAAATCGCTTAAGGAAATGCCTGAAAAATGCTTTTGTTCAATGTTTACTTTCTTTTTTTTTTTGGAAGAGAAACATCCTTAGAGAAACATCCTTAAGGACTCGCCAAAAATATCTATGATTAATGGAGAATATTTCATTTAGAACAGGAAGTTGAAGAGAATTTAAAACACTCCAGGATTCAAGGATCCAAACATATTTCCATAGAATTTCCACAAAACAGGAAAATAAATGCCACAAAAAGTTTGCAGATGCCCCAAAAAGCGGCAACCCGCAGCCAGCAGGGCCAGTTATGCAAAAAAAAATCGCTTTTTGAGATAATTGCCAGAGACCCAAAAAAAAAAAATGCTGGTAATGTGTGTGGAAAGCTGAAGTGGCAAGCAGCCAGTGCAGGTTTTGGGGCATGCCACTAGCCTAGCCACTCCTCCATAAATTCTAAACTTTAAAACAGAATAAATTCTTTAATTCCAAATAATTGTTTATGAAAATATTTCCCATTCGTTTACCCCAGAGATGGATCCCAGGAACTAAAGCTTGCCACACAAGGGGGCACATAGCCATTTAGTGCATATTTAGTACAAAGCCAGGCCGGGGGAAGAAAGCAAACACAAAGCAAACCCGACTAGACAACATACCTGCAACAAAAAGCAGCCCAAAACCCGCCACAACTGGTTGCAAGAAAAATGCATCAACGACAAAGAAAAAGAAGCCAAAGCTGCAGCATAAAATGCATAGAAAAGAGGAGGCAGAAAATGGCCAAACATGTTCTATGAATAAAAGAGGGGCACGAACAAGGGGCACAACCAAGGGGCACGACCGAGGGGCAGTCGAAGCAGGTTGGCCAGGAAAAACTTGGCGTGCCTGTTTGCCATCAGCAGGTTTTTCTTTATCCTCCTTTTTTTCATTGCCACACGGAGGCAGACGTCGAGAGGTGGAAGTTGCAAACGTGTTTTCCTGCTTCAACTTGAATTGCAATCTTAACCTGGCCAAAAGCAGCCAAGATATCCGCCTCGGCTTGACCGCTGTCGGTCATTCATTCAACTTTTGGGTTGTGGGTTATCCTTCAGGAAGATCCTTCAAGGGTATTATGAACTTGCAACCTACACACATCAATTAGAAGCTGCCACCGAAATCCTGCAACTCCAAGCTGCGGTTGGGAAACTTTTCAGGAAGAACTCCCGCAACTTTGTTGAGGATAATTTTCAGGAAATTCGATATAATGAACTTTTAATCAAGCAATCAAGTTTCCACTTGCAAGTTCCTTTTTCTTGCAGTGCAGTGTATCTTCTCCGATGCATGCCAGGAATGAAAACTTTAAGAATTTAATTATAGTCATAGCTATCTCTCTTACTCTCGGGCTATCTTTAATTTTTACTATCTCCCTCACATCTTCATTTTCGCTTCGAGGGAGGATGAAATAAAAATTAAAATCATCAGCAGAGAGCGTAGAGTCTAGGAAGGAGCAGCCCCAACCTCTCTTTAACTGTCGGGATCCCTCCATTGGGGCCCTACACAGTTTGGTCCCAACTCTGTTACTCTCTCGTCTCTGCCTATCCACCTCTGCCGCTGCCGCTGGTTCTGCTGCTGCTTCTACTTCTGCTGCGGCTGCTGTCGGGTTTAATGAACGGAAATCTCTTGCAAATATTCAATTGCTATACAACTCTGCATCGCAGACAGTCGCAAATATATACACAGATATGCACATTTCTGCATGTATGTACATTTAATTCTGTATATATTTGTATTCCCGTACATATGTACAGTGGAAGTCAACAGTGGAAAGCGGAGTGCACTGTGGAGCTGGGTTCTGTATTGAAGTTGATAAAAAAAAGGAGTATTTTTTTATTGATAATAATTCGAAGCCAGAGAGGAGGGCAGGCAAGAGGGTCTTCCTGGCAAAGAACCAGATTAACCCAAAATCCATTTCTAGGATTCGCCCCAACTCCCCCCCACCCACAGTCACCCTGCTCTCCTTCTTTCGCACACATTTGCAATATTAATAATCTGCTTGCCATTGAAAGCCATACAAGGCGCGACTTGGCCGTACGTGTCAACATTCGACGCCGACTGCAGCAGCGGCAGCGACGGTTGGGGCGGCAGCGACTGAATGCGCGACGGCGCATATAAATTTTGTGTTCTTTTTTGGAGTGGTCTAGGAACTTTTGCGCCGTTGCGAGTGGCATGCAACCGAACAGCAACAGCAACAAAACTCATTTGGCAGGCACTGGAGTTGCCGGGGGCGGGGAGGAGTTGGGGCTGCTTACAGAGGAGCACCCATTGGCACAGTGGACGCCATCCGCCATCGCCATAAACAATCCGGTGTGGGAAACTTTTGTGGTCAAAACAAAGTAATCCCCAATTGCAGTGAAATTGTTTCTTTCTATTTCAGGAAAATTGTGTCAAGTCACGTCGTAAGAAAGAAACTTGATGAACGGATCTAATAAGATCATAATTTATTGTTCTGTTATGATGGGAAAAAAATAAAAGCTCGAGAGTTTACAGATTTGTTGGTAAACAATGAAAAAACAATAAGTGCCATAAAAGGGAAAAATTAGCTACAATCTATGGGAAGTTTATTTTTAAAAATTCTTTTTATTTATTATTTGCTCTGAATTCGACCCAAATTGGGGTGCGAAACCCCCCGAAACCCAATATCTGACCTTATCATGTCTTTGACGTCTGAGATAAATTATAAAGATAAGTTTTTATAAGATTATTTAACAAAAATCGTAAAATTTAATGACTCTCAATGGAACTGAGAAATAAAATTTACTTTAAATAAGAGAACCCCTTCTGCCTTATTTTTCTTTGAGTTTTTTTTGTACCCGCCCCACTGTAACCACAAAAATGCCTAGGCATCTTCTTCTGTCTAGTGCCAGGAATACCGGGCGGCCTGCCTTCCCATTGGCCTTTGTTTGCTCCCCCTACCCCCTACCACCTAACCACCCCACCTCCCCGTGGATCCTGGTGTTGCCCCTTTTACGGCGCTCTCCTACCTCCTGGCGGCTTCGGTGGCGTCGAGTGCACAACAAATATTGTCGCCGGCTAGGTCGGGAAATCAACGCACTAAGCTCGCTGCTGCACTCGCCCCGATCCCCTCCTCAGTGTTCTTAGACCACCCCTCCTAACCCCCCCCTAAGGCATTCCCTTTTCTCTCGTTTTTTATTTTGCAAATGCCGGCGGGGACAAAGCAAATAGTAAACAAAAATAGTTGGCAGGGCAAAGTAAAAATGCAATAAAAACAAGAAGTAGAAAAGCAGAAAAAAAACAAAGCAAAATGCGAGCCAAAGTAAAGCAAAACGCATGGGCAAGTGAATAAAAATAGAATTTTAAATAAAATGCGAAACAGCTTTATCGCTCCCAGTCATGGCCCCCTCTCGCTACACGTCCCTCTCCCACTATTTGAGAATTTTTTTTACATGAGTCTTTTTTTTTTGTATTTCGATTCTGTTGGAGTTGAATTAAAGCTGCAAATTAAATGCAGTAGCCAGACAAAGCTCACTGAATAACTTAAGAGCAGAGACCCAGGGATATTTTCGAACCCCCTCCCCTAGATCTATAAATATAAATGTAAAAAAAAGTGCACCTTCATATGTATGGAGTTTATCGACTGATTAAATGATAGAATAAACCGGCAAGCGAAATACCAAAACCAACACCGACTAGCCGCTAGTTCCTAAAATTGATAAGCAATCGGGGCTGGGGGAGATTAATCAGACATCAGAAAGTGGAATACAACTGCGATAAATGTTTGGTAATAGTTTCCCCAAGAATTTTAAACTAGGCAACAAGGAAAAAAAATTTTTTTAAGGCTAGAATAAAACTGTTTAAAAATCGGTGTTGTAAAACGATAAAAAAAAAACGTTCCTATCCCACACACATCCACTTTATTATAACGGTACTCTATTGTCAGCTTTATTGCAACGGTACTCAATTTACAAAGGTCATATCGGGTGACCTTGAGGAGAGATTTCCTCGCCCCCAGTTCACAGTGCAACCGATCGCCCTTTGCTGTATTCTACAATTTTACCATGACAAAAAAAGTAAATGCAAATTTATTCGAAGGCAACAAAAAAAGACAGATTAACAAATTAAAAATAAAATTAAAATGCAGCAAAGCCAAAGGCAACAACAAGATTCAAGAAAAATCAAGAAAAAGCAGACACAGGCGAACGCGGGCAATGAACGCTTGATATACGCAAAAAAAATAAGAAAAGAAAAAATCGAGAAAACACAAGACGAAGACGGCAAACGGAACACTCAGTCTCGCACACACTCTCGGGCAGAGTTGCATACGGGGTGGTAAGAAGAAGAGAAGTTAAACATCTGATTGAGTTTGCGATAGAAAAACAACAACAATAACAACAGCAGGAACAAGAAAAGCTACTAAGAAAGAGTGCGGGCGATGGAGGAGAATGAACTTTTTCATAGCTTTGCTTGTCTTGCACATTTGAAATGCACATAATTTACTGTTTAGCAGAGAATCGATCGAGAAGAGATTCGCGGGGGGAAGTGCCAATGCTACACATGGCGTATGAGTAATATTTTGATAGAGGATAGAGAAGGGGGAGAGACGGACAAAACTGGTTTGCAAAGTTCAGTTGCGGAAAATATCACAGTTCAGGCGATGCAAGGTCTCTGGGTTGCACTATTTTCGTAGCTATCCAATTACCGTGTCACACAGATACAACAACAATGGCGACGACACGTAAACAGAGCCCTTAAAGGGGGGAGATACAATTAGACCGAAACAAAAATTTATTTTTTTTTCTCTTGTTTAAAAAGTTGGTTAATTTCCGACAAAAAAAACAAGTTATATAAAAAATTAAATATTTTTCAAACTTAAGATTATGTTTATCAGTGTAAGAAATTTTATTTTAATAAAATTTAAAACTTTGATATAAAAAAAATTGTTAAAAACTCTATTATTTTTTCCCCTTTTAATGGCATCTCCCCCCTTAACTAATGCACATTGGACTCGCACACAGTTACATATTTACTCACTGCATTTCCCTGTCTCTCTTTCTCTACCTTCACCATCTCTTTCTCTGTTTTTGTGTTTTTGTTTTGTTGCTTTTTTGCCAAAGTCAAACTATCAATTACAATTATGTGCACAAACGAGACAACAATGCAATCGCAAATAGATACTCGATACTGGCAGATACATCTACTTGCTCAAATATAGATACTTTCAGCAGCAACAACAATAACAGAAACAACAACAACAGCAAACAATTAGCCAGAAGTCAGCAGAGCACAAAGCATTAAGCTCGCAACTAAATCCGTGAGAGAGAGAGAGAGCGGGAGGCAGAAAGAAGGCCCAGCGGCGGCTTAGAGAGTGGGATGGCGAGAGTTGGCCCGGACTCGTGTGCCAATTTGGGAAAACGAGATGCGGATAGCGGATACCCGGATAAACGGATAAACGTAACGACGAGGGTTCAAATAGGGAGGAGGGCTTGACCCATGCTAAGCCGGGTCAAGAAAAAGGAAAAGCCAAAAGAAAGCCCAAAAACTATCTAGGAAATGTATCTTTTTTTGCAAATATTTAATTTAAGTTTGTTTCGAAAACATTTACATCTTTAAATAACACAATTTATGGTTTTCTTTATTGCAGATACAATGGGGAGTATGAGAAGTATCTGCCAGAACATTGCCCTTTGTTCCGACTTTAACCTTCGAGGCTGGGGATGCGTTGAGATTTTCTCTTCTTGAATATTGAAAACAAGCTCAGCAAGCAGCGACAAGGAAACCCCTGGAAGAGAAGCTACCCCCGGATAGGTAACAACAATTACGCTTCAATGCATCTATAAGATACCATATCGTGTATCTACCGAGTGCATGTGCCGCCTGTGGGCGAAGCTTTTGTGTGTTCTGCGTTCTGGGTTCTGGTTTCTCTCCCTCATATTTAGATGGCTTTTGCTTGTAGATTGTAGCAGAAAAACTGCGAACACGATGCTGCACGAAATGCAGTTGTATCTGTGTAGCAAGTATCTGCAGCAGCCGGATGAAGCACACAGATGCGTCACAGAATGTTGCAACTTTACGCAGATAAGATAAGAACGTCTGACACTTCCCCACCACCATCCTCCTCCTCCCGTCAAGTCTGAAAAACATTGACAACTTTTCTATTAACGGTCCGGTCCGCACGACGAATGCAGAAAGTATCTCGCAGTACGTTTTGTGTTGAGAGTATCTGTATCTGCACAAAGAAATCTTGCACAAATGTGCGGGGGAAGAGCCTGTGCCTGTGCCTGGGCCTGTGTAAAATGCAATCAGGCGGCACGATGCTGCAACAAAAGTCTGCAATTGATTGAAGCAAAAGTTAAGTAGATTATGATGGAAAAGTTTGGGGCAAGCATCGGCAGAGACGCAAGAGCCTCGACCTCGATACTGGGGATAACCGCAAGCTGGGGGCAGGAAAAACTTTTGCCGAGTCGAGTCCCAAAAAAAACCAGCAGCAGATTTGTGGAAGTTTCCACACTGCAACTTGTTCCCCAGAAAGCCCGTCAAAATAAGCGACTTCCTTCTTTGGACCGGAAATTGTTAGCCCCCGGACTAGACCCCATTAACCTGATTGTTAAAAAATATTGATTATAGTATTTTGTAGTGCCACAAAAATAATTGAGTTCAATCAACTTTTCAATCCAGTTTTGAACAAGAAAACAATTAAGGGAAATACCTAAAATTCCTATCAATGAGGCACCTTTTTCTCTTATTAAAGATACTCTCCAAGGCACCTTCTAGCCTTATTAAGATAATCCGCAAACCATTATCTGATTCACAATCTGTGGCACTTATTTTCACGTGATTAGTCCCAATTTGTTGATGGATAAATAGCTTCAGAGTCTAGTACAGTGATGGATTCCGTAATTACTAGAACATCTGCTACGGCTACTCGTACTGGAAAAATTTATTCCCAGAAATCTAAATCTATTCACAGGCAGACAAGATTTTATGGCCAGAGAGCTAAAAATTCTTACATAAAATTGTAGATGTTTTTACGTACCTGAAACGAGACAAGAAAAAATCACAATTAGAACATGTTTTATATATTATTTTAGTTTAAAATGTATTTTTTATTCATTAAAAAAGATGAATCTATAAGGAAATCGTTTATTTTCCCCCCAAAAATCTTAGATAGAGTTCATAAATTATCGATAGAGACCTAAATGTACTCAAAGATAAACAAACTTTGGCGCTAAAAGATGAATTTATTGGAAATGGTTCTCTCCTGCCTGGGCATTAGCAGCTGTTGGAAAACAAATCGAAAATGTTTAGATTAGGAAAGGAAATTGAAAACTAGAGAGAGAGTGCAGTGTTTCAAAAGAAATACATCGATTCTTAATGATTATTTTGTGGCATTTTGGTAGCAAATGGAAGTTTCCAAACTCTTTAACTCGAACAAGTTATTTTAAATGAATATTTTGAATGATTTTATTCAAACGCTACCCTTGAAGTGTCTCGAAAAACATAGGATATTTATGCATTTCCTCAAAAGTTATGATAATCCGCTGCTTGGCTTTAACCAAACCTCATTTTGACGTCACTTTTTAGCCGCAAAACGAAACGGAACTTGTAACACAAAAACAGATGCTAAAAACTAAAGTAAACCAGCTCAGCAGGTAGCCCGCCAGTCAGTCAGTTAGTCAGTCAGTCAGTTAGTGTGTCCATCATTTTGGGGCAGCAACAACTAATCAGAGACAACTCCAAAACCAAAACCAAAGCCGGACTCGGGGCTTCTTAATTGCTTGAGCAAACTTTTTAGAAAATTATGGAGAGAGAGGAGCCAGCTCTGGGTCAGGCGGCCTGGAAATATAAACAAAAAAGAAATACATTATATACAATAATGTTTATGTGGAATATACGAGTATGTAAATACGAGAAAAATAATTAAAAAATCGCATGTCTGACAGAATTTTTGACAAATTGTTGCCCCCGCGCACAATCGAAAAGTTAATGAACTTGCTGCTCGCCGGAGAGGCATAGAGAGAATTCCCGAGAGCTAATGATAATGCCATAATATACAGATACATTTACAGATACATCTGTTAGAGATAGAGATACTCTTGGTCGTAAAAAAAACAGCGCGTGCTGCCCGCTCGCATAAAAAGATTTATCATCTAAAACTGTCCGACTCTGACTATGAATGAAAATGCCGACACACAAAACCTCACAATGTGTGGCACAAACACACACCATTAGTTGCCCCGATCAAAGGCGAGAAAGAAAAACATTTAAAGCCAAATAAACACTGAAACAGAAGGCGTTTTAAGAGAGCCATCATAATTGTTTATTAAACTAAAAGCTGGAGCGGAATCCGTAGAGAGCCCCCGCCGCCGCACTCTCTAATTTCTTTTTTTTTTCTTGCCTTGCGATGCGTCAGCCTCACGTTTAGATAATTAATGGCCAAGCAAAATGTTTACACGAAGAGTGACTGGAAATTGGTAGAAAATAATGACCCAAGAGGTTAAAAAGTTAACAAAACTTTTGAAATATTTCAAAAGATCCTAAGATTGTCCCTTAAGGAATCTCAAATCTGGTAGAAAAGTGCGAAAATTATTCGAATTAATCATTAAAAATTGCCTTAATAAACCTCACACGCCCCTTGATTCAAGTATCTCCCGCCTGCTTCTGCCTCATCCTCTCATTATAAGCATTTATAGGCCAACCCACACATTGCATTCAGTTTAACTCAATAAAAATGTTTTTACTTTTTTCGCGCTTTGTGTATTTTTTTTGATCAACTTTTTGTATCTGAATTTGTGTGCAAAGAAGATATATTCTTTCTCTCCATGAATTTGCATAAACAGGTCGCAGTCAAAGTCGAAGTCGACCCGTTTAGAATTGTTCAAAATTCGCTGACGAGCCGGAATACGGAATATTTGCTGTCATATCAAAGAGATACATCTGTGAGATATAAAGGGTGATTTTTTAGCTATTATCTTTTTTGGCAACAATAGTTTAAAGCAAGTTTCGTGTTTGAAACACAGTTTGATCTATAATTGAACCATAAGTCGTCTTAAAAAGGAACCATGCTTTCAAATTATTGAATTTTATTATCAAAATGCGTTTTCAGTTAAGTAAGTTCATCAACGAAGCTTATTTTTGGCTTAATTGTCCATTTTTTGGAATGAACATCAGCCAGAAGCCTTGCAAGAGCTATCAAAGCATCCAGAAAAGGTCACAGTTTGGTAAGGTTTTTGGAGGTTCATGGGTTTTAGGGACATCCTGGAACCATACTTATTCAAAGATGATGATACCATAAGAGGATTTCATCTTTTTTTGACCAAAATGCAAGAACCTGACTTGCAGGACATGTGGTTTCAATAAGACAATTTATCAGTTGTAGTTTGAGGCAAAACTTCAAGATGTCGCCTAGATCCTGATCCTTTAACTCCTTTAGCCCTTTTTTTGTGGGGTTATGTTGAATCGAATATCTATTTAGACAATCCCGCTTCAATGGACATATTCGAAGACAACATTGAAGCTTTTACTCGTGAGATGCAGGTCGAAATGTTGGAAGGACTAAGAGGATGAAGCATTTGAGAGGCAGTCACGGTCGCCATTTGCCTGAAATTATCATAAATCGATTAAAAACGATTCAAATATCAAATCAAATATCGATTCCAATAAAGATTTAGTGCATTTTTCTTTGAAATAGCTTTCCCATAGCTCTTAAAAAATCACCCTTTCTTTCGTATTCTATATATTTTCTATGCTTTCTTGGAAGAACTCTCCTATAGCTCTTAAAAAATCACCCTTTATCGGAGAAAAAGAAGTGCGAATGGATTTGAAACGTTGACATTTAGTCTTCGATTGTTATCTCTGAATCCGAAATATTTTGCTGCAACAAATTGATTTGAAATCTCGTTGTCTTGGGCTGTCTTGGGAAGCAAAAATCTCTAGCGTTTTATAGCTTTCAAACCCAATAAGGGGGAGCAGGAGAACGAATATGGTCAAGCCACTTTGACGTCTTTGGAAAAATCAATGTTTATTGCAGTTGCTGTCGTTGCTGTCGAGTTGCTTCTGTCGTGTGTTGCCTTTTTGCGGTTTGTTGTAATTAGCAACATGGTTGTACCACAGCTGGTTGGGCTTTCAAAATTCCTAGAAATGGGCATGGAGTCCGGCAAATGCTTCGCAAGAATCTGTTCGGAGGAGAGCGAATGACCTGAATCTTCAGATGCGTTTTTGATTGCCGACAGATTGCATTCCTCTAGATACATTTTTAGGCAACTTGCAGATACATTTTCGCAACTGTTTTTGATGAAATCTCCAACAGGTTTCGATTTCAAGATGCAAATCAAACTGGTTCAAAAACCGATTGCCAGATATCGCTTTGAATTGATAAATACTTCCTTGACTAGCGAGTAACTTCTTAAAATGTATCCGGTAGATACAAGATACACGACTATCTGGAGTATTTTTGCAATTATAAAGATTGATGGAAATGTTCTCGTCCTCTTGCAGCAAGGCAAAGGCAACTTCCTGCCATGGCAAGTCCTTCACTCCTTTGACAAATCTGACAGCTGGCCCGAAAAACGGAAAGTATCTCCAATCCAACCCCCAAAAAAGGACCTCAACAACATAAAGCTTATGCTGGGGTAGTACAAGGACCAAGGGATGGGATCGCACGTATGTGCTTTAGGGTTTAGGGTGGGTTGGCGCGGCAGTCATTATCAAAGCCCTTCAAGGTCTCTCAAGGCAAGCGGCTGCTTTTACAGATTTTTTTATGTTCCCGAAACGCACAAGGAGGGGAGTCGCATATATTTTATGAAAATTAGGAGGAGAACCTGCCTGGGTCCTGCCTGGGCCATAAATAAATGGTCTCGTTTACGACTTTGGACATTAACCTGTTAAATTTCTAATGTGTGTCCTTAGAAGGCACTACACTTCCCTACCCCTTGCAGGATCATCAACGTTTTGCATATTTAAGCAGTCTCGGCTCGACAGCAGCGGCTTGGATAATCCACAACCTGCTTGCCACACGGCAGCGGCAGCTCTTGCCTCCAGAGAGACCACAAAATCAATAATGATTACATTTCCCTTGCATATTTCAGCCAGCCCTGGTGGCGGACCGACGAGTGGGTGGTTCTAAATGACATTTGGTGGCAGACGCCAATTGGTTGGCAGGTCAGGTGGTTGCTCCTAGAAAGCCTCCCACCTCCACCCCTCTATCCTCTGAGAGTGTGAAAAAACAAAAGACGGGAAAAAGCGGTTAAGTGGCAGCGCCAGCCAAAAGTCCTTACAAAAAAGAGTCCTCTCTAAGCAGGTCCTGTGAGGTCAAGAAACAAAAATATAAAATTAATATTTAAATCAATAAAAAGAACAAAAATATCAAAATTTATATCAAAAAAGTATCAAAAAAAGAAGAAAAAAAAGTAAACCTTTTCCTTCAAAACTTCTAAAAAAACAAAAAGGACGTTTTTTCCACTGTAGTGACTCTCCACTGTACTCACCACCACCGAACGGGTTGAGTACTTTGGCTCTGGTGGGGCTTCGAAGCAAAAGAAATGCAATGTTGGAAGATGCAGGCGAAGAGAAATGCAATAAGTGGCGCGCAGGGTCAACGGTAATGGGCGAACAAGGGGGTGGGAGGGAGACAGGAAGACGACGCCACTCAATGCAGTCAACGGCCTACAGACGGGCGACGGGTCCTCCTAGTCCAACCAGTTAGAAAATGCTAGCAGACCGGCAAGAAAGTGCAACAAAGTACAGGCCCCAATCTGCAGCCTAACACACACACATGCACAGAGTGCATACATATATGAGAATACATCACCCCCTCCCTCCCCCTCTCCGTCTCTCTCTCTGACAGGTTGAAATCCAACGCAGCAGAACGAACAAGCGAAGCGACGAAGCAAAGTAAATGAAAAATAGCAAAGAAAATGCACACAGAAAGTAGCTACAGCAACAACAAAGAAAGCAAAAACGTTGATGACGTTGACGATGGCGACAAAGCACAAATGCACAAAATAGGCAGAGTGCGAAAAAGTGCAGACGGGGAGGAGGAGGAGCAAAAAAGTGCAGAGGAGGAGGAGGTGGAGGAGCCGAAAAGAAAATGCAACGCAAAGCACAAAGCCAAGCAGCCGAAAAACCCAAAGAACCCATTCCAGTAACGGGAAAATACTAACGCGAGCTTTTCTTTCGATAAAAGCAAAGAATTCATTCACAAGCAAGGTATCGCCATAAATAACGGGTTTTAAGATGAATCCTATACACTAAGCAACAAAAATTTCAGAAACTTAATATTAAATTAAGAAAAGTTTCTTGATTTTTTAATCACACATAATTTAAATACAATTTAAAGATTATTTTAATTCAAGAATTCATTCACAAGATGATTTTTTTTACACTGAACAACACAAACTTTAACAAACAAAATATTTTTTATTTTAATTACAATTTAAAATGAATTCTTTAAGCATAAAAAACCAAAAAATAATATTTTATCTTTCTAAAATCAATAAAAATAATATTTTAAACATTCCCCCCTTTTTTTATAGTAAAAAGTATTAAATAATACCATTTTGTGCTAATTAAATTTATACACTCTAGAAAAAACTTGTTAATTAAATTTAAAAGATATAACTTTTACTTTCAAAAAGGCAGAGAAATGAGTGAGAATGTAATAAAAATCTCAAATGACAGTTAATTTGAGTTAATCTTCTGAGCGGGTTCCGCAATCATAAACATAAAATAATATCGATGATTTATGCATTTTTAAGTGAATTTTCGGTTAAGTAACGGAGAAGCTGATTTTCCGATTTTGTGTAAAGCCATAAATTGCAATTGCAGCACTAATTGGTGACTGTGAATAACGAATGGAATAATTACAAGCCCCGAAAGCTTTTTTTCCCCAAGCATTCATAAATAGTGTAAACGATATTCCAACAGTATTTCGCGAGAGCGGGAGAGAGAACAGGCGAGGGAAGACAGCGAAAAATCAAATCGAATGAATTACAGTTTTAATGAAATACTGGGCAGATTACAGTAATTTAAATGGCGAGAAAGCTTAAAGGAATAAAAAGTTCTTGAATTTCTTTAAAGAATGCAAAGTTTGTCACCAGCAGACGCGGATGCCTTGACAGGCTCTGATAAGACTCACTCTGTATATGTAGCAAAAGGAGCCCGCCCAGGCAACGCCTTTTTAGCCGTTTGCCGAAGCGGAAGTGATTAAACAAGGGCTGGCTGCCAAAAATTGATTCTTCTAAGCCTGACGCGTATGCAAAATAACAAAAGGAAACTAAGCAATGAGCAGGCGGGTGAAGAAGAAGGTGAAGGAGACGGAAAAAGCGCGCTTTACTTGAGCCGCTGCCCACGCCAATTAGAAGTTTTGAACCCGAACTTGCCGTCGCTTCGCAACACTGCTCGACGCCATACATGCACACTGACGCACACATACTCTTGCATCCAGAGCCAGTTTGTCTGGCCCAGCGCAATTGTACAATTGAGCACAAAGAGCGACTTGCGCTGAGAGTCGGAGAGAGGCAGACCGAGAGAGAGGATTCTGGCAAGCCGCGCGTAAAACAACGACGCGTTTTTTGTTAGGGTATATAGAGAGCATATCGGGACTGGTTTTTTCTGTCATTGAAAACAAATAAACTTATTTTGAATTTTTATGACATGTATTATCAAAAGCCCTAAAGATATCTTTAAGTGATTTTTTCCCCCTATTTAGTCACAAGTTTAAAACTCTTTAAGGAAAAAGAGTAAAACGTTTATACCTCCCCCCGTCAGAATTTTACCTACAGCGATAAGGGTGGTAAAAATAAATCGAGACGTAAAGCAACGGTCGCTTATCACATGGCGAATTCCAGTTACAGGGTATCATCACTGCAGGGAATCATCGTCTTCTTCCAGTCAGAGCAGCGAATGCAAGGCACAAGAGGGAATCGGAAAAAACAACAAAGAGCAGAAAACAACAGAGACAGAACCAGCGACAGAGACCAATGGCAGGCAAAATGTGAGAAGGCAAATAAGAATGCGAAAAATAACGTCGGAGGAGCAAAAATCAATTTGAGGCGCTCAAGTGGATGTTGGATGTTGGATGCTGGATTCTAGATGGATGCTGGACTCGGGCTTTATTTTCGTGTGTGTTCTTCTTTTTGCACAAAAGTGTAAAAACTGTATACAATACACAAACACACACTGGGCCGCACATACACACACAGGGAGAGGGACAGGCAACACGCGACGGCTTTTGCCGGTTGGGGTAAAAACTACAGAGAAAATGGAAAAAATACAGAGAATTGGAGGAAGAGAGTCCGAGTCCGAGTCAGAGCCAGACGAGAACGCTTTAATTATGCTTAATTTGTTGTTAATCAAACTCAGAATACCGTTTTTTGGGGAAAAACTCACGCGGCCGAAAAGTGGAGAAAAGCAAATCAATTGGTTTTTTTTGTTTTAATTTTTAAGGGAAAATGTAATGAAAGGAGCGAAAGGCGAGAATTTTTAGATAGGGCTCAGGCTCACGTTTTTCTCTGCTGCGGCCGTAGATCGAAAACGGAACCAGAATCGGAATCGGGGATTGATTCACCGCTGCCGGATTGTTATTACACGTTTTTTTTTTAACAATTGGGTTTTTTTTGTAGCTGTGAGTGAATCTGTGTTCCTTGCTTTTGCACACTTGCTTTTGCTTCCTTCTTTCTCTCTCTTTATCGACTCATTCGCACACTTTAAATTTGCATTTGCAATTCGCCAATTGCCTTTATTCGGATATAATTTTTTGTGGCTGTCGCCTTGCTTGTTGCTGTTGCTGTAGTTGTTGTTTTTGTTGTTTTTTATGAAACCCCGGTTATTTGTCACTTTGATTTACTCTACTCAACACACCGTCGTTATTTCCGAATATCGCTTGGCTTCTTCCCTTCTGAGATGTATTTTTCTGGAATTAAAATTCACTCTGGCGAGAAACTGCGAGACGCGCTAGCTGCTGAACGTAGAACCGTACACCACCATTAATTTTTAATAAATGAGAGGAGGTAGCACAGAGCGCGATAAACAACGGTGCAGGCGACGGGGGTGGACACGGAACAGCACGACGCGAGCAGAACGCTGTGGGGAGAGCAACAGCAGAACGCTGTTAGTTGGCTGTTAAGCGTGGATGGACTCCGTGTAGGTCGGAGAGCGGCACAGTGGAGCGGCACAGCTTAATGATATTTTGAAGATTTGAAAGGGTCTTATTGTACGAAAATCTCTTGGTTGTATCTAAGATGAGAAAATTGGCATCAACAATTAAGGCATCAACCAGAATTGATTTATCATCCATTATACTTGTTATATTTTCAAAAAAAGTTGAAAAATGCCAAAAATTCAGGCGTGATTTCCACTGTGCCGCGGGTGTGAGCGGGACAACCACTGCAATCGCAACACACTCCATAGGGTGGGAGACAGAGAGTAGCAGAGGGAGAGAAGCGACGTCGGCAGCGACGCTCCTCTGCTCTCACATTTTTCCCCCAACTGCGCATGATCTTATTCGTGAGTGCTGGTATGCGAGAGAGCCGACTGTTAAATTTAACAGAACTCAAATAGGGACTTACATATTCCGATCACCTGCATTGTCACATAACTCACATTATTGCACTTTTGAGTGAAAAAATATTCATCCCAATCCTGCACCCTCCGCACCCCCTACATCCACCTGGTTTTGGCATGCAAATTAATGTAAGGGATTAAAATATAACGCACAAATTGGATGCAACAACAACAACAAATGTAATGAATTGCTTTTAAATCAAATTATGTAATTAATATTATGCCAAACAAGGACAAAACCAACAAAGGATTACAAAAATATTTTCACTTCATTACAAATGAGTGACCCGCAACAACATTTTCCAATTAGACCAAAATGCGGTTGGATTTCCCAGCATTCCGCTTGGAACCCAATTCTCTAGTTGCTTGCCCTTAATGACCTTCACGGCAGGGAAAATTAGCTTTGTTGCAAGCAAGAATTTCTTCTTGAAACGCTTCAGTAATAAACTCTCCTTTTCAGCTTCTACCTGGAGATTAAATAATAAAATGAATAAAATGCATTGCGCAATTGTGAGCTGGAATGAATCTCACGCTACGATAAATATGAATTATTTCAAAAGTGGATAAGCTTTTCAGGTCAAACGTTGATTAATATTCAGAGTTTTTAAGGAAAAAAACATGAAAAAACATGAAAAAAACATGTGAAAACATAAAAATAACTATATTATTTTTTTAAAATCCTTTTAGGATTTATTTGTTGGCTATAAAAACAGAGATAACGATTTTAGTTATCTTTATTAAAAGTTACTTGCACTTTATTAAATGGCGATAAAAAGCGGCTTCTCAGAATTTTATGTAGAAAAATACACGAAAATAAGGATGCTTCTCTTATTCTCGATAAATATATGATTAAAATAATAAATTATTTGAATTATTTCAAAAGTGAATAAGCTTTTTAGGACAAACGTTGATTAATATTCAGAGTTTTAAGGAAACAGCCAATAAAAATGGGATAAAAAGCGGCTTTCAAGAATTTCATAAAGATTCCTGCTGAAAAATAGACGCAAATAAGGATGCTTGTCATCCTATGCTCGTCCTTTTATTTGAACGAATATTTATTTTGCAATCCAGGGGGCGTGTGGCATGGGGCATGGGGCAGGACATGAGAAAACAAACAGTGCAGGAAAGTCAATTAATTGATTCAAAACAAAATGCAATCGAGGGCAAAAATGCTGGAAAAAATGGCAGAAAAAGTATGCACTTTTCTGTAAAAAAAAAAAACAAAAAAACAACACTCGTCCTGGTCAGAGGTGGGCGTGGAAACCCATTCAAATGTGGCGCGCTTTGCCATCCAGCAATCCAGCTTTCCTTTGAGGCCTTTGTCAGATTGTGAAAACGATAAGTGCAGAACTTAATTAAATTTCATTTCTGGGGAAAAAAAAAACAAAAACCCAAGGGGAGGTGGGCAGGTTCACTAGGTTACCGTCGAAGTACGTTACAAGCGAAATGCATTAAGCTCCAGAGTTTTAATTTAATTATTATTAATCTCATTTGACTGCCATGGCGGGTTTAAGCCCCGCTCCGTTCGTCCTGCCATCCTGCCTGTACATGGTACAAGCAAAAAAATTGGCATTTCCATAAATAAACAAGCCGAAATAATAAAATATTAAGAGGCAAAAAACTTCGCCATCGTCCTATCTGTGCCAAAAAGTTAACTACCTGCGGTTGCCTGATGCGGGGGCGGCTTTCGCACTGACAGCGAAAATTAGGTCGCCTGAATTTTGAATGAACTCTAATTGTCATGAAATGCGGCTAAAATTGTCAATATACCCGATTGCCACCGGAGGGGCCCCGCCTTCTCGCCAATCCTGGCCCACTTATCAAATACACAATTCCCTCATTATCGATTCGGATTATGCAAATCCGCGATTGCCTACTCCATAATCCAGTTCTCGTTGTAGATCCTTTTTGTTTGGGGGAACTATGGAATTCTTAGCGATTATGGATTGGATGCCTTAACCATTTGCAATATCGATTTTCTGTAGTATTTTGGTTAAAAATGCAACGAAAATTGACCAACTTTTCGATTGAAATTACTCATACGCCCTGTGGTCAGGTTTTACTTTTCATAAAAACGTTTTTTTTATAGCTGAAGGCTAAAATCTCACAAAAATTAAATGCTTATGTATGTTTTATATTTAATATTTATACTTTTCAGCCTAACAATAGTTTTTGAATAACCTTAGGCTGACATTTTGCAATATTAACCGCAAAAGAAATGAATTGGATTTAAGACTCAGGTTGGGTTAAGAACTTTTTGCGGCATAATTCAAATTTTAGTAAAAGGAAATCTTTTATTTTAGAATGAAATTGAAGGCTTTAAATATCACAGTTGGAGAGATCTGATTTAGGTCAAATTTTCAATAACTTTTAGCCATTTTAAAGGTAATTCTTCAGCCGCCTAGCTTGCGATTTCTTAGTTAACTCTTAGTTAGTGTTTATCTTTGAAGCCTTCTCAAACAAAACTGAATCAACCAATAACAAAACTGACAAAAGAGCTTTTAAAGTACAAAATGTCATCTTTCTAATGCCATTTAGCAGAACCCAATCGGACTTATACAACGCGAAATACTGATAAATAATTACACCTATTAAAAAAGTTATGGATTTATCCTGGCTACACTATATTCGATTATTTGGCCACTTAAATAAGTTAAACAATAATAAAGTAATAACAATAATAAGTAATAACAATAATAAGAAATAAAAATAATAAGTAATAACAATAAATAGGTGTTGAAATTAATTGGAATATTACAAATTGCAATATTTGAGATGTTCAAGTATAATCAGAGCTTAATAAGGCTTAGCTTTAGAACAAAGAAACAAACATGTGAGAACTAGAAGATACCCAGTACTCGTCTTTATTAATTATCTCCAAAATACTCGCAAAACCATAAGTGGCCAAGGACTCTTGCTCATTTAACAAATACTTGTTGAACAAACGAGGAAACCAACTGGCATCGACTATTATATATTCCTGGTTATCTGTAAGCCGTTCACCTTCCATAAGCTTTGGGTTCTTAGCAAAACATTTAAATGCAAATCTATTTAAGTTGGTCTCCTTCAGTGGCTTAGTGGTTTCTAACTGAAATGGCCAAAGCCAAAGCCGTGCTTGAGCCAGAAGACGGCAAGTTCATTTAACTAATAGCCAACAATTTATAACTAGCTTGAGTTGCCCATCCGGGCAGTGCCCTCCGCATCCACTCTTCGTGGTGGTGGAAGCAAAAAGCTTGCGATGACATACAACTAATGGCCTGACCCACCTGGAACCTGAAACCTGCAACGGTGTCCCGCCCCGATGCTGCTCCGCAAAACTAATCCGCTTAATGTTTTGCCTATCTCCTAAAATATGGCCATGGCTGCCCAGGACCAGCAGGATGCGACAGCTTCCTTATGCGTCTGGCAGTGTCCTGGAACTTGCTTACACTTGCTTGATAAACCCAAGAAAGTCGAAAGTCCGAAAGGCCAGGACTTGAACATCGACAAGCAAAACCTAGGCTAAAAATTGAAATAAAAGTGGTGAGTATTGCGTTGGAAAAAGTTTCCAGGGGAATAACTTAAATGGTCCCCCAAGACGCTGGAGAGATAATAATGTGATAGGCAATTCGTGATGGCAAATGAGGGGGCTTCAGGAGCTCCAGGAGGTGCAGGATCCTGGACTAGAGCCTGGACTCTTGTGTCTACATGTGAGTCTGCTAATTAACTAAATTGAAGGCAAAACTTTTGTCGCTGTGCGACTCAAAAGAACAAAGAGGCGGAACAATGAGGCGGAGCTGGGAATACTTTTGGCCAACGAAGCAGATAATGGATATGAGTACTTGAGGCTTGGAATGCTTGGTACCCTCTATTAGGCGATTAATAGCTGTATTTCCTGGAAGGACACACAAAGGACTTGGCTTAGGAGCTTGCAAAACGGCTCTTAAGTACTCCATAGAATGTGTTCTTAGGTTAAAGATGTCTTTTATGTTCTGGTAATTGTTTTTTTTACTTACAATTTGTTTGATAATTTTCGTTCATTTAAATTAGAATATCTCTCCTTCTAATGTATATTTTTTTCCCATCTTATATCGATCCATTTTTGTCCTATTTTTTAACCGTCTTATCTCATCATTTCCTTGATTGACTGTTAAGTCCATAACCCGCTAAGAGCCAAGCCAGCCCAATTGTTTCCACATGATGCGTTCACAAAATATCAAATCAACTTCCTGTTCCCCAAGAACACACCCCAAATTGAATCGCACCCCCACACCCACCCACACCCACGCACAACACGCGAAAAGGTAGCAGCTGCGAGCGCTTATGAAGCTTTAAATGTGGCATGCCACGCGCGACCCCGAATTTTGCGTTGCATACTTTGCTGCGCCCAAGCTCCGGGCACGGCGTGTGTGTGTATTCTGATGTTTTTATATAAAGTTTATACTATAAAGTTTATATATTTTCATGAAATATACTCTGTACCTACTGCATGTGTGAAAAGTTGGCTTGTGTATTTAATTTGCCACATAATTGTATGCACAACACAGAGCTTCGAAATTGAAAAGGCTACGAAAGCAAAACAGACTTTTTTTTTGCATCCCAAAACTGCAAGAAGTCAAAACCATAAAATAGTATCTCAGTTATTGTTTGTTTTTGGTTTTCTTCATCTATGATATTTACAATTCATGGCGATTTAATGTAAAATGGTCGACTTAACACAACGCCTCACTGGGTTTTCGGTTTTAATTAAGGGAAAGGTATTTGGACATAATTCAAAAGAATAATTAAACATACATTTTGTGTAAAATAAAACATTTGATTTAATTTTCTCTCACTCCAAGCCAGATCGTATTGTGCGGGATATCCATGAATATTTATTATAAACGAAGTCTAACTTGTCCGTGCAGAGCAAAAGTCCACACTTTCTGATAAAAAGGAACCTCAAAAGCAAATTCAATTAACCCTACAGACCGTAGAGAGCATAAGCAAATACACTCATCCAATACAAATACTGGGACCGAGACAGACAAACCAAAGTCTCCCGGCAACTCCGGTCCGGGGTCGGGTCGGGCCTCCACCGGACTGTCACAACTGGCGCCCGAGCTGGGACTGCGGGGGGCTGACCAACCGCAAGGACACAAAGTAACTAATTATCTCGCCTTAACCCCATGCCGAAAGCTCTTCCTGCTGTGTTTACTTAGCACTCCGCCCCCAAACCGAGATCCCTTCTAAAATTTCCCCACAGCTTCCTCGCACGTGGCTGGAAAATCTCGAAAAAAAAACGAAAGAAAAGTGAGTGGAAAGCGGCTGGGAGGAAGATTGAATGCAAACTCGATATGTTTTTCACATTTGAATGGACAATGGGCAGCGGAGGGGGAAACAAAATAACTTTAAATGAAATGTGTCAAATGCTGGCACATGCCACGCCTGGACCGGGAACTGTTTTTCGGGTTCGGGTTTGGGGAATTCCTTGGGGTTGCAGGTGCCAAAGGGTTGCCAGCGGAAACCGATTCCGGCCTACGATGGGAGTGGGAGTCTGCTCCCGGCTCTCTCCCATTGAATGAATATTTATTGATAACAAACTGTGAGAATATAACCCCTACTTCCAAGTCTAACATCAATTCCATTTCCACTCGACACAACGCCAAACAAGCGAAATTGGATGGGTCTGGTCGAAAGCCTTTCATCGGTTCTGCATCTTCCTGCGTGGCAGCTCAAATACAAGTTCATGAGGGACTTTCATCTGCAATCTCGAACTCGCTCCGATGGATGGATAGATGGATGGATGGATGGATGGATGCCAGCTATTTGGACAGCACTCGTGGCGCGCACACGAAATGAACATGGCCAACTACATTGGAGGAGGATGAGGATGAGGATGAGGATGGGGATTGGGTTGGGAACTGGGAACTGGGTGGGGAAAGTGCAGGGAGAGCCAGTCAGGAAGGAGGATTTGCGCCTTACCAAATGGCACAAGCCATTGAGCTAACGATCGAAATTGTATCTTGCACGCATATTTTGTATCTGCGACTCGACACTGAAAAAAACGTTGAAGGAAAACTGTGCTTAACATTCTTAGATGCCTTTAGATGCACTTTACTTTGAAGATCAATCAAATATATTATATTTTATAGAATAAATTGTGTGATACCCGGTACTTTTTGGAAGAAATATTGTCAGAATTTTAGTAAAAGAAAAGAATTCTTGTAGAAAAGTTCTGTTCTTGTCTTAGATATCGATTTATCAGATAATTTTAACTATTTTTTAAGTAGCTTTTCCAAAAGAATGTTTATTTTTGACTAAAATTTGGATTATTTTCTATAATTCTACAGCTTCAATAGTCTCTAAGATGGATTCACAAGGAACACAAAGGAGGACCCATCGAGAATGGAACATACTTGTAAGCTCTTCCTGATACCTGAAGTATCTTAATAAAAATCTTGATAAAAAGTATCTTATTTCCATTATTGGTAGTAATTTCTCGCTGTGCTTTCAGTACACTCTTCGACAATCGAAGGTAGAGTCCCGAGCGTTTAACGTCAAATAAAAACCGAGTAAATAATTTAGCAGCCTGAGCAGCAGAACAAAGGAGAGCTTCGCTCCGAGGACATAGAAAAACTTTGGCGTATTTATTTGCAATTTTCGCATTTTAAGCCGATAAAAGGGGACAATGTGTGCGAGGGTGGCGAGAAGGACGAGGACGAGGACTGGGACGGTCAAGGAGGACTGGGACGGGGGTGTGGCAAGAATAAAATGACAAGCGTTTGACACAAGCACCGGAATATCCGTCAGTACGGCGACGAAGCGGACGACGCCGAGTCCTGCGAAGCTGCAGGAAACTTGGTAGGGGGCGGGAGGGGCGAGCGCCCTGGAAATGTGTGTCCTGCGTGTGCACTGTTTGCTAGCGTGTTACAGCCACATCCATAATACAAAAGGATGCTTCAGCCAAGCCGGGCGAGCATCATTTCCCGATGCCATTTTTAGTTGTGTTTCTCGGTTTCCGTTTGTGTATGTCAACTATTCTAATAGCTCTCGCTTGGATGCCCCAGTCTAGATACAGTATATACCAGTATATAGGTATGTGTGTGTGCGTGATTTACAGTTGCTCTGATTGCAAGGATAATGCCAGAGGACTTTCTTCACGGGCAGGAAGTCTCCGGCCCGCACTCGCACTCGCACTGGCACTGGCACTGGCACTCGCACTCTTCCATGCCAAGAAAGACCCTGCCAAAGCGGATGTTAACTTAAAGGTATTAAGAAATTGAATCAAAGTGGAAATATTATAAAAAAAAAGTACTTACCTATAGAGCAGATTGGAATCGAGAAATTTTTCTACACAATAAAAAAAAGTTCTCACGAAAACAAGAAAACCTTTTCAGATATTAAAACAGATCCTTCTAAGGCGTCAAACCTCAGATTCCTTTTAGATTCTTGATATATTAAAGTATGACGAGTGTTGAAAGTATTTTCTATATTACCCCTATTTTTCTCTCTGTGTAATATGTGTAAGATGAAAATAAAATGTAGAAAAGTAAAAGATGGAGTGGCGGATGCTGCAGTGCATTTGCCGTTGCCGTTGCCTAAGTGCCGCACCAACTCTGAACTATGACGTTGGCTTTTAGTGTATTAAGAAAATGTCAAAGGAGCTGGCAACTCAAGCTCCAGTCGAAACTATACCAGGTGCCCCTCCCCCCATGATGGCGAAAAGGGCCGTTGGCCGGGGAACTAATACATAATAATGCAATTCTTCTGCAAAATAAGAAGAGCGGATTCATTTGGCTTAGACCGAGTGCCAAGTGCCAGAATATAATTTAAATTGCCAACAAAAAATGGCGAAAGCAAAGCTTCGGGGATTATAATTTTCAGCAATCATTCCGGCCGTACTTGTTAGCTTAAATGTGTGCAACATCAACGGCACTCAATAAAGAGAATAAATAAAAGCGAGTGTACACAGCAAATGCCATAAGCTCGACATAACAATTACAGCCATGTTGGCGCACATTAATGTCGTATAAGACCCGGAATTCAGGGATCCAGGGATCCAGCAGGTATCCTGGCTCGAGCAGGAGTGTGTGTGTGGTGTGGTTGTGTTTTACCCCCCCAGAAGTATAACCACTGGCAGTCCCAAGTGTCCTGGCCTGCACTTAATCTCAATTTGATGCCTATGCGTACCCTGTTTCCGGAGAGTGGCTCCTTGGAGGAGTTATGGCTAAAAGGATGTAAGCTAAAATGTTTTTAATGTGATACTTTCTTTATAATTAGAAATAAGAAAAAACATTAAAAACTGAAAACACATCCACCTTGTAATACCTTTTAATGTTATTCTACCCGGAAACCGCAATGTTTTCATTAGTTCCTTCGGAATAACGGGTATCAACTATTATATAAACCCATCTTTACCTTCCTTGCGGGCTTGTTTTATTTTAGATTTTCATATGCATTTTTATTTCGTCCATTTATTACAATCCAGCAACAACGTTTGGCTTCGGACCCGGACCCGTACCCGGAGCCATACTCCGTAATCGTATATGCCATAAGCGTATTAACGCAATTCAATTTCGGGCCTGTATTCCGGCCACCCCCAAGGACACCAGCAGCAGCTACAATAGGAGGAATAACTACAGCAATAAGAGTTGGCCGAAACAATGTAGATGGCGCCACCTGCGCAGCCCACAGAACGAAAAGGTAGGGGATTCGGTTAAGACGAATATTGAATGGCCTACAGTTATATGATAATTTGAAAAAAAGACATCGTGAAAACTTTATTTTAAACATCAAAGACTAGAATATCATCGAAAAGTTAAGAAACCTTAACAAAAATATGTCAAAAGCTTTCATTCCTTGATATTTTACTAACAAAACCTTTTAACTTTCATGCACAAACATGTTTATTGAAGCTTCCTCTTGGTTATAGATGCTCAAGTCCAAAAAGCCCACCTATAGGACTGTAGGGTGCCAAACGGTAAACGTATTAACTTCCGTTCACTTTTATAGGCTGAAACGAAAACACCTACACAGGCGGCCACCTGAACTCGATGATGACCACAGGATGCTCGTATGTATAGACCGCCCTGGGGCTGCAAACGGGAAAGGGCTGGACGGAGGTCCTGCCGCCTGCCCTGGGAGACCAGGCAGGACCCTAGCAGGACACGACTACGCTCGCATGTTTGCCGCTTCTCATGCATACATATTTTGGGGAGTCCGAGTGTAGGGGAGCTGTTGTGTGGGAGAGGCGGGACAATTGGATT
This sequence comes from Drosophila merina, assembly GCA_035047645.1. Lineage (NCBI taxonomy): Eukaryota > Metazoa > Arthropoda > Insecta > Diptera > Drosophilidae > Drosophila > Drosophila merina. Next base: position 22,145,758 of record JAWNPH010000059.1, on the reverse strand, counting down.
CTGGCAGTGGCGCTGCCGCTGCCGCTGGTGTTGGTGTTGGAGTTCCGTGTAGCACAGTGTACTGACGTGTTTGGTAAGGACTGGGAGCTGCCATCGCTTGCCAGGATACACTAAACAAAAGAAGGTGTAGTTTAAGTTGCAAAATACCTTGTTTTTCTTTAGCTTAAAACTTCTTTGGTACTAACTGAATTATATATTGTAAATATTTATTTAGATTTCTTATAGAAGTATAATTTTGTTCACTGTTTTAAAGGCTGTTACCTGAAACTGGCATCCAAGAGCCTGTTCAATTTTGCATGGCTACCTTCTTGGTCAACAGATGGATGTCGACCTGTACGTGCAGTGCTCTGGCTGGTTTCCATTTGAGTGTTTTGTTTTCCGGACCCCATATCCTTCCCCATCCCGGTCCTCATCCTCGTCCTCGTCCCGATTCCAAACCCATTGTTCTCCTCTGCCCCACCGTCCGATTTTGTGGGTCACCGGAGCGAACGCTCACGGACAAAACGAAATGAAAATATTTGTCTGTTGTGCGTTAGAAGTATTCGATTGTGTAAGAATCGGATTGGACGATTTGGAGCGATGGTGGTTTTGAATATGTGCTCGAAAGGGATAAGCGTTGAATCGCGGCCATCGCATTGAGTGGATAAAGGATTGACTGAGGATGGAGGAGTATCTCTGGCAGAGGAAAATTGTTTAACAAATCGAATTGTGTAAATAATGTTAAGTAAACGGGCTACGACATGAATCTTTTCTCAAATACAGTAATTAAAAATAAATATAATTCTTTTAGGAATGATCCAACAAAACCACAAACCCCACTTTGTATCAGTTTTACGGTAGAGTCGTCTTTAGCAGGAAATGTCTCGAGATCTAAGATTCGAATGAACTTATGAAAGCTTTCAGCTGGCTAATCCGGAGACAGGAGGCATGCCGTCGGAGCAGGACATGGGCAGAGAGTGGACTCACCAACTAACTTATCAGTCGGCTTCCGGTGTGAATGCCACAACGAGACAAGACAACGCACCAGGACAACAACCAAAGCCGGTGACAACCGCCCACCCACAAGGACATTCGCATTCGCAGTCACATTCACATACACATACGATGGGAATGCCACAGCCAATATCCTGGACAACATGGCGATACAATGCAAACAGTCCCCCCGCTCGTTTATTTCCTCCGTTTGGCCATGTAAACCAACTAATGAAACTGTCAACTGGCCACAACAGCCGGGGGAAAGGACTCTCCGGTCTGTGGATCGAAAAGCAAAAGGAGCCCAAGGTATGAGCTGCTTGCTGGTTGCTTTATCGTTTTGCTTTTCACTTTTTCACTCATCCCCATGCACAGGGGAAAAATATTCCTTTAAAAATTCTTAACTACAGAATAAAGGATATAATATCTACATAAATTCGAGATCCTTGAGAGCATACCGAGGGACACAGCTTAATAAGAATCTTCTAGACTCTAGACTCTATGAGTACCGACTCTATGATCAGCTTTGAATAAAAAAAGGAGCAAAGTAACCCAATATAGCATAGAAACTGCATTTTTGTTTCCTGTGCAATTGCACAAGCAACAGGCTGGTCCTTCGGATCAAGGTGGCTTTATTAAAAGAGCTCGCCACTAAATTGATTGTCCAGTCGGCGTTTGATTAGCACTCGAAGGCTTAAAACTTATCAGCACCCAGCCATGAGTGCCAAAGACAGAGAAGCAACGTTTTTTTTCCCAATTTGGGAATTCAATTTTCCCAGGACAATGCCCGGCCCGGGGAGTGATTGAAAATTTCCCTGTGCTCGCGGTATTTTTAGCCAGGTCATCGGTGCAGGCCCAGTTAAGCTGAGACCGGGACGAGCTCAAGACTGAGTCGGTTATGAAAATGGATTTCCCAGCCATTCACACATATGTGTCCATTATGCATCAGCCCAGGATCCAGAGTGGGTGTGGGTGCTCGGTGGCAAAACGGATATGTAGCATAGTGCCAATCCGAAATGTTCCAGTCATTGCCTTAACCATATGGGGTTACATGGTTGTGCCCATCCCATTTGCCAGACGATGAAGCAGCAACCCTGGCAGTGATCTGTCTTTCATGGTCTCCTTGGCAACCATTATTTTATATTAGCTGGAGCTTTTTTCGGGCTTCAATAGGATTCTCTACGTTTATCCTTGCCAAAATTAGTTCAACATTGTAGCGGGGTTTTTAGTAGAGAAAGACTTTTTCTTAACTTAAAAGGTTAGAATGTAAGAGAAATTATGCTTTTGATTACTCACTAAAAATGGTTTAACGCTTTTTTCTTTTAGTTTTAAACAATTTGAAAAGCTTGTCAACTTTTAAATGCGATGGATGGTCTCATTAATTTTTTAATCGATTTAATCGATTTTTATATCTGTGTTTTAGGATTTTTAGGAATTTCCTAAGAAATAACTTAATTTTCTAGGCAAAATCCCCTTAAAGGGTATTCAAGTTTCGGGCTTTTCCAGGCGAAGCTTTTTTTTATGGGCTCCAAGCTTTGGAGAGCATGCAAATTTATGACAGGTGGCACTGGGCCGGCTGGGGTTGTGTTCGCTGGAAACAAAGGTGGGCCTGTACTGGGGCTGCAGTGGGCGGGGCAGCGGATGTGTGCGGATATGTTTTGCCGCTCGAGTGAGCGTTTGTATGTGCGAGGATTTTTTCTCTGTGCTTCTTCTATAAAATAAAAGAGTGGCTTTGTGTGTTTGGGGGCGGAGAGTCGGTTTTTTGTTTGGATGGTTGAATCTGTCAACACGGTGCCTGACATCACCCACACTCGCATACACACACACACACACACGGACGCACACAGAAGGCATTTGTTTGCTCATGTTTGTTGCATGTGTTTGACGTTAACGCGACACAATTAAGTCGCTGAAGTACATACACACTCACCGTCCCACTCCCACTCCCACCTACTGATAGGCTACACATACTCATACTCATATTCACACTCGTACACATACACATGTCAGCCATTACACATTTCAATTTTGAGGTGACATGAGAAAGGGAGAGAGACAGGCGGCCGATGCTAAAAGCACCTACCTATCTCCCTCCAGCACAACTTTCTTAATGAAATTTCAATTTATCTTCGTCTATGGGAGAAAGCGAGAAAAAGGACATGCGGGCATGCAAATTACATTCCCTATTGCCATTGCCTCTCATTCCCTTCTCTCTGCTTCTATTCTCAATGCTTCTTCACTCTCATTTATAATTGAAAGCATTATATGCACACATTTTAATTACACGATTTGAAAGGATTATGATTATGATTGCGATTATGCTGCATATAAAAATCTCGAGGGAATTTCGCTACAGAAAAATCCTTTAAATAGGGGGAGGGCCCTGGGGCGGGAAAGGGCGGCTGCCTGGGCGAAAGTTGCCTTACAGCGAGGCCACAGCGAACGGAATATCAAGCCCCGTCCGATAATCAAGTGGTTCTTCGAGTGGTCATCAAAGTCATAACCCATGATGTTGGCAACAAAGCACGGCACACCTTCGAGTGCTTTGGATTGTCCTTTGTGAAGGACTTAACCCATTTCCAGGCGACCTTAAGATAGATAACCCATTGCTACCCAAAAATACCAAATACTTAATACTAAATTCGGTAATGAAAACTAAATACTGAAATGGATAATGAAGCTAAATACTGAAATATATAATAAATACTGAATACTAAAATGGATGATGAAACCGGAAATGAAAAATTAATACTAAAATAAACCATTTCTTTGCCAAAACTAACCGAATTATTGTTTTTTTTGCAGCTCAGAAAACATATTATTGATTTAACTAATAGTTTTAAAGCTTTTTAAGACATTTAAAAAGAAGAGGGAAAACATATGCAACTTTTGGGAGTTAATTAATTGAGAATAATTTAATGTAATTAATGGGAACTTATTTAATAAAGATATAATTTTCAAATCAATTTCCAATATAAATCTATTTCAAGTTAATTACTGAATAGTTAAGATGCTATAGAAACCGGTCTTGTATTTCACATAAATTTCATATTCATATAAATTTAATATAAACTATAAATGCATATTTTTATAATAAATAAGAAGAAACTTAATGAATTTTAAACAGTATTTAATTGGCGCAAAATACCTCTATTAATATATAGTATGAGAAAAACCATACCAATAATGATATTGCCATGAAATCTATATTGATTGGCTTTTCCCCGAACACTTTGTTGTCGCTCTGGTTTATCTGGTTAAGCTTTTCCAACTAATTTTCATGAAACCGATTATTATGGGCTTTTCCCCGAATTCTCGGTTGTCCCTCTGGGTTTTCTGATTAAACTTTCCCATGCGAATTAATTGCTTTCAAGAATCCCTCTTAAAGCCTTGGCAAGATGACTCAATCGGAAGAATTCTCGCCATCTAATTGAAACTTAAAACTGCCATCCTGAAACACATGGTCATTTAAAGCCAGATTTAAGCACACACATGTCTAATTAGCAACCCATTAGCCAGCTCGTCGATGCAACGCAAGGCCCCAGTCCCCCATTTTTTCCGCCTACCAGGGGTGGGGGTGTGGCAAGGGGCATGTGGCAAGTGGGTGGCATGGGATCAATGCTTATCGGAAAAGTGCAGCAGCAGCCGCTGCGGCGACAGGGGGCCACAGGGGACAAGGTGACGGGACGGTCCGAGGACCAAAGTTTATTGTTTCGGGCGAGCGAAATAAAAGTCACCAATGAGGAATTGTTGCCATCGACCTTCCTTTGGCCATAATGACATTTCCAGTTCGGCATTGTCCGGCCGGAGTGAATCAGAGTATTAAAAGTGCACTGGCGGAAATTGATTGGAATTGGAAATGTGTAAAACCAGGAAGCTAATTTAGGTCTAACTACCCTTTGTTGAGATTGTATATCCTTTTTGCAATGTCCTTGCTGAGAGAGAATTTCAATTTTAAAGTTCTTTTAATTAATAAAAATATATATGTTGTTTTATTTGTCTAATAAATAAGCAGAGTCTAGCGTTTTTTAAGGTTTTTTTAAGGACTTTTTTGTCCGTGCAGGATATCATCGACCGCTATCATGGATCGGGAACGGATACTGAATAGAGAGAGAAACAGAACCCAAAACAGAACGTGGCTCAGAACCAGAAGCTATCCGATAATGTGGTCAATGAATGTCATATGCAAATGGCCAAAGCACTGCCCTGTGGCAGTTATTGTTGCCGCCGATGGCTGCTGGCCGTGTGGCAGTCGTTTCCAATTATCGGCAAATAAGTGAAGTGAAGAGTTGGCAAAATTGTTGTCATAAAAAATGGCTTGTAAAGTCGGGAAAATAACAGAGCCAGGACAGAGCCAGGACTCAGTAAGCCGAATCAGGTATGCACTTAATTTGCATCGATCATTGAGGTCCTTCTGGAAAATTGTCAACTTCCAAGCATGAGGGGAAGTTTGTTATTGTTTCCCACACAGCCTCTAAAGTCGAAACTCGAAGACATGAAGACCATATGGAGATGAGGTCATCCGTGGCAGCTTTCTCCTCATAGAGAACCAAATGAGTTGGCAGCAAGTGGAGCAGCAGCAAAGGATGTAGCAGCAGGCGGCAGGACATTGCCAAGTCGATAAACAAAGGAGCAAACTTCGGACCTGGACTGAGGTCCTGTGCACATGAGCAGACGTTTTAATTTTATCGAATGGATGACAGGCTGCTGGACGGTTGGACGGCTGGACGCCGGGACAGACTGGACAACGAAGGACACTGGCAGGACTCTGGGCCTCACAATTGAGCACGCTTGGCGGCGCAAATAAGTCCAGTCCAGTCCAGTCCGGTCCAGCTCGGTCCAGTCCAGTTGGAGTGGAGGCGTTGCCCATTGGACAATGACAAAAACCGTATTGGAAAATGTGGGAAAACCAGCAGAAAGGAAACTCGGCTCACACATGGGGGGTGTCCTGGCATCGGGGGTTGTATTTTACAAGCCGCTGCTTCTTAATTTAAATATGTTTCAATGCACAAAGCTAAATTAAAATGTATTTATAAAACACAAAGCGGGAAGGGGTTGGGCGGCCTGTCAAAGGGGTTGGATGACAGCATGAAAAAGCTCTTCTAATGGTTATTTTTATCGTCCTCGTGCTTACCTTGCGAGTGCTCAGCCCAGCGTTAAGTACGAAATCCTTTAATAAGGCTCAACTCGTGTCATCCCCGCCTCCCCTCTCCTGATGCTGTGCACTTGCTTCATTTGGCGGCAAGCTACCGCATCCGCTCACTAAACAGTGTCAACCACGAAGCCAAACCAGAGTCCCGCGTTCTGCGTCCAAGCAGCCGCACACTTTTGGACACTCCCACGCCCACTCATCCGGACCCGCAGCTGGGCGTAGGGCAGGTGGGGGGTCGGTGGGTCGGTGGGCTGGATGCCCACAGGGGTAATTAGCGGGAAAAATTCAGCATTACACCCCCAACTGTTTTGCGGTGGAAAAGTGTGTCGATGGTGAGTTGGGTAAGCAAAACGCTTCAGTGGGAACTCCCACACGGTATAAATTTTCAATAAGTAATCAAAATTCTGAAATCCTTCAAACGGTTTTCGTTTATAAAAGGACTCAAAATCAATAAGTGCCAATAAAATCAAGGGAACATTTAGAAACATTTAATCAAATGGTAGGATTTCGTTGACAAAATATGTATATTATTTGTAGAAGAATTTCTTGTTTTGTAGATTAAACCTTATATTGACAAACAAGCGGTTTATCTTACTATAAAGCTTTAGAACATTCAATAATATTTTATTATAAATACATGTTCATAAGTATAATTATTAATTGTTTAACCTACCGTCCCATCCAACATTTATTAAAAACTTCATCAGCTTAAAGAAAAATTACCTCTTAAGTATTTTTTATGTAATGCTATGCTACTATGTTAACGTACATACCACCACAACCCCGATTAAACAACAAGGGGCGCTGCCGTACATCGTACGGTTCGAACCGTGGGGATAGATCCGAGAGAAAGGATTACTATGAAGAACAGTGAATTTCTTGCTCTGAAAGGTAGGTGAGGACAGATGATTTGATAGAAGAGGAAATGGAAAGTGAAGTAATGCCATAGAGGTCTAATTTTTCCGAACACAGTACTCTAAAAGGATAATGCTGGGACTGCAATGCTGGACTACAATGAATTAGGAATGGAGGAGTATAATTTTCTAGTCCGTCTATTAGGAATGTTGAAATTTAAGCGTGTTATTAGATACTGGCTGTCTGTATTACCAATAATAAGGTTATACCGGAAACCGTTCTATGGTTTGTTAGAGAAGTTAAGTTAATTAGTAAGAGTTTGCTAAGATAAGAAGGAAGGTGAAGATTTGCATCTCAGTTGAGTCATCTAAGACCGGATATCAGGCTCCAGACGCTAGACCAGTATCAGACGGACTAAAGATATGTATATACAAAGATAAATATATTTATTTTCCATACCCTGCCCTTAATAATCTTTGATAATTAAATAACACATTAGTTTGTTTTTTTGCAAATATTCCGATAAATTGAAATATAGTTCCTAATATTTTTATGGCAATAAAAAATCTTATATCGAAAAAATAAATAGGTAACGAAGGGTTTCCATAAACATACAATATTATGTACTTAATATTACAAACTACAGACTAGAACCTAAAGTATAAACATACTTCTTTTAATTTTAAAAATAATAAAGTATCAGTTATTACAGCATTGTTTTCAGTGCTTACACATCCGTTTTCACGCCATGTGGAGCATCTGTTCCCAGCAATAGCCTGCGTGGCCATCCTGGCCAGAAATCTCGCCTCAGTAAGCACCTCCCGGGGTAGGAAAGAGGTCTCAGACGGGTTCAATTAGCACAGTGAATCCAGACAGAAGCAGTTCCACAATTAGCACCGAATCAACGGCGATCCAGCTGCCACGCCCCCCATCCAGTAGTTGAATAAACTATGGGAGGAGGAAGGGCAGGCGCTGGAGTAGAGGCAGGAGCAGGGGCACGAGCTGGAGCAGGAGGAGGACCATGACTGAGATGCTTTTCCGCAGCAGGTTGTCGGCATTGAAAGAATGCGGGCCCTGCAGTTGTTCCAATTGTGGTTGCCTGAATCGGAGTCCGAGTTGGAGTTCCGTGTCGGTGTCTGAGGCGGAATTCGAATCTGAATCCGACTTGGACGGAACAAGCTGAACAGACGCCTCCGTGGCCGCTTAGGTTAATTTCCCTTTGATGATGGCATGTTTTGCGCGACCATTGAAGCATGCAATGGACTGGCTCACTCCAGCAAGCACCAAAGGCAGCGAAACAGCAAAAGCAAAAGCAAAACCCCAAGCTCGAGCAAAAGCAAACAAAGTGGGCGGGTTAAATGAAAGCGCGCCTGAATAGTTTGCTTCTGGCAGAGGAAACTTTGGGCCAACTCTCTTTCGCCTTCCTTGGCCTGCAATAATTTTCCGCTGCTAGAAAAAAAATTAACTTTCAGTGGCTTCATAATAATGAAGCTTACGGTTTCCTTTAACTCGCTGCAATTTTCCTTTATTTTGATGCCTTTTTTTTCCGCCGAATCGGGGGAAAATGGGGCCCAAATGGAAGGCCAGCTCAGCACCCAACAAAATTGAATTAGAGTTGAAATTTAAATGGCAAAAGACGAACCAAAAAGGCAGGAGGAGGCCATGACGAGGAGGAGAAGGAGTCACGTAGCAGGACCGGCAAGGCTCGTCCTCGTCTCGTCCTCGTCCTTGTTTGTATATTATTTATTTTAATGATTGTGATTACCCCGAAAGGAAGCCCGCAAACCCAAAACTCAACTGGGCGGAACACAGTTTGCTTTCCACTTTTTTTTCTTTTCTCTCAAAAGCTGAGCCCAAAAGCGTGCTAGGAAATCATTTGAGAATTGCTTTGGAGAAAAAGCTGGGGAGGAATGGGGCGCATGCCAAAATGATGTTAAGAATGCTTGAATGCGAGAGCATGTGAAATATTAAGGGGTAATTTGTCACCGCAGGGCCAGGGAGAGGGTTAAGCATTGCAGAATTGGTATGCAATTTCTTGGCCCAACAAAAGGTGGCCAAGACAAATGATAGCCTGATAGGACATGGTTTTGTATTCAATAAAGACATAAAACAGTGGCCTAAGTCGGTAAGGTTTAGGGGAATCCATGGACTATAAGATACCCGGAACTCCTTGGTCTTGGATTTACTCTTTACTTTACAACTTAGAAGGAAATGATTGATTTTAAGCATCGAAATGGTTCGATATGATATTTCGAAGTAGAAGTCTGTATCCTTTATAGTCTCTGAAACCCCCGACAAACCTTTCAAGATGATGATGATTTCAGGGTTAGATTTGCTCCAATCATCATGTTAAAGTACCGGGTATGACTCACTTTCTATTCAGAACTTCAAGAACTTCAAAAACTTTCTATTGAAGTAAAATTGCAAAAATAAGATAATCAAAACTTTAATAATAACTTTCTCTATTGAAACACATACTTTCCAAGAAACTAATTTAACCAGATCATGGAAAATTATTATCCAAGTCTTTTCCCCACAAAAGCTACAAATTTTCATTTCTAAAACGAGCGAAACTTATTTAAAATTATTCCTAAACCCCTGACGAGCCACCGAGCACATTCAACAAATGCTTAATACTTGCCCCAAAGCTTTTTATGATTACAGACACATCATAAAAACCCAATTTAGACCAGTCACGCCTCCACACCATCGGCAAACAATCCTGGCTCTGCTCCTTCCTGGCACACCCCCACGTCCTGTGCCGCCCCCAGCACTGCCTCGCCTCCCCCCTTTTTTGACGCCATAGATATTGACTGAAATCTCAGCTGCGGAAATATTGAAATCTAAAAAGCAAATAATTTAATTCGCTTAAACTTTCAGCCTGAGTCAGGATCAGGATAACGTGAGGTGGTGGCGTTGCAGGGACGTGAGGAAAGGGCCAGGACGACGGAGCGACGGAGGCATAAAGGACCGCATAGACAAGCTCCGTTGCTGTTGCCTTACATCCGGACATTTTGAGAGAAGCCCAGGAACAGAAACAGGACCAGGGACTACACAGAGCGGTGGAGGAAGCCACAGCCGCCATCAAATTTGAATTCGCAAAATGGGAGGCAGGTGGAAAGGGGCTGTTTCTGTCACGCATTACCTAGGAGCTGGGGGGGTTGGAAGCCATCCCCCATCCTTGCAAGACACTCAACGTTTTTAGCGCAAGCTGTCAAGGCACAGGACACACAGGACACGGAATGCCGAGAGAGTAGCAGTGCCTGCCGCGCACTGAAAACAAATCATACGGCGATAATATTTTCATTTTTAATGGTAGCTTGAAATAAATAAAAATGTGATATAATATTTATTATATTCATGATATTTAAGGTATTATTTAAGAAGGTTTCGTTATCCTTGTTAACTTTCCTTTCTTCCAAATATTTCCTCCTGTGCAGACATGAATGCTGCGTGATTTCCTGGAAGGAGAGGACGACAGCGTGTCCATGTCCTTCTCTGCTGTCTCATTTGGTTTCCATTTTTATTTGCCGTGTTACAGCCAACACGGAGAATGGAGAATGGAGAAAGGAGACAGGAGAAAGGAGAATGGAGAGTCGGCTGGGAGCGGGGAAGGACAACAAAGTTGCCGTGAGGCATTTGACGCGTCGCAGAGTTTGCGTCTAAATGCTTTTGGGGCAGCACTTTAGTGTCTGGAGGAGGGGACGTATTCCCGGTAACAGGGTATAGACAGGGTACGGGGGAGGGAATGAAGCCCTGGACGAGGCATTGTTAGGAGGTGGACAGACAGGTCCTGCCGATGCTCACTCCCCTGGAGGCCGCTTCACTTGAGCAGATAATTTTCACGGTTGTGTTTTGATAATGATGATGTGAAAATTTTGTTGGTTTTATATTTTTTTTTGTATTTTTTAGCTGGAAGGGCGTTTTGGCGGCTTAGCGGTTTGGGGGTGTGGCGGCATCGTGTCAGACCGAGTTGTTGTGATACTTTTTGTCAACACCATTTTAAATAGTTTGCCGTGGTTTTACTAAAGTTAAGCCCTGGGAGGGCTTGGAAAATCGTTTTCCCAAAAATAACCAACACAGAATTATCAACAAATTATAAAAAGTTTGACTAGAGCTCCGGATTTCCGGTAAATTAAGCCAAAAAACGGTCCCAAAGGCCGTTTGATTTACTTTTTATCCCAACACCTCGAACGAATTCCTCTGATATCGAGTTAACATCTCTCGTCCTTGTCAGGATTCTTGCCGAAAGTTGGTCACCAACCACTCAAGCTGAAGTGTCCTGGCCAAAGTCTCCGTTTACATCAGGATATTCTAAATTTTATAGCCACCAATTCCCCTGCCAGCCACTTTTGATTACCGTTTGAGGAGCTGCATTCGAAATCAGGTTTAGTTTGCATGTCCTTTGGCGCATAAAACAGAATTGAAATTGAATTTTTGGGCTCCTCGGCACTTTGATGTTCTCGCAGGAGCAGGACAGGACACCCCAAAACAAGGATAAACAGCAGGACAAAACACAGGTCACTTAACGGTACAACGGTAACGGGGCATTTAGGGACATTCGGTTAATGGTGGCAGGGAAAGTGTCCTGATATCTCTGACTTTCTGATTTGTCCCCCATTTGATTGACTGACTGAAGGACTAAATGATTGACTGATTGCCCCGCATGTCCTGTTCCGTCTTCTCTGGTATCCAGTCTCGATTTAGTTGGTCCTGCTAAAAAGCTTTTTCATGATTATCGCAGCTAAGTGTCACTTTTAATCTAGAGACAAACCCTCCTTGCCCGATGTTGCGCTTTTCCTAAAGTTTCCTTAAAGCTGTGGAAGGACAAAGGACACGGTAAAGTTACTCAAAATAAAAAATTCAAAATGTTTTCAGTTTCGCGTAGAATAAAGTCGGATTTAGTTACGAAGCTGTACAAGATTGTCCTCCTAACTTTGTTTCAAATATGAAACTATAAAATATACAAAAGTTTGTCTCTAAAAAGGGAAGAGAGAAAGAAATATTTTTAGAGATCACAATTTTCTTTACAATTTTTAAATATGTTAAAGGTTCTACGGGAACATTTTGTGTTTTATAGAAAGCCAATTAGAAAGTGGATTTACAGAAGTACCGGGTACTATACAGCTAGGAAACTATTTGTTCAAGTAGAGGTAAGAAGCATTAAAGTAAGATTAATTAATAATAGAATTTGGTAAATAGTTAGAAATACATTACATTCTTAAAACCAATTAATCAACAACATTTTGATGTAGGTTTCGAAAACCTAAATTCAGGATTCTAAATCACATAGAGAGCTTCCCCATTCAACATGAGTTCTGAAAACATTTTGCCACGCATTCTACATTGAAGCATTTCTATTATCTCTGTTTTATATACTATTTAATATGCAAATTACTTCGTTTCTAATTAAAATAACTGTGCATTGCTTTTTGGGGTTTCTCTCCTTTATTTTCGTTTTCCATGTTTTTTTTTTTTTGTCGGTCTTTTTGGAAACACATTTTGGCCACGCCACACGGGAAAGAGTGCGCAGTCCGGAGTCCGGAGTCCCTTGAGCCTGGAGGATCTATTGGCGTTGCCATTGCAGAAAAGGAAATAGAAAAAAAGAGGAAAAATTACCCCCTGAGTGGGCGTGGCTTTGGTTTCTCGTTTTCGTCCTTTTGCCTGTCGTCGGAAAAAAATATTTTCCAGCGGAGTTGCCATCGGTTTTGTACACCTCAATTATAAAGTCCTCTCCAAGTTGTAAGGGTTGGGTTTTGTAAAATTGAGAAATTTATTTAAATTGCAGAGCGTCACTTTAATGAGCCCCTAATGAGTTGGGTCAGGACTAAAGGTCCTTTTAATAAGTGCCTGATTTAGAGTCCTGTGGGATCTTGAATTGAAGATTAATAAACTATTTACTCATAATTATCTATTAGAGTTTACCAACTACCATGCTTCTCAATTTCAATCACATTAATGGATTTTATTTATTTATAATTAAATGTAGAACTTGCAAGGACAAGCTGGTCCTTGACAAACAGAGAGACCTATGTAATTACCAAAGAGTGCCAAAAATCCTACAAACAAAGCCCATGACAGAGAGGCCTGGGTTTTGGGGGATAAAAAGAATTCCATTTGGAAAATGCCTGACAAATGCAGACAAAGCCCCGAAAAACATCTGCAACAAATCAATTATTGCAACAACTTTTGGACTTTACCCCAAAATGCCACTCCCCTAAATCCTAAATCCTTCTATTTTCCGAGGATGCTGGCAGAAAATTTTTATTGGTTTTCGGTAGGGAATGTGGGAGTGTATCGATAAACTTTTCGATAAAGTGTGGTCATTGGGGGCGGAACTCCCGCACCGAATTGCATTTACTCAAGTTGGTCCTGCCCCGGTCCTGGTCCTGCTCCTGGTCCTGGTTATGGTTCTGCTTCTGGTTCTGATGCCGATGACGATGCTGGCGTAAGTGAGTCGAAGACTTTGTTGCTGATGTATCAAAGGACTTTAAATCAAAATTCAATTACTACCCCACCCCACCTCACTTTGAAGCTTTTGGGAATTGTATCAGCAACGGGGGGCGTGACCAGCCTTTCACTCCCACCTTTCACCACCCACCTGGAGGGGGATTGATGGAAATTGTGTCGAGAGGAGCCGCCTGGTAGTGACAGAGTTCAGAGGCTTTCCAGGCTCACTTTGAAGTGTTTGACTGTGGCACTGGCACACCTCCATGCCTCCATGCCCACACCTGACCTCTGCCCTTTTGGCAAACAAAAGCGAAAATCAATCCCATGCAAAATTTTACATATTTCAATTGGTTCAAAAACTCGAAATATCTGGGTATGTGGTGGGTTTAGCTCCCTCACTCGCCGAGGTCTCCAGCAAAAATTTTCAATTTTAAATTTTCACATTGCATTTGCAGAGTCAGAAGCGGGAAAAGGGATTGGGGATTGGGGTTGGGGTTGGGAAAGGGGTTGACCGTGCCATGGCGAGCACTTACAACAACTTATAAATAGCCCGAGTCTGTGCAAATTTTCACATTAATTAAATTTCAGCAACGACGACGACAACGCAACCAGAACAGACCAGACCCAGACCGGGCCAGGAGGCGGTCGGAGACGGAGACAGGGACGGAGGAGGACCACGACAACGTTGACATATTGAAGGAAAACGACAGATTTAGTACATATTATATAGACAGTATACCTATATGTATTCTGTTCAGATAGAGACACAAAGCAGATAGATGGCAGAAGCAGCAGCAGCAGCATCAGAAGCAGAAGCTGAAGAGAAATGCCTTTTCAGAATCAAAGAAAGAAAGTGCTTTGAAAAAAGAGAAATATAATCAAAACAAATAAAGCAATCCATTGTCTTTCAATTTAATATAATAAAACCCTGTTTGATCTCCGAAACTTGACTACTTTTCCCCAACTGTCGAGCCACTTCATCCTGTCGGGGGTATAGCTCAGGGGTAGAGCATTCGACTGCAGATCGAGAGGTCCCTGGTTCAAATCCGGGTGCCCCCTAATCTTTTATTTTTTCTGGTTTTAGTTGGGAATATTTATATTATAAACCATTACCTTCTTTCCGCTCATAAACGAAAATGTACTGCCATCTAAATCCCTCTTTTGAAACATATCCCCCAGACATTCTTCACCTTTTCCACAACTATTCCGTTGTCCCTCGGTCCGATGAAGCTGAAATGTTGCCACTGCTGCTGCTGCGGCATCATAAACCACTTCTCCGGACCGAGCTGCATCAACATTTTCCACCGAGTGAGCCTCTTCAAACAGGACGAGATTCTTCTGCGCTAGAGCACAGTGGGAAGGATACAGAATTTGTTGGATTATAAAACATATTTGATGGCTATAATGGGTTACTAACTATCTCTTTGAATAATTTAGGATATACAATAATAATATAATATAAAATACAGTACATGGTCCAGAATTAAATGATTAATTTAGTCAATTGCATCCAATATTTCAATAATATCGTAAGTATAGTAGGTTTTTAGTAACAAAAACTTTGGTTTGTGCAATCCTGTAATAATTTTAAAAGTTTAAAATATTAGAGACTTATCCTACAAACAAACTACTTGATAATTACTTGTTAAAATTCGATTGACCTTGTGACCTTAGCATTTAACACTAAGATAAGTCTAAGATATAAAAAAAAACACCTAAATATATCCCCCTTTTTGTCTAAACTTTAGGCGAATCACCTAAAAGTTTCCTAAAAACCAATAAACGTGAGAAAGTATCTTCTATCTTAAAGTTTCTTTTAGTAAATTAATTGTTTTTAGATTTTTTTTGTATTTATTTATTAATTGATAGTAAGACTAAAATAATTTGACTTAAAACTAAGAACCTAACTTAGGTAAGCATGAGGCCTTTTTCTGAGGCCTTCAGCTAAATATTTACATTTAACTTATAATGTAAGATAAAATTTTTAGATACATATTATATTAGATATTATAGATTATAGACTATAGATATTTATTATGTATTTACAGAAGTTGTGGGATGAATATTTATATTTTATGTATTAGTGTTGTAATTTTTAAGTACTTTTTTATTATTTGTATGTTTTTTATTGGTGGATTGGCTAGTATGGATAATGGGTCTTCATTCTAAAAGATTGTTGTGCTATGAGTTCTGAAAGTTGAGCATTCGGTTTGATGTTAGGATATTCTTTCAGGAGATAATCATTTTATAGGGATTTGTAAAAATCATAAAAACTCTGTTGTGTGAAAAGCTCATCCCGCCCATTGTGGCACGGAGGATAGTGAGCGGTGGAGCTGTGTAGCGGTCCAAGTTGTTGCCCCCAGCCCTGCCGCGAATCTCGAGAGCTGTTGAGGCACTGAGGCCACTGCATTTGGCATAGAGCGTGGAATCCTCCGTCCGTTCATCCGATCCGTCCGCTTCTCCCTCCTCTTCCTCGGGAGAAAAAGTGGGGGGCACTTAGAAGTGCCATCGTTGTCGCTGTCGCCGTTCGCTGTCGCTGTCGACGTTTATTTATAGCCGGGACTTTCTTCTTCTATTTCGCGCTTATTTCTTGCCACCGCCGCCGCTGCCGCCGCCGCCATTCTCCCTTGCCACTTACATGGCAACATGGCAAAAATATGCGAAACCGAGAAACTGCAACCGGCAGGGGCAAACAAATTTTTATTTGTGCAATTATTGTTGATTTTCGTGTATGCCAGTGGACATGAAATTATTGTTAAATTAATTGAAAGCTACGCAAATAAATTCAAAAAACAAATGGCCCGGAGGTATAGAACTTTTTGGCAGTGGGAATTTGGTAGGAAAATTAAAAAGCCAACGAAAGAAATATATTTCATCGGGTCGATGGGCGATGGGGGAAAAAACATAAAATTTCATAGTGCTTGAATATGAATTTAATTGTTTTTTGGGTAGGTCACAGCACAGTATTTGTTGTTTTATTGTGTGTCGGATTTGTCAATGATTCAAAGGTTTGAAATTTCGACGAAAAACAAGACAAGACAATATTCGAGCATTTTTTGGACAGAAAATACTTGCCTTTGGCACGAATCAAACTGAAATCCATTTTGAATCAAATTAATTGAAAGTTTCACAAACCAAATAAATAAGGGAAACAGCCAGAAGGTGGATTTTGTATTTGATTATTCCTTTTTAATCCATTTGATCCTTTTTGGATTTGGGCCATGGCTTAAGTCAACAAGGACGATGAAAAATGCAGCTTAATAAAATTCAATATCCCTGCACCAGTCCTGGCATCCACGCACACGGAATCCCTTTAGAAAACGAGGCGAGGCAGCCGGATGACTCGAAAATCCATCTTCCGAGCCCTTCAGGCTCCTTCCTTGCAAGGTTCTCCCTGTCTAGCATCTAATGGCCATGTAAGGAGCGTGTGAGTCCGCCACCGCCCCCGCACGCGCCATTGTCATTTCCGAGTCCTTCCATCATGTGCCCCCAAAAGTATGCAACGCTTTTCGCACTCGTTCCATTTCGACTTCTCGTTGGCAGCCACAAAAACCTCACAAATATGCGGCTGCCTCCTCTCCTGCCTCGTGACAAAGATTTGTCAAGGCAACCGCAGAGCAGGAGAATTACCTATTTCCCCGGGACACCACTCACACCATCGGCGGCCTCATTAAAATTTTAAATAAATATTTTGCCGGGCCGAAGAGCGAGCCGAGGGTGCAAATAATTAATGAAAAGTAATATCAGCAACACCATCCGCCTTCGTCAAGTCGTCAAGTCTCGGTTGACCGCAGAAAGTAGCTGGTTCATAATTTAACGGAGAGAGCTTTTCCGTTCTAATTTGATTAGCAACGGGCCAGGACTGCCAGGACTGGCAGGATTGCCAGGAAAGGCGTTTACCACAGCTTCGGTTTGAAGGAGCCGGAGCCTGGCGCTGCTTTCATTTCCCGATTGATGGGTTTCGTCAGCCAAAAACGCTTTCAGGTAAGGCTCCTCCTCCGAAGCAAACGCAAACGCAAACGTAAACGTTAACCTGGCTTTCATTAAAACTTTTCCTGCGTCACCTCCAGCCACCTGCGATGGGTTGCGGTCTGGACTGGAACAGTTCCGGACTCCAGATAGGAACTGAGCGAGGTAACCGCAACTTTTCATTACAACTCTGGTTGCCGCCGAGGCTCGGCACGGCTCAAGATGCGGATCGACCTGGAATTGCAATTCGAATTGGAATCGATTGGTCTCGCTAAGCAAAAGTGCTGCAATTATGGCCAACTGCTCCGCAAATCATTGGCATTAACGGGAATTCGAAGATTGGCAAGAGCAAAACTTTGCATATTCCAAGAAATTTAAACTCGGAAATTGCTGTGCTATAAATCCCATAGCATAATAGAAATGAATCTAACTATAAGCTACAAAATATTACCAATAATTCTAGACTGAGATCCCAAAAGACTTGCAAGGAAATCTGGAATTTCTGTCATCAACCCTAACCCTAAAACCTAACCCTAAGCCTAGAACGAACGTGTTTTAAATCTAAACTTGGCATTGAGAAGTAGAGTAAGACTTTTATAGACATTGTATGTATAAAATTATTGTCTTTAATAGTTTTAAGATCAATTTATTTTACTGATTAAAGGGTTTATGCTCATTAGAATACATATAATCTATAATTAAGCTATAAAAAGGCTTTTAATTACATAGGATCTAGTTCGATATGAACTAATTCGATATGAGTATTTAATATGTATTTGATATTAATATCGATAAAATTCGATGCGATTATAATCGATATGATATATCATTACAATTCGATATGAATATATTCTATATGGTACAATTCAATACGATTATAATCGATATGATAGAATTCGATATGATTATATACGATAAGATATAATTCGATAATTGGATCTGATTGTAAAGAAAAAGTTTTTGCACGAGTACGAAAAAATAAAAGAATATTTTTGCATAAAAACAATGTCCGTTTGACCCGAACACTTTTGGCTACTTTCGATGCCAACTTCCATTTCTTAGAAATGTAACAGCTTTCAAATTGCCAATTTTCATATTCCAGCGTTTCTTTTTTTTTTGGCAAAATGAATTCCCATTGAGGGGGAGAGAGAGGACTGGAGCTTGGGGGAGATAGGATAGGAGAGAGATAGGAGTCCGGCTCAACGACTGTCAAGCAAATAACAAATAAAATGCAGAAGGAGCTGCAGAAATTCAGCAGAGTGAGCAGAGCCAGCTACAAATCAAAAGGAGAGACCGAAAAGGAAGGGATTTTTGCAACATTTTTTCGCTACTTCTTTCAGTTTGGATGCCAAGCCAAGGGGGGGCGGGTAAAGGCGGCAGCACAAAATTGGCCAATTTACATGCTTTTGTGTTCCTGGTGGCTGGTGCCTGGTGCCTTGTTGTTGCACGAAAGGGAAGATTGAACTTCAATTTTGAGTTTTTTGCAAGGGTTAGTGTGGGTGAAACAAATGCAATGTGCCAAAGCCTGGGCGGGAGGAGGAGGAGGGCTGGATAAAATTGCAAACTGCTGCAGCGTTGAAATGCCAGCAAAGAGTTTAAGCCCAGCCAAGCGAGGCACTCAAGAGGCATTAAGACAGAGACACAGACAGAGGGAAGAAAGTGAGATAGATGGATGGTCGGTCGGGGAGAGAGAAAATCGCTTTGAAAGCGTCTGCAACGGAAGGACTTTAATAAGCTGCAGGTGGGAGGTGGGAGCGGAAGTGGAAGTGGAAGTGGAAGTGGAAGGACAACTTGCCACTCCCTTCCCAAGGGCCAAACTTTGGTTTCTATGGTTTACTTACAATTTAAACAGCCGCCACCGCCCCTGAGCTCTCCCCCGTCGACCACGTTGCGTATACGCAATGTACGCCCCCTCAGCTTTAGAGCTCTCTCGGGCCCTAAAGACAACATTGTTGCTTTCATTCCGCTAATGAGCTTATCAGCCACCAGCACATAACCAATGAAGTGCCAATGGATTTGGCTTTCAACCGTGTTTATATTCATCGACAGTTGCGGCTAACCAAACACACAAAACTGGTCGAAAAGCACGCCCTCAATATGCAATATTTTCGTTGCTAAAGGGAAATCCACGGGCGAATTTTTTTTTGACAAACTTGTTTCTGGTCATGAATTTCATTTACATTTTACATTTTATACCTGTTTCATAAAAACTTGTGAAAATACTCATACACCCACCATTATCATCATTTCGATGGCTCTTCTGGTTAAAGAAAATAGAAACAGAATTTAATAAAAATATATTATTTATTTCAGATTCTTACAGGTTGTATTTTTATCTATAACAGAAACTATTTTTGAATTTAGGTTGCATGTCCTTTAAAAAGAATGTGGAGAAGTGCGTTCTGAACACAAAGGGATTCGAGCAGGTGTCCTCCAAGGCAGTGTCCTTGGTCCTCTGCTATACAATGCGTTCAAGGCCGATCTTCCTGTGTTGCAGTGTCCCATCCCGACACGGATTTCGTGATCGTGGCAGACGCAGCTGAACCAGCTCAACTCCTGGTGGAACATGGCGGTCAACAATGAAAAGTCAACGGCTACCACATTCTCTCTCCAATCCGGCAACTGTTCCTCTGGAAGCTTCCCTCGACAGGAGATTTATTTGGAGGAAGAGAAATCAAGCCAACCAGCGCCTTAAAGCTTAAAGATTAAAGTTGCCGACATCCTTAAAGCTGCTTATATACAATGCGATCGCCAGGCCGATCTGGATGTAGGGCATCCAGCTCTGAGAAACGTCCTGTAAGTCTAACATCCATCCGGGCCCATCTGATGCAGGAGGTCCCAGGGTTCCCTTGGGCAGGAAAGAACTGAAGAGATTCAGCGAGCGGTATGTCAAGAGACTTCACAGGCCTCCCAACATAATGGTCATCTCCCTATTAAACAACAGCGGCAAGACTCATCCAATAGATACAAAAAAAAAATAAATAAAAGAAATTTCTAAAAAAAATTCAAAAAAAAAAGTAAACATAAATTCAAATAACTTTATTAAATGAGCTTAACAAGATGTTAAAAAATGAAAAGTACAAATTGACCCGAAGAAGGTGAAAAAATCAAAGACAAAGAAAATCAAAATCAAAGGGATCAGGTATAGAACGAGATACGCGACCTACCAAACAAAATTAATAGGTAAATCATTATTACAATATAACAGTTAAATAAAAAAAAAATAATGAAAAATGATTCCGGCAAAACGGAAGTGAGAGATTTAAAAAAAAGGTTTATAAGGACCCAGTATAGAATCTGATAAAAAAAAAAATAATCAATAAAATTTAAAACTAAATCAAAAAGACATCCAATAATAGCGTATAACACAAATGAGAAAAAAACAAGGAATATTTTAATTTTAGCCCAACTTTAGATTTTTAGCACCAACAGCCCGATATTCAAAATAAAAAATAAAATAAAAATAAGAAAACAAAATTGATGAGTGAACACAGACTCTCATGCACCCAAAGCTCCAAGAATAAATAGATAAATATAATAGAAAATAAAATAAAAATAAGAAAAGAAGAAAACAAAATTGTAGAGTGGGTGCATGAGAGTCTGGGTTAAGCTCCAAGAATAAAAAGATTAATATATTAAAAATGAAATAAAAATAAGAAAAGAAGAAAACAAAATTGTAGAGTGGGTGCATGAGAGTCTGGGTTAAGCTCCAAGAATAAAAAGATTAATATATTAAAAATGAAATAAAAATAAGAAAAGAAGAAAACAAAATTGTAGAGTGGGTGCATGAGAGTCTGGGTTAAGCTCCAAGAATAAAAAGATTAATATAAAAAATAAAATAAAAATTAGAAAAGAAAACAAAATTGTAGAGTGGGTGCATGAGAGTCTGGGTTAAGCTCCAAGAATAAAAAGATAAATATAATAGAAAATAAAATAAAATAAAAATAAGAAAAGAAGAAAACAAAATTGTAGAGTGGGTGCATGAGAGTCTGGGTTAAGCTCCAAGAATAAAAAGATAAATAAAATAAAAATAAAATACAAATAAGAAAAGAAGAAAACAAAATTGTAGAGTGGGTGCATGAGAGTCTGGGTTAAGCTCCAAGAATAAAAAGATAAATAAAATAAAAATAAAATAAAAATAAGAAAAGAAGAAAACAAAATTGTAGAGTGGGTGCATGAGAGTCTGGGTTAAGCTCCAAGAATAAAAAGATAAATATAATAGAAAATAAAATAAAATAAAAATAAGAAAAGAAGAAAACAAAATTGTAGAGTGGGTGCATGAGAGTCTGGGTTAAGCTCCAAGAATAAAAAGATAAATAAAATAAAAATAAAATAAAAATAAGAAAAGAAGAAAACAAAATTGTAGAGTGGGTGCATGAGAGTCTGGGTTAAGCTCCAAGAATAAAAAGATTAATATAAAAAATAAAATAAAAATTAGAAAAGAAAAGTCTGGGTTAAGCTCCAAGAATAAAAAGATAAATATAATAGAAAATAAAATAAAATAAAAATAAGAAAAGAAGAAAACAAAATTGTAGAGTGGGTGCATGAGAGTCTGGGTTAAGCTCCAAGAATAAAAAGATTAATATATTAAAAATGAAATAAAAATAAGAAAAGAAGAAAACAAAATTGTAGAGTGGGTGCATGAGAGTCTGGGTTAAGCTCCAAGAATAAAAAGATTAATATAAAAAATAAAATAAAAATTAGAAAAGAAAACAAAATTGTAGAGTGGGTGCATGAGAGTCTGGGTTAAGCTCCAAGAATAAAAAGATAAATATAATAGAAAATAAAATAAAATAAAAATAAGAAAAGAAGAAAACAAAATTGTAGAGTGGGTGCATGAGAGTCTGGGTTAAGCTCCAAGAATAAAAAGATAAATAAAATAAAAATAAAATACAAATAAGAAAAGAAGAAAACAAAATTGTAGAGTGGGTGCATGAGAGTCTGGGTTAAGCTCCAAGAATAAAAAGATAAATAAAATAAAAATAAAATAAAAATAAGAAAAGAAGAAAACAAAATTGTAGAGTGGGTGCATGAGAGTCTGGGTTAAGCTCCAAGAATAAAAAGATAAATATAATAGAAAATAAAATAAAATAAAAATAAGAAAAGAAGAAAACAAAATTGTAGAGTGGGTGCATGAGAGTCTGGGTTAAGCTCCAAGAATAAAAAGATAAATAAAATAAAAATAAAATAAAAATAAGAAAAGAAGAAAACAAAATTGTAGAGTGGGTGCATGAGAGTCTGGGTTAAGCTCCAAGAATAAAAAGATTAATATAAAAAATAAAATAAAAATTAGAAAAGAAAAGTCTGGGTTAAGCTCCAAGAATAAAAAGATAAATATAATAGAAAATAAAATAAAATAAAAATAAGAAAAGAAGAAAACAAAATTGTAGAGTGGGTGCATGAGAGTCTGGGTTAAGTTCCAAGAATAAAAAGATAAATAAAATAGAAAATAAAATAATAATAAGAAAAGAAGAAAACAAAATTGTAGAGTGGGTGCATGAGAGTCTGGGTTAAGCTCCAAGATTAAAAAAATAAATATGAAAAAAAATAAAAAAATAAAAATAAAGAAAAGAAAACAAAATTGTAGAGTGGGTGCATGAGAGTCTGGCTTAAGCTCCAAGAATAAAAAGATAAATATAATAGAAAATAAAATAAAAATAAGAAAAGAAGAAAACAAAATTGTAGAGTGGGTGCATGAGAGTCTGGGTTAAGCTCCAACAATAAAGAGATAAATATAATAGAAAACAAAATAAAAATAAGAAAAGAAGAAAACAATATTGTAGAGTGGGTGCATGAGAGTCTGGGTTAAGCTCCAAGAATAAAAAGATAAATAAAATAAAAATAAGAAAAAAAGAAAACAAAATTGTAGAGTGGGTGCATGAGAGTCTGGGTTAAGCTCCAAGAATAAAAAGATAAATAAAATAAAAATAAGAAAAGAAGAAAACAAAATTGTAGAGTGGGTGCATAAGAGTCTGGGTTAAGCTCCAAGAATAAAAAGATAAATAAAAAAAAAAAAAAAAAAAAAAAAAAACAAAAAAAAACAACCAAAAATAAAAATAAGAAAATGAAAAAAATAAAATATTTTTTTGTGACTTGATCGCTTTGCTGTCCTGAAGCGAGTCAATAGAAAATTTCGAACTTAGCTTTTATATAAAAAACTCCTAATGGCATGGCCTACTACAATAGATATTCATATAAAAACTTCGATGCGATAAATGAGACTTATTTCCTAATATCGATTATATATCGACTGTAGTGTCACGGCACCAAGTCCGGAAAACGAAACCTAAGGAACCGTCTTATCGCCCCTGCCTTTTGCCACACATCCTTATCCATTCCCTAATCCGGCTTACCCGTCGCATCAAGCTTTTTGGTCCTTTGAGGTCCTAATCCGAACACTTTTCACACATTAGCCGAGGGCCCCGAGACAGAACTTCGTCCGCAGGACACCACCAGGACAGCAGGACAGAGTCCTCAGAAAATGTGCATGAGTGGAAAACTTTTGATGCACATTTGAACATTGCTCTAATTACTTGCCCTCACATGAGACATAACTAAACAATTCGAAAGCCAGATGAGGAGGGACTGATGGACTGATGGGTGGGGTAACCACTCGCCCAGACACACACCAACAAATCACTGGGAAGTGGGAACTGGGACCTGGGAAGGAGAGAAAGGAATCAAGCCGAACAGGAAACATCAACATGACAGAGAGAAGACCAGGACAAACATTCAACAATTTTGCAGGAACAATATTCAATTTCCGACTGTCTAATAAGTTTTTGGCCAACACACACAGGCAGAGGAGTTGGCCCATGTAATAAGCCAGCTCCGAATGCCTGAGCTGTCTATCCATTCGTCTCTCCAGTCACACTGAGAGAAAACAATACAAAGTCGGGTAAATCAAAGTCAAAACTTAATATTCTTGAAAGAAAAAGTTTTGGTTTTGGTCATTATTTTTATTAGTGTATCCTCCACCGACAATCCCCAAGTATCCAGACCCCGGCAAAACTTCCATTACTCAAACCAAAATAGCGACGCAACATTTTCCTTTAATTTCCTTTTTAGTTTTTTTTCGGCGCCAAACTTGCGCGGGGCATGCCCCGCCACATCGAGTCCTTCGCCATACGTCGTACGTCCCGCCGCAGAGCCGGAATATTGTCAGCTTAAAGTCGGGCATCCATGCATACACATTCGGATCCCTCAACTTTAATGAATACCCGCGGGCCAATGCAAACACAACTGTAACGGGTAACGGGCCATATAAAATGCATTTCGAGTTACAAACTTTAAACACTGCGGACGCGTTCAGTTGGGAACGCGATGGATGCTCCCTAGTTGGGTGACCCGAAGGGCTGGGTGGTGGAACTGGCACTGGTACTGGGGCCTCGGATTCCGTGGTTGAAGGTTGGAGGTTGCGACAGCGTCTGGTCTGGAATAGTTGAGGACCGCCACCGAGCAAGTATACCCCATGGGTGTCAGCCAATTATGTACATTCCACAAATGCAAGTTTATACCGACCGAGATTCGAAAAGCAACTTTGTATATTCTGGCTTTTGAACATTTTTAAATATTCCCAAAGCATATATTCAATAAAAGTAACTTGAGGCGTAATTCGGTCTAGAAAAATATGGATATCAGTTTTTTTTTACATGTTTATACTCTTAAAAGGGAATATAAAAACGGAATTCAAGTTGATGAGATTCCTGAGATCATCAAAGCTCTGCCGAAATGTCACGTCACTCTGAAGGCTCTTCCTATCGACCAATAAGTCCTCTCCCCCTCAAGTCCAAGGCATGGAAGGAACTCATTGCCAATAGTCTTAAGGATATTATTAATCAGTGCGGAATCTTGACGTATCAGCAGTTTGGATTTCAAAAATAACACGGTACTGTAGAGCAGGTCCTGAGAGTTACGCAGCATATTCTAGAGGAATTTAACGATCTCGACTTCTGCAACTCAGTTTTTATTGACATCCAAC
Source organism: Drosophila merina (assembly GCA_035047645.1). NCBI lineage: Eukaryota > Metazoa > Arthropoda > Insecta > Diptera > Drosophilidae > Drosophila > Drosophila merina. The sequence continues at coordinate 22,120,379 of JAWNPH010000059.1, read as the reverse complement.
AAGCCTTTGACCGGCTGTGGCATGATGGTCTCCTCTGCAAGGTAAGGGAGCTACTACCAGAACCATACTATTAACTCCTTAGGTCCTACCTGGACAAGCGAGTATTCAACTTCCGGGATACTTACTCTGCTCCCACACAGATGAGAGCTGGAATCCTCCAAGACAGTGTTCTTGGCCCGCTCCTATACTCCCTCTATTCTGCAGACGATATCGTTGTTCTATACAGTTCCAAATCTTGACGACCTGCAGGAGTATGTCGTAGTGCTATCAGCCTGGTGCAAGAGGTGGAACATAAAGGTGAACGCTCAAAAAACGTCCAACCATGCCCTCACACTTGGAAATAAGATAGTCCCCAGGAGTTACCTTGGCATCACTTTGGACAAGCAACTGACCTTCCTACCGCATCTCAAAACACATAAAATTCAGAAAAGCATGAAATAATTCTCAAACAATAAATTATATGGACCGTACTATCGATTCAAATAAAGACCGTAACTTCGCCTCAAATGGTCCATCCACAGTCTAATTTTGGCATTTTTCCACATTTCAGCCGGTATCTCAAGGATAAATGCTTCAATGTTGTCCTTCAATTGAAGCGGGCTTGCTTAGATTTTGCATAAACCCAAAAAAAATAATCTTAGGGCATCAAATCGCACGATAAGTCGATTACCCACCTTGGGGCGATCCCGTTTATCGTACGGCTGGGATCGCGGGGATAGATCCGAGAGATTAAAGTATAGAAAAGATTACGCGGAAGAATAGGAGTGCGTTTACACGTTACGTGTTCTGTGCGGCATGTGGCAGCGTCTTGTTGCATTGGTAGCTCTTGCAGTGCTTCTGACTGATCTTCACTCAAAAATGAACAATTCTGCTTATTTACACATTTTGATAATAACGTTTGTTTCACCTCCCAAGGTCACGCTGTGGTGAATACTTATAATCCAAAGGTGAAATCACAGAATATTGACTCCTCTGAACCGGATCCAGGCAAGGCTTCTGGCCAGAATGTTTGGTTTATAGACATTAAAAAGGCTATTGATAATCGAGAAGCTCTAAAAAAAATAAATAAAGTTGGCCGTCAAAGAGTCAGAGTGGAACTGCCGAGAAAAAATGTTGGTATGCGTCAATGTTACCGAAGTTTTGGCTTTGATCATACCAAAAACTATTGCACCAAGGAGCCCAGATGTGGTAGATGGAGTTTGCCTCATTGGACTGGTTCCAGTTAAAACCAGGCAAAGACCTATGACGACCTGGAGTGCGTTAATTGCCATGGAAAACATGAGGCAAGTCACAAGGGCTGCAGAATATACGTCCAGAGGCTCAAAACCCGCAAAACTGGAATCAACGTTACTCCCATGACCCGCGAAGGCAAAAGGCAGTATATCGACTACAGTCGATATATAATCGATAGTAGGAAATAAGTCTCTTCGTTTATCGCATCGAAGTTTTTATATGAATATCTAGTAGGCCTTGACATTATAAGTTTTCTATCTAAAAGCAAAGTTCGAGATTTTCTATTCATTCGCTTCAGGACAGCAAAGCGATCAAGTCACAAACAAATATTTTATTTTTTTCATTTTCTTATTTTTAGTTTTGGTTGTTTTTTTTGTTTTTTTTTTTATTTATCTTTTTATTTATCTTTTTATTCTTGGAGCTTAACCCAGACTCTTATGCACCCACTCTACAATTTTGTTTTCTTCTTTTCTTATTTTTATTTTAATTCCTATTATATTTATCTTTTTGTTCTTGGAGCTTAACCCAGACTCTCATGCACCCACTCTACAATTTTGTTTTCTTCTTTTATTATTGTTATTTTATTTTTTATTATATTTATCTTTCTATTCTTGGAGCTTAACCCAGACTCTCATGCACCCACTCTTCAATTTTGTTTTCTTCTTTTCTTATTTTTATTTTATTTTTTATTATATTTATCTTTTTATTCTTGGAGCTTAACCCAGACTCTCATGCACCCACTCTACAATTTTGTTTTCTTTTCTCATTTTTATTTTATTTTCTATTATATTTATCTATTTATTCTTGGAGCTTAACCCAGACTCTCATACACTCACTCTACAATTTTGTTTTCTTCTTTTCTTATTTTTATTTTATTTTCTATTATATTTATCTTTTTATTCTTGGAACTTAACCCAGACTCTCATGCACCCACTTGACAATTTTGAGTTCTTTTCTTTTTTTATTTTATTTTCTATTTATTCTTGGAGCTTAACCCAGACTCTCATGCACCCACTCTACAATTTTGTTTTCTTTTCTTATTATTATTTTATTTTCTATTTTAATTATCTTTTTATTCTTGGAGCATAACCCAGACTCTCATGCACCCACTCTACAATTTTGTTTTCTTCTTTTCTTATTTTTATTTTATTTTATTTTCTATTATATTTATCTTTTTATTCTTGGAGCTTAACCCAGACTCTCATGCACCCACTCTACAATTTTGTTTTCTTATTTTTATTTTATTTTTTAATATATTTATCTTTCTATTCTTGGAGCTTTGGGTGCATGAGAGTCTGTGTTCACTCATCAATTTTGTTTTCTTATTTTTATTTTATTTTTTATTTTGAATATCGGGCTCTTGGTGCTAAAAATCTAAAGTTGGGCTAAAATTAAAATATTCTTTTTATTTTTTTTTTCATTTGTATTCATTTGTTATTGGATGTCTTTTTGATTTAGTTTTAAATTTTATTGATTATTTTTTTTTTTCAGATTCTATACTTGGCTCTTATAAACCTTTTTTTTAAATCTTTCACTTTCGGTTCTATTAATATTTGATGCTTCGCCAGAATCATTTTTCATATTTTTTTTTTATTAAACTGTTATATTTTAATAATGATATACCTATTAATTTTGTTTGGTAGTTCGCGTATCTCGTTCTATACCGGGTCCTTAGTCTTTTTCTATTTATAAGGTATTATAAATAGTAACAGTAGTCTACAATATATGTATCCTTTTTTTATTATATATAACATTTTTTTTTTTTGAACTAGTGGTTATTTTGAGTGTGGTTGAGCGCTACCGCGCCATGTTTACGGATTGGTTCTTTCCGGAAATCGAAGAGGAGGACTTGGACAACATTTGGTTCCAGCAAGACGGCGCTCCGTGCCACACAGCCAACGTTACGATCGATCTTGTGCGCCCTGTTTTCGGAGACCGAATTATCAGTCGAAATTCTGATGTCGTTTGGCCGCCTCGGAGCTGTGATTTGACACCGTTGGATTATTATTTGTGGGGCGCCGTCAAAGACAAGTGTTATGTGGACAAGCCAGCGACAATTCAAGCTTTGAAGGACAACATTCGCGTCGTCGTTGCCGAAATACGGCCGCAAACAATCGGAAATGTCCTCAAAAATTGGGTCGGCCGTATGGCGTACTGCAAGGCCAGCCGAGGCAGCCATTTGAACGAACTTGTATTCCATAAGTAACCGGAAGGATTGTACTTTAATATGAAAAAATAAATTTGATGATCGGATGAACCGTTTGCGCTAAAGATCGTTAAATAGATGACGATGATCTTTGTGGAGAAGCCAAAACCCATTGTGGAACTGTAGACTACGAGGCAACACTTAGTGTTTACAGGTGCAATCTGACATTTCCATTGGAAAGTTTGACATTTTTTTAATCGTGAATTGTTTTAATTACAGGGAATTAAAAAATTCATCTCGGCCAAAAAATGGAATTAACTCGAACATTTTCGTGCGATCATTTTTCACAACTTTCGACGTGGATTATCACGACAAGAGTGCATCGATTAACTAAAATCTTTGTATGGCTATGAAGCACCATCCTATAGCACTGTGAAAAACTGGTACAACGAATTCAATCGTAATGCAAGAACGTCATGTAACATACCTTCAGATAGAGGCATGCCTATGCATTTCTCCCACCAGCATACATTCGATATTGCATGAACCGCATGGCCGTAAAAAAGATTTCTTCTCCTTGGATCCCGTACAATTTGACAATCGCTCAAAAAAAGGCTCGTGTGGATTGGCGTAAAGAAATGCTGAAAAAACACGATCGCGGTGTTTCAAAAGACGTTTATAAGATCGTCACAGGTGACGAATCATGGATCTATGCGTATGAATATTTTGAAAAACAATAAAACCATTTTCGTTGATAAATATTCGTATTTTCATTATTGGGCCAGAAATATATATAGCAGCCCTCGTATCATTCAAATGTAACGACATATGTATCTGGCAACTTTGTGTTTCTGTTTGGCACACGTCGCGCAGGCGCCTTCTGGTCGCTGGTAAGAGTCATAGGGGAAGTAAATGTCTTCACGAAAAGCTTACAGTATAGAATAACTCTCCACATTGTGTTGGTACTGCGTGTAGAGTTGAGAAACGCATTTTCTTACGATTTTCGTAGATTTCGTATTCAATCAGATTTTGACTATTGAAGGGAAAAGACATGCCTCGCCAAAGCGCCAGAAAACGTTGCGCTAAAGATCGTTAAATAGGTGAGGATGAGCTTTGTGGAGAAGCCAAAGCCCGTTGTGGAAAATCCACATTATTTCTATTGAGTTACCTCTCAACGTATCGTCCAAATAGGTAACTTGTGCACATTTCTACACTACATCGAGACCTCAATCTGTCTACTGTGAAGGAACAGATTGGAAAACATACCAGTAGATAGTGACAAGGTTAAGATTAAGAACCATTTTGTTTCCTTATTTAATGGATTAACCATGGCAGATGATTTGACAACTGTTCTCGGGAAGATGCTAAATAGTTCCCACGGGCAAGGAGAAGTAACAGATGATTTAATTACCATTGCTGATCACATTGACTATGAAAAATGGAACAACCATCAAAGGGGAGAGGCTAACAATCCTGTGTTCAGGGTCATGGGACAATTTCTCGGATACCCAAATTTAATAACCATTTGAGAAGACTGGTCAACAAGTATACCTGGATTCAAAAGAACCGGGTCAGCTCTGCATAGGTTTAGTTGCTCCAGACAGAGCAATGGTGGTTATGCAGCACAAAACCCATCAAAACTGACAAGAATGGTTGTGAGTACTGATGGACTCGCTCAACTGGGTGATGTAAACAGGGACTTTATGTTCCAAAACAGCATGTTGTGTGGTTTAATGTCTGTTGGTGAAATTCATGTGACAGAAGGTCAGGGAAATTACCATCAGCATCTTTCATGTAAAGAGTGTTTGAGAGAAATCGAGGAAATCACACTGGATTGTCCCTCCGTTTATGAACATCAAGATACATCGGAACTATTATCCTCATGGAAACCCAGCGGAACATCTTGGTCCAAGATAAAGCCGATAATCAAAGTTCCAGAAGGTGATTGGGCCAAGTTATCCAGATACTCCAAGTCAATGCATGTAGGATTCATCCAAAGATATATTTTCAGTGACAGCATCTGGGGCCGGAAAACTATAGTCGAAGACCCCACCTTATTTCGTATCGTCATCCAAAGCAAAGTGATACCTAGGGCGTACCTTGCAGGGATGGTTCTTGGAGCAATTCAATGGAACGAATTTATGCATGTGTATTAGGCCATGCAGGACACACAATAGAAATGATGACACGCCATGCTGGATTGTGTAACGCCGTTAGGACAACTAACTTCACCAATGTTTTTATGTCTGTTAAGCACAGGATCCCTCCGTCATATCCTATGATGGAAGAGGACATTGGTAGATCCCTCTCATCATACCTCAGCGAGTACTTAAGGAAATATGGAAGATCGATAATGAGGGATCCATTTCGGGAGATTGGAGAGATATCCTGGGTCTTCTCCGATGTACAAGATTCTGCATTGGTCGGATTGATGTCATTGTCTCATGACATAGCAAGGATGCTGATCTCTGGGAGACTAAACAGTCAAATCATCACGAATTTAAAGTCCACCAACCAGATCGTTAGGATGTTGAAGAACTGGACCCCAAATAGTGAACTGACCGAAGAGACTTTGGAAAATATGAGAACCAATGTCAGACGAGTTGATAGTCAAGTCAGGTGCCTGTTAATTTCCACTTCTAATTTTTCAATTTCAATGTTTCAAAACATACAATTTATGGTATAATGTACAAGTGTTTAATAGCTCAATTAATTTCTTTTCCCCCGACCGCGTTTGCTGGTTTTTCCAAGAATTTCGACAAAGTAACAAGGCACATGTTTGAAGATAAACTATAAATTCCAATAAAATCAAATTGTCTAATCCCAACGTATCAGTTGAGTACCGAAAGTTCTACATTAATTCTTCCATCCCTGGAGCAGAGTGGGACAAGGATAATTACTTGTTACAAAACGCTGATGAAATAATGCCCAGGAAGGGATTCGTTCTTAATTAAACTGTTTAGTCCAATTGTAATATTATTGTTATATTGTTGTTTAATTCAATAATCTTTTCGATTAATTTTAGAATCGAATTTTAGAACCAGTGTTGCCGATTTAGCGTTTTCCCCCCAGATTTGGGGTTTTTTTAATTGCGATTGCGGAAAAAATTTTAAAACAGCGGGAAGTAGCTAATTTAGCTTTATTTAATATCAAACTAGGGTTTTTTTTAGCGTTTTTTATGTATCAAATTATATTTTCATACATTTGTATTATTTTTAGGCTTTTACAACACTAAAACATCGATACAAACGTCGATAACGATTCTTAAAACTCTTGCCTTAGTGTTATTATATTTTGTGTGTTGTTAAAATAGTTGTGATGTCTAAAGCTAAAAGCTATAAACAAAAGGTACGCGATGCGTGGCTGCAGGACAGCCAGTTTAAGGAGTGGCTGCGTAAAGACTTAACAGATTTGACACGGGCTTACTGCAGCTATTGCAAGTGCGGTGTGGCCGCAAAATTATCTGATTTGCGAGCACATGCTGCTACTTAAAAGCACGTTAGTTGTATGAGCGGCTTTTCGCAAGCTAACAAAATACAGTTTGTGCAATTGCCAACTAAGACATTAGAGCACGAAGCTGCGCTTTGTCTTTTTGTTGCCAAACATACCGCCATTGCATCGGTAGATCACCTTGGCATGTTATGCAGCACATTTAATGACAACAGCACAGCTAAAAAAAATCAAGCTGCACCGTACAAAATGTACACACATCATAAAGAATATTTTAGCGTGCCACTTTAAGGAAGGTTAATTTGGTCAAGTACAAACAAAGAAATAGAATGAATCTGGACACTTTAAACGCAATTTTAAGCATCAGGTAAACTCACTTAAAAATCTCTATATGAAAATTATAAATTACATTTAATGTCCAACATAGATCCGGTTTGCAGCGTCATGGCAAGTGTTGCCATGAATACAAAATACCACAAAATTTCATACAGATGATCGGAACATCAAGAAATATCTACTCAGACGAAGATGCTGTAGATATGGACGATATTTAAAAAAACTTTGATTAAACGTACTTAAAAAAAAATCTGGGGTTTATTTTAGCTTTTTTAAAAGAATTTTTGGGGTTTTTTGGCTTTTTTTTTTGATAATTTAGCGTTTTATGCGCAAACTTTTATGGCAACACTGTTTAGAACCTATTTATTAGTGTTTAAAATTTATTAATAATCGGGAACTCTCAATGCCTAAGCAAAGGGTCCCACCAAGACAAATTTCAAAGAGATTTTAATTTTCAATGCGTCGAGGTTTGCCAACCTTCTCTGGATGAAAAACATGCCAGAACTAGATGTGAATTATAATCGGAGAACGTTTCTGTCCAAAACAGTATGCAATACTTTTCTAAATAATGAAATTATGTAATGTTCCATACATAATGGTAGGATTGAACATTTGAAAAGAAAAAAAAAAAATTCGCAAATATCTCTCCTAAATTTTATTTTTTTTTTCATTTCAAAGATCAATGGAAATGGAAAACCCTTTATATGAACAAATTAGACAGAGCTTTGAAAAGCCAAAGATAATATCCAAAGCAAAGATGGATGGATCGTAATGAAAAATAAATGCTGCTTGAAGTCCTTCTTTGCTCTGGCAATAAATATTGTACCACCTGAAGTCACTGATCAACTGACTTCAAAAATTGTACTTTTTTTTTATTCTATTCAAATGTGAAATTATTTTTTTTTGTTTATTAAAAAAGAAATATATACTTCACAAAGAAATTTAATATTCCCCCCATTTTAAAAGTAAAAACAAGTGAGAAAAGTTATCTTCGGCTTGCCGAAGATGGTATACCCTTGAAAACAAAAAGTTTTCCATGCAAAGACTTTTTTTTTCATATCGGTCGTTTGTATGGCAGCTATATGATATAGTGGTCCGATCCGGACCAAACTTCCACAAATCATGTATGCCTATGTCAAATAGATAAATATTGAATTCGTTTGCAATAGCTTGGATAACAAAAAAGTTTTCCATACAAAGACTTGTTTTCATATCGGTCGTTTGTATGGCAGCTATATGATATAGTGGTCCGATCCGACCGATTCTTAAACTTGATCTGCGTGCAAAAAAAATAATGATCTGGTAAAAATTTCAAAACGCTAGCTTTAAAACTACTGTCTATTTTTTGCATAGAAACAGACGGACAGACGGACAGAGGGACAGACGGACAGACGGACATGGCTATATCGACTCGGCTGTTGATGCTGATCAAGAATATATATACTTTGTGGGGTCGGAGATGCTTCCTTTAATGCGTTACACATTTCTGGACAAAATTATAATACCCTTTTTCAAGGGTATAATAAATGGAATACGAAGCGTACACCCAGAGAGTCGATGGTCGACTAACTCTAACAATTCTATATTGCTTCCGTTTTCTGGATAAACGCGTTAACGAAATTAAGTGATTTATCGTGTAGAATTGATCGAAACGCAACCTTCCGATTTTGGCGCACCGATAATTCAATTAGCTTTAAATTATTTTATAATACATTAAAATAATTACTACTACTCAAGAGCCTCGCAAAGAAATAAGGAATAAAACCTGATGAGATGGGGAAAAGTCGTTTTGATTGATCAAAATGTGTCAAATTGTAATAATGAAATATCTAATATTTAGGAAAAATGGAAATGGCTTATTTTGGCGCGTAAATATTGAACGACAAAAAATTTTGTTTCATTATGAATGATAGCGAGTGTTTGAGCGTAGACTCTACTACCCTTCCATGGGGCAGGATCGGTGAGTTATTCGATACCCCCTGGTTATAAAATATTGACTAAAGAACGAATTGAGTATTAAGTCTTCAGCCCTGTGTGTGTTGTGATGTCAGCTGTAAAAGCACGACCCCAGGCGATTTCACGGAGCCCGAGTCGTGGAAATAGGAGCGGAATCAGCAATCACAACGGAAGGAGGTAAGAGGTAGACGTGGAGGCGACTCGGGGGCAACATAGGCGACGTGGAAACTTGCTGTGGTTTTGCCATGCCAGCGATACCCATGGAAATGACAGACGATGTAAAAGAGTTCATTAATATTGCAAGGTAGACCAAAGACCAAAGACTAAAGACCAAAGAACTGACCAGGGGTCGCGGAAAAGGAAAGGAGAGAAAACGAAAGGCCAGCACCAGAAACAGAAACAGAAACAGAAAAGCGACAGCCAACGAGGACAACATTTTGACTGTGCGCACAATTATTTTGTAATTTGTCATATTTTGTGGACCTCGGTTTAAGTCAGAACGAGGCCGGCGGACAAAGTGGGTGAAAGTGGGGGTGGGGGCGGCAAAATAGGGGCAGAACATCGTAGTTCTCCAAAATTTCGGACTCAAGTGGCATGAGGGTCTATGAAGGAAAAGAGTGCACTTTGGCGAGAATATAGAACAAAAGTCGATTTAAATTATTGAATAGCTTTGACATTATATAACATGCAATTATCTCTGATATTAGAATGTAGGTGTTTCTAGGTTACCGTTGAGGCTACAGTTTTAAATTAAAAGTACACATTGTTCTTAGTGTAAAGTCTACCAACTGCATAATTGTTTGTATTTTACGCTTTACATGAAAGCTAAGCAAATCTTTTGTTACCCTGTCTAACGGTGCAACAAGACTTACCCATACACAGGCATACAGGCAGACCCTCCTCTCGTGGCATCCCGTTATGCCGTCGTCTGTCTCTTTTCCCTTTTGTTAGCCTTACGCTTTGTGTGCCTATTCTAAACATGGCGGCGCCCGGCTCACAGCGCCCATCGCCCACCGCCCAGCGCCCGACGGTGGCTACCTCAACCTACTTTCGGTTCCTTCGCTCGCTGCGTTGCCGTCGCTAAGACTTAAATAGTGCCTGTTCACCCGCAACGGCTAACGGTCTAGGAGGGGGTGCCTAGTCACACCCCCTTTTAGTTAGTCAACAGTGAGGAGTGCAGTCAGTCAGCCAGTTTTCTTGTTGTGCTCGGCATGTTTACCCAAAACCCAGTCTCCTTTTCCATCATAATTATACCCTAGCCGTGACCGGGACTCGTAATATTTTGTGTCACAGAGAGGAAACGCTGCGAAAACATGCCCGATTTTGGTTTGCCTCAGGGAAATGTATGCTTTATTGGTTGTCATAACTCAAATATTATTGTTTCCCTTTAAAATGTAATTTAATTTTCACTTTTTACTCTTTAAGGTTAAAGCTTAGAACTAAAAGAAACAAGAAATTGTGTAGATTTATTAGATAGTCAAGGACAAGAACTGGTGTACATGGCGTATGATTAATTTTAGAAAAAAGGTGGCAGCCCTTTACAACAATTTTTGAATGTATTAAATAATTGACGGACAATTGCCTTCTTTATTTATTTAACAATCCATATAAATACAATAGATTCTAAAATTTTCAATTTATTAACATTAAGGCAGAGTTCAGGGGATAAAGTATGAGATAAGAGGTTATAGTTTTTACAAGTGGGTAGTGTGACCTTATCTTTATTTACAATTAATCTATAGATTTACATTGCTTGTTACCTTATTAATTGACTATTTTATATAAGAATTATTTATATAAGTATTGCAATCATGAAATATTTAACATGTATTTATATTTTTTAGTTGCATCAAAAGTATACTTAAACCATAACGTATCCTAACGCTCTTTCCTAGATCCCAAAAACTTTTACACTTTCACATTGATTTTTTTACACTCATCATTTTTCATATAGCTGTACTTCAGTCCACTTTTTGAGGTCCGCCCCCTTTCGGCCCCTTTTTCCTTCCGACTTGTCCATTTCTTTGGGCTTCCGTGCCCATGCTTCTTCTATCATTTCGTACACATTTTTGTGCTTGTTTGTGCTTGCAGTTGTTTTTGTTTTTGTTTTTGTTGAATTACATGCACACATACACAGGGACAAATATTTATTTAAAACTTATGCCCGAGGCCTTTCATTACTGTGCACGGTAAAAGATATATACTATATACTATATATATTGCACTCTCCTGTTCTCGGACCGCCGACCGCCGACCACCGACCGCCGCTGCTCTGCTCTGCCCATTTTAGCTCTTGATTTTTTTTTGGTTCCACTGTGCAAATGTGCGGAATGTTGCTTTGTGCTCATCATTCGCTTTCTTCTTCGCCCAGTCTCCAGTCTCCATTCTCCAACCTCCATTCTTTAGAATCCTCTTTTAGTGTTTTCTGGATTTTTGGTCCATGGGGCTATTGAGTGAAAAGTCTCAATGCAGGGCGAATAATTGGGAGGCGGGTTTTTCGCAGTCCTCGCCTACTTAATGCACTTGTAACCGGCTCCTGTTTCGGATCCTTTGCGAAACCGCCACCCCCGGTGACGTATAGCGGAGTTTTAATTAGTCGCCGTACCAGACTTACACTTAAGTCTCCACCAGGACCTCCACCACGCCCGGTTCTTTGTATTGTTTGTGTCCTTGCGTCTGGGCTATTGTCTTGGTCGAGCAACGCAACGAGCAGAATGCATTATTTTGTGCAACAAAATAGCCAAAGTTGTTGAAATTTTTATGGGATTTACTCGGTGAATTATTTTAAAGTAGAGTGCTTAAAAATCGCTTCACTCCCACTTCCACGACGATAAAAGCTTTCAGGAGAGCAAGGAGTGCGATGGACCAAAGTGGGTTCACTGCTACTCATGGTAGTTGGTAGTTCATTAGGCAAAAATACGAACTGCAGTGATGCAAACGCTTTTAATTGATGGAAACTCTTGTAACTGTTTGAGGAAGTTATATAATCATTTAATTGTCTTGATATCGAACAATTACATGCTTAATTACGAAAGATAGCATAAAAAAAGGTTTACTTTGTCATAGGAAGACAATAGATGGAAGCTTTTTGTATAACAAAGTATCGGATATTTATATTTTTTCGGGTATTACCAAAATATTTCGAAGTAATTATGATTTTTGGGTAGAAAATAATTAAAAATTACGTAGTTTTCTTAATATAAACTTTATGTCTATGGAGATTTGGAACTGGTTCTTTTTCTATTATTGGCTCTTAATTTTGTATAACCTAACTTTTTTAGGGTTATGTTACCGAGTTATTTCCTTACTTTTAAAACATATCAAAAGTATTTATGATCAAATTTCAAACTTATTAAATAGGAAGTTTTTCAGCTTCAAAATAGATAATACCTATTTGTTACATAATATGCATCCCAGCCCTTTATAAATAAATAATGTTTTGACCATTCAATCATAGACAACGCCATTATAAATAAATAATGTTTTACATATTCATGTTTCAGTTCGGAACTCACCTGTCAACTTTGATGGCTTTGAATTTACATTAAATTTCGTTCGCTTTTGGTAAAATGTTGTTAATTAGTTTCAATTGTATTTCTGTTTATTTGTTTTGTGTTTGTTGTGTTTGTGGCGCGAGAACGTTTTTGGGCGCCAAAAGTACAGTCACCAACACAGAGGCAAAACACGCACTTTTACACCCACTTACACACACAGACACACACTCAGTGCACGGAACGGAGAAAATGTTATTAGCTGTCAAAACTATTTCCCCTTTTCTCTTTATGGCTTTATGGCTTTCTCTTTCTGGCAGTAGCTCTCCCTCTCTCTGTCTGCGATGTTGATTGCAGTTGGCGGCTTTTTGGATAACGGCTAATGCACTCGATCCGCTGTTAGCTCCGCAAAACGGACTCAAAGCGAGCGTGGAGACGACGGGAAGGATGCCAAATATTTTGGTAATTTGTGTTTAGATTTGGTGTCGGGAAACCGTTGATTTCGGTCGGCTTATTGATGGATGCTAAAAGCGAACACACAACTTGACTGAGCGAAATTGCAGAAATAACTGAATTGAAATATCCCCCCGCCAAACGCACACACACAGGACAGAAGGGATAGAGAGCGAGAGAAAGGCGGAGCACCTGTAAGTGGGTGGGAGGGAGAGTGGGTAGCCGGCCAGGCTCGCTGATTTCGGTACAAAAAATTTCTTACAAATATCCTAAAACCCGAAAAAATGAGTAAGGAAGCGGTACAAGTAGATGCTTGAGTGCATTTTAATTGATTTTTTCTTTGCTTTTTACCTCCGGGCCTTTCACTCAGAATCACTCACAATTTTGCATCTCGCTCTGGCCCACCCGGCGTATGCGTAATATTTCAGTTGCATTTCTGCAATCTCTCCGTTACCCCTTTGAGTCAACTCACACTTACTCACTCGGGAGTGAGTGAGTGCGTGGGTGGGCGGGCGATCTCTTGTGACCCACAACGGAACAGCATTAGTTGCTGTTCTTCATAAATTTAAGTTTTAATTAGCTTTTTGTTGCCGGTGTAATTTGACAGCAAACAAAAGTTGCTGCTGCATCAAATTTTTAATTAATTACATGTAAAAATGTTCAAAAATTGTTGGCCAAGAACGAACCGTTCGGCTTTCTTTTTGGACAAACAATTAGCATTCCACTGTCCCAAAATAATAAAAACGGAATGATGCCAAAATAAGGAAAACTTTTATGAAGTTTCCTGAGGGATATCCTTCATTTTACGTTTGTTCATCTAGCGGGGGTGGGAAGGACTTTTTAATATGAAAATTGCTCGTTTGGGTCGAGAAAATTAAGTGGTTGGATTGGGGCCTGGGAAAAAGTACCCTTTTCGATTGATTTAAAGCCAAAAAGCAAAGGTTTCTATATTTACCCTAAACCACAAAATCATTTTCATCCCTATGAAATTTTCAAAAGCCTTCAAAAAATACTCGTAGAAAGTGTTTCAAAAGAAATTTTCATTCATTTCATTCACATTTACATTTTTATCGTGTTTCAAACAACAGTTTATTGAAATGCAAAACACTTTTTAAATAATACATAAAAAATACCTTTAAATTTATTCTTTAAATTACAAGTTTTGTTAAACCTTTTCCAAAATATTCAAATTTTAACCCTTAATCTGCTCGTAAAAATTGTCCAATCGGAAAGTTTGTTATATTTAAACCAAAATTTTCTATTTTCCAAACCGATTTTTCCATTTTGTAAATTTATAACTTTAAATAATAATAATAAGCATAACTTAATGGTAATCCATTTGTAATTAGCTTCGTTATCAATTTTTTAATAGACCTGAACGCCTTATTTGTTTTCAATTTAAATTTTGTTTTGTAAACTAATTGACAAATTAAAATAAGTAATTTGGTGATTGTGACTACTTATGGAAATATTTAGCATTGAATGAATACATAATCAATAAATAAGCAATATTTTTTAAGTAAAATTATACATTTTTTATTAATTCTAATAACTCAGAGCTTAGGAAATAAGAATTCTTTGAAGGAAATTAATATTATAATGAAATTTATTTGTGTTAAATAACAAATGGGTTGTAATTTAACTTAAAGAATCGATTGGTTGACATTAAATTTCCAAAAAGAAAGTAAATTTTTAAAGAGAAATGAGTGGCTGCCAAAAAGTTGGAAAAACGAACTGTAAACCCTTGACACTCGTCCGCCAAACTCAATCAAACCAAGCTTACGGGTTACAGGGTGCCCCGAAATCCGTGCACCTCCAGTCTGAGCATGCGCAGACCAACGACCAACTCACGGCGAAAGAACTCACTCAATCGGCGAGCAATGCAATAATGCAACACCTACGCGGCTCAGACCTGAGCACACCTGAGCAATCTTCTATAATGCGGCAACAAAAGGGAGGGAGAGAGAGAGAAAGCGGAGTAACGGGACAGAGGAAATTAAGGAACAGTTGCAGGGAGACCTAAAATCTGGATAGGGCTATTGTGTGGAGGCCGCCATTGTTGGCCAGTGTAATGACACACACCTGCACAAATGAGTGCAATACGAGGGAAACGTTTCAAATATTTATGAATGAATTTTTGTATACCCGGGCTCTGGCTCTGAAGAAGAAGGCTTTTCGAATGCATAATATATGAAAGCCAATAAAAATTGTTCTTAAATTGATAATTGTTATGATATAATAATATAAAGAATCAAAATAATTGAATATTTTAGTGGAGTTATGAAATTGGCCAACCAAGCATGGCCAAGGGTAAAAATCTGGTCTGAAAGTCCTTCACAATGAACTTCCAGCCAAGGGGCTAGCTAATCGCAGTGGAAAATCCGAAAACCAATATAATAATAGCCGAAAATATGATGGTTGACCTCATCCGAAGGGCGTTGATGAGCATTGACCACTGGAGCTGGAGCTGGAGCCGGAGCAGGCAATGAACCTTAAAGAGTGGAAACCACCGCACATGACTAGCCCGCTTAGTCAACATGTTTTAAGGTTAATGACTGTGTTTACACAAAGCAATTGGGAACCCCTGACCGAAAAATTCAGTTAACTAATTTAAAGTGATAGCAAAACGGCTATGAAAATATATACCTATGAGTAATAGCATTCTGGAAAACTGGAAAAATTCAGCTATGCCTTGGTTTTTTAACGAAATGCGTTCGATATGCGTTTATATTTACGATTTCAAAATATTGCGTATACGCCGCTTGGGTCACGCACGAACGAACAAACCGAGCGGCGGCTGATGGGCGACCGATTAAGCTCCATTAAAAAAACGTTTTATGCTTTTTAAATGGCGAACTTTGGTTGGCAAACTCTATAAAAACAGTTACCGGCAGAATTTGGGCATTCAGTCCACATTCGAGGATTATCCACAACTAACACGACCGCAAACCATGTCAGCGAAACGGACAAGTAGTTACCTCCAGTTGGCTTTGATTCTGGCCGTAACGGTTTTGAGGTGCGCCGAATGCCAGTACTACGGATATCCTTACTACGGCGTGGGGACGGGCGTGGGTGCGGGAGCAGGAGCTGGTTCTGCGTACGGAAATGTGTACGGCGGGGGCAACGGCATCTACGGCTATCCCAGCTACGGAGGATATCCGTACTACTCGTACCCCAGCTACAATCCCTACTCGATGTACGGCGGATACGGCGGGCAGTACGGAGGCTACCCCTACAGCGGATACCCCTACGGAGGCAGTGGCATGAGTAAGTACCAACACTCATAGTTTCCGTCAAGGAACCCTTCAGTACCTGTCATCTAAAAGTGTTCTGGACCTGTTTTCTTCTCTAGACACGGCCTACGCCAGCAGCAGCGGAGGATTCGCCACGGCCAGTGCGGGCGGAAATGGATACTACGGCTGATCTCCGCCAGCTGGGATATTCCCAACCTAAGCTAGTTCAATTATGCATAAGTATTGCTTAAGTACTCCTACTAGACTAGTGTGCCAGCACAATAAATAAAAAACTATGTATATATTCTATCCAAATAACTTTTTTATTTCTTGAAACATCTGCTTATGAGCCTTGAAATTGGTGAATATGCAGGGAAATATTATATCTAAAGACGTCAGTTTCTTAACTTAATTTCCTGAAATCATCAATCAAATCTTTTTTAACCTATTTAAATAAATATTTCAAGACTTTATTTCGAAGTAAAGGTAGTTCGTACACTTTTCTAAACCCAACAAATAAATATATTTATGTTTAAATTTTGTATTAAAAGTGAATAATACTAGTTAAATATAAGTGCATTATAAAATTGCGATTATCGTTGTAAATATCGATTTCATACGTTTAGAAAAATATGCTTCCTCCTTTCATGCCTTTTTGCCTATAAAAAGCTTCGTCTCGTAAAGGTTTTCATACCTTTTTTTGAAACCAAAAAAATAATTTTATTTAGGGTTACATTTTGTATTAAAATTTGATAATACTCGTGTAATAAAAGTGCTTTCTATAAAGAGGTGTTTCAGATCAAATGTTTCGTGTACAAAAAATCAACAACCAAGTATGCTGTAGCCACAATAATGATTTTATTTTCTGAGGAAGTACTTTTGAGAATAAAATCTTTTTTGTATAATTTTGTATATAAATTTTATATTTTATTGAGGGAACTATAGACATCAATTGAATTAAAAATGTTTCATCACAAAAGGTCCATTAAAGTGTTGGTTTTGTCGCATCCACTGTGAAAATGCGACTATTTTGAACGATTTAAATGAGCGTACTTTTCTAACTATAAATCAATAAATATTGAACGTGTTTGAAACGTGTTATTTAATGCACCATGTCAGCATTACGAAGATAGTCATTATTTTTTGTTTAACCATTTTGTGTTGTGTCCTATGTAAGGGCACATTAATAAAGTAGAATATGGCGTACTCTTGGTAATTAAGCCTTCGTAAGTTATGAAGTGTGTTTATTCTGAGGTAACTTTATTATATCTGAATATATTTTTTACATCGAGAGTCAGCTTGGCGATTTGTATTGGAAGAACGTCTTTGGGTCAGTGTCAGAGATCACGCAAGACCAGATTTTTCGCACTTTGCGGTAAAACAATCGGTGATCGGTTCCACGGATATAGTTATGCTGCAGCCCTCTGGATATTGAACACTATCAACGGTAATGCTGAGTACTACTGGGTCCACGAAGCGGGATATATTCTGTCCAGACTGCCCTCAGACTAATGTCTATTATTATTTAATTGCATTCTGGCTCCTCGAATTTTCGTTTTGCAAACATTTCTATTGTTGTTGATCTCTGATTTATTTAAATAAGAATGGAAATTTTAATTGATTTTTATAAAAAAATTTAAAAGCTTAGATTAATAAACGATTTGAAGTTGTAAAAAAAGGATTTGAACTTCTTCAAATTGTCAAGGGTGGGCTCCCAGAAAAAAGTACTGAGATATAAAAGTTAATAAATAAAATAAACACTGAAAAACACAAAATTATTATTTATAACTCCATCTAAGATATTTATCTTTATAATAATACAACCCTTTAAGAATTTGTTTACTATGGACCGATTTTTTAAAACTTCCCGCCACATTGGCAGCATTGTCTGAACTCCGTTTATCAACACTAAATGCATGAGCTACCGCACCAATTATGTGATGAACAGCTGATAATACCTTCGCCGGTAAAGAGCATTGGAATTTTATATAAACAAAAACCATGCTAAACTTGTCGGTGGTGTGTCGAGTTGGCGGTGCCACTCGAACTGCATCCTTTGCCACAAAATCAGCAGTTAAACCAGCGAGCAAAAAGACAGAAGCACTCCCCAAAAATCAACAAAAGGCACTGATATCCTGTAAGAGAACTCAATTCAATTTATTTGAACACGAACGATCAGATGCAAAATTCGGAACTCTTCCATTGGCTTCCAAGGGTTGGTTGCATCAAAAATCCAAGGGAGACTATTTTGTCTTCAACGCCAGCATTAGCGGCGACGAACTTCAACAGAACCTGCAGAATGAAGGACGGTTGGACAGTGGAAATGTTCAACTGCATCCACAACTTCAGGAGAACCTGCGAGCCGAACTGGGTATAAAACAACTTACCTTGATCCAAGCAAAGGCCATACCCATTGTCCAGGACAATTGTCACGCGCTTATTGCGGCGGAAACGGGATGTGGCAAGACCATTGCCTACCTCCTTCCAATCTTGAATAGGTTGCTCGAAAGAGAGGCACCCGAAAGGAAGTTGAACAGTCCCAGAGCTTTAATCCTAACACCTGGCCGGGAATTGGCCATGCAAATTGCCAAAGTCAGCGAGCGATTGGTCGAGGGAACCGATCTGAAGGTGAAACACCTGTTGGGAGGAAACACAAAACAGATAATGATGAGCCCGGAGTTTGCACAAGTTGATGTTTTGGTGGCCACTCTGGGGGCGCTCAGCAAACTGGTCACCACTGGCATCTACCGGATGGAGCATGTGCGTCACCTTGTGCTGGACGAAGCAGACACTCTTCTAGACGATACCTTTACGGATAAGCTCACCTATTTCCTTCGACGTTTTCCCGTAAGTCTTTAAAGTCTAACTTTGAAGAAGAATACATTCAATCTTTTTGTTAACAGTTTCATCTGGACCAACAATCCAAGGATCGGACTCAGCTCATTCTGGCCTCCGCCACCATGCCGTGCAATACTAAAGAGGTCCTGCAGAACATTGTCGACGTGGAAACCATTCACGAGGTAGTGAGTCCGCTTCTGCACCGTTTACTACCGCATGTAACGCAAAAGTTCCTACGTCTGACCAAAGCGGACCGGCCAGCCACCCTCCTGTCACTCGCCAAACAGGATCTAGCCAAGCGCCGACCTCTGATCGTGTTTAGCAACAAATCTGCCACCAGTGACTATGTTTCCATCTTCCTGAACAACAGCGGCGTCAACTGTCTCAACTTGAATGGCGACATGCTCATGAAGATCCGCCTAGGGCGCTTCGAACAGTTCCAGAATGGTCACTGCGATGTCCTATCCACCACCGATGTGGGCAGCCGTGGGCTGGACACTACCAGAGCCAGGCATGTTATTAATTTTGACTTTCCCCTCCATGTGTCGGACTACATACATCGCTGCGGCCGGATCGGCAGAGTGGGAACACCCGAGAATTCCCTGGTGACAAACTTGATTTCTTCCCGCCGCGAAATCGACGTCGTGCAGCGAATAGAGCACGCAGCTCGCACGGGAGGCTTACTGCCAAATGTAAATGCGAATATCCGAAGCATAATAAACAAACAGATTATTTCTGCAATGACGGCGGCAGGACTACCTCCTCCTGATTTGGGACCAGCCAATGGACACCAATCCCAGGAAGAGGCGTTTTAGCTGTATTTTGGGGAAAAACTCCTCGGCTTACGCATTTTTAAGGCTAGGATCTGGCCAGGACCTGGAATAAAGAAAGGTTTTTGTTTATAGAGTAGTCTGCAAGCTCAAATGACTTGGTTTCGATATATGCTGACAGAGTAATAAATTTGAATCCGTTGGAGCCTTAGATAAATTGGATAAAATCGAACTTCTAAACAAATATGATCGAAGGGTGTTTTTCTGGGAATGTCATAACTTTCAGATAATTTGTACGTAACGTTTGGTACCTTTTTTGTACTTTTTTATCTAAAAATTATCTTAAAAAACCAACAGAATAAATTGTCAAAATTGAAGTACGAATTTCGCGGCCAAAAGTCAGAGTTGAGAGTGCCCAGGTGTTTGTGAGTAAGATATGCGGATAATATCAAAGCTTTCAAGGGCTTTTATACGGAACACCTGGCTACGCTAAACTGACAGTCCAGCTCTGGCAACTCTGGGCCAACAGAAATATTTTGAATAGGCCAAACAAAAGCACTGTCGTGCTGCTCTCGCCAAAATCCGCCGACGTCGCCTCAAACAATTACGAAGTAAGCGCAAAATCGATGCAAATTTCCAAACAGACATAAAACCGAAATAAAGGTAGAACACAGACAGTATTGCCAAGAATGATAAAAGGTCAATGAATGGCCTTAAAAAAACACATTGCGTAATGGGGCCAGCAGCAGCAGAAACAACAACGAAAGCAAAACAAGCAAAAATCCAAGTGAACGGGCTGCAATAAATGCGCCTGTGTAGGTGTTTAGATATTTGCCAGTGTATGTGTGTATGTGCATATTTGCAACTAACAGTTTTTGGGGCCGACTTACTTGGCCTCGAAGCGACTTTTAACACGTTTAAATGTAGTGATTTACTGTTAAAAATCGATCAGCGCCAGCTGCCAACTAGGCTTTCAAAAACCCTTGTCTGTCTTTTCGAAAAAACAGATTATTAGGCACTTGGCGAACAAAGCATAGAACGAAGAAGTATGCTTACGTTAAATAGTGCTTGCTCCACATTTTTGCATCCCTTCTCGCGCTCTCCTTTGCTCTCGCGCGCTCACGCGCACCGTCAAAAAACAACAAGAACAGTGGGGTGTTTCGCCGCTTGCGCCGCTTTGGCCCCTGGCCGCCCCTGGTCCAGGCCGCTTAAATTCATAAATCAAGGCTGCGTCAGTTAACAAACAACAAGAACTACCTTTGCACACATCCCCTACGACCCTTCTCGTTTCGGCAATAGGAAATTTCCGTAGCCACAGTGCTGCACAGTGGGTAACAAAAATAACAGAAAAAGCTCACTAACTATTAAGTTCAACACTTTATTCATAAAAATAAACAACAAACAACGCTTTTTGGTTTTTATTTACTGATTGGACTTGAGTTTAAATTATTTCTCAACAAAACAAAAATAAATTAATATTTTTTCACTATAAACTAAAAATTAAATAAGCTTTTTTTTGGGTGACGACACAGCGTAAATAATATATTAAATATTTGACCACGTCAGCTTCAGTTTCTTACCATAGTGCGCTTCGCAGACAGAACAGCTGATGCTTGTCAAAATTCCCTGCCATCGTGTGTATATACGAAGTCACTGGTGTGTGAGTGTGCGAGTGTGTGTGTGTTAAAGCTTGAATATCGATAAGTTAAAAAAAAACCAGAAAATTATATTCATTATTAAAGTGGGAGAGCACTGATACTGATACTGACCCGTAAGGCAAAAAATAAATAAATAATTACGCGACGCAGTGTTTTCTTATCTGGGGGGGGTGTGTCGGCCGCTGCACGTTCAGTCGCTTATCAAAATCACGCGACTCGGCGCGGCGCGGACCCCCAATGAAGTCTCAAGGTTGCCTATAAATACAATCTAATCAATTGTTTGTTCGTCTCGCCTCCTCTCTCCTTCTCCCTCTATCCCTAGCTCTTATCACTCTCCGATAGTAGCATTCTAGGTGGTACGAGACACGACGCCTTATATAATTAAGCACCACAGGAAACCGGCCCCCAAATCCCGTCGAGATGTTGCGAATGTTGTGCAATTCCTCCGCCAAATGCTCCGGCCTGCAGCATAATGTGCTAAAAAAGTAAGTTTTTTTTCTTATATTTCCTTGAACCTTATATAATGGAAACTCTGTTTTTTTCAGTTGCACACGAGGTCTGGGCTCTGTTTTGCCGCAACTTCAGTTAAAGGACTTTTCGGTGGTCAACGAGCCGATCCTTACCTATCGTAAAAACTCCCAGGAGCGCAAGGAACTTCAGCGGGCACTGAAGGCCGCCGCTGCCAACTGCGAGGAGATCCCAATCGTCATTGGCGGCAAGGAGTACAAGACGTCAGAGGTCCGGACGCAGGTGATGCCCCATGACCACCAGCACGGCATTGCTCGCTTCTACTACGCCGACAAAAAGCTTGTGGAGAAGGCCATCAAAACGGCTGTGGAAACACAGCCCAAGTGGGACAGCGTCCCGATTGAAGATCGTTTGCAGATCTGGGAGAAGGCGGCTGATCTAATGGCCACGAAATATCGCCAGGAACTGAATGCCGCGACCATGTTGGGACAGTCCAAGACGGTTATCCAAGCGGAAATTGATGCGGCAGCAGAACTGATTGATTTTATACGGTAATCGTTAATATTTTGATAAAAATTAATAGAAGAATCTAACAAATACAGTTCAAAGGGCTTAGGGAGGTTTAATTTATTAAAAATGTTTAAGAAGTATAAAATATTTGTTGGAAATAGTTAAATCTGTAATCCCTTTTTCCAGGATGAACGCCTATTTCCTCAAGGAGGCCACTAAATATCAACCCATTAGTGAAGACCCCAAGATAACCAAGAACTCCCTGCGGTATCGCGGCATAGACGGCTTCATAGCGGCCGTGAGTCCCTTCAACTTCACAGCCATTGGTGGAAACCTTTCCTACACGCCAGCTTTAATGGTAAGCTAGTCCTTAACTCAGCTGGGAAATTTCCAATCAATTAAGTAATCAACAAACCCACAGGGCAACGGTGTCGTGTGGAAACCATCGGACACGGCCATGTTGTCGAACTGGCGCATTTTCAACATCATGCGGGAGGCGGGAGTGCCGGACGGAGTCGTTAACTTTGTGCCAGCGGATGGTCCTGTCTTTGGTGACACAATTACGGCCAGTCCCCATCTGGCCGGCATCAATTTCACCGGCTCGGTGCCGTAAGTAATCGACGACAAAGTATTGATTTTATTACTCAAAGCATTTCACGTCCCTCCCCCACGACAGGACATTCAATCGGCTGTGGAAGCAGGTGGGAAACAACATTGACAAGTACGTCAACTTTCCACGGCTGACGGGCGAGTGCGGAGGCAAGAATTTCCATTTCGTGCACAAGTCCGCAGATGTTGACTCGGTGGTCACGTCCACCATCCGGTCGGCATTCGAGTACTGCGGGCAGAAGTGTTCTGCCTGCTCGCGAATGTATGTTCCAGAATCGTTGTGGCCAAAGGTCAGTATCGGTTGATGATTAAAAACTGTATAAACTGTAGAAAATTAATCTATTGACCCCCCGCGGCACGCGCAGATCAAGGAGGGCCTGTTGAGCGAGGCCGAGATGCTGAAAATTGGCGACGTGCAAGATTTCAGCAGCTTCACATCTGCTGTTATTGATGACAAAGCATTTAAACGCATTACTAGCTATATTGAACACGCCAAGAAATCCCCGAATCTGGAGATCCTCGCCGGCGGCACTTACTCGGACAGCAAGGGCTACTTTGTGAATCCGACCATTGTGCTGAGTAAGGATCCCAAGGACCGTATCATGACCGAGGAGATCTTTGGCCCCGTCCTGTCGATCTACGTTTACAAGGAATCTGATCTACTAGAAACAATGAAGCTGGTTCACACATCTACCAAGTTTGCTTTAACCGGAGCAGTATTCGGCCAAGACGAGTATATAGAAACTAGAATCTCTTATTGTCAATATCTAATTTGATTATATTTTTAGGGAATTCGTGAAATGCGCTTTGCAGGAGTTTAAAATGGCCGCTGGAAACTTCTATATTAACGACAAGTCGACTGGATCGGTTGTTGGCCAGCAACCCTTCGGTGGTGGCCGGATGTCCGGTACCAACGACAAGGCTGGCGGACCGCACTATATCCTACGCTGGACTTCGCCGCAGTCAATCAAAGAGACTTTTGTGCCGCTGCGGGACGTCAACTATCCGTACATGTGCGAATAAGCTGGTCAAGACGATGAGGAGGACGATGTGGGGGAGAAGCGAAAACCGACAGGAATCTCATATAACTACTAACTAAATATATACCTATATATGTATTTTGTTGAACTAATTTTAAATAGCATCCAACAACCACCCTCACCTTACTTGTTCGTCAAATTTGAAAGTTGTACACCTACAATCTAAGAATCTCAAGCAAACCCATGAACAGGATGCCTCGATAATGTTGTAAATTGATATGCTGATAATCCTTCGAACTAGAAACCAGGAACACCATCCCCCAAATATTTAAATCGAATAATACTTCAAATTTTAAACGCATTGTGATTATTTAATTATATGATTTTTAATTGTACGATTGCCAATTTGAAAAACCCATTGGTATTATATATCCTTTCAACCTTTTCAGTTGTAAAGAGCGCGTCTATATACACACCTATATATATATATATATGTAAAAGCAAACACTTGACAATACATTTTGATTACTAAATGTGAAGAAAGCATAAATAGTTAATGGAACTTAGTTACATACAACATAAGCATCAAATTCGGTAAAAATAAATCTTTAAATTCGAAAAAAATAGAAATTATCATCCAAGTCGGTGGAAATATAATTACATATCTAAGTACGGTTGCAATTAAACTGGAATTCTTGATGGTAGTGTAGTTTTAATATACTTCTATAAGGATCAGACTTTTAGAAGTGTTTTGATAACGAACGAAAATCAGGATAAGGTTTATTAGTTTCCTAGGCAAGTTACGGGGCATTATAAACTTTCTCTTGAATAAGCAGGACAATTTATGTTGTTTTTTGGGACATTTTAGTTTTATTTGAAAAATTTGGTTTGTTATATTCGATAAGGCAGGATTTTTGTGTATCCTTACAAAGTTAATCAACTCTAGGCCATTAATTTTGTACCCTATATCCCCCGATTCGAAAAATACTCCAATGAAAAATTTGTAATTTAGTCAGTTACGAAGAATATATATATATATATTTCTTTTCATTTCGCTTAAGTTGTACTAGCTTTTACATATTGAAGTTCATATGTGATTTGTTTTAATTGTAAACTAATTTGAAAAGTTGGAAAAAACATAAAAATGATAAAAACAGACCCTTTATCTGGCTGAAGCTACAGACAAAATATTGCTCCTTTTTTGTAATAAATGTTTGCAGAAGAGAAAACAAAAATAGTAGTCTTCAAAAGTAAACATTTATTACAAAAAAGGAGCAATATTTTCAGACCAACAGACAAAAAAAAGGGTCACAGTACCCATGGGTACTAACAAAAAGAATTAAACTAAAATGTAAGCTTAGTCACGGTTTTATTGACCGCCAGTTCGCACTGATCCGATTCACATTGAAACTTAGAATCTAAAAAAGTATAGACCGTCGTTAAGTCAAGCAAAAGATGGAAAGATATTACAAGGATGCGAAAATATTGCATGGGTCATTTCCAATCTCTTTCCAATGGCATATCTGCATACATTTATAGAAACTATTCTACATAGTTACTTTTCACTTAACAACTAATGTTTTCTGTTAGAATATTGATTAATTCTTAAGGTTCGTTTTTTGTATAAATCTAGTCAAACTTTATAGAATTGACGCCCGTGTCAATTTGGCCGCCCCGGTAGCTGCCGCGCTTCTTTTTGGTCTTCTCGTGCCGGAAGGACTTGCCGCGCGTGTGCTTCAGATCAAAGTTGGCCCGTTCGCCCCAGGAGCCGGCAGCGTTTTTCTATCATGGTTTAAAAAAATATAAACAGGTTTATTCCATAAAAGGACTGAATCTAGGGTGTGTGTGTGTGTTTGCAGGTGGGTGCTATAGCTAAAATCTAGGCTCTAATTGTCGAAGGTGATTTTTTTGTTTTGTTTGGGCGCTGAGGAGTCGAAGGACTTGTTGCCGAAACCGCCTCCTCGTCCGCCACCGCCACGGCCACCACCTCCTCGTCCGCCGCCACCGCGTCCTCCAAAGCCACCGCCGCCTCCGCGTCCTCCGAAGCCGCCGCCGCCGCCGCCGCCTCCACGTCCGCCGAAGCCTCCGCGTCCTCCACCTCCGCGTCCGCCGCCGCCACGACCACCAAAGTCGCGTCCGCCGCCGCCACGACCACCAAAGTCGCCGCCGCCGCCGCCACGACCGAAGCCACCACCGCGACCTCTCTGGTTGTTGTCAAAGCCGCCGAAGCTCTTGCGGTCTCCGATCTTCTTGAAGCCGCCGCCTTCACCGCCATCGCCTTCAGCGCCACCCTCGCCCTTGAACTTGTTAGTCTCCCAGTTGCTGCGATCCGGACGTCCGGCAAAGCCGGAACCGCCCCGTCCTCCGCGGCCATTGTTGTGCTTCTTGAAGCCGCCGTCCTGAAAGGGAAGAGACGCCAAAGAGGGCAAACACCAAATTAGCAAAGATTGGAATGAAATTTTTGTAATAAAGATTAGGAAAGTGCCACAAATGATTTGAGTTCCTTGCTAATTTGTGTGTCAGCCCCCTTAGCGAAATATCCCATCCTATCCTATCCTCCGCAAACACACACATTCCCACGCGACTCAAATGCATAAGCGGCACTCACCTTGGCCTCAAAGGACATGTCCTGCACCCGGGAATCGACCAGCACCTCTTCGGTGCGAACCCGTCGGAAGGGAGAGCGTCTTCCGCCACTCCCACCTCCGCTATTGTTCAACTGGCCGTTGTTGTTCTTGAACTTGTTTTGGGGAGTTGAAGTAAAGTTATTTCTCTGGAAATGTGGAAAGTGGAATCACAGATCGAAGGATAAGATCACAGACAAAAGGGTAGGACATTACTCGTGGAAATTAACCCAAACCTTAACTAATTTTCCATTCAGTTTAGTTTTTGTTTTTCTTAAATTGAAATAAAATCCCCAAATTATTACCTGCTGCTCGCCGGACTTGACAAAGTTGTTGTATTTCTTGTTGGGAGTTTCTTCCTCTGCATCGCCGCCGCTCAGCTTTCGCTTCTGGCCAGCCTTGCCTCCGCCATTGGCCACCGCCTTGGGCTGCACCTCGCCCGACTCCTCGCTCGAGTCATCGCTGCTACTGCTGTCCTTCTTGGGCGCGGCAGCAGGCTTCTTTGCCGGAGGCGCTTCATCGTCGGATGAGTCGTCCTCGGAAGATGAGTCGTCCTTCTTGGCAGGAGCAGCAGTCTTCTTGACCGCGGGCTTAACTGCAGCCGGAGCCTCGTCATCACTGGAGTCCTCGCTGCTCGAGGAGGCCGCCTTTGCCGGAGCCTTGGGTGCAGCAGCTTTAGCCTTGGGTTTCTCATCCTCCGAGCTGTCGCTATCCTCTGAGGAGTCCTCGGAATCACCAGCCTTCTTGGCAGGTGCAGCCTTTGCAGCGGGCTTGGGAACTGCTTTTTTTGGGGCAGCCTCTTCATCGGAGTCGCTGTCCTCGCTGGAGGTGGCGGCCTTCGTCTTTGCTGCTGGTGTAGCCTTTTTCGGGGCCTCATCTTCGGATGAACTGTCTTCGCTGGATGTGTCTGCCTTCTTGGCAGGTTTTGCAGGTGCAGCCTTTACGGGAGCTGCAGCCTTCTTAGGGGCTTCGTCCTCTGAGGAACTCTCCTCACTGGAGCTCTTGGCGGCCTTCTTGGCAGGAGCTGCCTTAGCGGGGGCTTTCGCAGCTGGTTTCTTCTCCTCTTCCGAGTCACTGTCCTCGCTGCTGGACGAGGCTGCTGCCTTGGCCGCAGGCTTTGCTGGGGCTGGCTTCTTGGCCGCTGGCTCCTCATCGGAGTCACTGTCGTCGCTGGAGGATGCTGCTTTCTTGGCTGGAGCAGCCTTAGCTGGAGCTGCTGGCTTGGCTTCTTCCTCGGAACTGCTGTCTCCGCTGCTGGACGCTGCTTTCTTGGCTACAGCTGGCTTGGCAGGCGACTTGGCCGCTGGTTTCTTCTCTTCTTCGGAGCTGTCGCTGTCTTCACTGGAGGAGGCGGCCTTCTTGGCGGGTGCAGCCTTTGCAGGAGTTGCCGGTTTCTTGGGGGCCTCATCCTCGGAGTCGCTCTCCTCACTGGAACTGTCGGCCTTCTTAGCGGGTGCAGCCTTGGCAGGAGCCTTTGCGGCGGGTTTCTTTTCCTCTTCGGAATCGCTTTCCTCGCTGCTGGAAGCGGCAGCAGCCTTGGTCGCTTTTCCGTTCGTCAAGGGAGCCGCTGGTGCCTTCTTGGTCGCTGCTGGAGCCTCATCAGAGTCCGAATCGCTGTCATCGCTGCTGCTGCCAGCGGCCGCCTTGATGGCAGGAATTTTGGTGGCACTTTTGGTTTGGTAGAACTGCAGGATTTCATTCAGTTTCGGCGTGTTCTTGGCGACTGTGGCCTGCGGAGAAAAAAGGTTTCTTGGTTAGTGAACAACACGTGGTCGGTCGGTGATTTAAGGGAAGCAACAATTGAGTGTCGAGAGTGGACACCCTTTTTCCGAATTTAATGTGCGTTGCAGAGATGGCTAGTTGGAATGCCCCATGTGGCTGGTGCACCACAATCGCTTATTGCACTTGCCGCATTGCAACAAAACTTACCGCTTTCGTCTTCTGCTGGAAAACCTTTGCCAGGTTTTTGTCCTTCGACTGCAAATAGTCGAGCACGACTGCATCCGTTATTTTGAGTAGGTCCGTCATGTTTCTTTCACTTATTTCGCTTTATTTTCGAGATGCAATCAATTCCTAGCCGCGCACGCTAGTCTCACACGAAAAAGAACTCTCACACACGTGTTTAGTATTGGGGGCAACCCTGCCATGGAAGTGCATCGCTTTGCAACACTGATACAGTGGGTCTTTTTTAAGAGGGACAACGATGGGAAGAAGACTAAAAGTGTAGTCTTTGGTTGACAATTAAATGTTTTAGTGAAAAAATATTTGATCTTTCATTATTTATTTCGTATTTTGATAGCTTATTTTTTATTGCAACATTTTCGAGAGCCATGAATATTATAATTCACTGTCTCCTCAAAAATCAAATTAAATGATAAAATTGTTGTTATTTTTGGACTTAACAAACTAAGAGTCAAAAATTATTGACTCTGTAAAATAAATAAAACAAAATTTCGTTAAATATGTAAGTTGTTAGTAGATCGCTAAACTTGAAAAGTCCTTGGTAATATTGGCAAACCGCGGACACTGCCACACTGAAGAGTATTTTTGTTTGTTATTCGATTAAGGGGGAAATAACACTAAAATTCGGAGTCAAAAAAGGCAGGACAAGACTCGTTACCGCGGCGGCTTGCATTGAAAAATCATCCATCATGGCGGAGGAGCCGTTTTCTGCGATTCTTCTGCTGAACGACGACTGCCTAGAGGCCATCTTCGACCGGCTCCAGGACCTGCCCTCGGAAATTGCCTTCTCAAGGACCTGCCACAGAATGCAGGTTATCAGCCTGTCCAAATGGCGAATTAGCCGGGCATATGAATTCCTCGACCTGGACAAGTGGCGCGAAATGCTCCCCAACTACGAGGACCTAGTATACTTTTTGACTCAAATGCGACCCTATCTTAAGGAAATGGGTGCCACTAGCTGCCTGTGCACCACGATCAAAGACCTGGAAGAGATGCAGATCTCGGTGTTCCCCCGCGTGAACCATTTCTACTACGACCCCGAGGATGTTGACTGCTTTCCCACCAACCGGAGCATTGGCAAGTTGGCCCAGATGCTGCCGGGACTCAAAAGGCTACGCATTACCACTCCAATCGATGGCAAGCACTTATCTGACTTTAATAACCTGGAAGAGCTTCACCTGTACGACGACCAGCACAGGGCTTATGAGATGCACCAGGAGTACCTGGACGAGGTTTGCCGGTAAGTAGGTCAATATAGAGCGTATATCCTGACTAAAGAGCTTCCTTTTAACAGAAAGCTACGCCACCTTAAGCTGCTGGACATCCGTTCGTACGATATTATAAGCAAATTACAGCTGGGAAACTGTCTGCAGAACCTCCGAAATCTGACCGTGCTTAAGGTAAACCTAGCCACACTGAAACCCGTTCTGTCGGCGGTCCTGGAGCTGCCCTCCCTCAAGCAGCTGGTGGTACTCCTTGACACCGAATGGAACATCCCGCCGCAGGTCAGCGCGGATGCCTACGACCACAAGATACGCGAAGTGACCGAATTCTACGACATAATGGAGCAGAGGGCGAAAGATATAGTGGGCTTTGCCGTGGACGGTTATTACATGCCTTTGGAACCCGGCTGGGATGTAAAGTTACCCATTTGGTCTTATCGCAAATTAAAGCGGCTGGCCATCTGTAGCTGGAACCACTCGGCCGGCTACCTCACGCGCTACGCCTGTATGAAGGATCTGCGCCTGCTTTGCCTGCGGAACTGGCTCGAGCTGAGCGACGACATCGTACTGCAGTTTATAGAAAAGTGCCCGCACCTGCATCACCTAGACGTGTCCTACTGTCGCAGACTTACTCCTCATCTTTTGCCTCGTGCCTTGAGAGTCCTGAAAGAGCGAGAACCGCGCAAACAGATGCCCGGATACCAACATGCGCCACCTCTACTGCTGTACTACGGCCTCAGTGGTCTTGAGGAATATATAGAAAAATCGGTAGATATATTCTCTTATATTCAAAACTCGTAGTTACATTTCAAATTAATTTTTTTCTATGCAGAATCTCAAGAGCTCGCCGGAATATCAGGGATACATAGTATTTACTGCCGATTTTCCCGCTGGCTCGGAGCGCGGACTTAGTTTTGTAGATCGCGGCTATCAATTTGAATTTGATAGTCCTTAAGACGTAGATATCTACATAGAAGTACTAATATTTATTATTAAATATGTATGTATTAAATATGTTGCTTAAAAAAACAGGGTTTTGAATGTGCATTTTTTAATAGTTATAATGGTGGTTTAATAGGGTTATTTTTCAGTCTGGATGGTTTTGGTAATGAAATGAAATTTTAACAAGTTTGAACATACAAATAAATCATACACTTTTTCCATAATAACGAAGTCTTACTGTATCGTAAAAAAACAAAAACCTGGTCACATTGATTCCAATTCTCTAGTCGTTGTCTTGTTTTTGTTTACGAAAAAATTCTCTGAACTGTGTTTTACAACTAAAACATAATCTGGATATTGGGAATTAAATGGTGGGCAGGGAGATAACTTGGCGATTGTATGGTAATTATATCAAGTTGGATCTAACAAAGGAATATAACATTTCCCTCCTCCACTTGTAGCTCTCAAGCAGTGAAGCATGGAAAAAGGATTGAGTTTTAGCGCCAAGGAGAACCAGGAGCTACTTCGATTAGCTGCAGAAAACAGAAGCATTCTTCAAAACGAGCAAAGTGAGCCGATGATTGAGAAGTTAAAGGAGCAGACCTGGGAGAATATAGCGGTCACGTTCTACAGTAACACAGGAATTAAGCGAACCGCCCAAAGCTTGCGTCTCATGTATGATCTGCTTCAAAAGAACTCCAAACCTGCTTGGGTTAATAGCTCCAATCCGCAAAGAATTGCAAACGGAAGTAATAATAGTAAGCACTGCACTCTACTATGTATAAACCAATCCTTTATTTTAAAAAATTCTCTAACTGCAACAAGTACTCACTTTTTCCTTGCTAATGGCTCTTTTTCCAAGAATTTAACATTAAATTTATTGCTTTACAGATGTCCAAACAGAGTTACCCAAGAGGACCCGCATGGAAACTATTGGTTTGAGTCAGCCAGTGCAACCATTACTGAATGGTTTTAATCCAGGCCAGGCGATAATCAATCCAATGCCAGAAAATCCGCAAAACAAACCGGATTCCGAGGCAATTCCAAACACTTTTCAAGTGCAAGAAAATCCAATTTTATTTAATATTAAAACCATTGAACTGACCGATCAACTTCAATATGAAAAATTATTATTATTAAGGGCACAAAGACACTTTTGTGAACAGGAAAATGTAAGAGCGCAGGAGAAGCATATGTTGGAAATGGACTCCTTACGAGCGAAACGAGAACTCCTGTTGATGGAAATATCAGAAAAAAAGTCCAGCAAAGTGTATAGAGGCAGTACAAACTAACTACTTAAAATCACTCTACAAGACTTCCATAAGTCGAAAAGCGGAATTTTAAGATAAACGCATTATAATCTCTATGGAATAACCTTTTCCTTTGCGCTTTCCCGATAACATTTCTGCGTTACAACCCAAAAATCGTCCACTTTCGACTTGGGACAGTCTTCTAGTACTTGAGATATCTGTAAATGGTCCTTATATTCTAAGCTTATGATACAAAATTATAATTAAGTTTCAATTTAAATGAAAATTTTCATTTATCCAAATTTACGTTTCGGGAAATGTATATTTTGATTTATAAAATAAAATTTCCAAAGTTATTTATAAGAAATTTTTGAGCTTTACGAAATATTAGCTAGAAATAAGCTACCAAGACTGTAGGGACTTTTACCAAAGCCCCAAAGAAACATGTTACAAATTTTGGCACGAATTTCTCTTCAAAACCTTTTATTGAAGCTTCACTTTGCAGAAAGACGTGAACGTCATACCATAGACCTGGCCACACTGGAGCGAATATCCCGACTCTTTCACATGTTTATATTTACAATTGTGCAATAATTGCTTTTGTAATTCGAATAAAACTATTTATTAGAATATTATGAATGAGAGTAAGGATCAGAAGCCGGGAGAAGGCATCCGCTCCGTTCGCACCACCGGGGTCTTCAGATTAATTAACTTTGAACTCTATACGAAGCCGGTAGGAATTTAATATAAGGATTTGGATTCTTAAATAATCACTTTCGAATGTTTTTATTTGTAGAACAAAATCGTTATGGGTCTGGGCTTATCGGCCGTTGTCGGAGTCTTTGGATACATTGCCTATATGCGGTACAAGTACGAGAGCCTGGGATATTATGTAGCCGTAAATGAGAACGGAGCCGAGAAGTTTGTAAAGAAAAAGTCCAATTGGGAGAGCTAGCTGCTGGAAGGACATCAAACCCGAACCAAAATATCCGAAACGTCGAAAGGATATAGTCGTGGAAACATCTTTATTTACTCGGTAGCACAATTTGGTACATAAATTTGTTTTGTTGGGAGTTACTGTTTGTTTTTGCCAAAAAATTGATAAGAAATCACAATAGTAGAAAAATGTTTTTAACTAGAAACTTCTGCGGCAAATGTGCGCCACAAAATGAGCGTAAAACAGCGGGGAAGGGAGGGGAAGGGAAGGGACGGACAGGAGCAGGAGGTGAAAGTAGAGTGGACTAGAGCGGAGTTGAGCAAAGATGGAATAAGGTGTACTATGTGTATCACATTAAACACGATCACGAACGCTGCTGGAGGAGCGGGAATGACGCCCTCTCCTCCTGGTGGTTGCCTCCTATTTTTTCCCTCTCTCCGCTGCCGTGTCTTGCTTGCACCATCCACGTCCCCATCCTAAGCAGACAACTTGAGAGCCTTAAGCTCGTCCAGGTACCGTGCTTCCATCTTAATCTTGTTCAGTTGGTTCAGCTCGAGGCTTTCGCCCTGGCTGCGCCGCAACTTGAGCTTCTTGATGTCTGACAGCTTCTTGGCGACACTACGAATCTTGCGATCCTTCTCACTGATATTTTGGCCATTGGCCTGGCCCCCCGGCGGATGTGTTGGCTGCTGATCGGCCGCGTTTTCCTGCTGCAGCTGGTGCTGGTGCTGCAGCTGCTGCTGCTGGTTTCTAGCTCTGGGCGTGGCATGCTGCTGATGCAGGAGCTGCTCCTCACCACCGGTTATTGTTGCTACCGGCGATGGGTTGGCTCCTGGACGCGCAGCCACCTCAACACCTGGGGCCGAGTCCGCATCGCCGCCATTCACAGTATGGACATCCTTTCTGGCTCCCCGGGGCTTGTTCTTGGCGTTCCGTTTGTTGTTGCCGCTGTTAGCGCCACCTGTAGAAGGAGGAGAAATGCAAACAGCAATTAGCAAGCACATTGCCGAGCCTACTTACGGCCGCGTCAATCCCTAATCCTAATGGCATGTTAATACAAAATGTGTGAGGTGGGAGTGAAGTGGGAGCAGCGGAATGGCTAGCTAGCTGCGTGATTCTGAAATCTAGTAGCGCTTATGCTGGTAGGGGCGATAGCGCCTGTTGGGGCGGCTGGTCGAAGTGCCGCCACTGGCCATCGCAGTCTGACCATCGCGCCCGCCACCAGCCACCACCAGCTGGCACTGGCCCTGCTCGCTCCGTCTCATGATCGGATTGTCCAGGTCGTACTGCCTGTGCCAGAACTTGCGCGTCGTATTACCTGCACCAGAACCTGCCGTCGCCGGCGCCAGTCCGGGGATGCTTGGCTGCGGCAGGTACTTCTCCGGATTCTTTCCCTCCTTCAATAGCCGCAAATGGGGCGGTGTGTAGGCCTTCTTACTAGCCTCCGGTTGGCTCGACTTGATCCCCTCATGCTTGGCCTTGGTGATTTTCGGCTCGGCGAATGTCTTGTCCTGAAACTGCTGCCACTCGATACCCAGAAGCTCCTGACCCTGCGGCCACATGGTCTCATGGAGAAGTGCTCCAGAATAGTGATAAACCTTGAAGCTGCAACGATAAAACAATTTTATAGTTTTTTCCGACTACTCTCAGAGGATCTCAGAGATGGATTACCCGTTGCTAATCCTGAGTCTGGGCGCTGTTGTGGCGGTGATGAACCATTCACCGTTTGGATGCCACTCAAAGACCGTGGTGTCGGCGCACTTGAGATTCGCCAGCTTTTCACGTTTCGACACATCCCACACCTCGACGGCTCCGGGCAGATTGCCGAAGCCGGCGAGCACGATAAGATTGCCGAACGGGTTGAAGTAGGCGCAGTTGCGCGGTCCCTCGCCAAAGTCAAAGACCACATCGCATTTGAGATTGTAGAGGGCTGCCTTGGATGGCATGAACCCGTAGACGACCACAAACTCATTTGCTTTGGGACTCCACTTGACGCAATGCACTGGTCCCTCCTTGGAGAGTGGCACGGAGCATGTATCGCCTTTGGTGGCCATGAAGTGGACGGCCTGGTTGCCGTAGTAGGAAGCGCCGCTCTTGTCCACCTCGGTGCTGGTCAGCAAGAGCAGGCCGCTGCCTCGTTTGTTCCACAACATCTCGACGCGGTCCGCCTGGAAGAAGCTCTTGCAGGCGACGGTCTGGTTCTGTCCCAGCGCCGGGTACTTGTACAGTTTGCACATGGAGGGTGCCCCTTTGGCGCCCGGCGTGTAAAAGGCCAAGAACGGTGGGCTGTTTCCGGGTCCCAGAGAGAGCATCCCTCCGCGGCTTCCGCCGATCTTGCGCGAAGCTGAGGTGAATCCCTTGGTCGTGTCCTCGCCCAGATCGTAGAAAAGAGCCTCGCCACCGACAACCATGGCGAAGATGGACTCGTCTGATGACCAGGATGGTTCCCAGTCAGTCTGGTTCTTTTGCACAATTGCAAAAACTTCGGTGCCGCTGGCCACCTCGTATACAAGAAGGTTGGGTGATCCTTCCGGTCGATCCTTGGTGATAGCATAGTGCTCCCAGGTGCACAGATAGCTGCCGCGCGGCGAAAACTTGAGGTAGAAGGCCTTGGGGCGCGGCAGCGTGCACCGCACCGGCCAGTTGGCGTCTTGGTCCTTGCGCGTCTCCAGGACCTTTACCTCGAGCCCGTTGGAGAATGCAAAGTAGCGGCCATCGGGGCTGAAGCAGATCGACCGGCAGCTCTTCGTCTCCTCGCGGGGCAGGTGGGGCTTGTGCTCGTACGGCTGCTTGGCGCCGGCCGACGACCACAGCTCAACGGCCACGCTAGAGCGAACTGCGAACGGATAAACGGACAGGGTAGCACCCGATTAGTGAGAAACACGAGGTCGAGTTAGATTTCCCTTTTCCGGCTGCCACGCGGGGCGGAATCTGGTGCCTCCACCGCACGGACTGCCCACCGGGTGGGGGCCACCATTGGTGGACTTTTGGTGAATTAATTCGCATGGGATACTCACTGGCAAGGGTAGGAACAACCAGATCCGCAGCTGCAGCCATTGTCTTCCAATCTCACACGCACACACACAGAGGAACACGCACACGCAGGCCAGACGTCGGTGATGTTGTTGTTGCTGTTGCTGATGTTGTTGTTGCTGTCTGCCCGTGTTCTGCTGCAGCCGTCAGTGTTGGTTAACGTCTGTGTGCTATACACGGTTGCTGTGTACTTGGTGTATCGATTAACGATGACGATGACGGGAGTCAACATGCATTGGCGCGACACGTTTAACAATCAACCAAACCAAACCAAACGTATTTAGAACTGCAACAAAATTTCTGCTCTACGTGAATTTAAAAACATTTTAGTACTAACACGTTTCGAGCTGACACATCAGGGCCTGTCAAAATGGCTCAATCGAAGGTGTCTTGATGTGGAAAATTCAACATAACATAATTTAACATAATTCAACAATAATCGTTTTTAGTCTATAAGCGATTTTTCAAATTTTTTAATGGTTATTTAATGAATATATTTACAATTCCTTTTTAAAATTAAACTTTAAGATGTTTTTTTTAAATCATATCTTCAAATTTTCAGTTACTTTTTTAATTAAACTTAACGAACATTTTTATTACATTTCTCATTACATTTTAATTACCAACATTTTTAAGTTTTTAGTAAAATAAAGTATTGTTTTAAGTAAAATAAAGTAAAAGTAACAGTAAAATTTAGTAAAAATAAAACTTATTAATAAATCAATGACAATAAACCATTGAAATGTTTTGTTTTAAGACCTTAATGCATATTAAGTTATTTCAAACACATTTTTTTAACGATTTTATTGCCCATTATTCCCGATACAGAACACATTTTTTATCTTATAAATTTTATCAATTTGGCTTTGATGAAAACTGAAAGTGATGAGAGCTAGATTATACTAGTTTGTTCTTGTTTTTGATCAAAGTTTTTAATAGTTTAGGCATATCAAATTCAGTGCCCCAGGTCTTATTTTCACTGGACAGCTTGGAGCATTCGATTACCCAAGAGTGACGTGACGCATAGCCGTGCACAATTGTAACCAGTTCAGTCACTTTCGCTGAAAAGTGGCGGGCCGTGCGTCGATGACACCTGCGTTGACACTGCGCGGCGCGGCGCGCATGCGTGTCAGCCCCCAAACTCGTGGGGAAAGAGAGTTGGAGCAAAGGCAATGGCTCTCGTGTTTCAATTCATTTCAGACAATGTTTCTTTCGTTTTATTGTGGCCATAGACTGGTAGCTGCGTTTGTTTCAATTGTTACTATTCATTTTATTTTATTTATACTTGCCAGCCGAGCACTTTTTCTGCACGACGCTACGACAATTGACTTCAAATGTCGCGCATTCGCTTGGCCACTATGAAAGTTTCTGCCTGCGTTCGGCGTTTTCTTTATTTTTTCGATAATAACCGAAGCGAATTGAAACTAATATAGCTTGATAACTTTCCCAAAGAAAATGAAAAGCGTCTTATAATTATCAGTAAAAAGAAAGAGATGGCGTGGGGAGTATATTCAGAATAAGCGATTATGTAATGTTGTTCATCTTTAATTTCCTTTAAAAAACAAAAAAAACAACGTAAGTTGTCATGTCCTTATGTAGGATACTTACTGTGACAACCCGTTGCCATCAACGATCTGGAAGTGGTCCTGCACAAGAAGTAGCGGATGGAAGTTTCAATGCGAAAACAAAGGATCCCATAATTTCTTTTATAAAAAGAACCTGAAAACCTATTGAACTCTTTAATAAAATAAAACAAAACTTAATAATAAGAAAGAATTTTATTCAAAATTCTTGGCTTAGATAACCTTATATACATTTTTTAATTTCGGAGTACTACCGGACTAAACATGTCCGGTAATTACCAAGGTCTCACTTTTCATTTGGTCATGCTTTCTGTTTCAGTGTCCGTTCGGTTTTCCGAATCCCCCAATCGATACCTTTCTTATCTAATTTAAGCGGTTTATTATACAAATTATTTAATCTTTAATTAACAATTAATTTTACGGTATTGTATACCGGAAAAAGCTTTTAGTATTTTTCCTTAGATACCAAAATTAAGACGAGACGATATTTACGAGAAATATTTATTATGGTTAAAGTCCCTGATTCGTACCATTCCATTCTATCTATTTTAAATTTTCTTCTCAAAACGGCAAGGAGTGTTCTGTCAACAACAAATTAAACTCAAATCAACCTCCAAACAAGGGAAGATGTCAATCGAACTTCCCGAAATTCATTCTGATCCCCTCAACAGGATAGGCCCGGGAATGACCCTGGTGGGGTTCGGGGTGCTATTGTTGGTGATCGTAGGGTGTCTTTTCTGTGTTGGCTACTGCTGTTGCTTTAACTGCTACGATTATTAGGGTTTCAGAGGTCTTAGATTTGTATTTATCCGGGTTACATTTTAAACTGTACATAAATAAGTGTAAAAAATTGTAAATAAAATGATTCAAGGCGTAACTGGAATTATTCTTCTGCCAGTTGTGTTGATTTGTCTCTTGACCTGCTTTTGTCTGCTCTGCATTTGTTTTCTGTGCACCGGAATTTGTGGATGCATGATGCGATCCCTTTATTGCTGTCCACCGCGTTTGGAAGAGGATCTATCCGATCATCGGATTCAAGCAATTGGTCAAGCAACACATCCATTGGTGTCATCTGTTGTGGTTACCGAGCAGCCTCAGGGGACACCAGGAACGGGATCGAAAGCAGAACCAAATCCATCAATAGAAAAATCTAATGTAAATATTTCAAAATCCCAAACTGTATAAATGTTCATAGCCTGCCTTTTTTCATTGCTATC
The DNA here is from genome assembly GCA_035047645.1 of Drosophila merina. Classification (NCBI taxonomy): domain Eukaryota; kingdom Metazoa; phylum Arthropoda; class Insecta; order Diptera; family Drosophilidae; genus Drosophila; species Drosophila merina. The sequence goes on along the minus strand of JAWNPH010000059.1, from coordinate 22,081,477 downwards.
AATCCGTAATGGTATTTTTAAATAAATATTTTCTATAAAGTGTATTATAAATGTGTATTTCTTGGTCTTAGTCTATTGGAAATTAAGAAAAAAAAAAACAATATAAAACGTTGCTTACATATTGTAGATTCATTGTATAGGATTTCCTGCATTGTTTTATTCAAATTATAATATCTTAGGAACTCAATAAATAAAAATGGATACGTTATTATTGGGAATCGTCGAATAGGAGTTACTAGTTGGAATAATTACTTATATTCTTGGTAGGGGATTTACTGAAGCAATTAATTAAAATTGAAATCTCTTAGTATATCTTTGTATTTTATTATAGAAATATCCAAAAAGCAATGATCGGTCAGAAGCATCCAAAACTAGTTTCTTTTCCGGATCGATCGGAATGCGAGGAATTAAAGTGCAATCTAATATCTTTTCAGCACTTGTCAAAGTGAAATTGAAAAAGCGCAGAAATTATTTGATTCTGGCTTATAATCCTTGCAGTACTGGTAGGCCTGGTTCGTGTTCCTGGGAGATCGGCACCCACAATACCAGCGGGCACCACGAGGAGCAAGAGCAGCAACAACGGCAACAAACGGCAACACTTGGCACGACAGCAACAGGTTACGAGTGCGGTGCGAGCGAAGATCCCATTGCCACGGCCAGTGGAAGAGGCGGCGACGCATGCGCCGCTGCAAAAGACGACGTCGACGCAGACGGAGACGCTGACGTTGACGCCGCCAAGACCGCACCAAGTGCTTAAGGAATGGTAAACGTTACCAGGTAACGTCAGTTCAGGTTGAGCGCTCGAGTTGGTCGGTTGTAAGTCGCGTGTTGCCACAAAGAGGTCCGAAGCGCCAGTGGAAACAGATCAGATATCAGATCATATCAGAGGCTGGAACCGATCCCGAATACGAATACGTTCCGTGTGAATCCCTCCCCGACGATCGTGAAGTGTAGTGCTTAGACCCATACCCAAGATACGGGATTCGAGTTACGAGATCACCCCAAGTGCCCAAGTACAGCCAATAACCCAAGAATCCAAGAATCACCATCCAACCATCCATCCATCCATCCATCCGTCCATCCATCCATCCGTCCATCCAACACATACAGCTACAAAATGGAATACCGGTGCTTAAGTAGAAGTTCTGTCAAAGTAAGTGACCCCAATAAGCACAAAAAATAAAGACACTAAAGTCGGAGCGCCCACAAGGAGAGGCAGCTGCAAGATCTCTTACACGTCTCTCCGTTTTACACCTTTTTTTTCTTCATATATTGTATTTTGCCTGAACTTGGCATTGTTCTCAGCGTCTGCGTTTGCGCCTGCGCTTCTCCATCTCAGTCTCTGTCGTCGTCTCAGTCTCCTTTTGGAAACCTGTATGGCTGTGTGGCATAAAGAACTCATATAGCATGGCTATATATGTGGCTATCTGAGCGCACATGCAGTCGGCCCCGCCCACAGCAGGCAACACCTTCGGTGGTCCAGTGCCTAAGTGCCTGGCGTGGATTGGCATGGCATGGCATGGGCTCGGCCAGCTTCGCGTTCGCCGTTCGCCCACTTCGACCCATTTCCCCGGCACAATCGGACGATGGCATGAATTAGCACCTTTCTTGGGACTTTCTTTTTGGCCGTTGGTCGGTCTTGACGAATTTATAATGAATTTGCTTTGGCCAAATAACTTTTACTAGGCAGCGCTCCTCAAACTCCAAGTCTTTCGTATGTATACATATATAGATGGCTTGTAAGTCGGGTCACGTCTAGGCCCTGGCACTGGCACTGGCACTGGCACTGGCACTGGCTCTGGAATTGGCAACTGCAGAGTGAGCGGGCTGGGCTCGCTGATATATGGCACGTTTGCAGGAATGTGGCAGTCGCAGTGGCAGTGGCAGGAGATCTGACCCTGCGATTGGGGTTTTTCCCTGAGAACCAGAGAGATGCATTCCTGTGGGACCGGCTTGGTTGCGGACCAAGGGACGTCGAACGAAAGCCCTAAGATCTCTTCCAATCGTTTGCTGTGAACTTGACCGACTTTAGACCCGAATAAATGCTAATCAAGAGGCCAGCGTAGAAAGCAAAAACTCGCCCCCACCAGCTTCGTTTAGTCAACGATTTCCCTTCCCTTGAACACGGCCAAGATTCGATCAGCTCGAATTTCAAGAAACTTAATCATCTCGTTTTGGCCCGGAATGATTCAAGTTGAGAGACCAGACCCTAAATGCTCCAACGCCGAGCGTGCCTTGGGCAAAAGCGAAATAAAAATTTTATAAAAAGTAGGCTAAATATATTCATACTTTGATTTTTATGGGTTGCTGCCGTCTGTCTCTGCTGCTGGTTCTGGCGCTGGTGCTGGTGCTGATTCTGGCTTCCTACTACCCACTCGCACAGGTAGAAAATTCTCATTCAAGCGTGTCGTCTTTGTTGTTCTCCAGCTGGAGGGCGAATCCCAAAGGTGGGTTTATAACTATTTGCAAAGCGGAATTATAAACTGTTAACCACATCGTGCCGCTGACGTTCTGGGTCAAATATTTCCGAGATCTTAATTTCCATTTGGCAGCCGTTCGGCTGCTGATGGGAAGATGAAGATCTCGGAGAATCTCGGAGTTCAAACCTCTGAAATATTGTCACAGATTCATGTTAATTGTCATTCTTAATGTTGCGCCAAAAGGTAACAGTACCCGCCCTCGAAATAATGAGCCAGATTATCCAGCGAAATTTCTTCTATGGACCGTAGACCATAGAGCGTAATGAGTAAAAGTGTTGCTACTCAGACTCGATTGCCATTAAAATTCCACGGTTCTAGCAGTGGTCCGGCCCGACCTCAGCCCCGGCTCTTAGCCCCGTTTCCACGGATTCGTCGTCAGATCGGATCCCACCATCTGGTTTGGACAATGGTCGCGGTCCAAAAATGAAAGCGCCGCTGTCGTCGCGCTGCACGCTGCGCGGGGGAGTGAAATGGAGGGGAGCCACTAGCCGGAGGTGGAAGCAGAAGTCAGGGTCTGTGCACCAGCTCTTCCCATTCCCATTCCCTCCCTTCGGAGTTGCGGCTGCGGTCTGGGAAAACGTGATCTGCATAGTGGTTGCGACTGCCACTGCCATTGCGACTGCTTCTTAAAGAAAAAACCATTGAAAGTTTTGTCGCTTTGGGGTTATCACGGCGTCGAGCTTTGTTGTTTGTCGCGGAACGAAAAAAATTGAAAACAACGGTCTAATGCGCACCAGTGCTGAGAACCGGCATAAGAAACTCTACACTGGTTACACTCTTACCCTTTGTAACCGATATGATTTATCGATTTCCCATTAGCCTTTTGAACTTTGGAAAAGTAAATATTCATTTGGAGTAATAATATTTGTTAATTACTGTTTACCTTTATGCAGTTTGTAATGTTAATTGATGTTTTCTTTGTAATTTATTATCTTTTCTATACAGAGGTCGTTATTTTCTTCTATTTCTGCCTTCAAAACTATGATATTATCGGAAAGTAACAAAGTTTTGGAAGATTTATTTTGTTTATTTTATATAGTATCTTTATTTTTACGAAACACAAGTCATAAAGTATGAAATAAATACATATTTTCCTTTTATCATACATTATTAGTCGAGAAAGGAGAAGCCTTTAAACAAACTTTAAGCTTTAATAGAGACTTAGCCATAAAGTACTTGGATCCAGATCCAAAATTTTTTTAGAATTTTGATTGATAAAATAGGGTAACTAAATAATTCGATTCGATCTTTAAGAGCCAAGCCAGGTTCGCAGCAAGTGCCACACTAAACAATTGGCCTTTGCTTGTCATCAGCTTTTCCTGACCAACTGCTCCACAATCGTCGAACAAAAGCCTTTGGGAAATTGTGTCAGTCAAGTCAAGCGTAGCCGAAGCAGCAGCAGCATCAACAGCACTAACAATTCTCTCTCGATTCGTTTCAATCACAATGCATTATCACTGACATCCATTGAGAATGTGGAGCTCGCCACCAGACTACCAGAGCCAGGAGATGGACCCGCGGCTATGGGCTATGCTTATCAATCCAATAAACCAGTTCCAGTTCCAGTCCCAGCCGCCGCATCGCGTGCAATCTTAGCCAAGACAGAGCCAGGAACAGACTTAAAGTCACAGCCACTTGCGGCTATTTGTACGCTGTCAATAATCTGTCCGCTAGGCCGCTTGGCTTTCCCGAATCCAATTTTCACTCTTGCAGCTGTTTGGGCTCCGATGTGTTAGAATTTAATTCATTTGTTATTAAACGCCGATGTTTGTTTAAAGATCCCCCCGATGCCCACGATCCGAGAGTCGGGCTCCAACGGGGAGCTCGGTGCGAGCGAGATGGAGATGTGGGTCGTTAACCTCGTTATAACGGCACCTGATACACGAACTGAGCCGCTGCTCTTGACAGTTTTGCTCGTCGCTTTGTCTCTTTTCGCCGTTGTTGCTTTTGCTTGGCGTTGCTGTTGCTGTTTTTCTTGGACTCTTCGATTCTTTCTAGCCTGCTTTGCTGTGCTTTGCTTAGCTTTTGTTTTGCCCTCTCGTTCGCAGGCATCAGAAGGCAAAGAAAACGCAAAAGCAAGTAGTGCACTCAGGCGTTGTTTTTGTTGTTGTTATGTAAGCCTAATGACGGGGCAAACTGAAATTGTCAACGGTCCGTCAATGGGTTTTTGATTAATGCATGAATTGCCGATTTCCAAAGCCCAATTATGAGAGTGCCTGCGGCTCGAAATCACAGACAATCTTCCCTAATTCAAACTTCCCCGACTTTAAATTTAGCGTCTCTTTAGCTTGCAGCAAACTTTTTTCTGGATTACACAACACTGGTTAAAAAATCTAAAATTTTCCATAACCTAGAAAACAAGAAGAGATTACATTTTCAACTCTTTATTGTTTATATGGAAGTGAAGAGTTATTAAAATTTATTTATTCTGGAAGATTGTCTTAGCTGGTAGTTGAAAACAAAGTTGAGGAATTCACATAGATAAAATTGGTAAAATATTTTAAAAACTTAACGTAACATTTTTATAAAATGTCTAGAAGACTGTCTTAGCTGATGGTTAAAAACTAAGTTTAGGCATACAATCGATAAAATGGGAAAAAAACATTTTTAAAACTTAACCTAACAATTTTAAAAAATGTATAAACCGTTTATTGACAGTTTGACTTATAGAAGTCGAACTGTATTTGCATTTCTCTACGATCGGTCGTTCGGTACAGTCATGCCGCTATCACTTCAATGAACCCGAGCAGACCTAAGAAAGTCGCCTCATTAGGAGGAGACCCAATCAAGATGGCAATTACCAGGTAAAAATACTGGTGCTGTCTGGTGACAGGTTCAAATGGCAATGGCTGTTTTTGGTCCCAGGGTTGGCTTGTTGGCTTTAATGTCGAATTAAGAGGGGACAGCGAGCATTTATTAAACGAAATTGCTGAAGACTCATAAAAACGGAAAGTCCGACAGACGGACAGAGGGACAATGACAAGAAAAGCGCGTTTAATGAGCCACAGAATTTGACAAAAGGCCATAATGCAGGAGGAGGAGGAGAAGGAGGAGGAGGTACAAGATCGGTGAGAGTGGCTGGTGTCGCACTGCCAAGCTTCACTGCACCTTTCCCCCCCGTTTCTAGCTCCCACAGGTTTGGTAATTTCATGTAATGAATGTGAAAAGAATTAAATAATAGAATTTCGCTTTCGTTTTTCCCACCATACCAGATGCCAGATATAGCCAGATACTTACACGCAATGACCATTATGGCCCCTCGACGACTGTCACTCGAATAGTTGCGTTTTGTGTCGAAAAGTCTGAAACTGAAAAGAAAGTTCAGGAGATGTGCGAACCATGCGACCACGCAAACAAACTAAATAATAGAAATAATAGAAAGAAAATATTTATATCAATTAAGAAATATTTGCAGTCTTTACATCTTTTCATTGACAGTCAGTCGGACAAAGGCAGTCGGAAAGAAACTCAGCGGCCTGACCGATTATCGTGGATGGTTGCGGTACGTGCAACGATTTTCTTCGAAGTGGCACGAAAAATGGCAAATTTTGTGCTGCAATTTTAATTCAATCCAAACTGGTTTTCGGCTCTTCATCGGGGCACTTGATCAGCAGCCAAATCTGCACAGAGAAAGTGAAAGAAAATACAAGCGCGCGGCTAAATAAAAAACCGCAAGAAGAGGCAATAAAAAGTTCAGACCATATTAGAAGTCAGCTTTGCATGCCGTTAAAAAATGTATAAAAAATGTCTGACTCTCCGGCTGTCTGGCTGTCTGACGGCTCAATGTGGGTTTCTTCTTTGTTTTTACTTTCACGTATAGTATGTACGCTGCCTCACGGGATTGTTATTTATGAGCTTAATTAATTTGTTTATGGATCTCGGGTCTAAGCGGGTCAAGTATGTGAAAATAGAAACTTTTCATCGCTCGAACCTACCCCAGAGGCGAGGCCCTGCCGCCAGCTGAGCGCCTTTTTCACTGTTTCCCAGAACTCTGCCAAAATCCCCCAGACCACTGTATGTTCTCGGGCCATGGTCAGGGTCAGCGGTCAGCAGACAGGCCATAAAACACGTTACTAAACTTGCGGAAGGGCTGTCCCCAGAGTCTACACAGTCCAGAGTCTAGACCAGCCGGACCAGTTGCCTCGTCTGGACAGCCTCGCAACGGGCTTGCCGTTATCCGCACGGGTTTCAACTTTGAAACGAATTTTAAATTATGATACCAGCTCTGGAAAATTGGTAGAACCAATTTTTGAAATGCCACAGAATGAGGAATTTCAATTTCCAAATTTCTATTCAAAGCCTTATTTGGGAAAACTTATTTGTTTTAATCTTTTTCTGTTTAAAAAAAAACTAAAGTCCGATTAGGTAAAAGTAGGTCTATAATAGAAAAATCTATATTTTTGATAGCAGATCTTAATTCGGGAATTTTATGAGGCTCTCATAAGGATCTTCCGACTTTATTCACTAAATTTAAATAGAAATTTCTTAAAGTTTCTACCTAAGACAGATTGAATATTTACTTTATGCGATTATCTACTTTCGAGTCTTCCAAGTCTTCAAGTCATGTTTGAATAAATTCCTATAATAGATCAATGGTAATTTATGAATAAGCTGTAACCAATGACGAATGAGATGCTAGCTGATCCCAAGGGGCTAAAAAAGTTATCCCACCTTCTAACCGTTTTATAACCCACATCCGTGCTTCATCTTTGCAGCATCTAACGGCTCTCTGCGTCATCACCGCATTCACCTGCGCCAACGCGGCTCTGTGGCCGTCCTACAGCAGCGACGATGCGCCCAGCCGGTGCGGCGGAGGGCGTGGCCTGAAATATCTGTCCGGCGACGCGCTCACGGACTCGCCCGACTGTCTGGGCCCCAACAATGCCCCGTATCCAAGGTGAGTCTGAGTCAGAGAGTGCGGTCCGGCCGCGGTAACTTTCTTTTTAACGCCCCCTACTTGGGAATCTGGAATCGCTGCAGTGCGGCCGTGGCGCGTACATTCTCCAACTGGAACGGAAACTCGCGACGTGGACGGCAGAGCAAATTGCCTAGCACGCTGGACCCCGCCATAACCACCAGTGCTCTGCTGAGGGCCTACGACGAGGTGAACAACGAGGCCGTCGGAAGCAGTCGCTATGGTAAGTCGGTCAGGCCGGCCATCGATGCCAATTGATCGGTTCATTTGTGCACTTATTGGGTGTACCGGTATTGGGTGCCGGTGCGGTGCCGGTGCGGTTTGATTGATTGACTCACTGATTGATTAATCGTCAGGTCGATCGCTGAAGAACGCCACGCCGGCGCACCAGTGCAAGAGTGAGACGCCAGCCCGGCTCTGCAAGACGCGCTACAACACCACGGCGCCCATGTATGGCGTGAGTCTCACCTCCGGCCAGCCTGTTACCATTGTCCAGAAGTTCCCCGATCTCCTGCAGCAAGTGGTCTTCGAAGTGTGCGAGTAAGTATGATTAAAAATATATAAAAATTCAATATAAAGAAACATTAAAGCTCGGTAAAAAAAGATTAATAAAAATCAGAAAATTCCTTTACCATTAGTACTATATTTTGTCCTGTTCCAGATCCTCCGAGTGCGATGTAGTCCGAGGCGAGTGCACGCAGACCTATGTGCCCTACCTGTTCCTGGTCATCCCTCTGGGACCGGTGACCCTGACTGGACAAGATTACGTTCTGGTGGAGAGCGGATGCGTGTGCAAGCCCAAGTACTCGACAGGAGCCGCCCAGGAGCCCAATATGATACCATAGAATCATCCACCCACCTGGAACACCAACAGCAACCAAAAGAACTGAGCGAGTTTTGGGTCGGAGCGGAGCTGCGCTGGCTGGCTAAATTAATGTGTACTTAAACGAGGAATTATTTTTTGTAGCGAAATCAATTTTGCAATGTTATTTAATGTTTCCCCATCTCTCATTCCCCCTTTTCATCCCCCCTCAGCTGTATAAAATTGAAATGCAATTTTGCTCAAAAAATAATCAAATCCTAATGTTAAGTCTAAATTTAAACAAATTTGAATTAATGCTTCTGTGCATTTGTAGCGTGTATTTATTAGTAACCCTAATCGTGGCATTTCAAAATGCTGAATAAAAACATTCGTTTCGAAATGGAAAAATATGTTTTACATTTTTAATAAAAACTATGAAATTGGGCTTTTTTTTAGAGAGCGGACCGTTTTAAGTGTTTGTATTTATCGCAGGACGCCTAGAAGTTTGGGCTTGCGTCGAATAATGCAAATAGTTTACAAATAATTGAAACTATCAATTTTTGGCGTCAATATTAAAGTTTAAATTTCCTAAAGTTTGCAATACCAAAGTTTGGTTCGACTTATCGATAGTCGGGACGAGGACTGCCAACTTCGCTATTTTTTATTTTTACATACTTGACATTTAGTTTAGTTAAGTAGAATATGTTCAATTGCAAATAATTGCCCCTATAAAAGTGTTGTATTGAAACTGATTAAGAAGTCCAAGTAATGGTTTAATAATTGGGTTTTTCTCATATATTTTTACCAAGCATCAAATTTGAAAATTAAACACAGAGCTTTTGTAAATCCTAAAAATATACTTGAAATTAAAAATCAGTACAACAATATTAAAATTGCGGGTGATTGGTAACAAGAAGTCGTTGTAGTAATAGGAACTTAAAATCTTATACAAAAACCTAAAGAAGTGAAGTTCTTTTTGAAAAATAAGTTATTTTCTTTTTAGCTTTTTTTTAAAGTTCAGCTTTTTCTCAAAGCTGATTTACGGTACAAACGGTTTTTTTCCACAAGAAAAGTTGGCAGCACTGCCTCTGGCACCCACCTGGTAACACTATTGGTCACACTGCACTCTTGCACCTTTCGATTGAAACGCAATAAATATTTAATAAGTAATGAATTTTAGCCAACGCCAACCAGAATGGCAAAGAATTCCAGCAGTGGCTCTAAATCAAATCTTCGACTATCTTTCTCCCGGCGATCGTCGGTCCGCCGCGAGTGTTTGCTATTCCTGGAGACTTGTCTTTTTTCAGAAACGGTAAGTTCGATTGCACTTTCGTGTGTGTGTCCGTGGGGTGTGCTGAAAATTTATAATTTTTACTCATTGGGCGTTTTCGTATACGTTTCGATTTCATTGTACTGGCCTGACAATGGCTTGATAAACACCCAGAGACGCTTCTCTGCGACAACTCGACGTTGCATTTGGCAACGTTTCATGTTTTTGTGTGTTGGTGGAAGCTCCCGACGATTGGGGAATTCCCCGAGCCAGCGACAATTTGTTAGTAAATGGTTTTGGCTCGTGCCTGGCAGTTACACTTGTTTTCAGAGGCTCCTTGCCAAGTTATTGTAGTATATTTTATTTTATATTGTTTGCAGCATTAAGCTGTGCTGCTGACGTCGCCGTTAAGGTCAAGAATAATGAAAGCCAATTGCTGACACGTCTTAATTAGCAGAATAAATTGTTTGTTTAGTAAACAAAAGGTAGTTCCTGTCGTGGGTTACAATATTAAATCTTTAATTTTCAGATAAATTTGTTGGAAACCTTAAATGTCTTCAAAAGATGATTAAATTCTGACTATATACTCTTTTTTACGCTTCAAAAATCCATATTTTTCCAATTTAAAACACGCAGTTCAAAAAGTATATCTTCTATATTATAATTTTCTTTGTTTACTATTTTTGGCTTTCGATATTTATAATATATGATTTCGTTTTTTTCAAAAATCCATTTTTGAATCATCTAAAAAAAGAATTTAATGGTAAAATAAAATAGAATTATTGACCTTTGCAAACAATTTTTAACTCCTCTTTTCTTTTGGAAACATTTCAGTTATTTTAGAAACTTTCGATTTGAAGTAGATCTGGCCAAAGATGATCAGTTGGCATTCTTCCATCGCTGCATGGCCAACCTGGCCCGGGAAGTGATCGTGGTCTTTGACTTTCACAATGCATTTCACATCCAAAAGATGCGACGACTCCTATACAAGTAAGTTATCCCATAAACCATAATAATTTCAAAAGAATAAATAAATATTTTTGTGTTGCAGAGTGGCACGCTGTGATAACATTCAGGGGTTGCGGTTGCAAACGCATAATGTGGGCCTGGTCGGAGTGGGAAACATGCACAGCGAGCATCTGGTGGCCATTGAACAGTGAGTATTAAAAAAACTTTAATAATAATAAAAATAATAATCAAAGTAATCTTTAAGGTGTTTTGTGGAGCCGCTGAAGCTGTTTCTCAACCGCAAGCGTCAACCCTGCCAGCTTCTGGATCTTGGGGCCATCGAAGCTCTCACCTACTATGGCGACGACTTGCTCAAGTCGATGGGAAAGCCACAGGAACTGCTGCAGCTGACACTGGCCAGCATTAAGTACGACCCTAGTCACTACCCGATCCTCACCCTGGACACGACGCTGTTGCAAAAGTGCGCTGCCCTTCAGGTGCTTTCCCTGGACTACGACACCCTTTCGGACGAGCTGCTTCACACGATTCAGGTGCTGCCGCTGCGTAAGCTACTGATCGCTGTGCACGGATTGGACAGTGAGGAGGACCAACATCCCGGCGTCTCGGAATTGGCCTGGGCCCACTTTGCTGCGCACTTTGCCAGCATCGAGCTGGTGTTGACGCTCGTCTACGCCTACGAGGCCATCGAAATGCTCCAGCACCGAGTCCTGCGTCGCAACATGCCGGTGACACACGTCCGACTGCTCTTCTGTGAACTGATGAACGCCGAAGCCCTCGACTGGATGTCGGTTCATAACAGCGAGACGCTGCGCAGCATCCACTACGTGGACTCGTCGTACAAACATTCCAGTCACGTGGACTACGCCCGCCACGGCTTTCTGCGCCAGGACCCATTTGTTATGATGGCCTGGCGCTGCAAGCAGCTGGAGGAGATTGTGGTGCACGGCTACCTGATGGATCCGCACAATTTGGTGGGCATTGCCCGGCTAAGGGGTCGCCAGCTGAAGCGCCTGGAGGTATCGATGATTGACTGGTCCAGCGCAGCTTCGTTGAACGCCTTCAATGAGGTAAGTACTAGAATATCTTATGAGTTATCCTTACTTAATAGCTTCTTGGTTTTGATTTTCAGGAAATCAGCACCTTGTTGGGACAGCAGTGGTCACACACAAGCCCCGACAAGCTGCCCCCATCGCTGGCCTTCGACTACGAAGTGCGCGACCAGTTCGTCTACGAAATGCTGCGACGTGATCTGAGCCAGTAAGTGAAAGTCGAAAGTCAAAGTAGGAACTAAATGAAAAATAACCAAAAACTGAAGAAAAGTTAAGTCATCGGTGAAGAGAGAAAAAGTGCAAACATGACACGTGATCGACGATCGAAGCGAGCGCATAGGAACTAATTTAAAAATTTCAATATTTTAATTCTACGTAGCTAATAGCTAATAGCTAAACAAAAACCCACAACCCACATGAGATATGTAAGCAAAAAGAAAATTCAGCCGTTATACTAAGTTATCAAAATTTATGTAAAGCAAACACTCATTGGCAAGCGTTTCATAGAAGTTACATTTCCTAATTTTTTAATCTTTGTAATCAATATCCATAATTAACCTCTGTTTGACTCTGAAAAGCGAGCAAACGGCGAAAAGAATGTTCAGGAGCAAAGCAAAAGACTTGAGCACTTCACAAATTTTCAATGTAATTATGTGTAAATGGGGGCGAAATGTGTTTGTTGAAAACCTGCTAGAGAAACATCATTTTAAGAGCAACAACAACTGTGATTCAAGCGAAATGCGAATGCGAAATGTAGCCAGTGGGAGACTTGTGACAACCAACTCTCATAAAACATAGCAAATGAAACAAAAAAAAACGAAAACTTAAAAACAAAAAACGACAACAACAAATTGTTAAGCGAATTGTCTAGTTAGCTAAGTTTAAAAGTAACAAAACAAAACATAAAGTGTTGAAAAAATGTTTGTAAAACCAAAACTACGACCAATGTCAAATTGTTTGCTCAAAACTCAATTGGCACAAATTGTTAACCTTTGTAGTAGTGTGAATAAGTACGGAACCGGAAACGGAAATCGGCGCTCAAATGTGATAAACGACAAAAAAACAACCACAAAAGCAAATGTACCAACAACGAGAACTCGATCCTCGTTCGCTAAGCGCCGCATTTGTGTAGTTTAAAGTGATATTAACAACAGCAAACAGCATCAGCAAAGAAAATTGTAAACAAATACAACACCCACACAGAATTAGCCAAACTCTGGTAACAACACAAAATCTAAATGTAAGATTGTAAGATTCCGAAGGGGATTAAATACTCCATGCCTTGATATCCTGAAAAAAGTCATAGCACCAAAGACAATTTGCACTCCAAAAGCTGCAGTATGTTTCTTAAATTTTTTGTAAATTTAAATGTAATTTAAAACCTAGACGAATTAAAGCTGTGACGTTTTTCACGATTTCAAAGCAACAGTCGTGTGGGCTGTACATGCGTTGGCCAGAAAAACAAAAAGTAAAGCTTCCGGAAGCCAGGCAAAATGCAATATGCAGAACCGAAAAAAACCCGAAAAAAAAACCCAAAAACCAACTTTAAGTATTTTATAGCACAGGCATTAATTTATACAACTATGTACTATATATTTACCCTATGTTTGCACAAAAACAGCAGCGTGTTGTCCACGAGTGCTGCTCATCCTCCAGAGTTGCTTATCAAACAACAAGTACAACCAAATCTATAACAACAATGGTACCTGAAGATCCATCATGCTGAGCATTTAGAGAACAACAGCAACCACAATGTAATGTACTTGCTCAAATGTAACAATCTAAACAAGCAAAAACAAACAACAAACAAATCTACTGAAACAGAAGACTGACTGAGAGTGCTGGCTATGTTGTCAGAGCAGCTGGAGGAGTTGGAGCTGGAGCACTGGGTATTGGGTTCTAGGTACTGGGTTCTGGGTACTGGGTTCTGGGTTCAAAGATCTCAAAGACAACTCTTACAACTATCCAATCGACCATCTATATTTGTATGTA